>CM034701.1:313580441-313617554 GCA_020142125.1 Phrynosoma platyrhinos
TAGGGCTTCAGCTGCCAGGATACAGCTTCCCCCATTTTGCTTGTAGATTATGTCAAAATTTTCTGCCTTGCAATTCAGTTGCTCTTCTTGCAGCTTTCCTAGTTGCTTTTTGGCAAACTGGTTTCTTATGGAATTTCTTCTTTTAATAGGAACCATACAGTAACTATGCCATTATTAAGGATGTCTGCCACTTAGTTACTGAAGATTAAACTGCAGCTACAAATAGATTGAAATTGATTAAATTTTAAATAAATAAATAAATAAATAAAGCCATGCACTTTCCTAGGGTTCCCTTATAGAGTGTATGACAAGTTTCAGGTATGTAGATTTCATAGTCGAGGATGCTGCAGAGACAGATAGACACACTCTCTTCTTTATTAATATACACATTGTATTTAAGAAACTTATATAAAAATATATACAAATGCATCCCTTTTTATTAGCTCTTTTCTCTCTAATGTTTATGCTGAAAAACCTATTAAATGATGAATTTTCAGGAATTTATATCCTGTTTAGTCCTTGAGCTAGAATGAAAGAGACAACAATGAAGGTTATATAGACTGCAAAAAGAGCTGAAATGAAACAGTGCATAGAAATTACTGTTGAGTCCTAAGTTAACCCACAGTTGACCAGACATTCTCCTTTAAGGATAGGTAATTGCACTGAGTTCTGTTTATTGAAATAACAATAAGAACATTGAATATATTGAGTAAGGACCCAAACAGCAACAGTGACAAGACCATACTGACTAAAATCTTAGCAGGGAAATCCTTCTAATCAACAGTAATAGGAAACAGCATTCAGCACAGTTCCATACTAGATGCCAAGCCCAGGAACCATGGTGGTTGGAAAGAGCAGGCAGGGGAAGTTATTGCCAAGGTGCAACCAGCATTACTAATAACAAAATTGGAGAGGCTGGTGTCAGTTTGGTTGGAGACAAGGTGGTGCTAATGAGGAAGGGATACAGCAGGTCCCAGTGCCTAAAAAAGGATGACAGTTGATTATTAAATTCCATAAGACTTGTTGAATTATTCTAATCTAGAATTTGGAAAAACCCTGTAGAGTTTTATTGTTCCTCAGCACAGCTTGCTCTAAGCTACTGGAAGGGACTTTGGTAACTGAAACAAATACCACAGAGGCCTGCTAATAGGATGCCATCAACATTTTGAAGTTTTGCATAGTTTAAAAATCCGTAGATAAAATACATATATAGCATGATAGCTGCAAATTTAACCAGCTGTTACAAATTTCATGGTTGCTTTATAAATTGCTTTATACAATTTTATCCTTATTTTTCACCAGCAGAGGCTTTTTTTAAAGACTTGTTACTGCCACACAGGGGATTTGGGATCATGACTGGGAAGGGAAGGACAAAACCACCTTATGGGTAGACCAATCTAAATAGGTGTATATTCATGTACTTTAGAATAAACAAGACATAAAGGGATTGCTCTCTATATATTCAATGTGCAATTTGGCTGCAGTCTGTTCATCCCCTTTGTTTTGTCTGCCCAGTTCATTCACTTTTTGGATATACAATAGACTTTTTCATTCTACTTCAAATGGTCCAGTGGGTCACTTGTTTATCTCAGCTGTCTTTCCTCTAAGATACAAACCAAAGAAGCGCAGCCTCTTTCCAAACCTCAAAAGATAGATTGTCATAGTGGGAAACTTGCCATTACACCATGATGGTCATGGGGGCTCCCAACTTTTAACACAGAGTATGCTAACTGTGCACACATAGAACAGATGCACCTGCCATTATACACAGATAGAAGCATTTGCTTTGCAGAGAGTACTTCATTTCATAATAAACATAACTCTGTGTGTATTTTTCAAAACTTGTCACTATGTGGAAAACAAGAATAATGCAGTCTGTTATATCAAATGTCACCTATTTTGATAATACCATATTAAAGAACACACAATTGCAGTCATTTGGAATATGACCTTTAGAAAACAATGAATCACAAAGAAAGATCTGAACATATTTTGACATTAGTTTAGGTCAAGCAATGAAGTGTATAATATTTAAGGTGTGACTATAATATTAATTACACAGAACTTCAGCTTTGTTTCCTTCTGTTTTGACTAAATTCTATTGTATTTTCAAACTTTGTGTATTTGGCACAAGGCAATCGTGATCAACTGCATCTTGAACTGAGGGCTGAAGGAAACCTCAGTTGAACACTTATCCATGTAGTGTCCTAACTGACTACCCATATATCCCCTTGTTTTTTATGATGATAAATCTGGATTGTACTGTTTAGGATTTCCCACTGGGAAGCTTGCTTGCATGTCTCTGTATAGAATGTTAGAAGTCAAGGAAAATGGATTTTAGAATTTACTTACTTACTATTCTTCAACAATCCACCCATTTGCATATGTTCCTTGTGCAGTTCACAAAACAATGAATAAAATACAATACTTGAATATCAAGTACAATTATTAAAATACCTTTGCACTATCAAATTTAATCCACAGGATTATTTTTATTCTATGGCATAGTCTCTTTTATAAGAAACAGTTATATTTTTATTTTAAAAAGTAAAAACATAATGGCCTAATTGCTGAAGATTTGAAAGAGAACATGGATTATGATTTTAGCTAAATCTGCACAACAGAAATAATGCAGTTTGACACTACTTTAACCACCATAGGTCCATACTATGAAATCATGGGATTTGTAGTTTGTTGAGGCATCAGAACTTTCTGACAGAGAAGGCTAAATATCTCACAAAAATACAAATCCCAGAATTCCATAGCACTGAGCCATGGCAATTAAAGCAGTATCAAACTGCTTTTATGGTAGCACTTTTTTTAGGTATACAAAATTTACATGATGCTTAGTTACCAGAAATTATGAATCTCTGAATCACCTGAAGCTCAAATTTCCAGTTGCAAGAGCTGTGTGGAATCCAATTGCATGAGTCTCACTGACACCTCTTGTCTATTCACTGAGAGATGAACTGTAGTTGAACTTTCTTCCATACTGTGGCTATTATGTGACCTTAAAGAGGGAAAAATTCATTTCATGATTGCTTTGGAGGGCAGTGGACTCTCTTTTCTGGAGTATATGGCTTTCTTTTGGGAGTGCTTGAATTTTGCTGGATGGCCTTGCAGTACCTACCAGCTATATGATTCTATGATACAATATTCTAAGATACAGTCTGTTTAACAGTGAAGTGCAATTTTAGACCTTGTACACTTTTTTTGGGGAAAATGTGGCAAGCATCTCTTGTTAAAATATTAGACTTTTGAAATATAGTGTGCTCTCACTAGTGCTACAATACATGCTTATTTATATGGGCTGAGTATCCCTTTAGCCTTACCACTTCCTTAAATGTTAACAGGATATTGTGTTCCTAATACTAAATTTGGGAAGTACAGCACACCAAGAGCTCTTTATTATCTGGAGAGCTTCCTAGACGCAACTGAATGGTTTAATGAAGGCATTCCAAGCAGCTGGGACTACAACATGTCATGTCATCCAAGCAGTTGTAAAGTGGTCTTAATGCAACTCATGGACAAAGAAAAAAATTGCTCAAGCTCCAACTACCAATTCTTCTGAAATGTGTAATGCAAAACTGAGTTCAGCACAGCCTTGTTTATGAGTCATAACAACGCATCTGAGCCGTTGAATAATTTTCAAGTGGGTCATTGCCATCGGTTTTACAAAAAAAATATTAATAAAACAAACACGGTTATCACTCTTATCATTGGATGGTTGGAAAAGAGGCCCACAGTTTAACTTTTATTACCACTTCTTTTGGATGGGTGGAGTCAAGCTTTGCAAAGCATGGCATACTTCTTTAATCTCAGTCCTGACAGTTTTATTTGTTTATTTATTGCTTTCTAAGATTTATACCTTCCTTCTTCAGGAACCACTTGATGTCCCTAGGGAAGCTTACCTAAATAATAATAATAAAAAAACATACAAAGTTACATATTACAGTAGCCAGCCATAATAAGCAGTTTTTAAACAAACAAACAAACAAACAAAAAACAAAATAGCAAAATAGCAGCAGCAGAAAAGAAAGCAATAATTTAAAAAAACACCTTAAAATATCTTTAAAAAATCAAAAGGTGACAAAAAATAAAATAAAATTCTTCCTCTGGCACCAAAATGGCAAGATAGTAGAGCTTTCCTGTGGTGGAAAGGAGCCACTAGAATTTGGAAATATTCCTTTTTTTTTAAAAAAAAAAAAATTCATTCCTAGAATCCCACAACAGCATGACAGGTGGGCTTGAAGCTCTGGATGGCTGTGGTAATCTTTCAAAAAGCTTCACATGAAAATCTCAATGAATGGGAAGATTGTTGCAGAAGAAGATACTTAATCTATTGTGTCCCCCCCCCCTTTGTTCTCATAGCTGTCAGACTTCAGAGAAGTTGTTTCCCGTATGCTGGGCCTTAATATTACCACTGTTGCTCTTCCCGACTATGAAATAATTATTCGTTTGGAGGACCTGATCCATTCTCATCAGCACCACCTTGTGCCTTGTGTCTGCTTCAAAGATGGACCATTGCAGCTTCTTCACTGAAAGAAGGCAGTGGAGTTTCCTTTTTCTGCTTGTCCTCTTCTCTTTGCCAATGTAAATGTTCCAGAACTTGACTCCAGAGCACTAAAACACTGTTAGCACACTGTTTAACAAATTCGTGCTTCCCAAGCCTTATAATAGGGTCAGTACTACTTTTTCCCAATGTGAACTTTAAGTACCCAGGAAGTATTATAATAAACAATATTTTCGTTATTGCTGAAAAGCTTATGTACTCAGCCTCAAGAACTGAAAGAACACTGTCGTCATTATTATCTAGGAATGGGAGCTCTACTCATTGATATTGCCTGAGCTCAATGTTGAGCATTTCCACCTGAAATCCTTCAGGAGGCAAATATGCAGGAAAAATTAGTTTGATAATGATTTCAAATTTTTCTACATATAACGGAGCCTAATTGGAGAAAATTTTAAAACTGCTATACTGGTTTATTTAAAAACAAACAAACAGAAAGATAGTGTATCTGTGACTGTTTTCCTCATATTAACTGTCAATTTTATAGTATTTGCTTTTCTTATGGAAGTGTACTAGTATCTATGTTAGTCTAGCCAAAACAAATAAAAATAAGTTTTACATGAACAAAGTTCAGAGAGTTTTTTGAACTGTGCAATGTAATTAGCTGCCCGATGAAAGCAAAACCTTAAGATTTCTCCAATTTTGGGATAAGAAAAATACAGTGGCAGTAATTTCCACCTGACAAGTTATATTATTTAAACTTCTATGTGACTTTTCTACACATCAGTTTTTATCAAGATTCATTCAAGAAATAAATGAAATTTAAATTGTGTATTTAGCATAACATCAGGATCCAGCTCAAGCCGATAATAGTGATTTCTGTATCTGAATGAAAGAAGGTAGCACATCAATCTACTGGGTTTTTTTTAAAATAGGAAAACATTTCACTATTGTTGGAAGTCCTTTGTACAACTATGATATATGTTATGGTTCAACAACTATAAATGTAGACAACTATTTTCCAGTTACTGATTTCATTTTAATTTAGTTATGCTTTGGATTGCAGTCTCTGATAATCACTAGTGAAATGATAAAAATGTCATTGTTATGGATTTACCATGGAAAGTCAGTTTTAATGTTTGTACTCACCATAAATAAAAGTCCTGATCATTTAAGAAAATTAAACTTGTTCAAAGTTGATTGCTGCCTCTCTTTGTTTTTAATTTAACCTTATATGTACGGGCTTATCTCTATAGTTAATAAAGGATACCAGTGTGATCATATCTTTCAAATACTCAATTTGAACAAATTATAGAAAAAGATGCACACATACACATGCTTTATGTGTTTATAAAATACAATTGGCCCATTGATTCCAGTCTTCAAATCCACAAATTTGATCATTTGAGGATTGTCACACTCCATATTATTAAGTAGCAGTGATGTGAACATGGACAGACTGAAGCATGTGCATTCACGTTGCCACCATTTAATAGGGGAATACCATTATCTGCTTTTTTGCATTCATGGGGGGTCCCAGAACTGAACGCACATGGATTCAAAGGGCCAACTGTACAACAGTTTTGAGACTTCTTTGTGCTCAGAAACATCTGCCAATTTTATATTTTTACAATGGGTAGATTAGATATTACAAGAGTCCTATGAAATCACATTCAATTTATAATTATTTTAATATGATACCTGGAATTCAAAAAAAGGCCACTCTACTGGGGAAGAGTTTGAAAATGCCGTTATTTAAGCCACACAATATTTAAGCCACTCACATATTTAAGTATGGTATGGTTACTAAAGGAATAGATAAAACAGAAAATTTAGGATGCTAACACAAAAAGAACAAAAAAAAAAAAAAAAACCAACACTAATTTAGGCTAACATGATTATTTTTAAAAAGTCTCCAAGATTTACAAAAGCTTAGTGAGGTCAAAGAACAATTAATTTGAACGGGAGCCGCAGTCCTTAGCATATTATTCCCTATAGTTACTAGCTGAATAGGAAGAAAATCCCAGGTTCAATCTCTCTTCATTTTTTATGTGCATATCTAAATATATATGAGCAACCTTTCTGGACCAGCCACACCTTAGCAGATGTTCTTGATAAAGACCTAGAAAGATCAGAGCACCTGTCAGAAAAGGAAGCGGGGATGTTCATTGATTTAGAAATCAGAAGAAAAATAAAACATGAGTTCCATCCCTTTCGCATATAGAAATGAATGGCGAATCAACACTTATTGCTGAATGAATTTTTTTGTTTCTCTTTTTTTTTTTTAAGAAAAGGATTGTTTCATTATTTTCAATTGAAGGTCTACTGGAGCAGACTGTTCAGAATATTGGTGCAGGTGGGAAGATAATCAGTAAGCAGTATGTCTATGCCTTTAAAATTGTCCATTAAATAGGGATACTTTGTCCAATTGGAAATTTGGCAGGTCTGATGCCTTTAAAGCACAATAGATTATTGAATTGGATATAGAACACCAGTTATAAGCAGGAGGAAAGCATATTGGTCACCTACTGAAGCCAACAGGCAGCTGACATCTGTAAAATTAACTTTTATTTTTAATAGTGTGCCTGAAATTTGGCAGTTCTGAAGAAGTAGGAAGATTATTTCATTTTTCATGTCAATAAGATGAAAGACAGTTTCAGTAAAATGGTTGGTCTCCCTTTTGATCAATAGCAAATCAAAATGAAAGGTAGTTAAAGGAACACAAACAACTATTTCTAAATTAGTAATGAAACAGATGTCATTATAATGAATAACATAAGTGAAGTTTAATCACAAAACAATGACTTTTAAGAGAGATGGCCATGTCATTTTGTTACAGTGGAAAAAGAGGGAAGGAAGTCCTGTGGCACTTTTAAGGCTAATTTATTTCAGGATATGTTTTCTCTAGTCTGCTTCTTCAGAGGCAGAACACAGAACAAAATAACTGGAGTAACAAACAAGGATGACAAAACCTCCGTCCTTATGGTAGATAGTACTGGGTTTCTTGATTTAAATCCTAGTCTTAGGAAGCTGTATATGTTATGGATGGACATAATACAGATAAATAATATCATCATTGCATAGTTATTAAGTTTATGTCTTCAGGTGTACACATAAGAAAGAAATTGTTAATGGAAGACTAGGGTATGAAATAACAGTTGAAATTTGTTGTGCCTCCCTTTGAATGTTCCCAGACAGAGGCCATAGCAAAGGAGTGGGCCAATGGCCTTTTGGCAATGGTCACTCCCCCCTGGTCAGGGCGACACATACCAGGTAACACCAAGGGTGGGGACACCACTGCCCAGATTTGTTGTCACTTAAAGAGTAAAATGGCCTGGAGAAGCCTTCCTAAACCTATTCCCTTTGCCCCCCTCCCACCACCAAAGCTTAGGGCTTCTCTTCATAGCAGTCCATGATATGTCTGATAAAAGATGGAACTTATTGCATCTGGAAGGACCTAAACTAAAGAGGTCTAGCATCTATTAGAATTTATATTCTGGACTTTACATACTCAAAAGGGCGACTTTACAGGAAGATGAGGAAAACCCTCATAGCAAACAAATTATTTGTGGACTTTCTGAATTCAAAATAATGCACTGATATCACTTCAGAGATGCAATCCTGAGTACACTAACTCCATACTATTTCCAGATGCAGACATTTTCTAGTTTTTGAACCTTAACAGGAATGGGCAGTTCTTTTCCCCCCCTTCTCCCAGAACATACTAGGAAGGTAACATAATTCATTATCCAGACAAGGGCCATGTTTTGCTGCATGATAGGTAAGTTACTGCCCCTTCCTCATTCCTTGGACCTAATCTGACAAGAATGCTAGTTGAATCGTGTTGGCATGCTAGTGATGACAGAACAACATTGTCCACTCTCCCTGTGGGCAGCTGCTTAACTTAGGGAACCCAGAAAAGGTTAACTGCCTCATCTGCCTAATGATAGGGCTGGAATTGTCACACAGACTGGTTCATCATTGATAATCATTTAAAAACTCTGTAAAATATTTTTGTCATAGAGAAGATTAATTATAGGGTACTGTCAACAGAAACAGTATTCAGACAAAAGCTTTGAAATTGCAAAAGAGAGTATAACAAAAGTAGCACCGATCCCCTCCTCCCCCTTCCCTCAACATATCCTGTTGGGGAAAAAAATCAGATTTCTCTGGCAGCTTTCAAGGTCAGAGTTGATTCACAGAACATGTGAAGACCACTGCTACAGACTGATTTTCTGTGAAATGTCAGATGAGCATTTTTACTAATAATATGCTTGTTCTACTTGGCTGTGAGGGAGAAGGAGACACAAGTACCAAACAGTCAATTGCCAGTAGCAACTTTTGCTGGAGGGTTCTGAAAGTTGTAGTCCAAATAAATGACATTTAAAGCTCTGATACTGATAATGGCTTTGATAAAAAGTTTGCTGAATGAACAAGTAGCAAATTGTTTTTCTTTCCTTCTCCATGCCTTCAAATATGTCTCATTTCTATCTTGTAAGCAAGGGTAGTGGTAAACACTTAAGAAAAAGTTTGTTCTTGTTATTGAAGCTCTTTGCTGGATCACAGGCCCAGTCAACCTCTAGAATACAATACAATACAATAGAATATAAATAGAAATAATTAACCTGTTTCACAAAAGTTGATGTGGGATAAAATACCACAACAGGTAGTGTGGGAAAGGCACTTATGACGACAGTCCCCCACTGGTGCTAATCCCACAAGGAGAATCCAAAAACGTTCAGGCAACTGTCTTGATAACAATATGTTATCAACAAACCAGTTGTCACAATTTCCATTTCTAACATAAATAAGATTTTTGTAGAGCTACAGGTGTTCATTGTCCACTCAAGACTACACCATCACAATATGTTTTCATCACACATGGATAGCTCACAACAGTATATTTATTGTTGCTCCGAGAATTCATTTCCCCCTCATCAGCTCTGCAGATTGTGAGAAGCTCCAAGAGAACAGGGAAGCCTACAGTGTGTGTGTGTGAAAAGAGAGAGAGAGAGAGAGAGAGAGAGGAGTGTATCATTGTCTCTGCTAATCAAAACCAGCCTTGTGAGTTTGGGCTACGCTACACCACTGCTTTGAGAATGCTGGAAGAATTATGAGTTTAAAATGGAATTTAAAAAATAACTCGAGCCAGCAGAAGGACAATGGGGCCCAGCGTTTGGATATGCTGGGTCCAAATCTGCTCCATTGCTGAGGATGAGACCCATCTGGACCTGTCGTCTTATGCCAACGGTGGATCTGCTGATCGCCATCCCTTCCCTCCCCATTGCTGTTCATTGGGGAGATGTAAAAACAACAATCTAAATACAGCAAACTATTCTCATCCCTCCCTCCCTGCGTGCCTTAACCCAGCCAGGTTTGGGAGATGTGTTAATTTTCTCTGCACTGGGTCGGCTTAAGGTTGCTTAAGGGTACCTGTCTGCTTAATTCAGCTTCAGTGTCTTTTCACAGATGGTATAGTGAACAACAGAGCACAAAGTAGCATTATATGTGGATCAGTTAATTCCCACAGAGTTAATGTAGCATGAAATTTATTGTTCATGCCTGTAACAGTCTCTGTAGGAGATTATTGATTATATTTAAATTTATGACCTGCCCAGTGCCAAAAAGCTTGGTATGAGTAAGATATCAAAAAAGCCAAGGCTATTGAGAAAGACTGAGAAATAGTTGTAGGAGAAGGTTATGTAGAGGATGGTACATGGGGACAGTTGAGGAACAGAAGGTAGAAGAGGGAGAGTAGATGAAAGCTTTTCCTTCATCACTTCTCACCATGTTTCCCTAGCCCTGTACTTTTTTGCAGGTGCCATCTGCAGATCAAATGTTCCAAATGACCAGACAAATGGAGTGCTAAAGTCTTCTTAGACTGTATTGTGTCATAATTCATGGGAACCTTTAATGATTAAGTGCTGACATGTCAAAAACTTCTTGTTTTCATAACCAGCATGCAAAATATAGGAAGTTACTAAAAAAAAAATCATCACTATGTAACTACTGTAATTACAACACTGGGGGAGAAACTGTTATTAATCACTCTGTGTATAACTTGTTATGGCTCTAATTATGTTACTTGTATCTTTATTTGCTGCCTTTTAGTTCCTTTTCTGCGGGGTGGGGATCCACCTAATTACCTAAAATCTGACAAGACATATCCTCTCAAATGCCACCAAAAATGTATTTTAAGCTTGCAAAATGTAATGAAAAATATTACAAGTAAATGTCATTTATTATACTGAGAAAGTAACAGTGTTACGAATCATGACTATTTGGAAAGGGAATGGTGTTATGCCCTCATTGTCACTTCCCAGTAAGAAATTATGGGTCAGGTCATTATTTGTAATGTGTTACTTCCAAGCTCTGTTAGTTTGTCAGGGACAAGGTGTGGCAACAACTATTCACCTTAGTATGGTCATTCTACAGAGAGAAAGGCCCTTTCACAAAACAAAATACAACATGGTATGTTTCTCATTTTGAAGTAGTACAGTCTTAACTTGCTTAGTGGTTACCTTAGAATGAGAAGGGTGGCTATGAAAGAACTAGAAAGGAACCTAAATAGTAAAGATATACAACTGAGCATTAAAGTTAGAATTGCCCAAATCATTATATTCCCCATCACCATGTATCGATGTGAGAGCCGAACAGTGAAAAAAGTGGATAAGAAATTAAACTCATTTGAAATGTGGTGTTGGAGAAGAGTGCTAAGGATACTGTGGACAGCCAAAAAATACAAACAAATAGGTCCTTGAGCAGATCAACTCTGAAATCTCCCTGGAAGCCAAGATGATCAAATTGTGGCTATCATACTTTGGCAATATCATGAGAAGACATGATGCATTTGAAAAGACAATAATGCTAGGAAAAGTCGAAGGTAGTAGAAAGATAGGAAGATCACATGCCAGATGGACAGATTCAATCAGGGGGTCATGGGCCTGAATTTGCAGGATCTAAGCAGAGCAGAGGAGGACACTGGTTTTGGAGATGTCTCACCTAGAGGGTTGCCATCAGTCAGGGTTGACTTGAGGACCATTAACAACAACAAGAACCAGACTTGAATTGCTTTGGTCCAGGGTATCTTGCTGTATCAGCCTGCCTGATCCTTAAGATCTTTAGGAGAGGCCTTTATTTCAGTCTCAACCCCATTAATAAGCATGGCTGGTGGAGAGCTCAGATGAGGTCATCTCAGTGGCTGCCCCTAGTTTCTGGAACTGCCTTTCCAGGGAGGCCGGAATGGCCCCATCTTTATTGTCCTCCCATCAGCAGACAAACACATTTTTCATTCCAATAATTATTTAGAACTGAGAGTTTTCACAGAAAGGGCTTTTAAGAGGATTTTGTTATTATTTTAAGTGTAGTTTCAACTGCCTTTTATTATTTTTATTGGATGTTTTAAATTGTTTAAATATTGTGAACAGTTTAATTATGTTTTAAGAAGCTCCTTTTTGCAAAACCTTCTTATGCCTGCTCAGCTCCCTCTTTTCTTCCTCTGTCTAGCTGGAAGTAATTTTTAGCAGCACCAGCATTGGAAGGATAGTAAAGGAGGGCTGAAGGGAAAAAACCCAACAGATTTGGATTATGGTTTGCACCACTGTTTCTGGAATAAACAATGCAATAAAACCTGAGCTTGGAAAGAGCAGGATTATAGTTTAGCCAAACCTACTCTAGATGCATATACCTGCCTAAAACAGACAAGATAATCAGCAGCTGCCTAAAGAATCCTTTACTGAGCATGCATGACCAGAAAAACAGAAATGAGGGAAAGCAGATTAGCCTTCCCCACAAGCCACCCCTAACATATATTTTTATCCTAACATGGATAAAAAAGCACAGATCTATAAGTTTGGCCATCAAAATGCAAATGTAAGAAAAATAGAGGCTGAATGCATTTTGGAAGCAGCTTTCAGGTAGTCTCTAGGAAATTTAAAATGCTTTAGTTTACATGTACAAGGCTTACTTAATCTGGTGGTTTTTTTTTTCATTTCACATGTACATAATGTGAGTTTTACATAAATTATTTTGCTGAAACATATTGAACTACACTTTTTTTTGTAGTGCAATAGCTTATCATGATATTATTTCTTCCACTAGACATTTTCACTTTAAAAAGTAATGGCAGAATGCATCTATTGTATTTGTTTAAATTGGTGAGCCTGTTTTTGGGAAAAAGCAGAGTATTAAGAAAATAGAAATAATGAACATGGAGGAACTAAAATAATTCAATATAAATGATGAGGAAGCTGAAATAATTAACGATTTCCCAAACCTTGGATAAATTACAGATCAGAACAGGGATTGCAGTCAAGAAATCATAAGAACACTAGGGTTGGGAAGGGCAGCTATATAAAAACTAGGCAATATCTTAAAGTGCAAAAATATTACATTGAATATCAAAGTTAGGATCATCCAAATCATTTTATTTTCCATCACCATATATGGATGCAAAAGCTGGACAGTGAAGAAAAATGATAGAAAGAAAATCAATTCACTTAAGATGTGGTGCTGGAGAAGAGTGGTAAGGGTATACCAAAGAGACAAACAAATGAGTCCTAGAACAGATCAAGCCAGAACTCTCCCTGAAGCCAAGATAACTATACTTCAGTCACATCATGAGAAGAGATGAGTTATCAGAAAAGATAATAAAATTAGGAAGGGTAGTGGCAGTAGAAAGAGAGGAAGACTCAATTAAGGAGGTCACAGCTATGAGTCTGCAGGACCTAAGCAGAGCAGTTAAGGACAGGAGAGCTTGAAGCTGTCTCATTCATGGAGTCACCATAAGTCAATGCCAACTCAAGGGCAGTTAACAACAACAACCAGAAATAGAGATAATAACAACAGTAATGACCACGAACCATGGTTCTTTTGAACATGCACCTTGGCTCTTGAAATATAATTGGTTTTCCCTGATGCAAAGGAGGAAAATGCTTCTTCCTCCTCCATTCTACATACTGAAGCTGAATGGAAGGGCAGTTGGATCTCATGTCAACATCAGCAACTGAGTAATATTACCACACCTGAGAGCTGCAGGATAGTTTAGTGACAACATGGAGCACATACAGCTATGTCTTCCTAGAGAATATAATTGCCAAGGGATTTGAGACATACACTGCTCCCTAAGGAGGAAGCTCACTCTGCTTAAGAGTAAGACCAGCCCTGCTTGCTGGATTAGGCTCAGTGTTTATGAAGTAAGCCACATTCTTCCTGCCCATACAAAAAGAGTATGGCTAGGACTGGGCCTCATCCATGAGTAGGGGACATATTCACACATGCAAGGTGACCTCACCAATGCCGATAATTCTGCCTCTCAGTGAAGCCCCCTGCCTGTCAGGATCCAAGTCCCTCGATTTCCTGCCATAGTTTATAGAGCTATGCTTAGTGTGCATTTTGACACTGGATGATGGGATTTGCTAAAATGGATTAATGGGTACCTACATTCCTTGGAGTGGTTAACAAGCAGAGGTGCAGGGAGTAGAGATTGCATGGGGAGCTTCAAGGCCAGTCCCGTGAGAATGATTGGTACAGTATTGGAAAGAGGAGTGACACTGGAAATGGGTAATGTGAAAGTGTTTACTTCTATGGGCTATAAGACTGCTCAAAGTTTGAACTGCTATGTACTTTAATTATACTGTGTAACTGTTCATGCCTGAGTCCTGACAACATATAGTTAAATGCCTGTACTGCAGTGGTTAAATGCCTGTACTGCAGCCACTCACTCATAGACCACAAGGTTGCGAGTTCAATAGCAGCCAGGGCTCAGACTAGACTCAGGCCTGCATCCTTCCAAGGTCGCTAAAATGAGTACCCAACTGTTGGGGGGCAATGAGTTTACAGTTGTAAACTGCTTAGACATCCCATAGTGCGATATGAAGCGGTATATAAATTAAGCTGCTTTGCTTTCTAATGTTTTCATGGTTTACTACTGAAGCTTGGATTTCTGAACTGCAGTGACCCGGTACATGGCACTGCGCCGCACCCCATTTTATTCCAGGAACAGTTTTTCAGGAAGACAGGGGCAGCCATCTGTGGAGAAGAAGAAGGGCAGGAAAATCCAGCTGCTCAAGCAGATTTCTATTTGTGCTCTTCAGACCCATGTATTACACTTCAAAAGGTTATTACTCTCCTTCTGCCTCTCAGGCTAACTGGGAAAATAACCCACCATCTGCCTTTGGAATTGCTTTTGCTGACAGTACAAAAGCAAAGCGAATTACCTCTAGAACAGTTCAGGAAGTTCATTTTTCTGAAGTGTACTAGCTTAGGATTTTTAATTTTAAACTATGATTTATGAGTTGGAGACTGTTACGGTACAGTACTTACCCTTGATTAGAAATGCTTTTATCTTAAAGATTTTGAATGATTGATATGTTTCTGATTAATATTCACATGAAAAAGAATTTATCCCATGATGGCAATATATTCACTGGAGGTTCCTCATTTTTTCCTTCTTATTTTAGAGATAAGAATTATTGGATTATTTTTTTAAAAAATGAGCATGCAAAGCTAATTTGTACTGAGGCAGACACCAGTGGATCAAGGCCAGAACATTTACTTTGAATGGCAGAAGGTCTTCAAGGTCAGATGGCTTTTCTACTCTGTTGCATTACAGCCTGCTACAGTGTAGCACTCTCTAGATATATTGGACTACAAATCCCAACATTTCTCACCAACAGATTCCCACACTGCTGCTATTGATGATGGGGTTTATAGTTTAACACATCTAAAAAATACTTGGTTGAGAAAGGATGAATTAGAGTCATTTTGGGATTGGTAACATGCAAAGTAAGTAATCTGCTGGACTCTACTATTTTGCTATACCCATGGAAGAAATATTAAAAGAAACTGAATTTACACAGGCATATCAGACTTTGAACTTCTCACTTTCCTCCACATTAGATAATATAGTTTCATCATTCTATTTGAGAAGTACCTGTTGTTGCTTCTGTAATGGCACTAGCGGTCCAGACCTCTGCAGAATATTTAGCATAGTTGCAGAATTAGAAAACTCCTGGCTTCAAAAAAAGCCATGCTGGGCAGCCCGGGGATGGACTCGGGCTGCATTCAGGTGGCAAATTCAGTGGCTAAATCCTGATAATATTGCCCGATTTAAATTTTAAGCCGGATCAGGTAAGCCATATTATTTAATAATGCAATAAGCTTCATAGTCTAGGATTGCTAGTTTCATTTCCCTATTCATTTAGATGGAGCCATATTGGATTTTGCATAGTGTAAATATACAAAACACAAGATGTTTTTTGGGGGGAGGGGAGATCAAAACACCACTAAAGTATCAACTCTTTCAAAAGCTGAGAAATACACAGAGGGTGAAGTATTTCCGGTTTCTTATACCAATATTTCAAACCGCTGCCATGGTCCACAGCAACCCCATTTACATGCAAGGGTTAACCCTTTTTCCTCTTTATTGAGGGTAGAGGAAATGAAGGGTGGGCTGAATAGGGAGAAGTACTAGAAAGACATGCCCTTCAGCATTTTACTGATGAAAACTGGGATGCTTGTGGCTGAACAACATCTGAGATCAAAAGAGTGTGGCCAGACAACAAGAGGGCAAATGTTTGCACACTATCTTTGCACTTGAACTGAATTTGCAGCAGTTGAATTAAGCCAAGGATAAGGGGGGAGAATAGGAGAAGGAGGGAGAAGAAGAGACATTTTAAAAACTATTGAGAAAATGGTACAGCAGAGGATAAATAGGGACACATAAAGGCATGGAATGGTTGAATAGGTGAGGGCACTGCAGTCAACCAGCCCCTCTTTCTCATTCCCTCTACTTCAAGTGAAACTACCCACACCCTATAAACTTTATAAAAATTGCATTGGAATCAGCTTCAGACCTGGGTAACTGCTGTGCTATACAGAGAAATCTGCAGAGTTGGGGATGAGGTTGTGGGGCAGAAACTCTCTCAAATGAGTCAGAGGCTTCTTCTGTGAACTGGCCTTGGTGCAGGTCTTGGCAGCTCTTCTGAATCCTGGATCTAACTCATCGACTGAGAGAGAAGTGACAAACGGGGAAGGGTGGAACAGGGTCCTTTATTCGTCTGCAATTCAGCCAGCATTAGAGACAAAAGGGGGATGTAGTAGATGGAATACACAGTTCTAATATCTTAAAAAGTCAGGCTAGAGCCCACACAGTACACTAAGACCATAGGATTGCTAGACTGAAAAGTGGAGAGGGCTCCTGTACCTTTAGTAGTTGTGTAGAAGCAGGGATTTTAGCAGGGGTTTGTCATGGGACCAGCTAACAAGCAACACCTACTGAAATTCCCTCTTCTACGCAGCCATTAAAAGTACAATCACCCTCTCTAGTTTCCAGTCTGGCAACCCCAAGTCTGAAAACACCTAGGAGAGACTGGGAATGGGACTTACCCTATACACTCATGTATAAGTCGACCTTATGTTCAAGTCAAGGGCAGATTTGGGGGCCAAAATTATGGATTCTGATATGACCTGTGGATAAATCAAGGATAAAACTTAGGAGCAAGTAACAAAGGATGTAAAGGATGAAACAAAGGAAAACGATGCCAAAGAACTTACAGAATTCTGACTATTTTTGCTCACCCTAAAGGCTAGATGGATGAGGAGGGAAATACAGTAAATGGTAGCTATGAGATGTGTGGGGGAGGCTAAGAAAATGCACACATGTCAAAAAGAATGTAAAAGGCAAAGCAAAGAAAATGGCGAATATGTTAGCAGTGATTACAGTCTATAACTTTAACATGATAACTTTGCCTGATATTAACCCAGAAAAACTGACAACCTATGCAAATGTCTTATTAAAGTCCTTCAAAGCCTCAATGCTGGAATACTCCCTTATCTGAGGAGAATAGCAAAAGGTGAGCATTTAGTCCATTCCAGCAAAACCTAAAAGAAGCACCAAATCCCTCTACTCTCTTGGTGCTCCTTTGAAGAGAAGCACCAAAGAATCTCCACTGCCATCATTTGCCTGCCCAGGCATTTTAAAAGGACAGAAATAATGCTGAGGCGGAGAGAGAAGAGAGGGTCAATATTTTGTTTAGGTTGTCCCTGGATGTACCAAGCTCTAGCCTTTTGCCACTCTACTCAGAGAAGGAGTTAGTTATTTTTAAAATAAGAGTTAAGTTACAGTGCTTATTTTTACCTATGGATAAATCAACCCAGGTTTTTTTTAATTGACTAAACATTGTAGACTTATACACGAGTACCTCTGAGCAAACAAGCAAATGATTCTGTCTTGCACCATTCTTCTTCTTTTAGCACATGGCCCTTTCTCTCCAAAGAATGTTGTTTCCCATGGAGTTTGGAGAAGTTATTTTTTTGGACTACAAACCCCATAATTCCACTGACCAGGCTGGTTATAGGATTCTGGAAGTTTTATACTCTCAGATACATTGAGGCCTATGTAGTGGGCAGAATGTTCTGTCTCCTGTTTGTGTGGGGTCCCTGCTCCCATGATGAGGCACAAGCACATCATCTGGAGGCCTATGGGCTTCTCATATGGACATTCTCCTTACCAGGCTACAAACCTATAAATAGCCTGGTTTACAAAGTGACATGCAGTATTTTAAAGAGCTTGGACACTTTAAAAAACAACAACTTTTACAGCAGTCAAGTCAGCTATACCTAATTCTTGGGTGTCTTTTTAATTAACGGTATATCTTCTATTAAAAATAAAGCATGCACACATATACATTTAAGAACAGACTTGAAAAATAAACTGTTTTAGACCAGAAATAGAGGAAAGGAGGAGCTATTTTGTGGGAAAGGTCATCTGATTTCATACAATTATCTGCTACACAAACTAGTGGCAGTTGCAGGTGCAGTAAGAAAACTTTGAAATTAGACAGAGCTGCACTGTCAAAGCTTTGTGTGCCTGATTCCAGGACATTACATTGCATCTGATACCAGTGAACTACAGCTCTAGCCATCTATGTGGCTCTGTAGGAAGCTTTCTTAAAAGGTTAGTGATACTATTGCTAATCACAATTTTCACCAGGGGGAAAAATATCAAATTTTTGCATCCCATTTCTAGAAATGTAATGCTCATAGTAGGTTAATATGTGAAGCATAAATATACAAGGAAATATCTTTTTCATTTATGCTTTTTTTATCTTTATGTATTGTAGAGATGTACCTGTGCACAAAGGACTATAGGAAAAAAATTAAAACTGGGAGGAGGCAAAGTACTTCTTCAATACGCAATTTTTTGGGGGGGCAGGGAGGCAATTTACTAACAGATTTGAGTAATGGATAGTTCAGATCATAGATCATTTTACTGTTTGCTTATGAACTCAGTTATATGAGACTGCTATGAAATATAAATGAGAGATTATTATAGCATTTGTAGTATTTTTATAGGGTTTATTCCCCATTTATTCTTTTTAGCTTTACAGGATTGGTTATCTGCATTTAGCTCATCATCTGATGGTGAGTTTAAAGGCAGGATGCATGAGCTGAAAATACTTAATCTATTTTCCAGCACAGATAGGGACAGTCAAATTAGGAAATTCAGGTTCTGCATTAATTGTTCTAACATGATACTGCTTTTATTGATTCCGATTGCTAGATTTATCATGTGGATTTAAATTTTTTTCCTGTCCCTGGCTTTTGCTGTTTATCATAGCATCACAGAATCATAGAACTGGAAGGGACCTCAGAACTTTTAATCACATTTTCCGCAATATAGTTCTCTTCTTTTTCTGGAAGAATAAGATAATACTTTTCTTATACTGTGCTGTATGTAATTCATTTCAATTCTTGCCTAGATCCTTAATCCACAATCTAGTTAAGACAGAAAGTTTGGGGTACTCTGTCTAAACAAAGATATGGAGCCACAGAAGTTCAATTTAAAAGGTGATAAAAGAGCAATTGATTTGACACAAGTAGCTATAGCTTTATGATTCAACATGTTCATGATTTAGGAATCTAGCAGAGAAGGCACATCTCACAGTGTGTAGAAAACTTACTTATAAAATACCTCTGCATCAGGGCATTGTGAACAATGTAATGGCAGATCCCATTTATATTTCTTGTTGTTATATGACTTTAAGTTGATTCCAATGTATGGTTACTCTATCCTAGGGTTTAAAAAGGGCTTGCCATTGTTTCCCTCTAAGGCCGAGAGAGAGTAACTTGTCTGAGACCAACCTGTGGGTTTCCTAATCCAGGTCTCAAGCCACCACATGATTCTGTCTGTCTGAGGAACATATAACAGAACATCTTTCTGGTTGAAATCATACATGACCTAGTCATAAAAATAAAGCAATGATTATTACAAATAAATCCATTTTGCATATATATAACATGTTTGCAAAAAATAGAGAATATTCCATTTTCAGTAGCTATTAAACATCATTTTCTCCACTTTCTATGGAGACCAGAGTGCATATGTTTATCTTTAACAGAATGACCCGCCAATTCTCAGTCAGATGCCAATCTGATAAAGGTCAGCTATTGAACACCCAAGTGACTCAGAACATGAAGTGCACAAGTGACTTGGACAGGTCCCTGACTTTTAAAACAACAAAATATTAAGGGGTGGGGGTGGGGTGGGGAAGGTTTCTATATAAATAAAACCACTAGGAAACTGGCATCTCAAAAGAAATATCTTCAGAGTAAACCTGGGGCACACAGTCTGGATCCCAGTGGCCCCATTTTGCTAATTTTTAATTTATGTATTTTAAAAATATCAGTGACTCAAACCCCTACATTTGGAAGGAAAGCTGAATACAGAATAACAAATAACAATGGAATGAAGACTATTTAAGAGCTTTCTTGGGAATCCTCCAGATTCCCTTAGTAAAAGCAAAGAGAATTTCAGTGATATTACAATGACAACAGCTGTTAAATTGCTACTGCAGAACAGCCTTTACTTGTTTTATTTCCATTGGTTTATGTAATGGAAATGAGGTGCAATCCCTGCAAGGTTACCTGTAGGGTAATAAAAGGATCACCAGCAGTTCCAGGAGGACTGCAAATATTTGACCAAACACATTAAAGCTGCTGCAGTGTGGTTGGCAGCAGGCACATCGGCATCTCTCTCTTGATGAAGAAATATTTGATTATTTCTGAATATCTGTCTGCATGTGTTTCACAATTATTTGTGAGTGTTCTGTCTATGGACTGTGCATGTCTTTCCCAATTATTTGATCATTACAAAACCTTTCTTTTTTTAAAAAAAAGACTGTTTTAATTGTAATGTTATGTCTCCTAACTCAGTGGCGCATAGTTTCCATTTAATTACAAAATAATTCATGTATTAAGAAATAAACCTCTAACTGAAGTATAACTTTTAATAAGGGATGTAAAAATTCTTTTTTTTATCTTTTGTAATATAAAGTTGAGAAGTGTGTTATGCCATAGCAGTGTGATCTACAGGATAACGTTAAAAAATTAGTGATACTGAAATAACGAAGAACAGGTATCAAAAAAAGGATCCAAGAAAGCATGTACACCAACAACACAGCTTTCCAGGCTGAGAAATTTCACTTCCCATGCTACCTGAGATGTTTTTGTAGGTGGACATGACAAGGATTGGAGAAAGCATGTGCTTCTCTCCATAGCTAACCTGGTGGTTAGTGGGGTTTTTAACTGAAAAGCAGCTACAGGAGTCTTCCAGGTCCTGTCTTCAGGGGCCAAATACTTTGGGACAGCCTGGAATATTCTGGCCCTGGACTTGCTCCAGCATCTCTCTGGTACCTGGCACTCTCGTTGCAATGCTGGGTGGCTGTTCCTGTGTGTTCTGCCCTACTGTTTGGTGCTGCTGTGGCAACAGCGAATCACTCACTCTGAGGGCAGGATGAGGTGCCCAGCATCGATTACGTGGCTAGGTGCCTCATTTTGACCCCAGAGCGAGTGACTTGCCATGACGGTACCAGCACTGGGTGGCACAGTGAGATGCACATGTGAACAGCCACTTGGCATCTCAATGGCAGGCTCTGGATCTTCCAGGAAGATCCGGTGCAAAAGGTGAGATATTTTACTCTGTTCTAATGGGGGTGTGTGTGTGTGTGTGGAAATACCTTGAGTTCAGTGCTGAACTGACTGGACATTGCCCAGACTGTTCATATCAAAACAGGGTTTGGGCCCTGCATCACCTGGACTCCCAGCTGAGAGGATGGGGGGGGGGGGAGGGGGAGAAGGATGCTTTATTTGGCCCTGCTCGGCCCACTTTGATTGGAGAAAATAATGGTGTAAGGGGGAAATGGCTACTGAACACATTCCTTTTTTTCCTTCCTTTTTTTTTTTTGATCTTTGTACAATCAGCTCACCTATCCCACACTGCTGAAAATCCTGTCCTCTTTTATAGAGGTCACAAGCTGATGTGAACTACAGTATGATCCATCTCTTTCTGTTTCTAGCAAAGATTCCTCTGTGAATCACTTGGGTTGCCACTGCAATGATGTAAATTGCCACTTACTCTCATGGCAAATACAAACAAAGGAAGAAAGGAACTATGGCTCATGTTGCAGATGCCAGTTTTTTGCTGTTGTAAAGGAGACAATGCACCAAACAACTTTTCGTCCTCTTAGCAAGTGCTATGCCAAAGAGGGAGAAAAGATCTAGAAGGTGAATAAATGTGTCACCCACTTATTTATCTATTTATTTATTTATGTTGGTAGGAGAGATTAATTCTGATTGTTTGCTTGTGGTTCAATAAGGCCTCTTGCCTTCTTTCCCCTGAAGCATCAACCTTTACACCAAAAAACTGAACCCCGTGACCATTCAGCAGAACTCTAGATATATTGATCTGCTTATGATTTTACAACATACCTTGGGAGATACTGGAAGACTGAGGGCCAATATAGACGGCCAAGAAGGGACGGCTCTGTGCTGCCCCTGGGAGCAGAGGATTGGGGCTGCGGAAACCACATGCCATGGTCCCAATCCTCCTTTTTGCTGCCCCCAGCAAGAGCTACTACTGTGGCTCTTTTGTGTCCTTTTGGCGCAGCATGTAGGCATGCTGCACCAAGAGGGTGCCCTGATGCCACGTGCCATGCGGATGGGCGTGTGGCATTGGGGTGGAGTCAGGGTGGATTTGGGGTGGCTGGTGAGTGGTTTCAATTGAGTCCTTCTTAAAAAGGTGGAAACTCTTCATTAAATTTATAAGTCAAAGAAGAGGGGCTACTAGAATGATAGCATTTGAGATATAAGTAGAAATAGTTCTTTTTAGATCTGAAAAGCAGACTTTTGGTAATTATAATAGTTATGTTGTATTGAGGATGATAAGAGGACTGTGGTGAACAGAGGTCCAGCTGGCCAATCAGGAGGCAGCTGAGAGCCAGCCAATGGGAGTTCAGCTGGGAGAAGTATAAAAGCCCAGGCTGACAGTTAGAGAAAAGAAGAAGATTTGGGTCTGAGGGTGTGTTGGGAAAGTTAAGCCAGTGAGAGGGCTGTGTTTAAGGTGTTCCTGAGGGAACTGAATTTTAGGGAGATAGAGTCTATAAAGGGTAGACTCTGAAAACACACAGAGCTTTGGGAGAGAGAGTTACTGTGTTGTTCTCTCCCGTTAGATATTATTAGCCAGAGGGGCTGAGGTACTGTGATTGAATTTGTAACATATATTATAAGTCTGTAACTAAGAAAGATTATAATAGCAAGTCCTGAAGCAAGTTACCTTTATTGCATGTTGATGTAAAATAAATCTTTCTTTTTTTTATTCCAACATCACTTGGCCTCTGTTTTTTTAGTCACAAAACACGCTACCAATATTTTGATATTCTGGAGGTGGGACTACACTAAAAAGGCAGTGTGAGTCCCTGACACTTTACTAGTTGGTAGAAGTGGGGATATCAAGTTCCCAAAGTACAGCCATCTAGAATTAAAGTGTAAAAGTTGGAAGGTGGCAGAATAATTGTTAGGTTACAGTTAGAAATGGTAAGTTTTTTTATTATTTGGGGTGGGGGGGACAGTTGGTGGTAACAGGAGTTATTGTAATGTGTTAAAGACACATTACACATTATGCATGGGTGTTTTTTGTTTATGTGTTTATCTATGTTTTTGTTTTGTGTATTGTGTATTATTGTGTTTACATAATTTCTGAAGAGTGAATGAAAATGTTTTTAAGTAAATGCACATATCTACACAAGTAGCATGCACACATATACACATGTAGCCAAACATGTTGTTTTGCTCTTGTGCCTAGAGCAGTGGTAGGCAACCTTTCCCCTTTAAGGGCCGAGGGACTTCAGCTCCCAGAATCCCAGGAGCTATTGGCCAACATGGGACTACTGGCCAACATGGCTGAGGCTTCTGGGAGCTGAAGTCCCTCGGCCCTTAAAGGAGAAAGGTTGCCTACCCTTGGCCTAGAGACTAATTACATTGTTGGAAGGCTACACTTTACAGTCATTACCTATTGAACAGAAGCTGTGACATAGATTAAAAGAGTTTACCAAATATTGCTTGCTTACTTACCAGATATATGAAATTACCAGATATGACCAATACAGAATATAGAAAATGGCTAGATAATTCCAATTAAGATTGTAGTGACAACTGTACCCCCTTCTTTCTCTTTCTCCCTCTCCCTCCACTCTCATATGCACATGAACTGTGTATCAGAAGGTAGACAAAGAAACCAAGTAGGAGTGATGGGGATGGGAAGTTAAGATTTTTATAAACTAGAAAGAAGGACACAGGATTTTCCACATAGTATTAAATAGTCTAGATATAACAGGCCAAACTCAGAGTATGGTGAGTTTCATTGCTGGCATCTTAGGGCAGGGGTAGACAACCTTTCCCCTTTAAGGGCTGAGGGACTTCAGCTCCCAGAAGCCTCAGCCATGTTGGCCAATAGTCCCATGTTGGCCAATGGCTCCTGGGATTCTGGAAGCTGAAGTCCCTCAGCCCTTAAAGGGGAAAGGTTGCCTATCCCTGCCTATCTCTGTCTTAGGGGAAGGGAAAAGAGACACAAAATTAACAAAAGTCCAAAGGGTTAGTGAATTCTAACCAAATTGCAGGTTGTTTACTTATTTTATCACCTTAGCCAAAGTGATGGCTGTTCCCAGAAGAAAGGAGATGTTCAGGGGAGAAGG
The DNA here is from genome assembly GCA_020142125.1 of Phrynosoma platyrhinos. Lineage (NCBI taxonomy): Eukaryota > Metazoa > Chordata > Lepidosauria > Squamata > Phrynosomatidae > Phrynosoma > Phrynosoma platyrhinos. The sequence goes on from CM034701.1 coordinate 313,604,982, forward strand.
TCAGGTGTTCTGGGGAGAGGGGGACGAGGACATTGCCTCTCAAAATAAGACTTCTGCTCACCCAAGTCAAAATTTCCTTCACATCAAAATGTGTGAGGCCTATTTCAAAAACAGCAGGAGTGCTGCAGGTCAAATTATGCACTCTATTAAATGCATAGTTTCTACCTGGGCATCAGTGAAGACTCTTCCTATTCAAAAATAAGGAAAACAGAAAGCTGGGTGGGGTAGGTTTAAACCTCCCACACCCACCAAACAGTAGTGTGGTGGGACTCTGCATGCCTGTTATTGTTTGTCATCAAGTTAGGTAAGACTTACAGAAGTCCTATGGATGCGAGATCTTTAAGAGTTCCAGTCATCTACAGCCCTGCTTAGGTCTTGGGAATCCAGGGCCTCATTCACACTATTTAAACTGATTTGTGAATCGGATCAAACTTGCTTATATGTGTCTTGTTCACACTTGAGTCGATTTCAAACCCGATTGCATTCTGGTTGAGTCATGGTGAATTGGCACAAGTCCTCCTGAACCAGTTCTTTTGAAGATGGATCTTTTTGAGATTCTTTTGAAAAGATCTGGTTTGCAACTGTGCTGAACTAATGTGAACGTGTTTTCAATCACATTCAGGTCACCCAGAGAGGGAATAGGACAGAGGGTGGGCAGAGGGATAGTACCCATGCCACCACAAGTCTTGTGGGAAACTGCCATTTTTTCCTTTTCCCTCTTGGTGCTGTTGCAGGGCTTCTGTGGGGCTGTGTATTTCCACCGCAGCCACAAGTGGTCACTTTAATCACATTGTGGTCCGAAACAAACTGTGCAGCTGTTTTTCAGTCCTGCCAGAAAATTGACAAGAAGTAAGGCAGGTAGGGGGGTGTTCCTGGGGGGGGGGCAATGGTTCAGTTTCTGTGAACTGTCAGATTTTTGTGGGTTTAGGAGAGCAAGCCATGGGTTCTGTGATGGGAATTCTTCCCTGTCCTTGCATGCATCGATGCATGGGTGTATGGAGTGGAAGCTAGGGAAGTCATGGGGTGTGTGTGGCCCCAATGGGACCATGATGGGACATTGTTTTTTAATAATTTCTGTGGATTCGGTATTTACATGGGTGCATGGGAAATTGTCATGGGTGCTGTGATGTGACTTATCTCCTGGCATGGGTGCTCCCATAGGTGGCATGGAGGATTAAGCCCAGCAATGGGCAGATCTGTGAGTGCCATTGAGAATTCATCCCTGGCATGGGTCAGAGAAAGGGAGAAGGCAAAGGGTGTTCCCAGCTGGTCAACTGTTACTGACGTCACCTGTGCCCTACCACCTTTACTCCTCCACAACCCCTGGCAAAGCACCATTTTTAAAAGGCTCCAACATGGTCTCAGCAGTGACTGGCTCTATATCCTCACAGAGCCCTTAAAAATCACAGGTCATTTCCCCCCTCCCACCAAAGCATTAATGATGCCCTATTCCTCACAGAAAGCTGGCAGAGGGATTGCTTGGAAGAAGGAAGAGAGAATAAATTTAATTGCTCTTTGGGGCAAGGAGAAGGTTCAGATGCAGTTCAGGAATAGCCATCATAACTTTGATGCTTATGAAAGTATCACCACACAGATGAAAGTGAGCACCATGATAGCAATGCATTGGAGGCAGGAGCAAAGTCAAGGTTTTGAAGCATAAATTTAAGGAGGCAAACAAGATTGCTTCCAGAAATGGGAGTGGAGCAGTAACAATGCCCTTTTTAAATGAGCTTAAGGCGATTTTGGCTGGCGATGTTAGTGTGGAGGCCAAAAGGGTCACATCAGCAATGGAAATTGTTCGAGTAGAGGAACCTCTCATGGCACCAAAGGAACAGCAAAAGCCCCCCGTGGATGGCTCTGAAGAGCTCTTCTCTCAAGGTACATTTTAATTTTTTTAAAAAAATATATATTCACTGAGTCGCTTCCATTCATGGTTCAGGTCTGGTTGCGTGGTGCTGGATTAAGCGGGGTGGTGGTGGTGCAGATTTGTTATTTGTTATATGTTAATGGTACAGGGGCCAGCAATGTGGTGAGGCTCCATGCTATGAGTTTCCTTCTATTTCTACCATATGGGTGGATCATTTCATTTAGGTCTCCTCTGTAACAAGACATCATATGCGTTCACTAAGAATAAGGCTCAAAATTGTGCTAGCCCCATGGCCATGTTACCAATGGGTTATTATCCCACAGATTTCCAAGCAGAGGATGATGAATCTGTGCTCGTCACAATTTCCCCCGTGGAATCAGACGAGGATGCAATGCAGATACCACAGGTGGAAATGCCAAGGGGGGGGGGAGCAGTTTCTGATCCCAGTGATGAGAGCCCTTCTGAAGTTGTAATGTCACCAGCCATAGGATCAAATGGTTTGGACATACCCCAGGTGGGTTGGAAATGGATGGTGGGGGACATGGTGCCTGCATAAATGTGGACTTTCCTGATGACATGCGCAACATCACTCTTCACATCATTTGCAACTTTTCAATTCTCCTCCATAGTGTCTAATGTGGCTAAGCAAAGAGCAGAACTGACCCCTGCTGAATGATTTGCTCAAATTAAAAGAAGGCATGACCGGAGCATGGTGGCACAGACTGTAGACAAGCTTACGTAGCATCCGGCTGAGCAGATGAACCTCCTCCTACCTAGACCATATGAGGGAGTAAAGTCTGAGGGAAGAGGAATGGGAGGACCAATCTTTGGAAAGAGATCTTGAATTTCAGGAAAGAGACCTTGAATTTATGGATAGAGACCTCCAGAGCAGGGAGAAGCTTATGGCAGAAACCAAAAGGGAATTTGATGAGCTCACTATAGGCCTTTCCAGACTGCCAGAAATAGTGCACATTAAAGTGAGGCACTGCCCTGGCTCAGTGCTAGGGAATCATGGGAACTGTAATTGATTGTGGCACCAGAGCTCTCTGACAGAAAAGGCTGAATGTCTCAGAAAAAAATACAATTCCCATGACTCCCTAGCACTGAGCCAGGGCACTGCCTCAATTTAATGTGCACTATTTCTGGCAGTCTGCAAAGGCCCTATGTGTCTAAAGGAGCAGATACAGGTTATGAGGGATGTGGCATCTTTATAATGGCAAATAATGGACCAAGGTGTGTGTGTGTGGGGGGGGGGGCACGACTAGTGAAGAGGAGAAAAGTAACTGCCCAAACCACCTTCAGTGATGAGTCCACCACCAGTGGATACCACAGTATTCCCAGCAGCAAGGCCCCTCATTCGCAGCCCTCTGTGAGTCCCCCTCGCACTGTATCCTCCACTGTTGCCTCTATGGTGCTGCCCTCCATGGCTTCTCCCATGGGTGGTCCCTACCATTCCAACCTTAATGCTGCTACTGGAGCTCAGCAGCAGTCTTCAAGTACTACCATTATTTCCACTGCCAGGCTGTAAGGAAAATCAAGAGACCCATCCCACTATCCCCTTGACATGCCTTATTGCTGTAAATCCTGTTTGTGACCTGACCATAGGTGGAGGGTAGGGGGATAGGAGCATGCACCAAAAAACATGTATACAACTGAATTTTTAAGAAAACCATTTTACTTATAATTTTAGAAAGTATAAAATATTATTAATAAAATAAATGATTTTTCAAAATATAAATGCAACCGTGAATATATTTTCAGCCACAGTCGATAGCTTTGGTGATGGGCCTCCTCAAGGACTGACATCCGCTGCTCCAGCCTATCAGACCTCTCTAGAACAAGGTTCCCTGCAATAAAGAAAAGGAAAGAAGCATGAAGGAAGGTGTGCTCATGTGTGTTTGTGTGTGTGTACTTCTAGTGTGTGTGTGTATATAATGTGTGTGTATAGGTAAAGGTATTCCCTGTTGACAAGGTTGTTAAATCATGTCCAACCATAGGGGGTGGTGCTCATCTCCATTACTAAGTCAAAGAGCCAGCATTGTCAGAGACTACTCTGTGATCATGTGGCCAGCACAGGAGCCCTGGTGGTGCAGTGGTTAAATGCCTCTACTGCAGCCACTCACTCATAGGCCACAAGGTTGTGAGTTCAATACTAGCTAGCCAGGAGTCAGGCTAGACTCAGACCTGAATCCTTCCAAGGTCGATAAAATGAGTACCCAACTGTTGGGGGGCAATGAGCTTACAGTTGTAAACCGCTTAGACATCCCATAGCATGATATGAAGTGGTATATAAATGAAGCTGCTTTGCTTTTGCTTTGTTTACCTTCCCACTGAAGTGGTACCTATTTATCTACTTGCATTTGCATGCTTTTGAACTGCTAGGTTGGCAAAAACTAGGACTAGTGACAGGAGTTCACCCCATTATGCAGCACATGGGCATGGAAAATGTAATGGAAAATGTAGTGTGAACTTTGTACTGTATGAAATCGATTCTACAATCCCAGATCGATGCAAGTCAAAAACCATTTTTTGTGTGAGTGTGAATGACCCCAAGGACTGTGGCTTTCTTTATTGAATGAAATCCTCTGTAATGAGGTCTCCCTTTTCCTATTTTCCTACCACCTTCCAATTTGCAGACATTATTGTTGTTTCCAATGAGTCATGTCATCTGATTATGTGTCCAAAGTATGATAGCCTCAGATTAGTTATTTTGGCTTCTAGTGAAACCTCAGGCTTCATAGGTTAAGGGTCCATTTGTTTGTCTTTTTGGCAGTCCATGGCACCCACTGAATTCCTCTCCAGCACCACATTTCATCCTGTTCAGCTTTCCCAATCTTACAGAAATATGCTTACTTCCAAGTTAAAAATGTGGGTTATGTTCCTGATCTAAATCAGGCCCTGAATTAAAAAAGCAGAAAGAGATTCAGTGTAACACTGTGAAGTTAACAAATGTTAATTTCAGCAACAACTCATTCCTTAATATGATATTAGTTAGTTAGTTCTCTCTCCACCCACATCCCTCATTGTAACGTGAAGCATTGTGTCATACAACAACATATATGGTGATGCAAATGCTCAGCTAGCTTGATAGACAGAACAGAGGTGTACGGAAATGAAAATAATAATAACATTAAAGATAAAGGTAAAGATATTCCCTGTTGACCAGGTTTTTAGTTGTGTCTGACCATAAGGGGCAGTGCTCATCTCCGTTACTAAGCTGAAGAGCCAGCATTGTCAGAGACTACTCTGTGATCATGTGAACAGTATGATTTCATGGAACACTGTTTACCTTCCCATTGAGAAGTGGTACCTATCTATCTACTTGCATTTGCATGTTTTCGAACTGCTAGGTTGGCAGAAGCTGGGACTAGTGTTGGGAGCTCACCTCATCATGCAGCACCCAAGCCTCAAACTGCCAACCTGCTGATCTTGCAATCAACAAAGGGGCTTTGCAGATGAAGCTTTGTGCCGTCTTCAAGCCAAGGAAGGGGAGGGGCAGCTGGACGCTGGGTGCCCCATCCCCTTCCTGAGGATGTCATTGGAGTGCCGTCCCTTCCACATGACGGGCGCTCCAATGACATCCTTCAGGCTCAGCATCCAGACACGCTGAGCCGGAAGAGACGCTGAAGAGGCGCACGACACCACTTGCGGCGCCCTTTTGCGGCTTGCGGAAGGAGCGCTATTTTAGCGCTCCTTTCCCAGGTGCCAAAAGGGAGGATTGGGGCCAAGGCATGGGGCAGCCTCTGCCCCAATCTGCCACTTCCCAGGGCAGCCCATGGCCGCCCTCTGCATCTCCCCAAAGTCAGTGTCTTAACCACTTGAGCCATTGCATCCCTTAATAACAAAATAATATTACTTGCTGGGAATAATCTGGGAATAAACTGCACAGTTAAGTTCCAGGCTGGTTATCCACACCCCTTACAGCTTAATAGTACCTTTACATATTTGTGTTTTGACTACAGTTGGAATATATTACCTTGAGTTCTAGACAGAGAAAAATGATGAAATAGAGATATTACTCAGAACAGGATGAATAAATTTGAAGGAGCAAGATGAATTATTTGTGAACACAATAGGATAATAAAAATCAAATAAATTAAAACAGTTTTTACATTGAAGGGCAAGTCAAATGTTATGAAAGAGAGCTAAGCTTCTTATACATACAATAGTAACCAATATTTCTGAGTCAGAAAGATAATGAGAAGGACTTATCAAGCCTATGAAACTACAAAAACTGGAATAAACATAAGAAATGTCAGGGACAGGACACAGCTAAGCCTGGAAATAAGCTGGTTTCAACTTTCAGCCAGAGAGAGGAATAGAGATTTAAAGTGTTCCACCTCACATCAGCCTCCTAGAATGTACTGAAAGACTAATATAAAAGAAGCAGGGTTGTGTATATTGTACACATTTTAAAAGAAAAGAGAGCAAAGTTTGATGTGACGGCTATCAACATTCTGGTATTAGAAAGATAAATTCTGTAACTTGAACATAAATGGTAAATAATTTGTTTGCCTGTTTGAGTTAGGCATGGGAATAGTCAAAGAGGTCTGCCCACTGCCAATCCTGTTTTTAGGTTTTGAAATGTGAAGAGGCATTGTTCATGTACTTTCAATGTCATCTTTTCGGATACAAGGATTAAAAACTTATTTTAAATGAACACTGGCAGAGTCAGGATGCCAAACTCTGCATTCAGTACAATTTTCTGGCTATTGGGTGATGTGCAGAATGCAAGCATTTCAGCCCCAATGAAATATTGGCATTTGAAAAGAGGAGAAAGATAAAGAAACTTGTAGGATTGCCATCTACACCCATTGAAGCCTGAAGAATGCTATGAAAATTTACTGTATTCAGGGGGAGTCATGTTGGTCATGCAGTAAATTACACCAAAATCCACAAAGCTTCTCATTTTCTTCTTGAAACCTTTATTTGACCAACTCCAAAAGCATAAAATACATTACACAAGCTTTTGAAGCTTGACTGGTGGCTTCATCAAGCAAAGATGTTAAAATCACACAAGATTAAAAAGGCCTACATTCTGTCTCAGATGTTACTTTGAGGAATTCAATATAGACAGATGCCACAGGTAATAAAATTTCATGTCCATTAGCAACAGAAAAGTAACTTCCCTTGATCTCCAGCTGTCCCTGTCGTGTGAGAAACCCTGTTTACAGGCAAGTTAAACAGCTGACTCCAGAATCACTTAACAGAACATACATGAAGAGCAAAACAGAAAGAAAAGGGAAAGCACATTAATCTTCCTCACCAGTTACTGTGACATGTTGAAAAAACATAGATCTATAAGTTTTGCCATCAAAAGATAAATCATAAGAAAAGCAGAGGTTGTTGAAATAGAAAAAAAAAATCATTTTTGGATTTGAATAAAGCTTTCAAGTGTCTCAAGTACTCTCAAGCAGTTACTAGTAGTCTTTAGAAGATTCAAATTGATTTTGTTCAGTTATGCGACACTTATTTGACCTGGCTATTTCATTTCACAAATGCTTAATGTTAGTTTTGAATATAATGTTTCCTGAAACATGTTGAACTGCTCTTTTTTTGTGGTGAAGGAATCTATCCATGTTCTTTCCACCTCTGCTTCCAATGTTTCTGTCAAAGTAAAGCCCAGGAACACAGCTACTTTGGACGTTATCACAACTGTAGATTGCTCTTCGAACAGAAGACCTCCCCTTGCACCCCCTTTATGGTAAATTTTTTTGCAGCAAGTGAAAACTATTTTTTTTTAAAAAATCTACCTTGCCTTTGAAAAAATCTGTGATATTCTTTTTCTAAACCATTATATTTATTTAGTCATCTATTATGTTTCTCTGATGGGGTGGGTGGGAATTGTGCTGTAAATTCTTTGGCCTAAATCCAGCCATTAGCCCCAATATGGTAGACTTGATCAATATGTGGAAACTTGGGAGATCAACATACATATAAGTTTCACTTTTTCCATGGATATGCTACAATGGGACTAACAACTGGACTCAGGCATATATTTTGTCATTCTATATTAACAGCTGCCCAGAGAAGAGTAGCACTGGACAGTATTGCATTAATGTAGCAAATAAGTAAACAAATATTACAGACATGTTTCCTCTCCTTTTAATTCTAGATGAAGTTCCAATTTACTTTAACCTGTAATTTATCTTCAAGAATGGACTTACAGAGGAGTAAGCTTGAATGTGTGAATCCTATCCAGACGGACTCTTCAATACCTCTGATCACATTTTTACCCAATGGCACCACTGAACTGTGGCCTCTATATATACAGTATATTTGTTTTAAAATAATGTTGATAGGTATGTTGCAAGCTGAGCAAAATCAGGGAATATTATTATTTTGGATTAAAAGATTCAGAATCCCCTAGCTAGCAGACATGCTGGGTGGAAGTAGTAGGAGCTGGTGATTCTCTCCTGTCAATTGGATATGTGAATCAATGCTGGGTTTCAGTCTGAACTTTAAAGGAAGTACTCAGAGCAGATTCAGCTACTCACAGACATGGATACCACCAGCTGTCACTGACTGGATGGTTTTGAGAACAAAAAGCAACATTTCCAGGCAGATAGCATCTTTCTTAGGAGTTTATCACATGGGGGATTCCCGTGCAGAAACGGGGCTTTAAAATGAAAAAGAAAACAAAACAAAATGCAAAAGTGGTTAGATTTTTCAGATGACATCGCTGTTAAAATGGGGTTAAAATGTGGTTAACCTGAATGGAAATTAGATTCTATTTGGGATTTTCTGAAGTTAAAAAGATGCAGTTTTTGTCTAATTTCCGTTCAGGTTAACCACATTTTAACCCCATTTTAACAGCGACGTTGTCTGAAAATCTAACCGCTTTTGGGTTTTTTTTTCATTTTAAAGCCCCATTTCTGCACAGGATTTCCCCCATGTGATAAACTCCATAATCCTTTTAACTCAGATCCTTTTATTGTCTGAACCTGAGAGTTTTTCTGTGTCAAGTGTGTGTTCAATAATTGTGCTACAGACAGGCCTTTCCCTAAATGTTTCTTTTCAACGTAATAAAAAATAATAATACAGTCCTATCATTTCATTTAGAAATTTCACAACAGATAATATTAATACTGAAATCCTTGCAACCTGGCAAATGTGTATGTGTTTGTGGGGTGGGGGTGATTAGGGACTTGCACAGGTTAAGCATTTCATTCCTAGCTCAGCCAAACAATTTTGTTCAAAAACAATTTAAATCATTCCTTTCTCCTTTAAACTGTGTAGACAACGTGTTAGCTGATTTTCTGCGTCACCAGCTCTGTTTATGTCCAAGGCAATCTTAAAATGGCTGTCTCAAATTTCAGGCAGAAATGGGAAGATCATGTGACAGATGGGAAGGGCTTAGGAAACAGTAGGAAACTAATCTTTTTCAGGGCCACTTCGGGCAAATATCATACTACTCAGCAGTAGGAGAGTCGAGGGTGCAATCCAGGAGTAATAAAATATATTTACCCCCAAAGGGATGCATTTCTTTCCTGTCACTTAGATTTATTTTTATTAGCATTTGGGAGGGTGGTGTGTCTCTATTTGATTGTATATTTAGCACTATGCTTTTCCTTCCTGCTCCTCAAATAGTCCCCTTTTAAGAAGCCCAACTGTTTCACAATGTATAGCGTGGGAAGAGAAAGTCGACTGGACTAGATTAATATTTTCCTGGCAAATTAGTAACAGTGTCAACAACTCTTCCTCATGTATTTCCGAACTGCAGCAGTAAGTTAAAAATTGAGCTGCCTCTAGTGTGAAGAGAGAAATTGAGAAAATGGGATTCATAGGGCGTGTGGGTATGTGAGAGATTTTCCCAGCCTCTAGCATATGGTGGTGCTAGTACTTTATTTTTCAGTCACCGTGTTGCTTCATTTGACGGTCATATCAGCCTCCTACTTGCTGCCAGCAAGCAGATCTCATCATAGCTGAAAATACAAGCACACATGCAGCAGAAACCACTCAATGGGAAAGGCATTTTCATATCTCATGCTATTGCTTTATGTCTCAAAATGAGAAGACCAGCTGCAGCTCCATCCATCCTGTCTAAGTAGGTAACCTTTCTTTCTTTCTTGGATGTTTGTGGTACTTACCTTGAAAAAGAAAAGCCAGCATAACTTAATTGCCCACCTAGGAGTTCTGTATGTAATATGTAGTTACTCATCTTCTCGTAGCACTGCATGTGTCCCAAAATTGTTTACTTTCCCTTACAGAGTTTGGTGAATATGTTGTTTTGTGGAATCTGCATGTCATATTGTGGAAAACTGGCCTTTGGAGCATTAATCACTGGGATTCAGGCAGAAAATAACTGCTTTCTTTGCCACAGAACAGGAGCGACAGGGCTGTGAGCCAAATATCTATTTACAAAACTTAACAGTTGAAGTGCTATATTGAAGGGTTTTCTGTTGGTAGTACACAAGCTTTCCATTCAGTCATTTATGAATGAAGCCAGAAATAAATACATCATTTTCCCTTTCAAGGAATGAGCAACTTTTAACGTGTGTGTATTTGTGTGTGTGTGTGTGTGAACATATCTGTAAGTACATTACCCAATATGCTATTCAGTAGCAAAATAATCTTTCAAGTGCAGCACAACATATTTTTCAGTTTATTTGCCCTTAAATACTTTTCAGCAGATGTTTTGAAAGAAACTTGTAACATGTAAGAAGGCCATTGGTAAGTAGATCCTAACAGATAATCCAAGATGTTTTTTTTTTCATCTGCAAACACTCTCTCTCTCTCTCTGGTTTGAGCATGATCAGTGTGGTAGTATGAATTGGTCTATTACTCACTTAGCTGTCAAAATTCAAATATCTCTAAGGGTAAAGAAGTATTCAGTCTCCAGGGTCACGTTGGGACTGCAGTTAATTGTGCAACATCCGATTAAAGAAGGAAGCATTCTTTTAAAGCTGTATGTTGGAATGAATTCCTTTTAAAACACTCTTTGGACTTAGGTAGCAGTCCCATGCATGGTTTCCTGGAAGAAAATTCCATGAACTTAGAGGAACTTTCTACTGAGTAGATGGGTATATGACTGTGCTGTAAATCAGCAAAAGTTGCAAAAAGGACCTTAAAAATAAATAAATTTGTCTTTAGAAGCATGTAGAGAAGAGGAAGATATTGAAATAGGTTGTAGTATCAAAAAACTGCTGACTGCCATATAGTCTCATTTTATTCAATGACAATTTAAGTTTTCAATGTTTGATCCTTTAACTAAAATTTCACATTTGCTTAAGAAAATGAAGTATTTGTGGCATCAACAATTCATCTGAGAAGCAAACTATATACCCCTGTATCTGTTCAGTTTTCAGAACTAGAATTAACAGTTGTTTTAAAACTGCATCCAGCACTTTATTCTTTTCCTCTGATAAATTGCTCTAGGCTGGGTGAATTTTCTCACCCTTAGTTTGCTGTGGAATGTGTGTCGTCCTGACAAATAGAAACGAAGATCATTTTACCAGAACATTTGGCAAAAGGTGTGGCAAAAGATCTTAATTTATCCATTAATATTTTGTATTAAAACTTTAAAAGACATTCTTATCCTTATGTATAAGTCTAAAATGGTAAAATATAATTAAAACAAATTCTAAAATATTTTCATCCTTAGAAATGTAGTTCAAATATGTCCCTATCACAGAAGTGGGCAAATGTGGCTAGGTCCAATTTTTGCAGCAGCACCGCTTCCTCCTAGTGGCCACAGGGCCATAAATAATCAGATGTCACTCCCATTTCCAGGTATTGGATGGCCTATTTCATGGGTGTCTTGGAACTGGAGGACAATTTTTCATCTGAAATCCTTTGCAAATTGTTTTGGGTGCAGGGAACTTGGGGGGACTGGGTACGATCCTACTCTACTCTGTGGGCTCAATATGTCCTTGAAAGGAATGGAAAAGTAATTCTTGTCATTCTTGGCAGAATGGTTCCAGAAAAATGACTGATACATTTTTAGGCTAGCTGTATAACTGAATACAAACACCATTTTAGAAGAAAACTTTTATTGCTTTGACTTTATGAGGAAGATAGACTTATGACAGTTAAAAAGAGATTTTCATTCATCTGAGAGGGTATCTACACTGTAGAATTAAAGCACTTTAAGTGCCATGGCTCTGTTCTGCAGAATCCTTGGATCTGTAGTTTGGTGAAGCACCAGAGCTCTCTAACAGACCAGGCTGTATACCTCATCAGACTACAAATCCAAGGATTCTGTATGATAGGTCATGACAGTTAATGTGTCAAACTGCTTTAATTCTTCATTGTGAATACATTCATAACTTCCATGTTCTAAATTTAATTCCTGATCCCAATAATTTTAGACCCATACAATCAACTGTTAAAATGTAAATTAAAATTTATGTAAGTTCCACTTGTTCAGTAAGCCTTTTCTAGTTAGGAGTAGTAACTGAATTTAGAATTGTGCATCTTTTGTACACAGGAAAACAGTCTTATACTTTGTCAGACATTTGTCCACCTAGTCAGGTATTATCTGTTCTCACTGGCAATAACTCTCCAAGATCTTTCCCACCTCTGGCCAGTTTAACTGCAAAGCAACTGCTGTCTCAGTGAGCAAGTGCAGTCTCGCTGAGTTATGGGCTCACCCCTAAAATACTTTGCTTTTAGCTTTATGAACTTACTGCATCCAGATGGCCTTAATTTGGAAAACTAGATCAACTGCTTCAGCATTTGTGAGACATGTAGTTCAGATGTGCTTA
>CM034701.1:313646356-313663547 GCA_020142125.1 Phrynosoma platyrhinos
GCTCCCAAGGCAGCTGGAGTGCACATGTCATGACCACATGTCATGGCTTTAAGTCACGCTGCTGGGTACATTTTTTTGGCCACCCCCATCCCCATCCCTGCGCACCTTTACAGGAGTGAACTGCTGGCAACAGCCATCCCATTGCATGGCCATCTCTGTGAACCTGCACAAATTTGCCTGTGCAGTGCTTCACTGGGACAGGACATCAGTGCAGACAGAGGTGTGTCCTTGAAGATGTCAGCAAGATGCAATCATGCCTCTCTTCACCCCCCCTGCTTGACCCTATGCCCCTTCTTTGACTTTCTGTTTTGTGTATTTTGTAGTTATTTCCATAAGGGGTTCCATGGTTTCTCTTTCGGGAATTGCCACCCTCACCATTTGTGTATGGCAGCTCTGTTCCTTTTAAAAGTGCTCCTGCAATGGGCATTTACCTGCACAATTAGGGTTAGGGTTTGGAAAGTGCACTCCTTTAGAGCTGCACTAACATTGGTGCATTTATACGTACATGCGAAGGTGCACACTTTGGGGGACGAAGTGGGAAAAAAGCCTTTTTATGAAGTGGGTTTTCTCTTCATAAGAGGGCTAGAGGGTGCCTTTTGGCTGGCTTCAAAGTGTGCGTCATCTAAATGCCCTGCCTTGAAATCGTCCTGAAACCTGCTTATTTTGACCATCTGTTTTGCCCCAAAGTTTGCCTACCAGTCTTAAAAATACCAAAATCAAGACTCAGCACATACAAATGAACTTCACCCAGCATCGGGGGGGTGGGGGTGGGTTTCTCTGTAGACAATGGATTGTTAATTAAATAGACACACATATCCTCCCACCTTGCCATTCATCAACAGACCAACACACAGATTAAGATGTAAATCACTTCCTCCCAAACAAGGGTCACACAGTGTATATATCCCACTCACTTCCATGCCACGAACCTCTGAAGATGCCAGTCACAGATGCAGGAGAAACATCAGAAAGAAATTCCTCTAGAACTGTGGCCACATAGCCTGAAAAACCAACAAAAAAACTATGGATGCAGGCCGTGAAAGTCTTCGACTTCACATTCTTAAACAAAGTCGATTAACTTAACATTTAAAACTTCTAAATGTTTGTATAATTCTACATAATTCTACATATTTTTTGCATTCTTCTAGTGATAGTAGCTTACTGAATCATGATAAAAACTGCCCTAGGTCAGATGTGTGTCAAGAGTGCTTTACAGATTTGGGAATCATGGCCCACTGAATTAAAACTTGTAAGAAAACCAAACTTTGTATAATTGAAATATTTTATATAAAAAGGTGAAAGAGCATGTTACATGTACTGTATACACATAGACTTATAGTTATAATCTCTCAAACATATTAACATCACAAAGTGAATAGTTTAGTAATGTAGTAGTGCTAAAATGTTAAGTTTATTTATTTTCACTTGAGCTTATGACCAGTGTTATTTTTTAAATAAACATTAACTATCCTGTCCTGATAAATATTTCTTATTTATTCCAAACCTTTCTCTCTTACATCTCTTAAAAACATTTGGTTTATAGCTAGATGTAGGGAGAAATTGCCTTGCACCAGACGCCTTGCCTTAGTGACAGTCATTATGGTCCAAAAATTTACTTCTGGGATATGTAGTTAATATATTTTCAATGTAGTTGGCACATAAAATTGTACCATGATAGACATGCTGTAAAATAAATGACACATAATTATGTGCCAATTGGTTTCTAAATCGATTCCGTACAGATGATGATCTTTGTGAATCAGTAGAATAATTTCTCTCCTTCTCTCTATGCTGACTGTAACTTCAATTTCCTGTTGAGAATGGAAGACAACACAAGTATTGTTAAGGTGAAGGAAGACACTTGCTTTATGATGATTGAGTTGTTTCAGAAAAAGTTTTTTTGCAGAGGGATTTATTCACATATGTCAATTTTCGCATGTCCTTTATATTCATTTATATATTATCTGCATATATCAGTATCCTTCTTTGCAAAAATCCCAAGTCTTCAACAAGTTGCAAAACAGCTGTATTTTACTTGGCTTTTGTGATTCATGAGCACAAACCAACTGAGACTAGGATGGCCATAATTCTTTCTGGAAGGGAGAATCTGGTTTTCCCAGGAATGTGTTGAAGTGGACCAAATTCCTGCAAAATCAATGTGACTAAAGATTAAAGTGAGTCAGAAGAGGAACAATGCTGCAGAAAATTGTGGATCTATCATTGTGTAAAGACTGCATTTTTGAATAGCCTTAGTCCCATTGTTTTCTGTGATAAGAAACCTAGGATCAATGCAAATGGTCACCTTCAGTTGCTTCTGTGAAACTCCTGGCTAGCAGGGATTGGGCAACCTGGGGTTGATGTAATTTCAGTCTAATTTCAAAAGCCTTTGGCAAGTGGTCTTTTCAGACCTTTGGCAAGAGAGATGTGCCTCTCTCACTCCCAACAGGTTGCTGTGTGGAAAGAAAGAGAGGCCCTGTTCACTAACAGGATGCAGCCACTGACAGTACTGCCAAGGAAATGCAGCCTTTAACAGATGACGGTTCAGTATTCTTGCTGTACTGTTCTTACCTTGTTATAAATTTTCAGAGTTAAGTGAGCTCAGGGCAGAATAATGAATAGGAGTAGGGAGAGATCTTGGAAGTGTTGCCTTTTGGGCTATAACTCCCAGAATATTCTAGCCAGGTTATTTGACCAAAAGTGCATATTAGTTGAATTTAGAGTTGTTGGAAATGCATTCTCTGCACTAAAAAAATATTAAAGATGTATTAGAGAAGGCAGCATCAATTAAGTACTGAAAACCCATTATCTCTTATCTATTAAGAAATGGACAATTGTGGTGGGTCCAGAGGCCAATTTTCTGCTCTTGACACCCTTTGAGGCCTCATGGGCTACCAACCCCCCCCAAACTTGAAGTGAGCAAAAGTCTATTTCTTGATTTAAAAAAACTAGGGGTATGTCATGTAAAATGGTGTGGGTGGGGTTTGTGACCTATTTAAAAATTCATTTCCCATCCATGGAGGATTCATTATTTTTGGGGACCACAAGGAGGTCACTCTGAGAAGTCTGGAGGGGCCAAGGGCCCCCAAAATAGACTTGGGGGACTGGATTCAGCTCCAGGGCTGCACATTGCCCAGCCCTGATATAGCCTAAACTCTCTGAGATGTAGATACTCTTAGGGATCTTTCTACTTCATTTCTTCCTGCCTCCTTATTTCATTTCTACTAAAAGTGAAACTTAGATAGCTCTCCTTTCTTTTATGTTGTTCTTAAAAACAAAACCAAAAAAGTTTAAGGTAGATTTTGGGGTGATTTATAATCCTGGCAATAATGCAGCAATCATGAATCCATAAGAGAGCTGAATATGGAGCTGGTATGGATCTGCAACTCTAGGAATGAATTCCATAACTGCAATGTACAGTGCCAGGCACGATCTAGATCAACTTTAATTATGGAAATTGCATTCATACAAATGTGACAATTATATATGAATCTTGAGCACAGTTTTAGTGAAAACAAATTGTGTCAAACAACCTGCTTTCTTAAAATACTGGTGTTTAAATATTGGGTTTCAGATTTTTAGATAGATAGTGCAAATCAATATTTATTTTACTGAAATTTGCTTGATAGATAGAAAACCAATTCAGGTATATTAAATGGATTCAAACACAGGCCAAGAATCTGTGTTTCATCTGATAGATTAGATTTATCAAACAGTTGGGATGCTTATATTTATCCCACAGATTCCCCATCTGGAGAATCATGCAGACCTATCTGTGTTTGTAACATTAAGGTATTAAAATGTGTTGTAAACTCAGTTTCAAGCATTTGATATTCAAAGCCTGTTATATTGGCTGAGGTTCTACATAAGCCTGGTGAAGTCTAATGCTTTGTCAGCATACTTCTACCCCATTTCCCTTCTGCCCCAGTGCAACTGATCATTGACATTCCTTTCCCCATGCCCAATAATGGCCAGGAAAGGATGTTGTAGCATGGGCAAAAGACATAGGGAAACTGCTTGAACTACAAAGCTAGCACCTAACAAGAACAAGAACATTTCCATTCACAAAATGTCAAAGATTTCATGAAAACTATCTCAAAATGCCAGAAAAAATAGCAAAAATCTATAAAAACAATCAACACAACTGCTGGAAATGTGAGAATGCAAAAGGTTCCTGGGTGCATATATGGTGTCACTGTTAAAAAATGAGAGAATTCTGGAAAAATGTTCATTGTAATATATGTAAGATGTTAAAAATAAGTTATAAATGACCCTAGAAATATACTTGTTAAACATGACAGATAAAATAAACAATTCTAAAGATCAAAGAAAAAAGTGCAAAGGCAGACTTACTGTTGAACATAAAGAAAACAAAAATAGTGACCACAGAGAACTTACACACATTCACATTAGACAATGAGAAAATAGGAATAGTAAAAGAGTTCTCATATCTGGGATCAAACATTGCTCGGAATGGGGACTACAGCCAGGAAATCAGGAGAAGATTAAGAATGGGGAGGGAGGCTATAAAAGAAGTAGAAAAGATCCTAAAAGGCCAAGACATACAACTCAACACAAAAGTCAAAATCATACAAGCCATCATATTCTCTATTACCATGCATGGATGTGAGAGTAGTTAAGAAAGAAGATAGGAGGAAAATCAATGCATTTGAGATGCGATGACTATCTAAGATGTTGGCAGGTAAAATGGGACTGAGGGATTTCAGTGGAGGCAGAGGCCAATCCCATTATTGGCCATATGAAGGTTTTGTTGGAAAACCTCAATGGGTTAAGAGTCAAATTAAAACAAAAGATTATACCCAGTATAAAAAAACTAAAAAGTACACAAAACCTAACATAGAATACACCCACCCATAAAAAGGCTTCCTGAAAGCAGTTACTCATTAAAAGCCTTCTTGAACAAAAAGCTCTTTGCCTGTCAGTGAATGGAGACCAGGTAGGGGGCCAGCCTAGCCTTCTGTGGAAGGGAGTGCCAGAGGGTGGGAGAAAGTTCAATTGAAATCCTTTTTTCTTTGCCAATGTAGCTCTATTTACAAATGAATCCAAAGTTTTAAAATTACTTTAAAAAGTTACTTATTATACATTGCAATGTTGGGTGGGAGTAACATGTTACTTGTTGTTGTGTTTTTTTGTTTCCCATGAATTTCTGTTACTTGGTTGTTGTTTATAGAAAAACTTTATATTCTTTTAAATTTTTTTAAGTGTGTGCTTAGAATAGTGTAGCATAAAATTTGAAAAATTCCTGTCCAACTGCCTCTAAAAATGACCTTTTTAAAAGTAATTTTTGAAAGGATTACAATTTCCTATTTCTTACTTTCACATCCTCCCCTTTACTGGTTATATTACTTTTGACTTGGATTCATTGCACTGCTGTTACCCCACATTGTAATAGTTACAGGTAGTATAAGGACAGTTAATGGCTTAAATGCCTGTTTATTGCTTTCTGCTATTTGTCTAAACACTCCTCTCATATGTAATCAATATAATAAATTCTAGTAAATTTGCAATGGTTTGAGAAGTTCAGTGAATCTGAAGTCACGGATAGTGTAGAACGAAATTTCAGTTTCCTGCAAGTGTAAATGACATGATTCTCATTTTATTCGGTTTCAAACTGTTATGTAAAATGAGGAGTGAATGCAGAATAAGCAGATGGGAATTTATCTTTGCCAAGTTCAAAAGG
Source organism: Phrynosoma platyrhinos (assembly GCA_020142125.1). Classification (NCBI taxonomy): domain Eukaryota; kingdom Metazoa; phylum Chordata; class Lepidosauria; order Squamata; family Phrynosomatidae; genus Phrynosoma; species Phrynosoma platyrhinos. The sequence continues at coordinate 313,652,055 of CM034701.1, forward strand.
GCTTGGGTACAGCATTTTTTTTTTATGTGAAATATTTTGATGGGAGTGGTTGAGATAAATAGTTCTGTGCTCTTCTTGAGGTTTAGTGCTGTGTTTTGGAAGTAATTATTTATTATATTAATTTGGCTCTTCCAAGATCATAATAAATCTCACAAAGTTCTCTTCAGTATGTTTGTCTTATCATTTTGCCAAGCCATATTCCTATCCTCCCAAGAAACTGTGTGGTTTGTATTTCAGTTAGGGACTTCTCACTTTATGCCAAATTGTATACAGGCATACCTATGTTAACAAAATCTCTGACAAAGAAGCTCCTTACAGTTTTTCTACACCTGTCCAGAGGCTCCCTTTCCTTGTTTTCTGTCTAGGTAAGTGGCTTTTTAGCAGCATTGGTAGTTGGAGAATGGTGAAGGAGAGGGGAAAAAATACAGACTTTCTGTGCCAGGTCGCATCAGAATGTTGCATAAAAAATGCAATGAAATACAACACAATCAATCTTACTGTAATTGTGGAACTTCCTGGAACAGGCAAGGTAAATGGCAGCTGTACCAGAATTCTTTAATAGGTATACATGAGCAGCAAAAAGGTAAGAAAAGAGGAAAGCAGGTAAACTTTTCTCACTAGCTATCCCAGCATGTTTTAAAAGCATAGATCTCTATGTCTGGCCACCAAAATGGAAAACATAAGAAAAGTGGAGGCTGGTAAAAGAAATAATTTCCCCTCAATAGATTTTGGAAGGCTTCATATAGTCTCTAGAAGTTTCAGCATGTTTACTTAAACAAGGCTTACTTGACCTGGTTGTTTCATTTCACATGTGCATAGTGTTCATTTTGGATAAAAAGTTTGTATGCAAGATAATATTCTGAACTGCTCTTTTGCAATTCCTCTTCTTTCCTAATTACATCTGCATCTCATACCAAATTTTCTGTTAAAGAAGTAATGCCTAGGAACACATCTCTTTCTTTAACTAAGGTATACCTGTAATTGAAAGAAAATGTAACATGCTCCTTGCACTTCTGAATGAGATGTATGTATTTTTTTAAAAAAAACACCAGCTTCTGACTATCTTCTCATGGCCATTACTTGTCTATATTTTCTACGAATGCAAGACAATATTTTGGACAACATTTAGCATATTTATTTGCAACTCTGTTCCTAATTCACCCTAATTCACCCTGGAGATCCAACTGTATTTGTCTGTCACTCAAAACTGCTATATCATGTTGCTATGTACTTTTAAACAGTGTTGCTGTGTACTATGCTAGACACTCTAGAGAGGTGTTTATGCATGCAGTAATGCCTCTTTATATAGAGTTAAAGTAATCAGGAAAGTGCTAACACTGTACAAATCTAGTTTTATTATTTTGTTAGGACCTCATTTTCTTCTTGTCAATGGTGCATTTTTTATGACACTATAGCCATTGGACACAATGAAGCAATCTCTATAAGAAAAGTCTTGATTTCAAAAACTAATGTTGCATTCCTTTTGCTAAAATAACCTGGTGCTATTTAAAAAAGGACACTGTTAACTATAATTATTTCTTGAGCTTTTTCTTTATGACAGTGGGAACATAGTTATGTAAGAACTTTTTGGAAAAAATTGGTTGCAAGTTTGAACTTTTAATATATAAGATCACATGACAACATAAATTGTAAGCTCGAGGCCTGGGTACTGCATGATGGGGTGAGCTCCCATCACTAGTCCCAGCTTCTGCCAACCTAGCAGTTTGGAAGCATGCAAATGCAAGTAGATAAATAAGTACAACTCCGGTAGGAAGGTAAAGAGCATTCTGTGCAATCATGCCAGCCACATGATCACAGAGTAGTCTCTGACAACGTTGGCTCTTTGGCTTAGTAATGGAGATGAGCACCACCCCCTGTGGTCACACACAACTTGACAATCTTGTCAACGAAGAATACCTTTACCTTTACCTTTATGTAAGAGGTAGACATTTGCCATCCTAAGGCTTATGGAGGTGGGGGATATTAAGGAAGATTCCAGCTCTGGTTTTCTAAAGCTGGAGCCAAAAAGTGGCACATCCATGTTGAGTTTCCCCTGAATATAGGAAACATATGAATATTAGCACAGTTGTTGAGGGCCAGAGTTAAATGAAACATGGAAGAAGTGTCATTCTGGACACATTCAGTGACTCAGATGTCAGACGTCTAGACCAGGGGTAGGCAACCTTTCCCCTTTAAGGGCCGAGGGACTTCAGCTCCCAGAAGCCTCAGCCATGTTGGCCAATAGTCCCATGTTGGCCAATAGCTCCTGGGATTCTGGGAGCTGAATCTTAAAGGGGAAAGGTTGCCTACCCCTGGTCTAGACAAAGCAAAGGGCTAAGTCTAGGCATCATTATTAAAAATTTGATTCCTAGACAAAACTGATATGGAGACCAAACATAATAATGGCCAAAAGTTACAAATATGTACAAGGAGTTGTTAATAACTATGTGAAATGCATACCCCCCAACCTTTCCAATTTGCTAGGGACAGTCCTGATTAACCCTCTGCCATTCCACATGTTCATCTACTTTTAAAATGTCCTGGTTTCTCCCTCCTCCCTCCACTTTCACCCTTTGTCCTTCTCTTACTTCAGTTGGTGCCAAATGAGTTCAAAGTGCAAAATTAGTTTGCACTCAGCTCAGCAGCTGTGGGAGGAGAAGAGGAAATCTTGCTCTTCAGAGGAGGTCCAGGAAAAAGCAAACTGCTGCAACTTCTTCTTTGTGTTCTTTCTCATTAATAGTTTTGCCAGCTTAATCGTGCTGTGGTGTTGCTTGACCACATGAGTCCTGGTTTTTCTCTGTGAAATGGTGGAGGGTGTGGAAATGTGTGGGTCAAATCAGTCCAATTTGTGGTTCGTATGAGCAAGTAATTATCACCCATAACCATATACTTCATATAACAGTTTTGGACAGAAGGGGAATGGAACCCAGCTACTAAAATGTTTCTAAGTGATTTTTTGAAAAAAAAAAATTAAATTTTTTATTCAGCTCATTCTAAATTTCACAGCTGGAGTGGTCTGCGGCAGTCATTATCTTCCATATCATTTGGAAGTCATTGTTCAGGACCTAACACATGGCTTGAGGTAGGTGAGCCTGGCACTTAACAGGGTGCCGAGCTGAGAATGTTGCTGAACTAATCCCAGCCACTTCGCTGATTGTACTGTTTGTAGCGAGCTAGATTTAAAAATATGCAATAAGTTTATTGCATTTCCCCTCTCCCCAAGTTCTACAATTTTTTTTGTTCACAATAATGAGCTTCCATCAATTTAGACTTCAAATGTGGGTATTTTGATGTAGGGGTCATTCAGTGTAGATAAAAATAAGCAGATTGTCAATGCTGAGATTACTAAGAAGTACTATAAGCACTACAAAGAATATTAATAGTACTAATACTATATAGAGGGAGGAACTTGAAGGCATTCATCACCAATGACACTACTTCTCCCAGGCTCAACCCTGTGTATTAGATTGCCTATCTATGCAGTCAACTACCACACATTTCATCCTCACTTTCATGTTGCTATAATTTTATTCATAACACAGACTGAATACTGAACAATTAATAAATTCAAGAGGATCAAACAATTAGATATACAAGGAGGTTGCATAGTAAATTGACTCAGATTAAGGTATGAATAGTGCTATGGATGATGTGAAAGGCAATGCAAGTCCAGACCTAATGCATGTCCCGGTTTAATTCAAGATGTGATTAGGAAGCAGGACAATTTATTTTTTCAGAGAAGCTGGCCTAAAGAGAATTATAAATTCTGCCTAGGTACAATTATAGATGGATGGATCAATAAATTTTGGTTTCATCCAATTTCCCATTCTTACAATGGTATATTCATTTCTGCTTGCTTTTGTGTGAGACTGCAAATGTGTTAAATGTATGTTTTTTAATTCAACATAAATATTTCTACATACTATAGGCATTTGGACTTAATTTATTAATTTTGTTGGTACTGTATATAAGCACATACTTTCTATAAGTGCCTTCTTGCTAATATAATGTTTTAAGCATGTGTTTCACTTTTTGTGCAGTTTTCCTTAATATACCCATTCTGGCTTACTTATCAGTTACACAGATCCAAATTTGATAAGTGTGTACAAAAATTTAAACTTGATAAGTTTCTCCTATATCTCTAGAAAAAGTCGTTAAATGCATGATTACAGACCATTCAATGACAGATCTACTGCAAGAAAATTAAAACAGGTCTAAATGAAAAGTCTAGGAAGGCATTATTACAAGAAATATTGGGGCAGAAGAGCAGTTTTTGGTGGTTTTTTTCCATAGTGTCATTTGAATGCTGCTACCCTTTCATTCATACAGATTCTCTGTCTGTTTTAAAATATGTATTCATTTAGCTGAATTGTAATATATTGGTTTTCAATTACATTTTAAGCCACTTTGGGTCCTATACTGGGAGAAAGATGGGATATTAAATAAATAAATAAATAAATAAATAAATAACTATAAAATGCTAGCAGAAGAGCAAAAGCCATGCTGCCCCATCAACATTTGTACAAAAGTTAGCAGAACAACACCTTGTTAGATGTTTTGTAATACTTTACTGGGCTAGTACAAGGCGTCATACAGTTGTAAGATATGGCACAAGACCCTGGGCAAGAAACTGCATAATGAGCTAATAGAAACTCATTTTAGTTCTTTTTTCACTTCAGGTTTTTAGTTCTCTTATCATGAAAAAAGATTTTTTACTAAGTCATGTAAAAACCCTCTCTGTACATTAAAATAAAAGACTTCTACTTTTGAAAAGACACCTCTGGATGAAATTCAAGGTATTTGCGTAAAACAAGAACCTACAAAGTTTCATCAAAATGCTTTTATCTTTCGCCAACATTCCCATAGATGTTTCTCCACCAAAACAAGAGACTCTAAACTCTCCCCAAGAACACACTTGTATTTAAATTGGTTGGTAGCTGGATAAGGGCCTTTGCAGACTGCTAGAAATAGTGCAAATCGAGTCCACTTTAAGGGTTAGGGTTAGGGTTAGGGAATCCTGGGAATTGTATTTTATTGTAGCACCAGAGCTCTCTGACAGAGAAGGCTCAATGTCTCAGAAAAAACAAAACAATTCCCATGATTCCCTAGCACTAACCCTAACCCTTAAAGTGGACTCAATTTGCACTATTTCTGGCAGTCTGCAAAGGCCCTTAATAAGTTGTTCTTTATATTGTTGCAATGGATTTCCATTGTGTTTTATAACTGCATTTCTATTTCTCAAGACTGGAATATATGCTACAGCAAAGTACTCACTGAATTTTTCTCCTGCTGCTGGGCTGCTTTCCCCCCAATCCATCTCCACAGTAAAGGAAACGGGAGCTGTTCCCCTTATCCATTATATGGATAAGCAGGGATGAAACTTAAAACTTAGCAATGTATGCAGATGAAACATTTTAATGGTGCTCTTCATGGCTTTTTATTCTAGCCCATTTTAATGAGTGGGTCTATGATGAGAGCTGTAGTAATATTTGAAATCTAAACATTTTAAATTCCAGTAACCCAAGAGGCATACTTTCTGTGCCACAGAAATGTCAAGCGCAGACCAAAATGAAGAAAATGGTTAAAAAGATGAGCCTTTATCATGCTGTAGTAAAACTGCAAACTAAAACAAAAGAGAGGAAATAAAGCATAGCTACACCATCTCTCTCTCTCTATACACACACACACACACACACACACACACACACACACTAATATATTTCGTGATAAAAAGCTCTTTCTTAAGGGTCCACTTTAAAAACAATTCTGAATAGCTTTTCTTGTCAGGGAGACAGAAAGAGATAATCTCCTAAAATGACCCTACTCACCCACCCTCAGCTTAGTACTTTTCATTACCGTACCCTCAGGCTTTTACTGGTTGCCTTCGGGGGCTGGGAGGGAATTTTCCCAGTGCTATTGGAGCATGGGTTTTTCACCATCCCTGGGGAAATTGTTGATCTAATTAGCATTGTGGAGTGTTCGTTACTCATTCTAGATGTAAGCAATATATAACATGCATGTGTGTTATTTGTCCTAGTTATAATGGTTAGTTTTGTATTTTTGCTAACTTGCTGCTTTTGTCACAACTTCGGATAGGGCATTTAGATACATGATTATAGTAGTCATGCATTATGATAGGCTGGCGAGTTATCAATATCTGATGATTTACGATAGATGATTGATTTATGATAACAGCTTGGGATTTATGGCATTAATAATCATTATGATTGTTGTCAGGCTTGTGGTTGATGGATGATTTGTGACATGATTTATAGCTTGATTTATGACTGTAATATTGACATATGATTGATTTATGGTATGATTTATGGCAGGATGTCATGACACAATTTATGGTTTGATTTACACTATTAATTTACAACATGGACGTGTACACGTATGTCAAAGGGATAACAAACAATGAGAAAGATTTATGGCTGTCAAAACTGTGATTTATGACCTTGTACAGATGAATAAAGTTGTGGCCATTTATTACCCCACTAAAGGTGAATAGGCTTCTTTCTGCCGGCGCAATCTATATCTTCCTGTTCCTGCCAAACACTATTCCCAATGCTCTATTTTCTTTCTCTACAAGGCTTGATGTTCTGATCTCAGAAGGAAGTCATAACTGAAAATTCTAAACTGACTGAACAAGACCAGGAAGAAAACCTGAGATCAGATCTCAGATTTCAAAATGTCATTGATGACCTCAGAATGGGAAAATCAAATCCCTTAAATGTCTACTGTATCCATACTATTGAAGGGTAAAATAATTCATTATATTGCATCCAAATGTAATGTTGCTAGGAAGCCAATGTAATGGTACTGGGAAGCATGAAATATATTAATATTTCATATTTTCATAGTAGTTGTCATCCCAATATATTATTTGGTGTGGGACAATATATGGCCTATGTTCTACATGCAGTCAAGATACTGTTTTTGTAGCACTTTGTTGTTGTTGTTTGCCATCACGTTGACTTCAGCTTATGGTGACCATATGAATGAGAGACCTCTCTGATCATCAGTTGCACTGCTAAGGTCTTGCAGACTCAGGACTGTGGCTTCCTTCATTGAATCAATTCAGCTGTATTGTGTCTTCTTCTTTTTCTATTGCCTTCCATTTTATCAAACATTATTCTCTTCTAATGAGTGACGTCGTCTCATAATATGTCCAAAGTATAACAATCTCAGTTTAGTCTTTTTGGCTTTTAGACAGAGTTCAGGCTTGATTTGCTCTAAGATCTATTTGTTTGCTTTTTTAGCAGTCCATGGTCTCTGTAGAGCTCTTCTCCAGCAGTACATTTCAAATGAGTTGATTTTCTTCTTGTCAGCTTTCTTCACTGTCCAGCCTTCATAACTATACATAGAAATTGAAAATACAATGGTCTGGATGATTCTAATTTTGGTGTTTAATTATAAAAAGGCAATCAAGACATATCTCTTCTGGCAGGCCTTCCCAGACTAGCCTCTCAGTCAAGTCCCATCACTTGTCCTTTAATTGCCCCTGCTTTGTTTTAATAATTGAAATGTACTTTTTATTGTGGATGGGAGGGTTTATGGGATATGATATTTTACTGTATTTTAATGCTGTTTTATTATTGTTAGCTGCTTCGATCTGTTTGAAGAGGTGGGATAATAATAATAATAATAATAATAATAATAATAATAATAATAATAATAATAATAATGTCTTTACACTTGACAATCTTATCTAGTTCTTTCACGGCTGCCTTTCCAAATCTTAGGGGCTGAACAGATGGCCCCTAAGGTGCGGTGTCCCGCTGCGCCTTTCCTTGCTAGATCAGGCCCATGGCAACTGCATGCCATGGCCCCAATCTGGTGCTTTACCACTCTAAAATGAGCTGGCAAATGCTGCTCCTTTTTAGATCAGCAAAAAGCTACCCTTGCTGCCAAGGCGGTGGCTTTTCGGCACTCCTTTGGCACAGCATGTGTGAACGCTGTGCCAAGGGAGTGACCTGACACCACCCGCCATCTGGTTGGGTGGGTGATGTAACGGCAGCATTGGGGTGGAATCAGGGTGGTTGATGTATGGTCACCACGCCCCCACTCCAACCCCAGGCCTGATTTTTTGTTCAGTCTCTTTTTTAGTAAATGACTGAGTAAAGACATAGGAAATCTTTAACTATTTCATTGTCTTGGGAGATTATCTCATTGCATTTAAAGTGAATTATTCTCAATGGATACAGTTGCATTTAATTTTAAAAGTGGGTGCAGCTGCGGCCAGGCGAGTACAACCCATATGCAGCCTGGATTGCAGCTGTGCTTATCCAGGGGTTTTTAAAAAATGGAAGCTTGCCATTGCTCCATGTTTGTGCTTTGCCCATTTATCACTTGCACACCAATACACCGATGTCCTGTCTAGCTGGATCATTGCACTTGTGACTGTGCGGCTGATAAAAGGTGCAGCCATCTAATGGGATGATGTCTAGGCAAGCAGTGAGAATTACTTGGGGGTCACCGGTGGTGTGATGATGTATGTGCATGGTGTTGAGGCAACAACAACAGCAAACCAGAGGCACAGATTGATGCAGCGCCATGTGGTCAGGCCGTGTACAATTGGCCTGCCTTGGGAGTGGGCTGTGTGGACAGCAAGGTTTTGACCCACTTTGAGAAAAAGAAAGATTGAGCCACTTTTTCCTGCCCTTCTGTTCTGGGCCTATATCATGTAGTTTTAATCCCTTCCCTATCTTGACTGGGAATACCATCTGCAGGTGGGTTCAGACTTCCTCCCTGTTTCCCTGCTTTCTTTCTCGTCTGTCCTTTTCTTTCAAAATCTGTCCCTATCATTAGTAGGAATTAGTAGTAGGAATTAAAAAAAACAATCCAACCCTCTTCATATAATATTTATTTTCTTCTTCTTTCCCTGTTCCTTTTAGTCTCTGTATGTCTGAAATTTTGAATTCTCACTTTTGAGTTTACCAATCGAAATCTGAATTAGGGCCATACACACTCTTCTTCCAGGTGAGACTAATGTGTGGTGAGATGGCTGAGGTTTGCTGTATTTGGTGCTGTAGTTCTTGGGTTTTAAAACTCTCCAAATGATATTTCTTTTATCCCTTATGTTAAAAACATTTTTTTTGGCAATTCCTGGTATCAGCTGCATTATTTTATTCCTACCCCCAAGTGAGTTTCTTTTTAATTCCAAGTCATATCAGAGAAAGAAAGTATCTTCCCTTCCCTTCCCCTTTCTTTCTTTCTTTCTTTCTTGGAGTAGTTATAGAACCATAGTATATCAGTGCTTCAGTGAAATGGCACTTTTGCATTATAATTCTTTTTATTTTAAAGTTCAGACAGAAGAAAAATAGCCCTTCAAACCACAGGATAATCTCAGCAAACCACAGCCTGCTTTTAAAATACCTTTACAAAAGTACAAACCCAAGGAATCAATAAAAATGCTCCACCCAAGAATGAAGCTAGTGGATGTGGAAGGGACCTTTAGGAAAACCTAGAAAAAAAAAATAAAGGAGTAATATATTGAGAACTTTAGACCAATTTGAAAGATTCTGCTTTTTTAGACTAATCAGTAGGATATCTCTGAGAGTAGAGGGAAGAAGAATCTTGAGCTGCACAATTCAAATTTAGGGCCTTTACAGACTGTCAGAAATAATGCAGCTTGAGGCCATTTTAACTGTCCTGGCTCATTGCTAAGGAATCATGGAAACTGTAGTTTATTGTGGCACTAGAGCTCTCTGTCAGAGAAAGCTCAATGTCCTTAAAAAATATAATTTCCATGATTCCCTAGCACTGAGCCAGGACAGTTAAAGTGGCCTCAAGCTGCACTATTTCTGGCAGTCTGTAAAGGCCCTTAATATCAATTGAACTCTCACAATGTCTGACATACCAGCCTTACATTATCACTGAAGAAATCTTCCAGCATTTCAGTATGCTTGTCTTTGGAGTACAATTGTTATCTGCATGACTAGTCAGGTGCTAGGTAAAACCTTATGCTCTCAGCTTTGTGCTTGGTTAGAACTAGGCTGATTAAATAATTATAAAAACCACATTCATGAATAAAATCTAGTAGACCAAAACCCCATAAGATTTCTCCGCATGTGATATTGGTGTAGCTGTCAAACTGTATCTTGATATATTCTGAAAGAGAAGGTGTAACACTTCCCATAATTATGGCTGATTCTGGAAATATGCTTTGAATGGTGGTTCCACAGATTTATTTCATTTGCTGCTCTGCCTTCTTTAGAGTGAGATACTATTTAGAAATATGTCTTTTACAAGACCAAACCTGCATGCTCTTTTGCATATATCTAATACATGCATTTCTTCTTTAAGTCATAACTGGTTTTTGCTCTGGATTAATTCATCACAGGAACACATAAAACCTTGCCATTTTGTGCTAGCCTATATCTATAGTAAGAGAGAAAGGGTGGTGTTTAGAGGCCTCTTCATCTCTTGTCCCCCTTGTCAGCTCCTATTATAGGGTGGGAAGCTCAGGAAAGAAGTGAAGGACGTTGGTGTGGGTTCAGAGATCATGACAAACCATGGTTTAAGCAAGCCAACAGCAAATAATATATGCTCATATTGTGATTTGTAGCTAGGTATTTGTAGCTAGGTAATAAACCATGGTTTGTAAGCAGGCATGGGGCTACACATCTCCACAAACAATGCCATGACGTGTGAACAAGTTCTCTCTCTGTTAGCGTGTCTCATGGCAAAGTATGAAACAAAGTTGCTTCACTTAGGGGCAGATGCAGATGGGCAGCCCAGGGCCACCATGGGAAGCGGAGTATCGAGGCTGAGGCTGCCAGACAGCACGGCCTCAATCCTCCCTTTTGTCGGCCTGGAAAGAAGCGACAAAATGCCACTCCTTTCAGAGCTGGCAAAAGGCCGCTCTAAGAGCCGCTGTGTGGATCTTTAGCGCCTCTTCTGGTGCAGCACATCAAAAGGCTGCACCGGAAGGATGTCTTTGGGAGGGGTTGAGGCGACCGGCGTGTGGCTGCCCCTCCCCATCCCTGCCTCCAGGATGGCCCAAAGGGCCCGTCTGTAGAGGCCCTTAGCAAAGCTTTGAATTTGGATATGGAATACTAAAATCCAACATTCTAACTCTGCACTATCTGGCACATTCACTATTTCATAGCTTGAGCTTTCCATTTGTAAAATAAGAAGTCTTTGACCTGGCTGTCAGAGATGTGAAGAAAATTATAAGGATTACACATCATTTTGTAGATGAAAGTGTCAGGGAAATTATTAATAACAACCCTTCTGCTATAGAAGAATCCTTCTTGGGCAACTGAGTAATGAAAAATACAGACTGAATGTAATGACTGTACGAAAAAGCTGTTCAGTATTGTCATGGGTTTCATTGCTTCTTGCCTCTCATGCACTTGAAACGATGAACATTTCTTCTTTCTTTGAACACCATATCATTGATGCTAACTTCTACTTTGTGACAGTTGCAAGCATTCTGTGCCTGCTATATATATATATATATATATATATATATATATATATATATAT
>CM034701.1:313667169-313682528 GCA_020142125.1 Phrynosoma platyrhinos
CCAGGTGTTCACAGACTCTCTGTTTAATGATCTGCTCCAGAATCTTTTATTTACTTGTATCCTGCCTTTTTCCCCACATAGAGGTGGCTAACAGCAAATGTAAAACAGTACAATCTAAGAACAGCACAAAAGCATAAAAAAGTAGAAATACAAAGTTTAAAAAACAATTAAACAATTTAAAAAGTTAAAAATACACATTAAAAGTATTTATAACTATTAAAAACTATTGCATACAAACCTCAGTTTAACTTGCACAGCATTTAAAAGCCCAATTTTCATCATGTTTAAAAATCCTGATGATTCAAAAATGTTTCTGCCAAAAGGAGAGCAGGGATGGGGCCTTCTCAGTTGTTCCCCCTAAACAAGCCTGAAAGGGTAGTGGAACAGAGAGGAGGACCTCTCTGGATGATCTCAAAGCTCTAGTGGGCTCATAAAGAGAGATAATACAGTCTTGTAAATGACCTAGGACATTTTCACACGGACGGTTCTAAAGCCACCTGGAAGCTGCCTGGAAGCAAAGAAGAGCCATTCCGGCGGTGAAAACAGCAGCCGCCGGAATGGCTCCTGATTGCTTCTGGCAGCAGCCCCTCTAATTCCTTTTAAAAAAAGGAATTAGAAAGATGGGGCTAAAGCCGGCCAGCGCTGGGGATGGCGCTGGGATGGCGCTGGATGGGGTGGGGCTTGCTGCAACATCGTATGAACACGCGCAGCAAGATCCCGGACAGACGCCGGATAGCGCCAGGGATGGCGCTGGATGGGGAGGGGCTTGATGCGACGTCGTCTGAACAATTTGACAATGGAGCCGGAGTGGGGCCGGACGGAGGTAGGATTGCCTCCGTCTAAAGCCCCGTGTGAAAACGTCCCTAGACTCAAGCCGTATAGGGTTCATGTGCACTTGTGTCTGCAATTATGGTTGTGAAGGAGAGATGGAAAGTATCTCTCACTCTGAATGAACCTCAGCTTGCCATCTGACAAAGGGTGTGTCTACATTGCTGAAATGAAGTAGTTTGACATCACTTTAAGTGCCATTACTCTATCTTACAGAATCCTGGGATTTGTCATTTGGTGAGGCAACAGAACTCTCTGACAGACCATACTGAATACCTCACTAAACAACAAATCCCAGGACTCCACAGGATGGAGTTAAAATTAAAGTTGTGTCAAACAGCTGCAGTGTGGAAGAGCTGAAAGACCAAACATGGTAAAGTTAAACAATTTTATGATTTACTGAAAACCGAGATCAAATTGTGCTTTCTGATCATTTCTGATATCTACAGTTGAAAGTAACTACAGTTTCTGATTCATACAGAACTGCAAATTGCCAGAGAAGACAGTGAAAAGGAAGAGAGAGAGGGTAGTAGTGCTAAATCATAGTGCTAACTCTTGGTTTTAGCATAACATCTGAACCAGGCTCAAGACTGCTGCTATCTGTCCTTTTTACTATATGCTCTTATTTATGGAGATTATCGCACTGCTCTTTTCCATCCTGACCTAGGTGTAGGCTGAAACCTTTTAAGCATGGATTTTATCTCACACCTCCATGTCTAGGTTGGAGGCATCCCGTACCCTATCATGGCATCCTGTACCTGATCCCAACTTCTCCCATACTTTGCAAAGAATGGGAAAATCCTGTTCTTTCAAAAATAAATATAATAAAATAATAAAAATTTATTTATACCCCGCCTTTAGCCGAGGCTGTCAAGGCAGCTTACAGTTAAAAAAGAATACACCCGTACAATCAACAACCAATACCCCCACCCCTTAAAAATATATTAAATCGTTATACAGATTTAAAATCTCATTTACAATAAAAACATTAAACATCTAACATAAGTGGACTGCGGCACTGTAAACATCTCGGAAGGGGCTGTCTCATGGTGGTGGTGGGGAAGTGCCAGAGAAGTCTGGATCGGGTACAGGATGCGATGATCGGGTACAGGATGCCTCCAACCTGGGCACAGAGGCATGTGATAAAATCCATGCTTAAAAGGTTTAAGCCTGCACCTAGGTTGGGATGGAAGGACGAAAAAGGGCAGAGTGATAATCTCTGACTAATTTCCTCTTTTTTTTAAACTGCAAATAATTTTTTTGTTTGTTTCAACATTGCATTCCCATAATACTTGTTGACATAAAAAGTGAGCAACAATGAACCCTAGAGGTTGATAAGGAGCCACTTTCAAACAAATAGTACCTTGTGAGCATTGTGGTGTAGTATTTATTTTTAAGAGGTGGGAGGGTTAGGGATTGGGTTGAAGGATTGTTTTAACTGTTGTCTGTTTTAATTTGCTGTATGCCGCCCCGGTTGCTGAGCAGAGGGGTGGGTTAAAAATAATTTATTATTATTATTATTATTATTATTATTATTATTATTATTATTACATTACTGTGTGAGGTCTGTACCACTTGTGCTTTTGTGGATTTGAATCAGCTCTAAGAGAACTAAAGAAGGCAGATAATTTTCTCATGATAAATATTTCTACTGACTGAGAACAAAGTAGATACCAACAAGGTTTCTAATGAATAATTCACTGACTAGACAGCTGTTGACTGAGCTCTTTTCTGTTTCTGAATATTTAACAAAGGTAGCTGTTTAATTTTACTGAATATTAATCCAAAACACACAAATCATTTTCAGCTTAATTTTCTTTAGGCTGCAGTTCTGTGCACCCTTTGTGTGAAAAACTTATTACTGCATAGCTATGCAAAGGATTGTACTGCTAAAGGCACTGCTGGTTATCAATTTATCTATGATAATATCTGCCATGATGTTTCTGATTACTGCTTTTCAGTTTATGGGGAAATAAGGGGAAAAAAGATATTTCACACTAGCCAATTTATGGAGTTTATTGTTTCTTGTTTGCAACTACAGTACTAGCTGAGAGAAAAGTTTGGTTTGCTCCCCCGCTGACTGGTGTTTCTATAGCTCTGAACCTTTTGGAATCCTCATTTTGCTGTAGTATTATGTTTAAGGAGACATCTGAAGGCAAAAAATACTTGCTCATTTCATTACATAGTAAACACTGAGTCACTGCTCTGTTTAGCTTGTCTGAAAAACACCATTTTTGAACAGTATAATAATACTATAAAAAACCATACAGCATTCATTATCCAAAATTATACATCTTCTGCTGTAGGTCACATAATGTATTTATATTTCCTCTTAAGCATATTTGTTATAGTAAATCAATGAATAAAAAATAGCATCAACAAACAACAGAAACCTGGATTGAAGTATATTTTTATCCTTATAATGTGCTGTTTTTCTTTGGAAAGCAATTGCTCAGGCCATCTGTCAAGTTTAAACTGTTTATCTCTCCATATTCACCAATTGATTTGTCAGTTTAATTTGTTTGGTGGCAGTTTCTCTCTTTGCTAAGCATATATCCCCTCTATGTTCTCCATACAAGCATTACATCTGAGCCAGGCTCAAGACTGGTGCTATCACCAGCTCAACTTGTATGCAGAAAATATCATAAGAAGAGCAGCTCTAGACTCAGAAGAAGGAGGAGTGAATATAGGATGAAGAAACATCAACAATCTAAGATATGTAGATGATATTATATGACAAGGGAAAGCTACTAAAACCACTAAAATTACTGAGGAAAGTTAAAGAAGAAAGTGCAAAGGCAGACTTCATGCTGAACATAAAGGAAAAAATAATGACCATGGACGATATTCACAAATTCAACCTAGATAATGAGGAAATTGAAAGATTTTCCATACCTTGGATCAAATATTGATCAAAATGGAGACAGCAGTCATGAAATCAGAAGACTAGGAATGGGGAGCTATGAAAGAACTAGGAAAGATAGTCCGAGCCATTGCATTCACCATTACCATGTACAGATGTGAGAGTTGGACAGTGACAAAGCATATAGGAAGAAAATCATCTCATTTCAGATATGGTGCTGGAGAAGAGTGCTGAGGGTACTGTGAATGGCCAAAAAGACAAATGAGTCTTAGAACAGATCATTTGAACTCCCTGTAGAAGCCAAAATGACAAAAATGAGGCTGCTGTACCTTGTCCACATCATGAGAAGGCATGACTAATTAGAAAAGACAATAATGTTGGGAAAGGTGAAGAAAGAGAGGAAGATCACACACCAGATACATAGACTCAATCAGAGAGATCATAGGTTTGAGCCTGCAGGACTTAAGCAGAGTCGCTATGAGCCAGGATTGACTCAAAGGTAGTTAACAACAACAACACACACACGCACACATGTACATATATGTGAGAGAAAACTTTATAATGTGACCTTGAAGACTAGTTGTGTATCATTTGAACACCCCTGACTCTCCCAGACTTCTATTTTTCTAGCAAAAAAAGGGACCAACCTTGCCCAATAGCCTCCAGGAGCAGTGATTCATCTTTCCAGCATCAAAAAGATACATTTACAAAACCAAAAGTACCTTATTTTCCTGCGTATAAGACTACTTTTTTACCTGCAAAATCTGTGGCTAAAGTGGGGGGGTCGTCTTATACGCTGGGTATAAGGATAATGAGGATAGAGGTGCTAAAACTCTATATTTTGACTGGAAAAATGGGGGGGGTCGTCTTATACGCGGGTCGTCTTATACGCCGGAAAATACGGTAATCTGAGTTTAGGCAGGAATTGTGAGAAAGAGAAAGAGAAAGATTAAAGAGTATTTGAGAGAGAGAGGGAGAGAGAGAGAGAGAAGGAGAACATGTTAAGGGTGGATATGCAGAAGGGGAGAGGAGCAAGTTGACCAAAAAGAGAAGAAAACCAAGAATTTAAAAGAAAGGACTGCAGTGCCAAAACTCAGCTGAAGAAACACACACACACACACACACACACACACACATTTTCAGCTAAGAGTGGTACAAGCCATGTGAACTTCAGAAAGGACAGTGTACTATCATTTAGTTATTTAGTAAGGAAGATGGAAGTAGAAGTGGGATAAAAAAAAGGAAAACCTGCAAAGGTGAATCCAATGATTCCTGATGCAATCAATATTCTGGCAGTTCAGTATTTTCTCATACTGACGTTTCCCTTCTATTGAGCTCATTATAGTTTGAGAAATTTTGAGAGAGGACTAAGTGAGAGGAGGAGGTGTCCAGGCAATAGAATCTACAATAGCCACTTTTAAGCAGGTATAGCAGGGGTAGGCAACCTTTTACAGCCGGGGGCCGGGTTGCTGTCCCTCAGACAATTGGGGGGCCGAAGCACCAAAAATAAATAAATTAAAATTAAAATTAAAAACTAGAAAAAAAATAAAAATTAAAAAATATATGCATGCACACCCTCTCAGCCTCAGAAAAGCCATGGCAAAATCCCTGTGGAGATTTTGCCAAGAAAACCCGAAGAACAAGTAATAACAACAATAATCAATATCATCATGGTGGGTGGCGGCGGCAGCGGCGGCAGGACTGGCCTGGGGCCAGTCCAAAGGCCTCGGGGGGCCGCATTCGGCCCCCGGGCCTTAGGTTGCCTACCCCTGAGGTATAGCATTGAGCACTGGCAGGACATTGTAAAACAAAGAAATTTTTAAGGGCTGCATTCTTGCCCTAGGATTCCTCCTGTTGGCCTGAGATCCTGACAAGAAGTGCTAGGTCCTGAGACTTGGGAACACTCATAACATGATATTTCTGGTAGCAATGGAGAGAACATGAAACTGTTTGACATAGACAACGGAATGTGACCTGCAAAAACATATCTGAAATCAAATTTGGCCTCTGGCTGAAAGAGCTTTCCCAGAACTGGTAGAAAGGGAATAATGTGTAGAGTGAGTTGTCTCCTTGCTGAGTATCGTCTTTGGAGAAGTAATATCTATCCTAGCACTGGTCACCATGATAGCCATGCTATCATGACTGGTAGGAACAAGTCCCTAAACTGTCATAGGGACTGCATCTGAACTGGATCTTATAGAATAGTTGACATTAGGATGGTGGAGTCACCAAGGATACAGCTTTCAGCTTCATGTTGTGCAAAGTCATTTTGCTTTTGTCCCTGCGAGTTGATGCTGGTTAGCACTTTGGAATAGAAAAGCCCAGGAAATCAAAGACCTTCTTTCTAGCCAATAGCTCAGAAATGACAGTTGCCATGGAAGGGAGTTGCCACAAGAATGACCATAATACATCTCAGTTGGAAGGAAAAGGCCACAACTTGATTGACAACAGCTGTAATATAGGGTTGGTCCTCAAAGCATGAGGTCTGGATCTGTCATTGATCAATCCCTGATTGATCAATGAACCCATTTGCTTGGTCACGGCCATGCTTCGGGATGACAAAGGGGTGACCAGTTAAACGTCCATCTGCATCTCAGGTAAACAGTTGATTGCATATTCCCATCTCTGCCCTTGTCAATGGGGACTGTGGATTGGTGTTGCCCCCACAATGGCAACACTGCAACTTTCATGTCCTGACTGAAGGAGGACTCAGAGGACTCAGAGGATGAGCCAGAACCTCCTCTGGGACCTGAGCCTTTAGCTGTGGAGTCTCAGCCCGGCCCTAGTTCTGCTTTGCCAGATCCAGCAGAACCTCCAGCAGAGCCTATGGTCTCCCAGGAAGCTCCACAGCCAAGTCTCCCGGCTGCAGAACCTTCAGCTGAGCTCCTGCAGTTTGGTAATTTAAGTAGGTGCAGAAGGTCTGTCTCGTTGCCAGAGATTATCTGAGCTTCCTAGCGAAAGCATCTGATTTTGGCTTTCCTTGTTCCTTGGCCTGAAACCTTGACTCTCAGTCTGCTGACTTCTTGAACTTCTGGAACCCTTGACCTTTGGACTGCCTTGTCACTCTGCCTCTCTGGAATCCTAGACCTTCAGATTGCTAGAGCATTCTCTGGTTGGATGTTTGAATTGGTAATACAGACTCTTGCTTTTTTGCTTTGCATTAGTAAAAGACTTTTGTTACCTTCAACCCTCACAAGAAGCTATTATCAGCACTCTTGGCTGCTTTCCTGGAAGAGCAATGCTCTCAGCACCCCAGGATCCCCAATGGACTCCCAGTGCTACGCAGCCATGGATGCCACACCCAGCAGATCCAAGACTTATGTTATCATCACTGAAGGCTGTTCCCCCCCACCACCCAGGGGATGCCTTCCGCCAACCCTATGCAGCTGTGATCCCACCCTCAAGAGAGTCCAGAAAAAGAGTCCATTCCCGAGTGGGTTTAGCCCATTTAAGTCCCAGATTTCCACCTGCCCATTCTTTTTATAGAGTTCACTGGCAAGCTGCATCCCACCACCAAAGTGGTGGCCCCAATGTGGAATGAGTGACCCCCAAAGTCCTTAGGCAGTAGCCCCACATTCTGCAAAGCCAAGCCAAGCAAAGCACTGACACCACCTGGAATCATGTCAGCGACAAACCATTGCTGTGGGTGAACAGAGGGCCTTCGTTCCAGGGATGGGACACCACATATTTGCGTAAAGTCTGTACTGGGCACAGGTGGGAGTCGTTGAGCTGTCACAGCACAATGGAGGATCCCCTGGAATACTGGGCACACTTGGACCTGTGAAGAACTAAACAAATAGTGTGAAGTCGTAGGCTTTCATGGCCACCATCCATAGTTTTTTGTGGGTTTTTTGGGCTGTGTGGCCATGTTCTAGAAGAGTTTCTTTCTGACATTTCACCAGCATCTGTGGCTGGCATCTCCAGAGAATGCTGAAATTTCCAGCATTCTCTGAAGATGCCAGCCACAGATGCTGACGAAACATCAGAAAGAAACTCTTCTAGAACATAACCACACAGCCTGAAAAACCCACAAAAAACTAAACAAACAGTGTTTCCAGCAAAAGAAACATTCTCCCTCTGTAGTGCCTGCTTGGAGCTGTCTGGCTTGGATAAAGGCACAGGCTTGCCCATCCTCACTGCCCCAAAGAAAGCAGTAATGAAGGCAGCTCTGAACAGGCTAGCCTCAGCCTTGGAGGTGCAAACCTGGTCAAGGTGTTCAGAGAGCCTGGAGAGTAACTTGAAATAAATAGGTCTCCTACCATCTCCACCACCCTTATGCATCCTCTTCCAGCCCTCCAATGTTCTCCTAACCAGGAAGGATACACAAGGATACCAGAACCCCCCAACCTTGGAGAAGAAGGAGATCCCAGCCAAGTGGACCGACATGGTCTGGGATGCAATCCCGCCCCTCCTCAACCAAACCAGGAATTGAAGTATAGTACTGGACCATAGTGGCCAGGGAGCCCAGATGCCTCATGGCCCCCCAAAAAACAGATAGCTTGAAGATAGCTCTTTTGTAGGCTTTTAGAGTGGTTGGAGCCAGCAAAGACAGGACACCCTGCATCACAGCAGATTTCCAACCTCCCACAGTTCTTCTGGGAAGGGCATGGGCGAGGGGTCTGCTCTGAGTGCCAGCTGGTGAAACCTGGCCTCCTAGGAATGAAAGAGAAAGTCTGCAATGTTATTTTGGAGGCCCGGCACAAAACGGGCTTGAATGTGATGTTGTTGTGGAGACAGCAGAGCACAAAATGGTGGACCAGAAGCATGACTCTCTTTGACCTGGAGCTTTGGTGTTTGAGAATCTTGACAACTGCCTGGTTGTCACACCCAAAACATGCCACCTTGTTGGTAAAGGCCTCACCCCTAATGTGAACTGCTACCACAATGGGAAACAGCTTGAGAAAAGTGATGTTATTAAGGATCCCTCCTTGAGCCCAGCTAGTGGGCCAGCATTGGGTGCACCAATGTCCCTGAAAGTACACCCCAAAGCCCAGGGTCCCAGCAGCATCCAAATGTAGCTGCAGTCCCATAGCTTCTGCCATAGGGAGACCCCATTATAATCCCTAGGGAACCCCTCCCACAAGCTGAGGTCGTGTTTGATGGCCTTGGTGAGGTGGATGTGATAGTGAGCTGCTTTGACCCCTGTTGTGATCCTGGCCAGTTGAGCACAAAAGGCTCTGCCTGGTTAATCACCTTGCATGCAAAATTGAGGTGACCCAAAATGGACTGGAACTCTTTAGGGTAGGGTTGGGGCCAAGAGAGTGGTCTGTATTTTAGAACATAGGGCCTGGAGCTTGTTCTCAGGAAGGCGAGAAACACCAGCCACCGAGTCTAGCTGTATTCTGAGGTAAGTCAGGGATGTAGCTGGGCCCTCTGTCTTTTCCACCACTAAGGGGACACACAGCTCATCAGCCAAGGTTTAGAATGTGGCCAAAAGCTTGGCACAACCATCACTTTCAGCTTCACCTATGAACAGGAAGTAATCAAGGTAGTGGGTGACTATGGGGGAGGTGGGCCTGTGCTTGACCTCCCATTCCAGGAAGGAACTGAAAGTCTCAAAGACAGCATGGCCTTGTCAAACTACCACTGTGCCTCAAACTTGAAACCCAGGAGACAAAAATCATCAGGGTGGACAAGGAGCAGTCAGAATGCTGACTGAATGTCACACTTTGTGAGAAGCCCCCAACCTGACCAATCTGACTGCATGGTCAAAGATGGCATAGCGAATGGAGCAAAGCTCTGGGTGGATGACATCATTGACTGATGACCCTGGGGGATAGGACAGGTGATGAATGAGTCAAAATTCTCCCAGAGCTTTCTTGGGCACCACCCCCAAGGGGGACACCCTTAGGTTAGGCATGGGTGGTGAGGAGAAGGGGCTGGCCACCCTGCCAGCCTTGCACTCTTTCTGAATCTTAGCCTTGAGGACCTAGGGCATCTCTCCGGCTGATTTGAGGTTCCGGGCATCAGAGGCTGAGTGAGGGCCCAATGCTGGGATTCTGAAATCCTGCATGAAGCCTTCTGCAAGAAAGGTGGCTGCTTCTTTCAGGGGGTAACTGTGTAGCAGTGGGATCAATGCCTCAGAGCGCACAGGTCTTGGGATAAGGTAAAAAGGCCAGGCAGCCTCGGCACACTCATTTTGGATTCCCCAACCTTCAGGCCTCAGAGCTGGAGGCTCTGTCCTTTCTGCCAGTGGCTACTGGAGTGGGGCACCCTGGCTGAAAGGGCTGCTGGGAGCTTGCTAGATGGGAACACATCAGTGAAAACATCTATGTAACAACCCTTGAGGATCTGCTTCCTGACTTTTTTGGACAGGTGGAGTCCCAGGGGGTTTTCCCTTGTGAAAACTTGGGGAAATCAGAGGCCTGTTGATCTACCCACACACCCTGTAAACCTGGGCACCTGGACCTGCACCTGATGGCCCAGGAAGTCATTCCTAGGACCAGAGTTGCCCCTAAGCAGTATCTGTCCCTGCCCAAGGATGAACTGGAGCACTCCCCATCCTCATCCTTTGAGTCCTTGGACCTTTTGGGGTGAGCCTTTTTGTTCTTTTTCTTGGTGGTGCATTTCTGCTTCTGACCCTTGCGCTTGTCATCCACAGATGAACTGGGAGTTAGACTGTCCTCTGAGCTAGTGGTGGAAGAACTGGTAGTGGAACTGGAGGAGCTGCTGGACGAGCTGCTTGAACTAGAGCTATTCATGGAGATGTCTTGCTGTACCCGCCCTCTCTTCTTAGCTTGTCCTCACTCACACACAGGTGGAGAATGGACTGCTGTCCCACTGCTGCTTCTGTGAAGCTGGGTCTCATGTTCAACAGGAAGCAGGAGCAGGGGGGTGAGCTGGTGGTGAGCCAGCAGGTGTGCCACATGTTTAGGTTGTGATGCTGCAGCTGCTCTGTGGCTGCTCTGCGACTGCAAGCTGCTGCACTATCATGAGCTGTTGCGGCAGCTGCTGAAGGGGTGTGGTGGCTGGGTTGTTGCATTGACTCTGCCACCACTGCCGCTGCCACTGCAGCCAATCAGCCCCCTTTTCCCTCTTGCTTGGCTGCTTCCCCAAAGGTTTGAGCTAGAATGGTGTTGGCCTTGGGCACCATGTGGCCATTTATAGGCCCACTGTTCCACCCCTCTCAGGCCCTCTCCCAATCTCAGGCCCACCTGGTGCCCTCTGGGAGTTGTAATTCCGGCACCGGGGATGAAGTACCACCCCCTCTCATCCCTGGTGGCCAATCCCAGCCTGGACAACTTAGTGCAAGGCCTGTTGGGGTTTTGCTAAGGCCGGGCTGCCCCTCAAGCCAGTGGCTCTCCCCCACAGCGGCAACATGGCCAGCCTGGTGAATTGGGTGGCCCTATTTCCCTTCCTCCTGCTAGCAAGTTCCTCTGATATTCATTTTCCCACCTCTGCTTTGAAAGTTCTTTTGGCACACATCTTGGCAATACAGAACGAGTCAGATGCAAATAACAGATGCATGAACAGAACAAGCGCTAGAAATCTTTGATATGGATAGTATTTTATGGGAGACATATCTGTCATTACTTTTAGATTGTTTTCATTCCCACTCACCTTAGAAAAGTGAGTAGGGAAGTGGATCTTGTGGAGAGGAGTATATAAAAAACCGATAGCAATGATTGTTTAAAAACAATTTAATACATTCTAAAGTTTATGTGGTGTTTTAATTTGATTGTTTAATTATGTTTTAACATTTTTGATTATCAGGCCTGTAGTTTATCCTTTCCTCCTTGCCTTTATAAGCTACCTTGCGTGCCATGACAGGAGAAGGTTGGCATATAAAAATAAATAAATGCAGTGAGTAAGGAAACAAGCAAACAAGCAAGTAACAATAGGTTAGAGCAGGGGTAGGCAACCTTTTCCCTTTAAGGGCCGAGGGACTTCAGCTCCCAGAAGTCTCAGCCATGTTGGCCAATAGTCATGGCTCATGGCTCAATAGGCTCATCTGGGGGGAAGATGCAGGCCCATCTCCATCGGGCCTAGCCTAAGAAGAAGAGCCCTCCCTCCACTCCATCTAACATCATCTGGGGGAGAGATGCAGGCCCATCTCCATCGGACCTAGCCTAAGAAGAAGAGCCCTCCCTCCACTCCATCTGACATCATCTGGGGGAGAGATGCAAGCCCATCTCCATCAGGCCTAGCCTAAGAAGAAGAGCCCTCCCTCCACTCCATCCAACATCTGGGGGGAGAGATGCAGGCCCATCTCCATCGGGCCTAGCCTACGTGGGAGGGAAAATGTTGTTTTATGTTATATGTAATTTTTATGCTGTAAACCGCCCGGATTGGACTACCAATGGGTGGTATAAAAATAAAATGTATTATTATTATTATTATTAAGGGGAAAGGTTGCCTACACCTGGGTTAGAGAGCAAGAATGGGGGAGAGAGAGAGAGAGAGAGAGAGAGAGATTGCTAAGAAAATTTCCTTGTTTGAATTACAGCTCCCTGAATTTTGGGAGTGATAGTCCAAAAATGTAACATTTCAGGCTCTGGGTAAATCTCTGTATTACCTATTTATTGCAGCACACTCTTAAAACAGGGCTAGGTCACTTTAACAGCTCTGACTGCTTCCTGTTGCATTTTGGGGTTTGTAGTTCAGTGAGGCTTAAAGGCTCTCTGGCTGAATATTCTAAATGCCCCTTCCTAAACTACAAGTTCCAGAATGCAATAGGAGGCAGCCAGAGCAGTTAAAACGACATAGCCTCCTTTTAAAAGTGTAAAGCAATAGTCTCCTCTGTGTGGACAAATCAGTCTGTTTCTGGTCTAGATCACTTTCCCATATCTTCATGCATAAATCCATTCTGTCCCATTTTCACAAGTTAAGGAAATGTGCAAAATTTAATAATCTATGTGAAAAATTGTTTCAATAAGTATCTTTAAATATGTTTTCTCACAAAATGTTGATTTGCAAACTTGTTTTCTGCCAGAGTAAGGGAAAATATTTGACATGCTTTTTTCATAAGTGTTGGTGGTATCACTTGTATTGGAGTATTTGAGAAACAGTCGGTGCTTATATTGGTCTGGAAGCTCCAGTCAGGTCAAGTTGTACTGGCAATCAGAAAGCTAAAATTGATCAAGCATCCTGTATCTGGATTAGGATTTATTGGAGTTTTAGCCATTTTTATATCCTTTTGTATACTACACTGGTGAATTCTTATGAGTGCTATTTTGAGATTTATTTTAAAAAATTACAGCAGCAAAAGATATGTATAATATATATATTTAAAACATTTAAAAATGCCATGTGGTGAGAAGTTGAGGCAACTTCTTTTTAAGATGAAACAAATGAACTAAAGTATACATTTAATCAAATTTAAATCAGCTCTGATGGGCAATGGAAAAGAAAAGTGCATTAGGTTCATACTTCCCTATGAAAATAGCTCTAACAGAAATACATGTCCCTCCAGAGACTAGCAGCATATATCTTGCATCAAATATCCACACATTTCAGTTGTTGGTGAGGCATTTCACTGAAAAGAAAAATATGCTGAAAACCATGATTACCTCTGAACAATGTATGCAACTAAAAATGTGAAAAAGAGTTTCAGTAATGCCACTTTGTACTCTTTTAGCTGGCATCTCAATGACTCTTCCTGAGAGAATAGATGTCTTTCTATACTCCTTAGTTGGCTTAGAACTTCTCTAAAAACCTATTTTTTTCTTCCATTTTACATTAGTAACACTATTATTGTCAGATCAATTTGTATTGTTTTTAGATGTGTTTGTGTATGTGCATGTGGTATGCATGTGTGTGTGAAAAGATATATGGGGTATTGATGGAGGAAAGATGTACAATAGCAATAAAATATAATTTTAAAAGGTAATGCTATTATTGTTATTTAATCAGTTTCTATGGGGCTATGCAGACAGGTGGCTCTGGGCTGCCCCTGCTAGCTGTGGACCGGTGCCACAGCAACCGCACTCTGCAGCCCTGATCCTCCCTTTTGCCGCCCCTGAAAGAGTGGCAAAATGTCACTCCTTTCAGGGGCAGCAAAAGACTGCCCTAAGAGCCGGTGCAGCACATCAAAATTCTGCGTCAGGACAGCATCACCGTTGGGTTGGGGCAGCCGGTGTGTGGCTGCCCCACCCCATCTCTGCCTCCAGGCCGGCACTTTGGGTCGGTCTGCAGAGGCCCTAAATCACTTCCAATTTCTAATGATTCTATATATTCTCAAAGCACAATATTTATATTCCTATTCAGAATATTTAATTTACATGAGGGAATTGATTGTTTTATTTCTCAAGGACATTTCTTCTCTTCATTTAATTTTTTTTTAAAATATCTCTTGAGAGGTGTGAGATCTTTAAACAGTATTTCCCCAAATGATGGTTTGTAGGAGAGAGGGTTACTCTCCCTCAAAATTTCCTTTCCTTTCCTTTTATTGATACATGCAAGAGTTTCTGCTGTAATTGTTTTACCACATTTGTATGCTGGTTTTCAGCCCCAGTGCCCTCTTCTTTCTTTTTCATAGCTAGGTCTCAGTCAATCATACAGTGCAGATGAAGTTGCTATGGCACTATATAATGAATTGAACATGTTGGTTTGATAGTATTACTAAAGGCAAATTAAACTCTCTCATTGAGTGTACTTGGAACTGAGGAAGGCTTGGTAGAGCTGCTATGAGTTGCAGTCCATGAACTTCTACAAGATTGCATTCTCCTCACCACATCATTTGAGTTAGTATAGATTGATTTGGGATGATAATTTATCCTACAAAGGCTTTGGAAATATGGAGGAAAGTTCACTTGTTTCAAAAACAGGAGCCCCTTGCTCACCTTTGATAAATCCCCTCCCCAACCCAGAAACAGATTTAATAATAATAATAATAATAATAATAATAATAATAATAATAATAAATTTTATTTATAGCCTGTCCCTCTGCTCCGCAATTGGGACGGGTTACAACATATTAAAAACCAACAAAGATTAAGAACAATCCCTCTCATAACAACCCTCCCCCCTTAAAACAGAATTAAACTTACAGAATTAAATTAAAATTAAGTCCATACTATAAAATTGACAGCAACAATAAATATAAAATTGGCAAGGGAATGGGAACAGTTAAGAAGGGTCAATTAGGGTTCGATTAGGGTTCGCCCCCTGAAGATGTTATTCCGGGAAGGCCTGTAGGAAGAGATCCGTCTTTACTGCTTTCTTAAAAGCAGCAAGGGTCGAAATAAGACGGATCTCGTCCAGCAGGCCATTCCAAAGTCTAGGGGCAGTAGCAGAAAAGGCCCTCTGGGAAGTCTGAGAAAGCCTAGTCTTTATCGGCTGAAGCAGGTTCTTCCCAGATGACCTAAGGGAGTGGGGGGGGGGATCATATGGAAGGAGGCGGTCCCTAAGGTAAGATGGACCCAAGCCATGTAGGGCTTTAAAGGTCAAAACCAACACTTTGTACTGTGCCTGGAAACTAATTGGCAACCAGTGGAGGGATTTGAGCACAGGTGTTATGTGCTCCCTCCTTGATGTTCCAGTAATTAATCTGGCTGCCATATTTTGAACTAATTGAATTTTCCGGGTTAAGCACAAGGGTAGCCCCATGTAGAGTGCATTGCAGTAATCCAGACATGAGGTTAGCAGCGCATGCACCACAGTTTCCAGATCCTTCATATCCAGATATGGGCGCAGTTGGCGTATCAGCCAAAGCTGATAACAGGCACTC
>CM034701.1:313682628-313693746 GCA_020142125.1 Phrynosoma platyrhinos
CAGGACTGGAAGCTGTATTCCCAAATCTGGTTTTGGGCCTGTCACTGCACGTACCTCCGTTTTGTCTGGATTCAACTTCAATATGTTTTTCCTCATCCAATCCATTTGAACCATTTCACAACGATGCTCAGTTAGAAATGGCAAATGGGAGTCCATTTTATGCTGGTCATAATATTCAGAAATCACAAGTCCATTTCAGATCTGGTCTTCTGATTATGAACAAGTGTTTTGGGCACAGATTTTGATAGTAGTTGTAGCAATGGATAATTTGGCCATTCCACTCTTTCTCCTTTGGAAGGACAAAGAGAATAACTGTGGATAAATAGATATCTAAGAATGTATCATTATCCATAAAGGTAATGCTAGATGAATTGTCAAATGACTTCAAGTAGGTTTTCAAACTTTTATTTTTTTTAAAAAACCAACTTGGATTACCTTTTATATGTGTGCTAGGAATTTGCAAACCCCCCCTCCAAAAAAAAGGGGGGGCGAAGGGAGTTAACTTTGTGATCTATATTTTCTGTGCATGTTTGTCTGGAGTTTATCCTGACATGAGTATATGTCACTAGTCTTCTCTAGGTTTTGCATACAACACAGAAAGGTGTATCTATGATTCAGGAAGATCTGGAAAAAATGAAAGCTAGAGTGGCAAAATCCATACATACTTTATGCCACATCTGTTTTATATCTAATGTGATAGCAAGGGAAGGACAGAGTCTGTTTGCTCTGTTCCAAGGTGAGGCAAAGCTGGAGGAGCCATGCTAAGTCTCTTGCCTCTCAGTCTGGACAGACACAGCTTGTTTCATGTAGCTCTCCATTTGGCCACCATCTGTCCTGTCCCAGGATAATAATAATAATAATAATAATAATAATAATAATAATAATAATAATAATAATAAATTTTTATTTGTAGCCCGCCCCTCTGCAGAGCAATTGGGGCAGGGGACAACAGCATTTAAAACAGAACAACATTAAAACATTATCTCGCCCCATAATCCCTACCTCCCTCCACCCAACCCCTTAAAATAAGATTAAACCAAAGAAAATTAAAATACAGTATAATAAATTAAAAACAGAATATTACAGAGGAGTCAGACAAATGGGGGCCCCTTTTTTGGGCCGACAGCTATTCCGGGAAGGCCTGCCGGAAGAGATCCGTCTTTACTGCTTTCTTGAAAGCAGCAAGAGTGGTAATAAATAAATAAATAAATAAATAATAAATAATAAATAATAATATAATAATAAATAAATAATAAAAGGATGGTGTACAAAAGAAGTTTCTTGCAACTAGGGTTGCCATAATTCTCTTCTACAAAACTTCAGATGCAAGTCTACGAAAGCGTATGCTACAGTTTTTTCCACACAGTCTCAAAGTTGTTACAAGATCCCTTAACATACTGATATTCCAGACTAACATGACTTATGGTTGAATCTGCACTACAGAATTAATGCAGTTTGACACCGCTTTAACTGCCATGGTTCAATGCTATGGAATTCTGGGGTTTGCAGTTTGCTGTCACCCCAGAGTTCCTTGAGAGAGGCTACATAGCTCACAAAATGACAAATCCTAGATTTCCATAGAATTGAGCCATGGCATTTAAAGCAGTGTTGAACTGCATTATTTTTGTAATGCAAATTAAACCTATGTCTCTGAATTCTAGCCACTTGGAAGAGAACTTAGCAAAGGTGGGTCCTCCCCCCCTTCTAAGGGGGAAATGGAGGGAGGGAGAAATCTCCCAAACAGCTATGAACCTGAGGGACTCCTACTCTAGGAATCATATCCAGGGGATGCTGTGCTGGCCAGCCCATACAGCAAAGCACAATAACATCCAAAATCCAGAAACCTTTATTGGCCACCAAAATTCACAAAATAGATGAAACAAACTTTAGAAGCTCAACTGGCTTCTTCATTGGGCAAAGGTGTTAAAAATCAAACAGGAGAAAGGTATCACTGGTTTGTAGATTTTGGATGTTATTGTTTGCAGTGTGGCCAACACAGATGCGCCTGGATATGCTTTCTAGATTTCAGGACACTGCATTTTAGACACAACAGGAGAATCCTAAACAAGAAGGAACAAAAGGCTGACTTAATTTTTGAGGTCTTTACCTCCAACAAAAGTCAAATGTTTGTTTTTGTTTTTTAAATGGGACTGCATTTGCTGTGTTTTAAGCAGCATTTAAATGTTTTTTTTTCAGCAAACACAGAGACCTCTTGAGAAATTCAATATTATCTGCCAAAGGAGGGGGGGGGGTGCTGGTATTTTTACACAGGAGAGAAAAAGAAACTTTCTCATTGTGTCACTAATGGACCTATTTGCAAATGTTATTTCCTGGGACGTTATCACATGGGGGCAAATCTACTGGTTAATCCACACAAATCCCAAACAGAAACTGGATTTGTGCCCCGCGTTTTCATATGACATCGCACAGAAACTGGACAGAAAGTGGACAGAAACTGGTGTTAACCGAGATCTTTTGAAATTCAGTTGTTTGGAGGAAATGAAAATAGGAAATTAAGGTAATTTTGCATTTACCATAATGT
This sequence comes from Phrynosoma platyrhinos, assembly GCA_020142125.1. Classification (NCBI taxonomy): domain Eukaryota; kingdom Metazoa; phylum Chordata; class Lepidosauria; order Squamata; family Phrynosomatidae; genus Phrynosoma; species Phrynosoma platyrhinos. The sequence continues at coordinate 313,685,171 of CM034701.1, forward strand.
GAAAAGCATATGCGAATTTGGGAGCATTTCCCTGCTTTTCCCATGGTTCCAGCGAGCATTCCTCTATCTGCGCATGTGCAAGAAGCTCATTTCTAGTACATTTACGGGCTTTTCTCACTTGAGTGTGAACGTTAAATGTGCTTACTGTAAATTCGCAATTAAGGTAATTACGTGTGAAAGCCATTTGCAGAATCAAGGTTTATTTTCCATTTATTTTTGGAATTCCTCATTTCCACTTTATTTTCGCTTTCTGGCCCACGTGTGATAATGTCCCTGGACTTCACGGTTTGTCTTCCAGAGCCCATATGCCCCCCTTTTTGTTCAAACACACACACACACATTTCTATGCAGGAGGGAAATGGAGAAAAGGGGAGTGTGAGCCCATTAGCATGCAACTAAGAGGAAAGAGGCACTCTGCACCTTAAGAAAAGATCCCCCCTTTTTCAAACACACACACATTACTATGTGGGGGTAGAGCTGGAGGGGAAGGCAGCTCCAGTCCCAAGCAAGCAAAAAGTTGCACCATGCATGCAGCATTGCCACACATGTACCAGGATACAAGTAAGCCTCCTTACTGCTGGAAGCCTCTGCTTGCCTCCTTTCCCTTCCCATTTCTGAGCTCTGGGACTGGCACAGAGCCTCAAGGGCAGGATCTAGATGAGTTTTTCCCCTCTGATGTTTCACTCCTGAGACATCCTGATTTTCAAAGACTTCAATCTGGGATTTTCACAGTTTTTCAGCAGCAGTGGCAACCCTACCTGCAACTCTCATCCCCACAATTCCCTGCTGCTCTTTTCCCCCTCAGCACCCCCCTGAAGCTTTCCACTTTGGGGACCACTGACTTAAAACATGCCTACCAGCTGGGACAGCCTGAATTTTTCAGACAAGTTCATTTCCTTGAAATTCTTCTGGGTTGGGAAAAATATTATTTTGTCTCTTTCAATTATTTTGAAGTTGCAATTCAGCACACAGTGATCTGTTCTTCAGCACATAGGGCTCTGTGTAGTCAATTGAGTTTCAACGAGTGCAATAGCTTCTTTTCTGGCCAGTTTATATAATCAATGTTGAATCAAAAGTAAATCTTAGTAAATACCTCTTGAAGCTGCTAATGCTAAGTCCAAAACCCAAATGGTAGTTGATTCTTTCCATGGCAGGAATAGAACAGAATCTCTGCCTGCCGAAAAGTAAGATCTTTCTGTGTGAGTAACTTCAAACATGGACCATCCAACTTGGAGACTGAAGTGACAGTCCAGAAATACTTTACCACTTGATTCAGATTATTGTATAAATTGGCCCTATGAATGGCATTTAGAGATGGAATTTCCAAATGACTTAGTGGCTTGGTTTTCTCTTTATAGTTTTGCAAGTAGATCATTTATGTCAATCATCCATGCCAAAGACAACTTTATGCCTTTCTAGCACAGACTAGATATTATTCTTTGTATAATATACAACACAAGCTGAGTTTGTAGATGACAGAATATTCCTATTAAAGTTATAGGTGTTCATGTGCAAGTGTCATCATTTGGGAATATGTGCACCCCCCACCTTTTTGGCTTTGATTGGAAAAGGGAAAAATACAGGCCAAAGTACTGCAATGAAAGAGAATTTTTAGAATATTCATTTCAGGAAGAAATAATGTTTTTTTCTAGCTTCACTGCTTCATTCAGCAGCTTATGATCCTTACAGATTCTCATCTTTCATTTATATTGGTTGCTTTTGGCTTGTGGAATAGCTGGCAAAAACACCAATATGTTGGCTTATTTCCATAAAAGGGGAGCCCAAAATTTGTAACTCTTATTAAAGTTTCCTTTCACACGGGAGAAGTCTGGGCAAAGACACCTTGGGCATGGTGAGGCAGCATTCACTTTTGTTCTGATTTAAGCTACATGAAATGTAAGGACCTCCAAATACATCAGATGAATTTTGTCTGTTTGGTATGGAAAATGGATTTCAGAACAATGACTCAAGAAGCTACTTGCTTGACACTATTTTAGACAACATTAAAATTAAGAACCTTAATTCAGTCTTAGGGGCTGTACAGATGGCCCCTAAGGGATAGTTCTGTGCTGCCCCTGGGAACACCGGATTGAGACCATGGCAGCCACATGGCGCAGCCCCAATCCAGCTTTTTGCCGCTCCAAAAAGAGCTGGCAAATACCACATATTTGGCATAAACATAAGCCATATTGCAGCCATGTAGACATATTTTACACAAATGAGAAAATAAAACAGAAGCTGGATGAAATTCTTGCTAGTGAACAGCCATAGGCACAAGTGGGCCCTTCCTGCTCCAAATTAGATGATAATGAAACTTTCAAATAGTATATAGTCAGCCCTCCACATTTGTGGCTATGACTTTTGCATCTTTGATTATTCACAGATTTTTTTATTCAAGGTTTATTAATTAAAAAACAGAAATACACCAAAATTAGACATATTACACATACATATACATACATAAGCGGAAAATAGAACCTACAAAACTAAAACATACAAACACCATAGAAGGACTAAACATGAAAAGACAAAGTGACCTCCTACTCCAATCAACTGATTCCAAAATTCATATAATATAAAGTTTTCTCCTGACCTAATATTAAATTAATACAACACAGCAATATAGAATCTAAGTACTAACTTTATAATACAAAGATTTTTGACCTCATAGTTGTAAAGTGGCCCGAAAAATCAATTTCGGGTGATTATTCACAGATTTAATTAATATGTTATCTATAGGAATCTCTGGATCCTCAAACATGACTCTATGATCAACTTTCACCAAAAGTTGCACTAAAGGACCTAGTGATTCCTAGGGAGAAGACTTCTCAGAGTATTTGTAGGTCCTTCACCAACTTCTAGAGGTTGACTGTAGAGTTACGCTAGAGGACCTGAGATTCCTAGAGAGGTGTTTTCTCAGATTAAAAAAAAAAGTTTCTTAATTTGTTTTTTCCACTTTCATGGGGGTCCTGTGCTCCTAATCCTAGTGAATGTTGACGGTTCACTGTAGTTTGGGAGAGATAAGATCATACAAAAGGTGTGAAGATATAGGCTTGAGCTACTTACTCGGCAAGATAATATTTGTTCCTTTATCTTTGCTGATCAATTTGAACAAGACATCTAAAATCAAGGCTGGACAATGACAGGATACAGGTTGTTTCTTTTATCCTGTAACAATTGCACTTATTGAGAAAACTGAAAGCAAGTTTTGATTGACAAGATTCCAACTTCAGGCTGGCAATTTAAATGGTGACATGGTTTTTGTTTCTAATCAAAAGCTAAATATTGCATTTCAGCTGGTGAAATGTCTTTAAAGTGTTTACTAGTCTAGAGCTTGGAAATACTACTTTTGGGGCTACCTCTTCTAAAATACCTTGGCCAGCATACCCAGAACCATGTTGGCTAGGGGATTCTGAAAGCACTATTCCAAAAAAGTAAAATTTGGAAGCTCTGAATGCATATCTTCCAGCATTTTAGAGATGAAAACCAGGACACAGGTGGCCAAGCCACATCAGAAGCGGGTCAAGTTGGCAAAAGTTATTATGAGGAAGAACTGACAAGCTAGGAGAGATTGCAGCAGTTTGCTTTCATTTGAGCCTACTGGAAAGGGCAAAATTCTTATTCCTCCTTCTTCCTTGATGAGTTATTTGAGTGAGAACTACCTTTGCACTTTGAACTCAGTTTCCAGCAATGGGAGTAAACTCCAGACAAAGAAGAAGAGTGGAAGGAGTAGAGAGAAATGGATACATTTTAAAAGTAACTGAAAGAATGGGTCATCAGAGGATTAAATAATAATAATAATAATAATAATAATAATAATAATAATAATAATAATAATAATTTATACCCTGCCCCTCTGTTAAAACAATCAAGGCGGCTTACAAGTAGGACTTTCCCTGTCAAATCATGACAGTTGGAAGGTGTGTGAAGCAAGAGCCACTAAATTAAATGGTGCTCATCAAATAAGTATGATGGGATAGCAGTTATGCCACATAACATCTTAGCTTTTAAGATACTGTGGGACCTGTCCTTGGAAAACTATTCTTTCATTTTTTATTAGGTTTCTTATTTGTGAAAGTCTCTGTTTCCTCACATCTTGTCTTCCCTGTGCATTAGAATTTATAAAAATCATGCATGAAAGGGGGAAATGACAGTTCTAAAAACCTGAGGACAGAAAAGAGTACAAAGTTATAGAATGAATCTCAGATTAAAGGTAAGAAGTACTGTATACCCAAGTTTACAAAAAACTTAAATCAATGTTGGGAAACCTGCAATACTTCAAATGTTGTTGGCATCTTTTCCACAAGTTCCATATAGCAGGGCCAGTGGTGATGGGAGATGGACATAGTAGTTTGCCAGAATCTAAAAGCCATAGGATCCCCATTTCTGACTTATATGTAGTTTAACAACACAATCCTATCTATGTCTGCTCAGACGTAATCCCCAGAAGTAAATAATATATTTATGCCACTAAAGCTCTATAATATTTTTAATATTACTTCACTCATTTTTACCCTGCTCTTTTCTCAATTTTTGGGACTCAAATAAAAAATATTAAAACCAAGACAGATTAAAAACATAGAAAAACACCAGCAAAAATAGGTACCAAGTATTAAAAAAAACAATTAAATCATCTGTAGAATAATTTAAAAAAATCATTAAAAGACAGGAAATGAAAAACAGCAAACAACATTAAAAGCCCACTGCTGTCAGTTCTTAAAAGCCTATTGAAATAGAAGAGTTTACACTTGGCAGAGAAAGGAGTGCAAGAAGGGAACATCCTATAATTATAAACAATATAATATTGTTGCATTATCACTCTGTCATAGTTGGACTGGTCTTTATAGCTGGCTAGCAGAAATAAACGTGGCACTACCAAATCCAGCTGTTTTTTTGTAGACTCCAGACTACATTTACATCATTGGAATACATACTAAAAGAGAAGAAACCATCACCAGTTTTTATTGCAGATCTTAAAATTGTTAACTGGGGAAGAAAATAAGTAACATCCAACCAATAAGAGAACAATGATATAAAACAGAACATCTTGTAGACAAAGCCACCACAATAATTTATCTACAATGTAAAAACAGCCCGTTGAATTCATATGTTGAGCCAGTTTTGAAAAGGCATTGCTCCAAAACTTCAGTTGTTTAAGTGCTGGGCTACATGGCAAGGAGTTTTTACTGGCATAAATAATAAGTAGATACCACATCTCGGCAAAGAGTCTGTTTTTCCATATTTCTAATGACTCTTATGTTGTGTGTTAGTTTTTTCTAAGATCATAACAGACTACACCTTGTATAACTGGTTTCTCTACATATGATGTAAAACATTTGCCTTTCACTGCCATTCTCATGAAAGAGTAGTTTAAAGATTTGGGATAGCATGTTCTTAAATATGGGAGAGGAACAAGAAAAGCCTGCATTCTCAGGAGATGGATCTGATACTGTATTTATGACAACACACATAAGTTGCAACTTTTCCTTGTTATTTTCTTTAGTTGAAATAGGCAAGGATATATAGCAGCTGAAGAGTCATTGTGCCTGGCCTTGACAGTTAACTGCAATTTCCCCCCAAATCCCTGGATATTTGTAGCAATCAATTCATACAATGGTCTGGAGCCAACAGTATAGAAAGGAACAAAGTACATATTGATAGATACATGGGAACCTTCTGGTTTCTTGAATGGAAACAATAATAATCCTCCCAACCTATGCCTCTATCATTCTCATATCTTAGATGAAAACATTCAGGGAAATTTAATCTGAATGTAAGCTATAATTAGAATGGTGCTACTTATCTGAGGATGGTATCATGCATTGTAAGATATGGCAGCAAGAAGTTCAAGGATATGAATCACACTTCTGTTCATCACCACATCTCATAATACATATGAAGTGAGCTGACTTGATAATCATTTTGCCCTGGCACAAAAATCCAAAGGTTAATAGATAATAGAAGTTTAGGTTAGGTGAGCTAGCATTCTTCTTGTGAAATTGATGGTATGGACATGTGGGGCTACCTGCTATGCAATAAAATGAAGGAAAAGTCCTAGAGCTCATGTAGTTAGACCAGGGGTAGGCAACCTTTCCCCTTTAAGGGCCGAGGGACTTCAGCTCCCAGAAGCCTCAGCCATGTTGGCCAATAGTCCCATGCTGGCCAATAGCTCCTGGGATTCTGAGAGCTGAAGTCCCTCGGCCCTTAAAGGGGAAAGGTTGCCTACCCCTGAGTTAGACCATGGTTGTGTTATCACTCTTCTGCTGAATCTTGTTATTTTGCATATGCCAAACTGCTAGCTAGCGGTGAAGACCAGTCTCATGATGGTAGTCTGATAGTGCAACAAGATGATATTGTGCAACAAGTGGTGGCACAGTGGTTAAATGCCTGTATTTCAGCCACTCACTCATAGACCACAAGGTTACAAGTTCAATACTAGCCAGGGCTCAGGCTAGACTCAGGCCTGCATCCTTCTGAGGTCGCTAAAATGAGTACCCAACTGTTGGGGGGCAATGAACTTACAGTTGTAAACTGCTTAGACATCCCATAGCGCAATATGAAGTGGTATATAAATGAAGCTGCTTTATTGTTCCATTGTGCTATGGGAAACTCAGTTACTGTTTCTGCAAAACCAGTGAATAAAAGGGTACATATACTGAAGGCCTTCTCACATAGTTCTGCATCATGCAAGAATGGGCAACTGGACAGCTGGAGTCTTGTTTGTTAGTCTCAACTTGTTGACTCAGCTGTTGAATGGTGAGCCAACACAGAGGGGTCATGCAGACAGACCCAAATGAGCAGTTCATGGCTGCATGGGTGGCAATCATGCTGGGGCCATGGCAACTGCATGCACTTGGTCCTGATCCAGGCTGCCATTGTAGTCCTCAACTCCGGCCGCCAACAAGGAGCATCTTTTCACCACTCCTTTTTGTGCCGTTTTTTCCGGGTTCGGGCAGGCTTGGAGCAGCCTCTAGCCATCTTTGGGGCATGTGTCATGTAAGCACCATTTCCCCAACATGGCCCAAACCTGGCACTTTTGGCCCATCTGCTTTGGGCCATAGTCAACCATTGCTCTATTCTAGCTGGGACTAAGAATATGATTCAGCTCATGGGAAATGGTTCTATCTGGGAACTCTGCTTACAAAAAGATGAATTTATATCTGTTGCATATTTTAAAAAGAACAACCATATATGTAAGGAAACTTACAAATATGTATGACACCAATAGGATTGTAGTTGCTATGTTTTGGTCAAGCATCAGAATTAACCACTGAGAATTCAGAGGCACTTGGTTCTGAGAATAATAATAATTGTTGCTACATGCCTGTTCCATCAAAATGATGTACTGCTGTTTCTACTACCACTGGGAACTCCCCTGCACCAATAACAGCAACCTCACTGTATTTGTAGAGAGCTTATTTATGCTGATTGACATGCTAAATGCTTTATTTGTGAAAGCAACACAAATTAAATGAAAATCCAGTTAACAATATTTAGATAAAAGGAAGAGAAAATACTTTGAAGGACAAGCATAGGTATTTCCTACTGAATATATTTCTTGCTACGTCTTCTTAAGAAAAGGCAAAAGCAAATACCTGGCTAAAATGTTTAGGATCACTTTCACACTCCACTACTCCTCCAACTCTATAATATCCATCCTAGAGGTATAGACTGTAGCTTGTAGCTCTTTCAATTGTGTCCTTATCCATTCCAAAAATGATTATCCATAACTAATGGATACTTACTTTGTTCTACTTACTTATTACACACAGGAAGCTGCCTGGTTTTGCCAACTCTAACTGACAGTGGCTGTTTAGGGATTTTAGTCACAACTCTTTCCTACCTAGAGATCTTTGATGTTCTTGACAGGTCTTTCATCCTAGTCTTGACCCTGATTAACTTCCAAAAGCAAACAAGATAAGTTTTCCCCACTCAAGGTGGGAGGAAACATGCTGTTTCAATATGTGATGGGCCATTTCCCCCTATATATCCTTGCCCAAAGACAGATATGTCCAAGGAGCATTCCTCCATGTCCCGCCAGCAAACAATACATGTCTGCTTCTTCAGTGATGAAGTGCTTCTCCTTCTGATTGAAGGGCTAATTGGTGCAGATGTTGGTTTCATTTCAATGCCAAGTTAAAAATGTGGTGTTTTCTTAAAACATTTGAGGTCTAATAATTTCACCAACATACATGGTTTTAGACTGTTTTAAAATTTTTCTTTTTAAAAAATATTCAGTTATTTAATTAACAAAAGAGAACATTTAAATTGACTGGCATTTTGCATTTTAGTTACAGATTCACAACATATAGTTACAGATACATACCATATCAAAAAAAAAAAAAAAAAAAGAGAGAGAGAGAGAGAGAGATCTGGTTAGTCTGGCATGAGTTGCTTTTGAGAAACCCATATTGACTTTTACTGATTATGGCATTGCCTTTTAAATTTTCATAGACTCTCTGTTTAATGAACTGTTCTAGAATCTTTCCTGGTATTAATTTCAGACTAACTGGACAATAGCTGTTGGTATCCTCTTTTCCCCCCTTTTTGAAGATGGGGACAATGTTTGTCCTCCT
>CM034701.1:313693846-313713329 GCA_020142125.1 Phrynosoma platyrhinos
GCAAGTGAGGAATTTGCTAGACCTGGAAGTATTGGCTGAGTTTGACTTAGAGCAAATATCAGGATAGCTGAAGTCACCTATTACTACTACATCTCTCCTTTCTGAGTGTGTGGTCATCTGTTCTAGAAAGGCATCATCAAATTCCTCAGTCTGACATGGGGGTCTGTAATAGACTTCCAAAATAACATCCCTGTTGTTTCCTTCCCCTTTATTTTTTATCCAGATGGTCTCCACCTGATTTCCAGGATTTAAGTCCTGGATCTCTTCACAGTGTAAACATTCCTGACATATAATGCTATTCCTCCTTCTTTCCTGTTTAGCCTATTTCTCCTAAAAAGTTTATACCCCTCTATTCCTACATTCCAATCATGAGACTCATTCCACCAAGTTTCAGTGGTGCCTATTATATTGTATTTGCTTTGTTGTGCTAGGAGTTCAAGTTCATCTTGTTTATCTCCCATGCTTTGTGCATTAGTGTAGAGACATCTAAGAGCATGTGTCCTCCCCACTTGCTTCCTGTGTGAGGTTTTTTGCCTACCACTGTTGGGCCTTTGCATCATTTGCCTTGTTCCCTCTATAACACTGTGACTATTATCTCCAGCCCATGATGTACTCCTTCCTTCCAAGATACCTTCAAAGATACTGTCTCCCTCCCCCACATGACTCAGTTTAAAGCTTTCCTGATCAAATGTTGGATGATAAGATGCAGCCTTGTATGATCCCTTTGCTAATTGGGAACCATTCTGTTTCTCTGTGTTCTTTTCTGAGAGAAACCTCTTGTCCTGAGTACAGATTCCTCATTAGAACTATCAGATGTGTTGGCACTCCCATGTTTTTAAGGGTGTTCTATAGCCTTTCATGATCTATGCAGTTGAAGGGTTTGCTACAGTCTATAAAGCACCAGGGAATTTTCTTTTTAAATTCCCTGGTACGCTCCATTAGCCAGCGTATATTTGCAATGTGGTCTCTAGTGCCTCTTCCATTCCTGAACCCTGCTTGAATCTCTGGGATTTCTCTCTCCATGTATGATTGGAGTCTATATTGCAGAATTTTCAGCATAATTTTGCTTGCATTGGAGATTAGTGCTATGGTCCTATAGATGCTGCAGTCCTTTGTGGATGGAGATGTATATTGATTATTTCCAATCTTTGGCCATCATTTTGTTTTCCATATCTGTTGACATATGTTGGTTAGCACTAGAGTTGACTCTGTCAATGTGGATTGCAGCAGTTCAAATAGCATATCATCTGTTCCTGGTGATTTATTTTTTGCCAGTTGTCTTATTGCAGCTTCCACCTACTTTTTAGAATTTGGGTTTCATCTTCATATGACTCTTTATCCCATGTGTCCTTCAGTTTGTCATCTTTTATGTAGCTCTTCTGTGTATTGCATCCACCATCTTTTTATTCCTTTTGAATTATGTTATTTTTCTTGTCATAGAGTGTCCCAGTCCTTGGTTTGAATTTTCCTTTGATTTCCCAGATCTTGTGGAATAGGTCTCTTGTTCTTCTCCTTTTGTTGTTGTCGTCTATTTCTCTGCACTGGTCATTGTAGTAGTTTTCTTTATCTTTTCACACTAGCCGTTGTACTATTGCATTCATGGTTCTTAGATTCCAATACATTCCTGGCAGTGAATTCTTGTTTAAATTTGTGTGTTCCCAATTCCAAACCACTTTTAATGTATGGGTGGCTTTTCTACTTCACGAGAGCTTCCAGTACACTCAAAAAGCCCTGTGCACAGTACCTATGATACAAGTTGTTCTGTGCCTTCAAGTTGTTTTTGAATTATGGTGTCCCGAAGGCAAAGCTATCACTGGGTTTTATTGGCAGTTTTCTTCAGAGGGGGTTTGCTATGGCCATCCTCTAAGCCTGAGAGAGTATGATTTGCCCAAGGTCGCCCACTGGGTTTCATGGCTCAGTCTTTAATATAAAGTCTTTCAACAAACAAATCTATTTTGAAACTTTATGATTGACTATAAAATAAGATATTATGGATATAATTAATGTTAGTGTCATTAATGTTTTTAAAGTGTACTAGCAGTTATGGCAGAGGCTGCATAAACACATTTCATTAGAATTTATAAAGTACCAGAAACATTACATCATTTAGATCTATATAGAAGTATATGGGCAGCAAATGGCTGGGGGACTGTAGGAGTTTTCTAGTGTATTTCAAGAGAGATGCCATCTTGTTTTAAGAGCAAACAATGAAAAGGGGGAGTGGGGGGGAGCCAAGGCTGTTGAAATAATGAATAACTCTGACTTTTCCATGGCTGGGGCACTTGACTGTACTCTTTGATCTTTTCTGTTTTGAGAATTCAAACGTCTGCCAAAAAGGAGCAACTGTTATTGAAACACCAAAGTCCATTTGTTCCACTTGAAGGATGAAGATGTAGGTTTGTTTTTATACAACAACCGAGAGGCAACATTAAAACATTAACAACAACCCAGCGAAGCAGTGACAGATTTTCCACCCCCACCCCCTGCCCAAACAAGAAAGAATGCTATGAGAAATTAAAGATGAAGAATAGTCTTTGCTTCCTACAACAATTGGTGGTCAAATGGTGAAGGACATTGTGCAAGGAGGTACAGGTGAATTTTTGCAATGTCTCTAGAATACATAAGTATGTACACCAGAGTGACATCTGCACATGTCATCCGGAGAAAACATGTCACTAAAAGTAGACATTACATTACCAACATGAAAAACAAAAAAACAAATCAATACCAATAATTTTTTATCATAGCGTGAGCTTTTGTAGACTACAACCATTTTCATCTGATGCATCGGATGCATGAATTAAATGCAGTAGATAACATGAGGATATTGGCATTTTCCATTTTCAGCAGTTTTCTATGAATGGCCAGTATCAATAGTGCAATTTTCACTGTGAGACATTTGTTGTTATTTGCCAACAAATTAGCTTCAACCTATGGCAACTCTATGAATGAGAGACCTTCATGAGCCTTGGTTGTCAACAACCCTGCTTGCCTGCTTATCTTGCAAGCTCAGGGTCCTGGCTTGATTTAACAAATCAATCCATCTGTAATGTGGTTTTTCTCTTGTCCTACTGCCTTCACTCTACAAGCATTATAATCTTTTCCAAGGAATTATGCCATCTCATGTTATATGAAAAGTATGATAGTCTCAGGGGGGATGCAGACGAGGGCGTCGGAGACGCCCTGGTCCGGACCGCCGCCGGAGTTCAGCCTCCGGACGGCGGCGCATCCCCGGTGCATCTAAAAGGACCGCCAAAATGGCGATCCTTTTAGATTCTGCCGAAAGTGCGCCCTAACAGTGGCAGGCGCACTTTCGGCGGCTCAAACGCCGCGGCGCGTTCGGCTGCCGCGGCGTGAGGGCAACCGGGAGTCGCCGGCCATGCGGACGGCCGGCGCTTCCGGGTGCGCCCTCAGGAAGAGGAAGAGCCGCCGAACGTGCGGCGGCTCCTCCTCTTCCGGGCCTCGGAGACGGTGCAATTAGCCGTCTGCCGAGGCCCTCAGTTTAGTTATTTAGGTTTCTAGTGAGAGTTCAGGGTTGATTTGCTCTAGAAGCCATCTATTTGATTTTAGCAATCCATGGTATCTGCAGAATTTTATCCAGCATATTTCACATGTCAAACAGGCTGATCTTCTTTTCTTTCACAACTGTACGTAGAAATCTGGAATATTACAGAACAGTTGATTTTGAATTTGGTATTAAATGATAATATGTTCACAATTTAGAATCTCACCTAGTACCTTCATAGCTGTCCTCCCAAGTCCTAGTCTTCTGATTGTTTAAATTATATTCTAATTGATGTCTGAACAAAGGTATAGAAAATCTTTTAACCATTTTGTTGTCTTCATCATTCACTTTTCAGTTGTGTAAATTATTTGTAACTCTCCTTTTGCATTCTCTTCCTTAAATTTCATCAGTAGTCATTCCAAGCCTTTGTTGTTTTCTACTATGGAAAGACATAGCTGTGTTAGTCTGGAAAATCAGTATGTATAGGAATCCTGTAGTACCTTTGAGACTAACTGAAAGAAAGATGCTGGTAGCATGCATCTGAAGTGGCTCAAGTCTATGAAAGCTCATTCTACCAGCTTCTTTCAATTAGTCTCAAAGGTGCTAAAAATCCTTTTGAATACTGCTAGTAGTAAGGTGACATCTGCATATTAATTTTCTTTTCTTCATTTTCCTTCCTCTGAGTCTAATTCCACTATCCGTATGATATATTTTGCATATAAATTAAACAGATATGATGTTAAAATGTAGGCTTTCTGACTCCTTTCCAATTGGAAACCACTCTCTTTCTCTGTAGCTTGTCCTGACAGAGACCAGACTATCAGAACAATCAAATGTTGTGGTGTGCCTATTTATTTCAGAGCAATCTGTACTTGTTCATGATCTAGAAAGCACAGGTTATTTTTTTTTTTTGTAATTCTTTGACTAAGATATGTTTAGCTAATATATGTTTGCAATGTTATCTTTGGTGTTTCTTCCTTTTTTGAACCAAGCTTGGACATCTGGTATTTCTCTCACCTTAGTTAACATCCTGGTAGTGACATATGTTCTGTATGCATTTTTTTGGTCATTGTTGGAATTCTTTTCTCCACAACAGTGAAAGCCCACTGCACCCCAGGATTCACCATTCAGCTGCTACAGCCCCCACTTAACAGCTAGTTTTGGGTAGTGTTAAAAGAGGATTAGACAAATTAATGGAGGATGAGTAGAGGTTGGAGATCCAGGATTCATAGGTTGGAGATCCAGTACTTTTAGATAAGCAGGAACACTGACATCTTCTGCCAGTCATAATCCTTCTTTCCTCTAAGTTTTGCAGTTAGCTAAGATGGGAGGAATGGGTTTTACCAGTAACAAATTATTATAGTGAGCTATCCTTACTGTAAGACATATTATTTCAGTAGGTCTTGAATAGACATTTACGAACAATTATGATCAAAAGACTTTCTCCTATTGACAGCAATTGTGCTAGTCAAGATTCTTTGGCTTTGGGCTAAGCATTTTTCTCCCTAGCACTTAGGGTGCACCTATGAAAATTTTCATGATGAATGCCACAAATCCACTGTATAGACTGCAAAGAAGAAGAGAGCCCGAGTTGCTTGACTGGGAGGTAGGCTTTTCTTGCAGACAGTCTTCTTTGAACAATGACTCTCCTGGCAAAAACCCCTCTATGTTATGCATGCCTATTCAGAAATAAGTCCCATATATAATCATGAGATATAATCCTAGGTAAGTGTTAATTAGAGGATAAGGGATAGGTGGACAGCTTAGGACACTTTTGAGACATCATGATATGACATGACTTGTTGGAAAAGACAATTATGCTCAGTAATGAGGGAGACTGTCCCCCTCAGCAGACGAGGGCGTCCAGGACGCCCTGCGCCGGCACGCCGCGGGGCCGCAGCGTCTGCATCTCGGCGCACCGGCGGCGTCCCTGGAAGGAGCGCTAAATCAGCGCTCCTTCCTCAAGACAGCGAAAGTGCGCCCTAAAAGCGGCGGGCGCACTTTCGCTATCTTATCCTCCGCAGCGCGTCCGGTCGCTGCGGAGGGAGGTTGCCCCAGAAGCGCCGGACGTGCGGAGGGCCGGCAGCTTCCGGGGCGACCTCAGGAAGAGGAAGGGGCGCCGAACGTGCGGCTGCCCCTCCTCTTCCGGGCCCGGAAGACGACTCAATTAGTCGTCTGCCGAGGCCCTGTATCACAAATGAATCAATTCAATAAAGGAAGCCATGGCTCTGAATTTGCAAGACTCAAGCAGGGCATTTTATAGTCAAAACTCTTGGAAGTCTCTCATGCATAGAGTCACCATAATTTGAAGTTGATTTGACAGCAAAGAACAACAATTACATGTCAGCTTAAATATAGACCATAGGCCTAAATTTTTTAAAGGCACCAGAGCCTGTCTAAACTTGGCACTTTGTTAGCACTTTGATGGGAGACTGCCAGTTAATACCAGGTGCTGTAGACTATGGGACTATACAGACCAGCACAAAGGGCCGGCATCAGGGTGGAGTGGGAGTGTGGTGACTGTCTGCCACCCTCCCTGATACCGGCATCACACTGCCTGACCAGACGGTGGGTGGCTTTTCATCATTTCTGTGGCTACATGCATACAGACTATATTACACCAACCATACACTGTGGCCCCAATCCAGTATTTTTCTGGAGGAAAAAAGGCACTCTTCACTGCAGCTATGGCTCTTCTGCACACCTGTGGTGCATGGCGTCTGGTCGCTGTACTGCAGGAATGCCCCAACACTGCCTGTTGTCTGGGTGGCCATGTGGCGTGATGCCAGATTGGGCGCAGAGTCAGGGTGGGCGGTCACCATGTCCCCACACCACCGGGAAGCCAGCTCAGATTGTCAGTCTGCTTTGCTCCTCAGTAGGAAAATGACATTAGAAAAGCTGGGGTATACATATCATATTAGTTCACCAACTAATATAATGCACTATAAAAGAAATGTATGAATACTCAATAACAACATTATTCACTTATGTTTGCTGCAAGAGAATAGGCAAATCCTTTTGCTTGCTTACAGCCCCAATAATATAACAATGACAAAAATCTGCTGGTTAGTCTGCCAGTGATCAACAAAAGTGTTGCTACTGATTCCAACTGCAAGATGTTAACAAGAACTTTGAACTGGTTTGGTTTAAAAATTCTAACTGAGGGGGGTTGCAGACTGCCAGAAATAGTGCAAATTGAGTCCACTTTTAGGGTTAGGGTTAGGGAATCCTGAGAGCTGTATTTTATTGTGGCACCAGAGCTCTCTGACAGAGAAGGCTCAATGTCTCAGAAGAAAAATAATTCCCATGATTCCCTAGCACTAACCCTAACCCTAAAAGTGGACTCAATTTGCACTATTTCTGGCAGTCTGCAACCCCCTTGAAACAGGACAGAGGTGATGTGTGCATATGTGAGTTCAAGTTGACTGTTGACATATGAATTTCATATGGTTTTCTAAGGCAAGAAATATTCAGAGGCAGTTTTGCCATTTCCTTCTGAAACATGACACCTAGCATTCATTGGTTGTCTCCTATCCAAGTATTAACTAGGGATGACCCTGCTTAGCTTCCAGGATCAGATGGGCTCTAGTGTCTTTATAGTATTTAGGCCCTACAGGGGTGATACTGTGCCTATATCCTGGTTGAACAGAACAGAGAGAAGTAGTCTTCTCCCTTGTCCATCCTGCATGACATGAGCAGTACCAAAATGAGAACTTTACTTCTCTCCCAGTGTTCCCTCAACACATATCTCAGATTTTTCTGCCACAGGACAGAAATGTCATTTATGAGCTAGTAGACTCCAAGAGTGGCTTACCACTAATTTTTTAATCACTCAGGAGTTTGTTGCACCTAAAACAAAAGCGACTTACCTCCCACTTGTGGGATGCAGCCAAGTATTATTGCATGAAAAATGTTGCCGATGCTGCCACCTGACTGCATCCTGCCTAAATCCTGGCTAAAACCACACTCAGCTAGCCGATTTGTACACATGGGAAGCTCCTGACTTTGCAAATCAGCCAGCTGAGCACAGCTGGGAGCCAGGTTTTAGGTGGGATGCAGTCAGGCAGGAGCATTTTCCATGTGATAATACCTGGTTGTATCCCATAAGTGACTCTAACCTGGGAGAGGTAAGTCATTTTTAATTTGGGTGCAATAAACTCATCAGTTGCACTGTCCTTGAATTGAATTAGATGGTTAGAAGGGAAAAGCAAGCCTCATCTGAACAAATCTTACCAAGAAAATCCTATGATATGTTCTCTGTAGGATTGCCATATGTCAGAAACAACTTGTAGGCATACAACAACAGCAACAATAAACTGCTGCAACTCTCCCAATTTTCCACAATTCTTTCCTTACCACAGTCTGTTAAGTATTGTGCTAGAGTATGGGAGCTGAGAGTTAAAAAAAGTAATTGTCCTAAGCTCTGAGCCACATGAAGCCTCCTAATTGCTATCATGAGAAGCTCTCCATCTGGAAATGCTCTAGATTTCTTTAGGAAAAATAACACTGCTACTTCGTGCCTTGGTTCCAGAATCTCTTGCTATTTTTAAATTTCTTACTAACATGTCAGTAGCAAACCCAGGCCCCTCTCCATGTGAGCTGCTTTAGAATAATTTGTAATTGTTAGTAGTTGTTGGCAATGGAAATATGTAACTAATACATTACATATTTATGTACGGTGTGGACTGAGTCTATTCTAAGCTTCATCCACTTCACTGTACAAATCCAATATGTGCTTTAAGTCTGTGTGTGGATGATAACTCTGCAAAGACAAGAAGGCAGCAGAATTTCAACTCTCTCTTCTTACAGTTACTCTCCCCCTCCACTATAACTTCCACTGACATTTGAAAATGGATATGTTGATTACATTTACACAATTGTCATATCACATTTGGCCCTTAGATATTGCTATTAACATAATCTTAAAAGTTTCTTAGCTTTTTGGTACAGGTATTCAGATTGCAGATTCTTATGAAAAAATTTGACTTATGGCCTTGATAAGCAATTTGTCATAAACTTTTACAATAGAAGCTGGCATCAGCATGGGATAGGAAAGTTGTAATTACTGTGAAAAGTGGTCTTGTGAACTGAGGTTTTTGTATTCTGAAATGTTGGCAGCAGTGGTTACACTTGCTTGGTTGAACTTCAAATAGCTGAGAATGTAGGACACATCAGGTTCCGTAGTACATGCAATGAACCTCATTGTATCTCATTTTATTTCATAGGTTTTTGGCTGTTCTTTGTATACAAATGAAGCAAGATTTTAAAAAATAAAATAAAATATATTTGGAGATTCTGTTTAATTGTTAAGCTTTCTAATTATACTATATTTACTACATGTATTAAAATTTACAAGCTCCTCTAAGTACCTTTTGAATTGAAGAGCCATCTGTATAATATACATAATTGTCTTGTGATGGTTCTGATACATGCAGAATGACACATAAGCAGTTTTGTTATTTAAGTGGAGAAATGTATTTTCACAGATACAAAATTTTCTACCTAAATCCAACTTTTAGTTCTGACTAGACTAAACCCATTGAAGGGTAAGATAGTTTTACCCGCATAATATAGGTGGAAGATAAGAGATAGTTTTACCCACATAATATAGGTGGCTTAGTGGAAAACTGTTCCTTTATTTCTTCAAAATATTTATGACAATGGTAGGAAACATGTGGACTCCAAAATGCTGTTGGACTGCAACTCCCAGCATTTATCACTATTGGCTATGCTGTCTAGGGCTGCTGGACAGTCACATAATTGTCACCTCAACTGATAAGCTGCTTTTCAGGTCCATGCCCTCAGAAAAGAGCATATCTAAAAGGAAGAATATTTAAAAAAGTTAGGCATGGCAGAAAGGTACTACAGCTACTATGAGTAAGTCACTGCCAGGGTAAAAAAAACAAAAAACCAGACCATGTTACTTTACATATGTAGTGTGCAGCTCTATTTGTTCTTAATTTGTACCCCACGTAAACTTGAACTGGATTTAGGCCAAAACATATGAAGATTTCATCTTTCTCTTCCAAGCTGTGCATCCTCTCTCCTAATTTTTACACTTACACCTGTGGTATTCAAAGTAGTAATGGTGCGGGTGCACAAAGCATCGGCTGCCTATTCCTCATAAGTTTCCGTGGAGGAAAGAAACAATTGTAGCTGGTGTGCACAAATATGGTAGCAGTACTTGGCCTTTGGAAGAAAAAGAAAATTGCTGGCCCAACACATCAGATAGCTTAAGAGGCACTGACCTGTACAACAGAGGATCTATCTGTCATGCTCACCAACCTAACCAATCCTAGTGGTGGACATACTACAAACAGAACCTTAGAAACAGATCTTAGCAAATGAGTAGAATCATACAAGCTATCTTCTGCATGTTATATTTGTGACTGGAAGTAACAACATGCTTATCTAGAGATTTAAAAAAATGCCATAAGAAGGCACAGAACAAATATGACAACAGGCTTTTTTGTTCTATTCTATTTTCCCAGTCTCCAATTGTTATTTGACTTGCTAGTGGGAAAAATACAGGTAGTAGTATTGTTCTGGTATCCCTCCATCCAGAGCCCCACAAGCAGCTTGAGAGGGAGTGAGATTTAGGTCACATTCATCTAATTTCTGAGCACTACTAGTCTGATTCAATTTGGAGTGTCCTCCGTTTGTGTGTATGTTTGCAGAGCCTAACATGATTGATTGTCCCCAAGGTTAGAACTAGAGCAAAGACCTAACTACCAAATAAATTTTGTTGCCAAAGGCAAAGGGTACATATGATGTACAGAAACTGATGGCAGACTGGCAGTGGATTTACTTTAAAAACTGCTGGCAGGACAGCATTTCCCACTACATCTGAGACCAGCAGGCTAACTTAAGAGGTATAAGCCATGTGGTACACACAGTTTTAACATCTGGCCACTGCCCCCTGCCCCCTACATCTGCCACCAGAGGCAGATGATTCACTTTGATAGGACTAGCTGTACTAAGCATTGCAGTATGCCAGCTATCAAAAAGCAAACCCCCCCCCCCCCGGCAAAATTCATTAACAGTCAATACAGTATCATTACAGCCTCCAGAGAAACAGGTTTAAGGGGTGGGGTTCTTCTTGCTATCTGTTTCTTGAGATATTTACATATTTTAAAATCCCAGAGCTCTAAAAAAGTTCCTTTTTCCATGTTGCTTGACTGTTACTTTCCTCAGTAATAGCAGTAGTGGTGGTTAGAGATGATGGAAACTGCAGTCCAATATCTCAAACAACGATAGAAAAACTACCTTTTTTACTATTTTGTTCCAGAAATCTACAGCCAACATGGCCACTGTTATCTTCCTGGTTCTTTGAAAGACAAAAGACAGCATCCTTAACTATCTTGCTGCTGTGATATGCCTGCCTAAAAGTCTGTTATGCCGGTATAAGTCACATTTTTGTGCAGGGTGTGATGAGGATGGCAATGACAGCTGGTCAGTTTCTCCCAAACAACACAAGACACAGCAGAGCAGCTTCATTATTTGATTTTTGCTGCCATCACTCTGTGACATCTGGTGCCCTCCTGTGATAGCATGGTTTCATCAGGAGATGGATGCTTGGCTATACAATATAGGAATGCAAGTCTGGAGTTGTCCATATATTATTTTCAGTTACCATAGCCAAATTTCTCCCACAATTTCCCCCAGCTGACATTTTTTTCTTGTCATTGCTAGCAACCTGGCTGCTTCTTTTGGTGGATATATTCTGCAGCTTTCCATTGAAAAATCTTAAATCTGTACTGCAGTTGTTTTACATAGGACCTTATCCCACGCTGCTCTCAAAAGTGGCAAGAAAGCGATATGAGCATCATTGCAGTACTATAGCGCTAGTATAAATATGGCGCTAGCGCTATAATAGCGCTATGGATAAGCTCGCGCTATTGCAATGCCCGCTGAAACCGACATTCAAAAGAATGCGATTGATGTTGCATTCCGAGCGGTTTCTTGCTGGATTCTGAGCGACGTCGTGTAATCACACGGAAACTGTAGCGCTATAGCGCCTGATTCTTAGCGGATTCTGAGCGACGTCATGTAATCACATGGAACACTATAGTGCTATAGCGCCTGATTCTTAGTGGATTCTTGCTGCTTTTGGCTCCGTGGGATAAGGTCCATAGAGTTTTTCTAGTTAAATTTTATTAATAATTACTACTGTTCAGTTTGAATTCCAGCTCTGTAAGCATCATCCTCCCCATCATTTAAAAGGGCTACAGAAATTCTGGGGTGGAGTCTGATACCCAGCCAGCAACAGATACTGCTTTTCTGTTGTAGGGGGGAAAACCCCAAACCCCAAAACAAACAAACAGCCCCCCAGCTCTCATGTAGACTTCAAGCTTAATAAAAATGATAGAAATGAAACCATTGCACAGTTTTCTATTGTTGCTAGATTCAGATATTAACATTTCAGATGTTAATACATGGGTGTCATGTAACTCCAGATAATAATAATAATAATAATAATAATAATAATAATAATAATAATAATAATATTTTATTTATATACCGCCCGGTGACGAACCAATAAATGAATGAATGTATTCACATTAATTTCTACTAAAATAAAAATTCAAAGCATGATCTCAGTGTCAAAGATAATGAATTATGACAGGTATATGTGAAACGTGTTACAGAAAGTGCTTTCTGGGACAATATTGACAAATCACTCTCTTCCCGGAATAACCTTTGGTTAAATCATTGTTGGTCACTGTTCGGAATGACTATATATTGTACTTCATAGAATGGCTCATGGGCTTGAACATTATTTCAAATACAACCCACAATTTGTACGTGTGACCATAAATCATTATAGTAAAGGTGCTACAATCTAGTAGCCTTTATTAAGGCTCTGATATAGCACAATGAATAAATGGGGTCATATAATGTACATCCTTACAACACTGTGCATCCCAGTGCTGATTATTCATCCCATTGACATAGATATTATAAAATGTGCAATGTCTTTGCATAAAACACCTTTACTCACAATGCATTTTACACATACCCAATTATTGACAACATTAAAGCATGAAAAATCTTTCACACTTATCCACCATGTGAATATCATGAAGTGAGCAGGAGAACAAGAACTGATGACTTTGTTCTGATGTCACATTCCAAATTATCCTGCCCCTAAATTGAGCGGCCCACCGCATGCAATCCATAACAGTTCCTTTTGGGGCCCTAACTGTTCCCAGTGCCTGCTCTGAATTAGTCTGCCACCTCAGTTACAGTGGATTACATTAACCTGCCACCAGTGTTCAAAGTCAAATTCAGTTGCCAAGGCAGGTGCTTCTGTAAATGGAATGGACAATGTCTTCTCATTCATTCCAGGCATTTAATGTCTTGGATGTTCTGCTGCCTATCTCCCATCACATATAATGATGTGAAGGTTTGTAAAATGGATTCTGCTCTAGAAGAGTAGGGTCCCACTGTGGAGTAGGGCCCCAATCACACAGCAGGGAGCTATATGTACAGAGCAGGCTCCTTTTTCAGATCTTCTCTTTCAACATATGGCTGTGTAGTGGCTGCATAGATGGAAGGGTAGGACCTCTTGTGTGATAAGAAAATGCCTGAGGTGGATTTCAGACATTTTAAATCAACTTCCCTTTCCACATGAGTGTAACCAGGTAAAATTTTACAACTCTTTTTAAATAAATTTTATTTACAAAACACTTACAAAGTAATCAAACATCTTCAAACATACAAAACAATACAATACACATACTATACCAACATATATAACAATCCCCACACCACACACAATACATGTTCACCATACACCTTACACCATATACAATCAATCCTTGTCATACCCTTCAGTATGTCTTTAGCTTGTAATCTTCTTTGGAGTAATAAATTGACTCCCTAGTACTTGAATATTTACCTTGTTATACCAGTATTAATAATCGAACCCCTGTCTTATACAATATTTCCATATTATCCATATTTTTAAGAGTAACTTTGGAAAAGTTGGTACACCCATCAAAATGGTAACTGTATTTTTACTTACTAAGCTGATAAATTAATAAATTAATAAATTGTTTTCTATCCTTCTGTTTCATTTCATCATTATTCTCTTATGATTCTGTTATATCATTTAGGATTAATTTCATACCATTACTTCCTTTCTGTTTTCTTTTTTCCAATATTCCTTAAAACCTGACCATTCTTCTTCCACTTCCTCTTCTACCTTTCCCTTCATGAGGGCTGTCAAAATATCAAGCTCCATAGATTCCCACATTTTTTCTCTCCATTCCTTATTAGATGGAGTTCTTGTTTGCTTCCATTTTTTGGCATAGAGAATTCTTGCCGCCGAGAATCAAGAAACAATTTTACAATCAAATGCCTAGCTGGACATCAACACAGGAGGTTTTCTTTAAAAGAAGTAGAAATTTTACAACTCTTTGGAAATAAATAGGGCTGCTGATGCTCAGAGAACTGAGATTTGACCAGGGGATAGGCAACTTACTATTCCTGAATTTTACCCTGATTATTTTTTTAAAAGGAAGAAAAGGAAGTAGTAGGGCACTCTGTCCAAGCACATGCTTCTCCAATTTTTGTTCCCAAGACCATGTTTGGAAATCATTTGCTAATTCACACCTGAGCTTCATGGCAGACATTTCAGTAACACCGACCATGGCGTTGACGGGGCCAATTATTTGAATAGTGGTGAAAAGCTGTTGCATCTGGTATTGCCTATTGGAAGGTATCCTACAGAGTGTACAATGGCCATAGTTACTTGTCCTGCCATTGTCATCTCACCTTTGGGATATTCAGTGGAGAAAGTACCATATTGTTTGAAGGAAATAATTACTTTTTATAGATAAATGGAATGGACAGATGGTGCCATTGACTGTACCAGATTACTGCTTATTCTGACTTCCTTTCAGCAGCACAGAGGGTAATGTAAGGCTAATCACACCAATAATTTCTACAAGTGATATATACATAGGGGATGCTTTCCACTGTGTAGAGACATAGGAGCTTATCACACCACTAAAATAAATCTTATTACCTCTCCTGATTTCAGTCTTAATTCAGGTGGCATCTGGATATTATCACAGGGATTTTGCCACCAAATCCACTGCCCGCATCCAGTCTGGCTTGAGTCCATGTCCCAAGGGCACTCAGCATGCCTCTTTTCGAAACCGGGACTTTTCTGACTTAAGAAAATGACTGCCGCTGGGACCCGGGCTGGATGTGGGCAGTGGATTCGGTGGCAAAATCACTATGATAGTATCTGGATGCCACCCAAATTAAGATTGAATTTGGGAGATGTAAGGAGGTTTATTTAGTGGTGCAATAAGCCCCATAGTAGAATACATATGCATTTTTCAGATGGAGGACTCCTAATGTTACCTTAAAAGACACTATCCACAGACAAAAAAAGAAAAGAAAAAGAAAAAGCAGTTTAATCCTGTTTTGAGCCTCAGCTGTTTATACAATGCATGAACCCAAAATAGGGTGAAACTGGGATGAAACCACACTCCAGGGCAAATAACTGGAGCAAAATAAAATCCATTTGCTCCGCTCTGATGCAGAAAGTGTACACTATTGCACTGGCATATAAACAGCACAACACAAGCCTGGGAATACATGTGGGTTATGGAAACAGTCTGGAACATGCACCCTGGGCTTGGTGAGATGCAGTTGCTGTTGCCACTGCTTGCCATATGGTGTTTTTCTTTTGTTGAGTGTACAGGCACATGAGCGGTCAGATATACCATCAACCCATCACACCAGCAAGCTGTCGCACATCCCATGAAGTGCTAAAGTGGTCTTAAACTGGATTATTTCTGTAGTGTGTTTTGGACCTTAATCATCTTAATTTTTCTTGGTAGCAGAAGAGTTGACATGCTTACAAATAATCAGTTGGGAAATACATTTTTAAAATCATTATGGCTTACTCATCTGCACCATAAATCATCTACCTATCTTGCATCTCTCATTTCTAAAATCCCTTTTAAATAAACATTTTAAAAAGTGAACAATTGTCTTTTCATTACTGTAAATGTGTACAGTTCCTTCAATATATACACATATGATTTATGTTCTCTATTTTTATAACAAACATGGGCAGGACTCCTATACATTTATTAGTAATAGAGATATGTGGTTTTGTAAAGTTGCAGTTACCTTTACATGCTCAAAATGTATCCTGGAATTGAGGAATAGAATCTGGCAACAAGCTGCCAAAACAAATAGTCCTTTTCTATTGTTTTGGTGGAGAAAAGAAAATCTGGTGCAATCTCAAACTTGATTGGATTTGGATTAAATTAATTCCTGCTGAAAGCAATAGACTTCATTTAATCATCCTGAATATCATTTCACGTTTACTACAACTTAAAAAGATTTATTCTGAATGTAATCCACTAACTGTTGTCATTGTTCACTTTTCCATTGTTGCTTCCTGCTTTATTTTTCTTTTGTTAGAGCATAAAATGTAGCATTCATAGAATCATAAAGTTGGAAGAGATCACAAGGGCCACCAGTCCAACCACCTGCCATACAGGAACTCACAATCAAATCATTCCTGACAGATGGACGTCCAGACTCTGTTTAAAAACCTCAAAAGAAGGAGACTCCACTACATTCTGAGGCAGCCTGTTCCACTGTCAAACTGATCTTACAGTCAGGAAGTTATTCCTAATGTTTAAGTGGAATAACTTTTCCTATAGTTTGAATCCATTGCCTCATGTTGCCTGCTCTTGGGCAGCAGAAAACAAGATTGTTCCATCCTGAATATCACACCCCTTCAAATATTTAAACAGGGCTATCATGTCACCTTTAATTTTGTCTTCCCCAGGCTCAACTTACCCAGCTCCCTAAGCAGCTCCTCATAAGGTATGGTTTCCAGATCTTTCAACATTTTGGTTGCCCTCCTCTGGACATGCTCCAGCTTGTTAATATCCCTCTTGAATTGTGGTGCCCAGAACTGCACACAGTATTCTAGATCAGGTCTGACCAAAGCAGTGGTATTACTTCCCCTGATCTGGATACTTCTATTGATGCAGCCCTAGAATTGCATTGGCTTTTTAAAAGCTGCAACAGCACAATGCTGACACACATTCAGCTTATAGTCTACTATGGCTCCTAGATCCCTTTCACATGTACTGTTGTCAAGCCAGGTGTTACCCATCTCTTGGGTGGTCTCTTATAATTCTATGATTCCATGATAATAAAAAAAGAAATAGTGCTCTATGAGATAGGTAAACCTGATAAGGCAGAGTTCTTAGTCAGAGCAGGGGCAGGGAGGAGGTTGTAGCCATGTTCACTTCATTGTGGTTAAAACTCCTTTTCTAGGCTTTTCCTACAGTTATGAGAAGATCAGAAATGGAGAGGTCAGGACCACTGGAAATGTCCTTGGGCTCCAGATTCACACTAACATCTCCTGTGAATGCTTTTATCTTGAAGTGAAATTAGTAGATATAGTAGACCATGCTTGCAGTAGACATGTAGATAGAAACAATGGCAAGAAAAAAAAATCTCCATCCTAGGGTATCATCCATCCTAGAATCCCTAGGCATCTTCCTCCCATTCATCTCCTTTCTAGAATTTATGCAGCAAGATATTTGGTGATGAATACCTGAACTGATGTCACTGTTCAATAGATTCCCATTTCCATCTGCTCTATAAGGATTCTTAAGAAAACTCCACCTGAGGACAGAATGAAGTCTTGGAACTTCTGAACTATGAAAATAATAGCAACACAATAAAAACTATCTTCCGGAATATATAAACATTACTCAGCAGGATGGTTTAGGAAATATCGTTGTAGATCTAATAGCAATGAAGTACTTACTTGAAAAGAGCTGCACTAGTAGAATTAGCTATTCTTGTTGGGTTACCATGCTCCCTCACCAGCTTATTTTATATCGCTTCCTTATGTCACCATTTCATAATGCCTTTTTAGTCAAATGCACAAACAGACTTGTTGGTTGATTGATTAAAATATTTCTATCTACCGGTATATATCTTAGATCTTAAACCAGTGTACATATAAAATCAATTAAATCATTTAAGAAAGTTTAAATGCAAAAAACAACAATTTAAATAGACTAGAATTATATTAAGCAATTCAATAGATTAAAAGAGGTTTTTTTTTTTTAAAAAAAATAAAAATAAAACAGTTTAATATATTTCACATTTGGGAATATATCAATCGGGTCCCAAAACCTTTAATAAAAAGTAATGATTGGAACAAAGTGCTAAGGTAGGATTAATGCTGAATATTAAGAAAATGAAAACAATGACCATTGAAGAACTACAAGAATTCATCCTAGATTATAGCAATAGATTATAGTGAAAGAGTTCCCATACTCTGAATCAAGCATTGATCAGAACAGGAATTGCAGTCAAGAAATCAGAAGAAGATTAGGGAAGGGCAGCTATGAAAGAACTAGATAAGATTCTAAAGTGCAAAGATATAAAACTGAACACCAAAGTTAGGATCCGCCAGACAATTGTATTTCCCATTACCATGTATGGATGTTAGAGTTGGACAGTAAAGAAAGCCAACAGAAAGAAAATCAACTCATTTGAGATGTGGTGCTGCAGAAGATTGCTGAGTACCATAGATAGCCAAAAGATCCAAGAAATGGATCCTTGAACAGATCAAGCCCAAACTCTCTCTGGAATCCAGGATGACTAAATTGACACTACTGTACTTTGGCTGCATAATGAAAAGACATGGATAAGGCAACGATGCTAGGAAAAATGGAAAGCAGTAGAAAGAAAGACCATACACCAGATGGTTAAACTCAAGCTTGCCTCAGTCGGGTTAAAATTAGAAGCAGGCGGCATCCTGATAAGATCAGATGCATTTAGCTGTCAAAATCACCACCCGGCTGTAGCCTGGCTCCATCGCTGCTCAGAAGGGCACTCTAGTGGCCATTTTTTCAAGCCAGAAAACTCTCGGCTTTGAAAAGAGCACAAGGAGTGCCCCTTGGAGCAGCAATGGAGTCGGACATCATGGTCCTTAGCCTGCAGGACCTGAGCAGAGTAATAGAGGATAAGAGGTCTTGGAGATGTTTCATTCACAAAGTTGCCATGAATCAAGGTTGACTCAAGGGCAATTAACACCAACAACTACTACAATGGTCAGAATCCTATTGGATAGTTTTGAATGCATATCTGAGAATATCTGTTTCCAGCCCTCTCCTGTCAGCAATGTGCAGCATGACAATCAGAAGATGGACCCTTGTTGCACTCCTCATTGCACCGGAGATCACTGGCAGGAGAGAGATAGACTGGATGAGGGCAAACAAATTGAAGCTTAATCCAAATAAAACAGAGGTGCTCCTGGTCAGTCAAAAGGCAGATCAGGAAATAGCAATTCAGCCTGTGGTAGGTGGTGTTACACTCCCTCTGAAGACAGGGGTGCTTTTGCGTATTTAAAGCTTGTGCCCCAATTGCACCTGTTCCCAGAGATTTATCTGGCCACAGTGCTACATGCCTTAGTTATATCCCATTTGGACTACTGTAACATGCTCTACTTGGGGTTGCATCCAAACCACAGCTCTCAGATAAAGACTAGCAGGCAGTCATTCAGTCTTTAACTATTTTTCTGCCAAATTCTCTGGCTGCTTGAGAACTTTGGCTATACATGCACAAATCATAAGACTTACACAGAACTCTGAGCATTGCCCTAGTGGCCCCTGGGCCCATAACTTTTGTTAGCACAGGGAAAACTGAGTCCATATGCAAAAACAGCCAGACAGGAAACAAACACCACTGGAGAGTCTGGAAGTAGTTGAAGAGAAAAAACTCCTACTGCTGAACAGAATTTTACTCCTGACTGCTGAGGTTCTTCTGATGCAAGGGCCCAAAAGTGGAAGGCAAAAAACCTCACACAGGCAGCAAGTGGGGAGGGCCCATGCTCTTAGATGTTTCTACACTAATGAACAGAGCATAGAAAATAAACAAGATGAACTTGAACTCATTGCACAACAAAGCAAATAC
>CM034701.1:313718771-313734449 GCA_020142125.1 Phrynosoma platyrhinos
AGGGCGCAGTTGGCGTATCAGCTGAAGGTGATAACAGGCACTCCTGACTGCCGCATTCACAGGCAAGAGCAAACTCCAATGATATCCAACAATAGTAGCAACTACAGCAGAGAGTAATAGAAGAGAGGATAGGCTAACTCCTGGGACCGGGAAATCTAGTCAGAAAAGGCCTGCCAGAAGAGATACGTCTTAACAGCCTTAAGGTAGAAATCTGACGGATCTTGTCTGGCAGGCTGTTCCATAGTCTGGGAGCAGTTGCTTAGAAGGCCTTCTGGGAGGTTGCAGACAGCCTCGTTTTTATTGGCTGCAGCAAATTCCTCCCAGAGGACCAAAGTGTGCGGGGTGGATTATATGGAAGGAGGCAGTCCTGGAGATAGGTTAGGCCCAAGCCATTTATGGCTTTAAAGGTAGCAACCAACACCTTGCACTATTCCCAGAAACTAATAGGCAGCCAGTGAAGAGACTTTAGTACAGATGCTATATGGTTTCTTCTAAATAAACCTGAAACCAGCCTGGCTGCCATATTCTGTACTAATTGAAGTTTCTGGACCAAGCACAAGGGTAGAACGCATTGCAAAAATCAAGATGAGAAGTTAGCGCATGTACCACAGTTTCAAGGTCCCCGAATTCCAGGAAAGGGCGTAGCTAGAGTATCAGCCAAAGCTGATAGTAGGCACTCCTAGGTGTTGCATTCACCTGATTAGTCATCTGAAGCGATGAATCCAGGAGCACCCCCAAACTGTGAACACTGTCCTTCTCAGAGAGTGTGACCCCATCCAGGACTGGAGGTTGTAACCCAATACCTAGTTTCGGGGCCGTTACTGTAAGTTCCTCCATTTTATCTGGATTCAGTCTCAGTCTGTTTTTCCTTATCCAGTCCATTACTGCCTTAAGACAGCCACTGCCAGGAGAGATGCCATCTGAGGTCGAGGCTGAAGACCAAGACACGGAGAAATATACTGTATTTGGGTGTCATCAACATACTGATAACACCCCGCCCCATGACTCTGAATAATCTCTCCCAGCAGCTTCATATATATGTTAAACAGCATCGGGGACAGGATGGTGCCTTGAGGAATGCCACAATTAAGCTCTTTTCTTGTGGAGCAACTGTCCCTGAGCAACAGGGATCTACCTGAGAGGAAGGAACGGAACACTACAATGCAGTGACTCCGATTCCTAACCTTCTCAGGCAATCCAAGAGGATGTTATGATCTATTGTGTCAAAAGCCGCTGAGAGATCTAAGAGCACCAAGCAGGGTCACACTACTCCTGTTGATGCTCAGACGAATGTCATCAGTCAAGGCAACCATGGCAGTCTGAACTCCAAATCCTGTCTTAAAGCCAGTTTGAATGAATCTAGATAATCAGTTTCATCCAAGACAGCTTGGAGTTGAAGGGCCACTGCCCCCTCGATCACTTTGCTCAAAAAAAGTAGTAAAGAGACTGGCCTATAGCTGTTCATGTCCAGGGAGTCCAGGGAAGGTTTCTTCAGGAGCAGCCTAACAGCCGCTTCCTTTAAATAAGATAGAACATAACCTTCCCTGAGGGATGCATTGGTGATGTCCCTAAGGAACATCTTCAAGGCACCCCCCCCCCAGGATGGCCAGCCATGAGAGGCAAGGATCTAGAGGGCAGAAGAGAATGGTTGAATCTCATTTTGGTTTCTCTGCTTCAAGCAGAGGCGAGTCTCCTTATTAGGAGGCTAGAGTCTTGGATAAAGTCTAAAATGCCTGCCTATATAATTCTGAGCTTCCCTGACATGCTCAAACTCCCTCAGCAAGTTAAGGAGTGCATCCAAGGGATATGCCCAATGGTCAGGATCACTTGCACTAAACAAACCTGAATAGCTGCCATGAGAATTAGGAGACTATTGATCTACACTTTTAAAACGGAACACAAGTTCAACCTAGACAATGAAGAAATAGAAATAGTAAAAGAATTCTCTTGCTGGGATCAAACATTGATAGAAATGGGGACTGCAGTCAGGAAATCAGAAGAAGACTAAAGGGGGTTGCAGACTACCAGAAATAGTGCAAATTGAGTCCACTTTTAGGGTTAGGGTTAGGGTTAGGGTTAGGGAATCATGGGAACTGTATTTTATTGTGGCACCAGAGCTCTCTGACAGAGAAGGCTCAATGTCTCAGAACAAAAACAATTCCCATGATTCCCCAGCACTAACACTAACCCTAAAAGTGGACTCAATTTGCACTATTTCTGGCAGTCTGCAACCCCCCTAAGAATGGGGAGGGTGGTTATAAAAGAACTAGAAAAGATTCTAAAATGCAAAGATATACAACTAGGCACTCATACAATTCATTGTATTCCCTATTATTATGTATGGATGTGAGAGCTGGACAGTTAAGAAAGATGATAGGAAGAAAATCAATTCATTTGAGATGTGGTGCTGGAGAAGAGTACTGAGGATCCCATGGACAGCCAAAAGGACAAACAAGTGGGTCCTAGAGAGATCAAATCAGAAACCTCCCTGGAAGCCAAGATGACCAAACTGAGAATGTCGTACTTCAGACACATCATGAGAAGAGAGAACTCTTTGGAAAAAACAATAATGCTGGGGAAGGTGGAGGGAAGTAGGAAGAGAGGAAGGCCACATGCCAGATGAATGGTCATGGGCATGGGGTTGCAGGAATTAATCAGAGCAGCGGAGGACAAAGGGTCTTGGAGATGTCTCATCCATAGGGTCACCATGAGTTGAGATCGACTCAAGGTCAGTCAACAATAAAAACACAAGGTTGCTTTAACTGCTCTGCCTACCTCCTGTTGCATTTTGGAACATGTAGTTTAGGAGGGGGAATTTAGAATATTCAGCCAGAGAACTCTTAAGCTTTACTGAACTACAACCCCCAAAATGCAACAGGAGGCAGTCAGAGCAGTTAAAGTGACCTAACCCTGTTTTAAGAGTGTGTGTGATAAGCTCCTTAGGGGGGGATGCAGACCAAGGCGTTGGGGATGCCCTGGGACGGTGTGCCGCTGGAGCAAGGCACTCACACGGCGGCGCACCGGCGGTGTCCCTGAAAGGAGCGCCAAATTGGCGCTCCTTTCAGAAGTCAGGGAAAGTGCGCCCTAAACGCACTTTCCCTGACTTTTCCGCCGCAGAGTGTGAGGACGCTGCGGCGGGAGGTTGCCCTGGGAGCGCCGGCCGTGCAGAGGGCTGGCAGCTCCGAGGGCAACCTCAGGAGGAGGAAGGGGCGCCGCTCGTGCGGCTGCCCCTCCTCTTCCCTGCCTCCAAGATGACTTTATTAGTCATCTGCCGAGGCTGTTAGTGATATCATGATCCCTGTGTCATCTTCTTTTCCTCCTTTCAGTTGTCTTTTGTATCACTAGGAATGCATATCATACATGGACCTCACTGTTGCCTCCCAGGAGGCAAATAGTATAGGGGCAGTGGTTTTAACTGAGAAAAAATGTGCTGAAGAAAGGTTAGGTTAGCTTGATTAAATTTCTTAGATGCCAGTTTCTAAAGAAAACTCAAATAGTTTTACAATAATAAAAACAAGTGATACAAACTATAGCATAATATAAAATATACCTCATCTAAGAAGAACAAACCATCACAGTTAGTCAATTAGCATGATACTGTTATCTAAAAATTGGCAAACCACACCACATCATATGCATGGAAGTAGAAGAATAGTTTAATTCTTAATAATGGCTTATTAATGGCATAATAATGCTACAACTTAGGGCTGATGCAGACTGGCCCAAAGGGCCAGCCTGGGAGTGGAGTTGGGGTGAGGCAGCTGCACACCGGCTGCCCCGACTCTGCCCTGATGCCGCACGGCAGCTCTAAGGGCAGCCTTTTTCTGCCCCCAAAAGGAGTGGCATTTTGCTTCTCTTCTTGGGGTGGCAAAAAGGAGGATTGGGGCTGTGACGTGTGGTTGCCCAGAGCCGCCCCAATTGGACCATCTGCATCGGCCCTTAATTTTCTTTCAAAAAGATTTTTAAAAATGTCATAATCAAACTGATTTTATAAAGGAGATCATTTTTATTTATTTATTTATTGCCTTGGGTTCCAGGCTGGAAAAGGTCTTCCTTTTTGTTATCATCCTCTAAGCCTCTTTTAGAGGAGATACTTGGAGGATGTCCTCAACTATTGATTTTAGGGTAGACACAGGTTAATTATGGAAGTGCTATAACACCAAGCCTTTACATATTAAAACCTGCACTTTGAAATGGGCCAAGAAATATACTGGCAGCCAGCCTAGTCAGACTCAAATAGATGTTATATGACCAGACTTTTTGTTCCTATCATTGGTCTGGTGACTGTATATGTATATGTACTGTCTGAACTGATTTCAAAGACAACCTTACATATAGCATGTTGCAGTAATCTAACTTCGAGAACATGTTCAAGAACATAGATTACTTAAGCTAGGTCATTCCTGTCTAGATATGGATGTAGCTTGGCCAACTTCAGATGCTGGTGGTAGATACTCTGTACTTTAGAGGCTACCTTAGTGGGTTAAACTGTATGTTCCTCTGTGTAACATTCCCTCTATGAATGAGGTCACTGTGTCCCATCTAATTTGGTCCTTGGTTAATCTTTTATTAAGTGAAGAGCAGCAAACAAGCGGCATGAGGCAATATTGTTTTGCAAGTTGCTGGAGCCCAGAAAATGGCACAGCAGTGTATGTGGCAGATAAAGGTTCACAGGGAGTTTCTGAGGCTGTTGCCATGGGGATAGCATCATATGTCCTTGAATGAGGAGTGTGTTACTTAAGGACAACCTTAAAGCTCACTTTGTTTGTTTCATGATGTCACCCTGCACTTGTTTTATTATTATTTTTCTGTTGTGATGTTTCATATTATTTTACCCACACCTTTTCCTCTTCTCTTAGTTCCCATCCCTCTGATGAATGTTGCAGTGGTTATGTTGAAGCTTTGAGTTTGGACCACCAATGAAATTACACCATACTCCACTGACATGTTTAAGTTCAGTTTAGCTTCTGTTAATGTTAATCCGTAGTGCACTCTTACTTTAAAAAGGTAAAGGTATTCCCCATTGACAAGGTTGTCAAGTCGTGTCCAACTATAGGGGGTGGTGCTCATCTCTGTTACTAAGCCAAAGAGCCAGCATTGTCAGAGACTACTCTGTGATCATGTGGCCAACTATGATTGCACAGAATGCTGTTTATCTTCCCACCAAAGTGGTACCTATTTACTTTTAGTACTAAGTAAAGAGTACTTTCCTAAGTGCCTCTGATGCTGTTGCACTAATAACAGCCATAATGCCCCATACATATAAAAACATTAATGTCAGGAGGGAATAATAACTATGTTGCTGTTTTATCAAACATATCTTACATGCTGCCCTTCTCATGAGTCCGCTGAGGGAGTAAGCCCTACCAAAAGCCTGGATAACACGGGAATTTGAGCTGGGATAGTGGTGATGATGGGCAGGTGTAGTGAGGGGAAATTATTTTAGCTCTAGCTCCTCTTGCCTGCCTGTCCTCTGATAATAACACTCAGGTTTTTTAGAGGACTCTTGCTAGTGTCTTTGATCCATCATAGCCATTGTTCTCCTATGACAGTTTTTGAATGGCAGAAGCATTCAATAGGTAGCAACTGTGATTGAAATATTGCCATACTTGAACTCCCTCAACCACTGGGGCTGCTGGTCAGAGTAGGGAATTACTAGCTTTCTAGCTGGGCCTGTACAGTACAGATCATAATTCTCTTCTTCAATTCAGTCAGGTGGTCTCCAAGGATCACTGAGATAGAAAGCTATTGAGAAACTTGTCGGTTAGTGAAGCTACCAGGACCTTCCTCTGTGCCGCTGGATTGTTGGTCTTCAGTCTGCTTAACTTTGGCTGTTATACTTCTTGTTCCGTTCTTCCCTGCCCATATCTAAATCATGGAGCCTGACCTAGCATTTAAATGCCTGATTCCATTCAGGTGAGCTAGCAGAAAGAAGAGAAAAAGAAAACAGGCAAGGTTGCTGCACTGCTCTGATTGGGACCACTTATCCTTTATCTCCCTTAGTTGGGTAGGATGAGTCAGTGGGACCATTTGTCCTCTCTATTTTGTCTTCTACCCCACTGACTCTAAAACTTTGGTCTTCCAGATAGTTGGAACTTCAATTTTCAGAAATTCTGACCAGGCTGAGATTTCTGGGAGTTAAAATCCAAAATATCAGGAAGATCCAAGATTGAGAATCACTGCTCTACACTGCTTGGTCCTGTATTATCTCACAATGGAAATACAGAATGAGAGTTAAAGATGTCAAAATACAGGGCTGTCATCAGGTAGAATGAGGCAGCAGCTCATCAAGCAGTAACATTTCAGTGTCTTGAATAAAAAGCAAATTCTTAATGATTTATCTTGTTATTATTTTTACCACTAGGAATAGTTCTTACTGGCTGCATCATATAACTTGGGTGGTTGTATCATGACTTGGGTGGCACTATTTCATTCTCCATCTCAGGTAAAAAAATTACTTGGGCTGGCCAACCAAGAAAACAGCAGGGACCTGGGATGTGAAGGTGCTCTGACTGCGACATCTGTCACCTCATTGATTGCCAGGATTGATTCAGCTGATCTGGCTAGCTAGGCAGGTGTCCCCTTCTTCCCTCACTGCTCCATGTGTGTCCCTCCTGAAGCTGCACACTCAGTGGAAGAGAACGACCATCCCAGATAGATGGATGTACTTTTCTTTGGTCAAGGGTATACAATAGCTATGCTCCCCTGTTAGAACCTCCAAACAGGAGGTACCCAAAGCTAGGTCTCTGGGGCTCTTATGGGAACTAGGATTTGGAGCTAGAACAGCAGATGGGAGCAAGTAGCAAGAAATTAATCAAAGACAAGCATTAGACTACTAAGACTTAACTTTTCTTCTGAGCATACCACCTATTTGCTGGCAACAGTTTCAAGAGCAAGCACATAAATTTCTTGTATATACTCCACGATAAGTCATCCTCATGTATAAGTCAAGAGCAGGGTTTGGGGCCAAAATTATGGTTTTTTATATGAACCATAGATAAGTTGAGGGTAAAACGTAGAGGCATAAACAAAGATTCTAAAGGATGAAGCAAAGGAAAATGATGCTAAAGCATTTACAACATTTCAGCAGGCATAACTGTTTGTGCTCATACTAAAGCCTGGATGGATAAGAGAGTGGGGTGTGTGTGTGTGTGTCAGTGCTTCCACGACAGATTACACTCTTGCCTTTCACCAGGGAATGGTTCCTCCTTTTATAAGAGTTAAAGTACATTGAGTTAAAGTACAAGAGTTAAAGTACATTGACCTGGCTGGATAAGTTGATCCAGCTTTTTTTTGGTGTCAAATTGTTTGACTAAAATTTCTAGACTTATACATGCGTATATACAGTATATTCCTGGTTATCATTTTGTTCCCATTATTCTTTGCACAACTAGTGTTCATGTGGCATTTTAGCTATTCATCACACCAGAGTTTGGAAGCAAGTGATAATGACAAATTGAAATGTCTCACCCAACAGATTTAAAGTCAAGTTCCTTTAAAAAAGAAAAAGAAAATTTGTTCCAATGCTTTCTCTTGCCCTCACTGTAGTTGCCTCATTTCCTTCCATTCAATTGTTATTTGTCTAGTAGCTGGGAGTCAGGTGCAAAGTAGATGAGATTCAAGGAAACCTGTTTCCCTACATTTTAACATATGCCAGGTTTTTTGGGACCCAGACATATGCCAGGCTCCTTATAGCTAGAATGTGGCTGTTGCAGGATCCTGTATGCAGGTGTGAGTGGAAGAAATTAAAGGCCACGGAGAGAGAAACACTCAAGACTGTTGACTTAAGGAGAATTGTACTTCCAGTGCTCTACTGATGACGTCATTAAGAGTGAGATGGGGCCTGAATTTTGGAATGGGCTCTGAAATAAACTGGTTTGGGGGAAAACTCATATTAGCCTAATACATTCCAACCTGTGCCAGCAAGGATGGTTCAATTAGTTTCAACATATTTGCACTCTGGTTCTCTGACATGTAGAGGGAATAACTTTAGTGTGATGCAGGCGCTTTGCTATTTTCAGAATTCTTGGCATATTAGATTGAAATATCTTTCTGAATATTTTTTAAATATATTTTTTTAATATTTCTCCCTGTCACATGCACTTTGAAGTTACTTGCTTGAGTTATTTGGGACTCCTGTTCTGCAAATACAATCATGTGGTGCAACTGCATGTTTTAATTTTGATCACTTATCTAATTTGTGAGAAGGTTATATGAAAGGGTTTAGGGCTTCATCTGGATGGAAACCTTTATTGTGTGTTTCTACCATGGCAGCAATGAGATTTCTGATTAGTCTCATTCAGAGTTTACATTTCTCCTTAAGTTCATTTTACTGTATCGGTGTTCATAAATGTACTGATCATAGTGGAGGTATTTTAAAATGCCCACAGAATGGTGAAATTACTTTTGTGTGCTATCTATACTTGTTGTTGTGGCATTTTGTTTCCAACTTTAGAAAAATAAAGTACTGTATAATAGTTATATAAAATCTTTCTTATTCTTTTGATCTTGATCTCCTTTAGTTAGTATTCAGTATGAAAAATATATTAATTAACTAATTAACTTTTATTTGTGCAAGCATTAGACAGCCAATTTATAGTTTTCATGAAGCAATGCTACGAACATTCTAATTTGCTGTCTCATGCACAGACATGCACAGAGGCTCATACTTTCACTTGTCCACACTCTAGTTCTTCCTTACTATATTCAGGTATGTTCTTTCTTTCTTTCTTTCTTTCTTTCTTTCTTTCTTTCTTTCTTTCTTTCTTTCTTTCTTTCTTTCTTTCTTTCTTTCTTTCTTTCTTTCTGGACTTGTTTAAACAACCTTAATGCTATTCAAAGTATACCATCTAAAATTCATGCTAGCTGGGGCAAGCTGAAAGCTATACAAAAAGATCTAAACATACACAAGAGATTCAAGATAGTTGCTGCCATAATATTTTTCAGATCAGATTGCTCTAAGTGTTATAGCCATTAATGATAAGTTATCAATATGCCCTATCTTTAGTTATATGCAGTTACTTATACTACAAGCTTCCATAGAATATGTAGTTTTGTTTTATAATTTAAAATATAACATTTTTGTTCTTTGTGGCAAATGCATATAATTGAAAAATGCACCATGTTAAAAATAACTGCTAAATCCTAAGACATTTTAGCATAGTCGGTAATAAAGTTTTATAAGCTATTTCTGATTAAAAATGCATTCCTATGCACATACATTATTAAATTAGTATTTAGAGGACTTGTTAGAAAGGTACATGTTATATAACATGTTATTAAAAAAAAAAATCAGACCTTTTGGTTTAATTCCTGCATTGAAATTCATTAATGCTGACACTTGTACCTAGTACCCTGTATGTTTTAATATTAGCAAAAGACAAGATTTTTTTTAAATCAGAAGAGCTATAGAAAGCTATAAACCTAGGTATGGGAATAATTTTAAAGGCATGTTTGGGGCTGCCATTGAGTTATTGTTTCTCTGCAGTATAATATATGAAACAATGAAGTAAATAATTTTATTCACATTTTTGTTTTGTCTAAGATTTAACTATGAATGTGTTAAAATGGATCCTTTTGATATTTTTGAATCCTATTTTTGACACACTAATCTCTAAACTTAAAGTTCCACATGAGTAGAA
The DNA here is from genome assembly GCA_020142125.1 of Phrynosoma platyrhinos. Classification (NCBI taxonomy): domain Eukaryota; kingdom Metazoa; phylum Chordata; class Lepidosauria; order Squamata; family Phrynosomatidae; genus Phrynosoma; species Phrynosoma platyrhinos. Next base: position 313,728,413 of record CM034701.1, read on the forward strand.
AACAAAAGAGGAAGACATTTTTCAGGTTACATGTATTTTTTTCTTTGTTCTTTTTAATCCACTTAACATACTGTTGAATGTCAGGAGGTTTAAGTAGTACTGTGTTTTCTAGTTCACTCTATACATTTTATTAGATTTTGAAAACAAAGTAAAGACACATGTTACTGAGCACAATAGCAGGACAACGGCAGGTTTAACTTATCATTTAAAAACAAAACAAAAGTGTTTTGTGCTACAGCTAAATAGCATGAATCATGATAATTGCAGCAAGTATGTTTCCGTGCCTTTTCTCCTACATAGATACAGAACACCCTTTGATTTCTGCCCAGTGGAATTTGACTGTCCATAGCTGGCTGCACACACGGCAAGTGTGCCCACACAAACACTTACTCTGCATGCCCTATCTCAGTTACACTGTAGTCCTGCCCAGGGTCATTACAGTGTACACATTACATATTTCTAGCAAACATAAAGATGAACAAAACAGGGAGTATAGATAAGAAAAGATAAATTGGAGCCTGGTAGGGTTATACAATGTGAATGGACTCTTGGCTAATGTTCTGTGTTTTCTAAAAGCCCCTAACCACTTGCTCTCTCTTGGTTGTCTTTGACCATCCGAGCCATGTGAAGCGTGTGTGTGTGTGTGTGTGTGTGTGTGTGTAAGCTACTAGAATAATGAAACAATTATTTGGTAGGAATCCAGAACTAATTGTTTCTGAAGTGATGTTTAAAGCAATGTCAGTGGAAAGCAAGAGTATCTGGCCTAGTGCCAGCACCTTTGTAAAGCCTATTAGCTCAGATGAGAAGTACTTAAACTTAGAGAGAGGGAGAGGCTGTGTTCCTTCAGCATACGCTCTGCTCGGATGTACTCTCCTCCTTTGCTGGGACTAGCCGGATGCATGTATAGCTGGATAACTTGGTTCAAAAACTTGTATTTTTCTGTGCTTTACTTCAGTTTCTGCTCCTTTTCCAGGTGGATTGCCAGCTGCTGACTCCTCTTGTACCTCTAAACCAAGGCATGCTACATGTACACTGCCACTGACGATGACCATGGCCCTTCACACAAAAAACCCTGGTGTTGCTTTAATGCACCAGATACAAGGCAATGAACTAGAGCCTGTGAACAGACCTCAGATGAAGATTCCTCTGGAACGACCGATCAGTGAAATGTATGTAGACAACAGCAAGACTGGGGTTTTCAACTACCCAGAAGGGTCTGCTTATGATTTTTCAACTGCCTCTCCGGTATACAGCTCTAGCAGCCTCAGCTATGCCCCAACAACAGAATCGTTTGCATCTAGCAACCTGGGAGGATTTCATTCTCTGAATAATGTCCCTCCAAGTCCAGTAGTGTTTTTACAGACAGCACCACAGCTCTCCCCTTTTATTCATCACCACAACCAGCAGGTACCTTACTACCTTGAGAATGAATCAAACAGCTTTGCTATACGAGAAGCTGCTTCAACAGCCTTCTACAGGTAAATCATTCTGTTGATTTATTAGAAGTATTATAACATGAAAATTCAAGCAAGGGTGGGGGGGGGGATGTAGTGAAATGTGTGTCTGTTGTTGTGTGGGAATGCCAACACAACACCACTGAGTCACCACTGACTAATTAGACTAAGTGCCAGTGTGTGTAAATCAAAATGTCTGTTGTGACTATTGGGTAATTGCTTCTGCATATGCGAGAAATGAAATACACATGAAAAACAAGTCAGGTTGTCAACAGAGATGTGCCCTGGAGAAAAAACAGAAACAGAAGCCTAAAATAGTGAGTTGCAAAATGAACAAGGTAGAAACATCAAAAAAGCAAGCACTCACAAGTGAAGATGAAAATCTGAGATTCTAATGGGAAAGTTTTTTTTAATGTTCCCAGCCTAGTCTGTATTTGCTATATTTACATATGCTTGAACAGGTAGTTTATAGCTGGAAGTATTTTTCTTCTCCATATTTCCTTTTATGTTGCACTGATTTACTTTTATATAACATATTTAGAAATTTAATAGCCCACCTTTCAACACATTTATAATCAACTTTATAGTTGTAAAGAAGCCTTTATTGAGTTCACGGAAAGTCTTGGAATGAAAATAAAATATTTGTAAGGATATTCACCCCCCACTATGTTTTTATAAGCAGTACATTTTCAAATGTTGTTTCTCTGTAACTCATTGTAATATTCTCACAGAGAAATCTAAGTCCTGATAACATTTTTAAAAACCCTTTTGGAGAATAAGGGCGAGTAGTATACATCAGCATTTTAACAGGCCTGAAGCTGTAAAGAAATTTTAGAACTCTTTGAAATGTGGAGTGTGGTTGGTACTATGGTGGCAGAGATCATAAAAAGCATAAAATACAAAGCATAGTTTAACTCTCCCTTCAAGAGTATAAGTTCCTGTGCTAGTTTTATAGAATTAAAACATTGAGAAAGTGGCATGTATAGTGAGAATAGAATTTAGGATTAAACTGCATGCTGCATTAAATATGTACAATGCATCTGCCCTACACTCTATTCATCTCAAATAAGCATGCAAGGCTTTGATCTAGGTTGAGAACATAGTACTTACATGAGAGGAAATTTAACACTTTTCCATGAAATCACCCCTCTTTTGTTTATGAGTTAAAAAAAAATCTCCACTGGTGATCATCAGGCTCCATAAGAGCAACTGAGAAATCAGCATGGACGCACACAGCGAAACTTCAGGAGAAAGACATGAAAAGATGTATTTTCATTACAAATAAATAGTATTTCAAAATTCATCTGTTCTGTATTTGTGATAACAGTTTTGATCAGTTTCAATAAAACTGGCAACATAATTTTCTAGAATCCTTTGCTGATTGAAATAATAATATGTTAATCGATATCTTGCTTCTCACTGTCAATTCCTAGCAATAATAGGATATCTGTTAGTTTGCTGCTCTGCACAACTAGCAGGCAGAAAGATGTCATGTTTGTACTATTTGTAGTTTTTTTTTTTAAAAAAAAATCAGACATACACTTCAGATCCTAACCCTATATTACTTGAACTTAGGATAGAATTTCAGTTATAAACCATTTTAAAACTTCCAGTGTGCTTAGTTTATAGCATAGAAATCAAAAGCTATGCATTAAAGTCCTAGAGTCCCATAATGTTTTAATACTCATTTTGTATTATATTTCATTGCATATAAAAGGGATACCAGCGCTTTCTCCAAGAGTTCTGAATTAAATTACAAAAAAACCACAGGTGTATGATTTTTACACATGTTTTATATAAACAAAAGAAACTGCAGAAAAGGGAATATATAATGATGCAGCAGTATATTTCTGCTTTCTGAATACATGATCATTATGGGAATGATAAGGGTTTAAAAAAGGAAATGTACTAGAGGATGAGATACTGTTGAGCATGCTTTACTTGATCAGGAAAAAAAAGAAACCACAATATCTTGCTTTTTTTCCTGAACTGGAAAATATCAGCGTTATGTAAAGCAGCATAAGAAATGGCTGTTGTGTAAATACCACATATTGACATCTAATTTTTGTGACTCAATACTAGTGATCAAAGTGTTGTTTATTTTCTACATACAGTGTTTTCAACAGTCTTAAAGAATGAGGTCTTGATTTCTCTTGTGTTCTGAGTATAAAAGCAGGTGTTCTGCTGAGTAACTTTTCTTAAAGCTAAAAGGTTCAGAGATTACTGCTCAGCCTTCAGACAACTAGCATAGATAATAATCACCCAACTTCTATTATTTTGGATAATTTAAAGGTACCCAAAGGACTAGTATAATTCAAATTATTTAACTTCAGCAGGTTTAGATGGGAAACCAAGTCAAATATTTGGTTTTCTACACTCTGATCTTATGGTTTAGTGGAATATTTCTTTGTTTCATTATTGCCTTACATTATTGTATCACAGTGGATATTTCCAACAATAGTCAAAATTGCATAATATCAAATATGCTTCTTTCACATTACACTTGTTAAATGATTAATGGAACACTGTTTACTTGATTAGTATGCCATCTTTAGAATCCAAAGAGTTTTTCAAGCATTTCATACTTTTTCTGAAAAATTATTAAAACATCAAAACATATTTAAAAATTTAATTTAAAAGGCTATCTCTATTTATCTGCCATGATGTCTATTTTCATTAATTTCTGCTAGATATTATAGTATGACCCCTATTTAATATTGTATAAAGTCAACATGAATTTTAAATTACAGCATTGCAGTAATTACAACATTGCAGTATAGTCCTATGCATGCTTACACAAAAAACTCTGTTGAATTACATGGGGCTTTCTCTCAAGTTCCACATAGAATCATAGAATTGGAAGAGACCAGAAGGGTCATTCAATCCATCCCTCTGCCATACCAAACAATATATGTATATATAAAACCAAAGCACTCTTGACAGATGGGCATCTGTTCTCTGACTTTAAGTTTCTTCCTTATCTTATTAGTCCATTAGTTATATCTGTTCTTCACTCATTTTCAGCCATCCTGTTTCAACAGTAATTTTTTTTAAAATATTATTATTTAAAAGAGGTATTTCTTGTGATGTTGTTTGCTGGTTATTCAAGGACATGAACAGGAATTTTTCAGGATGCAGGACAAAACTATGTGTGGGCACAATTAGGATTTGTAGTACATGCAGCTTTAAACCTCTGTGTATTTTCTTTGTGTATTTTCATTACCATCACTTTCATTTCACGTACCACAGCCACACTCTTGCCTCTTTAACTATGAAGGCTTTGACATTAAAACTAAGGCCTTTATGCAAAATTACATTCCAATGTGTTCATATTATCCTTACATTTCTAGAAGTATAAAGCTTGTAAACATTTGCAGCAGCACCACCATTAAAACAGAATAAGCAGTATTCATCTCAACTTGGGTGCTGGTCCAGGAAGACCCTACTTCACATCTGTACACAGAATGCAAGTCTGGCAGCCAAACTCTCAATAAGGGTAGTCACTTGAAACCCTTTACTAAGAAGTGGAATGTGTGTCTATCACTGTACATTATAAGAAACAAATCCCCTTCCTCACAAATACCCTTGTTAGGGGATTGAAAGTGCATCTATATGTCAAGGATCTGAGAGTGCCTCTGGAATGATTACATTCCAGAAATAAGAGAAATAAGGGAAAGCTGCAAAAAGCCATTGTGGTGGAGAAATATAAAGAAGAGATCACAGAAATGTCAGTTTGCTGGAAAAGTCAGAGTGCATCTACACTGTAGAAATAATGCAGTTTGAAGTCACTTGAACTGCCACGGCTCCATCCTACAGAATCATTAGATTTGTTGTTTTGTGAGTCACCAGCACTCTTTGGCAGAAAAAACTAAAGACCTTGTAAAAGTACTAATCCCAATATTCTATAGGATGGAGCTATAGTACTTAAAGTGGCCTCAAACTGCATTGTTTCTACAGTGTGGATGCACCTTGACTTTTCCAGCAAACGGACATTTCTGTGATCTTTTCTTTATATTTCCCCATCACATTTACTTCTTATAGTCTTCTTTCATTTCCACTTATTTCTGGAATGTAATAATTTCAGATTGCTATCTTAGAAGTGAGTTCCTTTATATTTATTTATTTATTTACATTTATATCCTGCTTTTCTTTCAGTGTGACCCAAGGCAGCTCACAATTTGAGTTAAAACAAAATACAGTTAAACAGTGGATAAGATTAAAATATTAAGAACATTATTTTAGCAAAGTTGTAAAAGGGCTTTTAAAATAGAATAATAATGATAAAAATACAAATATAAATGTAATACGCCCCAATTAAAATCCCTTCTACAACAGTTACCACTCGAAGTCCTGGGTAATATTACTTTAATAGAACTTACTATCTAATAATTACGAGTGCAGTGTTAACTGTACTTGACCAGAAATTCCAGTATTTTCAATTCAATTAAGATTTACTTCTGAGCAAGAATTCCTGGGATTATAGCCTTATGTGCTAAAATTTAATAGCTGAATGTTGGAATAGTTACAATTGTATTTATTTGCAGATGACACCAAATTAGGAGGAGTAGCTAATACCCCAGAGG
>CM034701.1:313734549-313749010 GCA_020142125.1 Phrynosoma platyrhinos
CTGCATGGCAGGAGGTTGGACTGGATGGCCCTTGTGGCCTCTTCCAACGGTATGATTCTATGATTCTATATCAACAACATCTCTGTAAGGAATTTATTATTTTTGTGGTGTGCGTGAGACTTGAAGCTGAGACATTGTCACTTTCCTTGGACACTTTAGGCAGTCTAAGAACTTATGAACTCAGCTTGCCAGGCATTGATTCATGCTGCAAAGAACTGAGGTACTTTTGCCACACTGAAATTTCCTCATTCAATTGGGCTGCCTTAAATTGCTTCTTTACAGCCTGCAATTCTATCCTTGTTTTCAAGATAATTGGCAAGGGTAATATTAATCAGCAGAGTTGATTCTTAAAGTTTGCCTTTTTATTTTTATTTTTAGAAACTGCTCTATTGAATTTGGCTCATAGCTCCAGCAAAAAGAGAGTAGTCTATCTTCTACAAGGGTGAGGCTTTTCTCCCTTGGCTGCACAGTTTGAATGAAAGTGAAAAAAGGAATATGCAACCAAGTAGTTTCAAGTTGATCCAGATAATGCTCTTTCTTGTTCCCGAATAGATCATTCCACCCTTCCAATACTTATTGATGCCATCATAGCTCATAAAGACTGGGAATTAGTATAATTTCTTTTGTTGGAAAATTACTATTATAAAATGACAGAGTCTGTTGACATATGCAACAAGCAAACTCTATCTTACCGTAGCTTTCTATTGATCCTAAGAGTCACTCCTTATCTTTCCATGCCTTGCTGTCCAGTCCATTAAAATACCTCATAATCTCCTCCACGTTGCTGCCACCATTTGTGGCTAATTGTTTGCCTGGCTTTTTCTCATTTGCTAGCACTTGCCCTTCTATCTTTCCTTCACTTCCCTTTCATGCCTTTCCAAACATGATAGGTATCATGGTGAGATTAAGCAAAGCTTTTCTTCACTGCTGTTGCAGCAGAAACTGCTGAAAGCTCACACATGGTTGGGGGCAGTCTCAACAGAACTGGTTACTTCATTTTTGTCTCTTTGTGTAAAAAAAAAAATAATTGCAAAATTCACAGTTTTACAGAAGTTTGTTAAAACATTTTTTTTTTGGAGATTTAAACCATTTTAATGACAGAGAAAGCAAAACAGATAGATTTCACCCATCCTGGAGAGGAGCTATGAGTGGTTGGCTCTTGTCTTGCTTTGAATCCTTGTGTATTCAATCATGTTTTTCATGTTGAATTAAGCTTGACATTTCATTTTTCTGATCCCTTTCTTTAAGAGCTATACAGGAGGCACTGGGCTTTGTTACAGCAAATACTTGAGAATTTCACCCAGTTTGATTTTGATAAGGATTCATATAAATGCACACATCTTCATAAATTCAATAGAAAGAATCTTAAGATATAAAACATTTGCATGTAGGAGAAAGTAAAACTGACTGATCTACTTCTCCTTACATCACACTTAACCTGCAGAGTGTCGTGGTCAACTGGCTGTAACTCCCATACTTCTATATCTGTGTGAACAGCTTAATATCACTAGTCGTTATGTTTTGATAAACTGAATTCAGTACAGAAGTTATACTTTTAGTTTGAATAAGAACTGGATCCCTCACTCTTGGACAGGAACATTTTGGCCTGGCAACAGCTAACTAAAATCCTTGTGCAAAAACCACACTTACAGGTATGGCTTGCAATTCCCTCAACAGATCTGCAAGGGACCCAGCCTACTGTTTGGTCCTCATCAACAACTTTATACACATTAACATATGCAGTACATAGCAGGCACTCCTTGCTCAATTTAGTAATCAAGTACAGAAATTATTGGTGAGTCATTTTTTTCAGCACAAATATAGGTGGGTACATTGTGTACTTTCTCTCTATGTCTCTGTAGTGACTCTCTTAAAGATTTGGTGTGAATATATTAAGATAATTAAAGTACTCATTTGGATGATGCAAAAATCAATGTATTTTCGTTAAAATAAGAAAATATCCACTTTATCTATATGCAATCACCAGTCTTTAGAACTTCCATCTGATTACATATGTGTAGCTGACTGTCTATTTAATGCATTTAAAAATGGATTTCTATGATTTTTCACAAATGAGCCAAAATTAAACCCTCTCTAGTCTGAAAGTCAAGTGTGTGCTTTACTATCCTGCCCTTAACCTCAAGTTAAAAAAACTAAAAACTTCTTAATAGCAGCTGGATCATGCTCTAATTGTTCAGTTTTCACCAGTTAATACTCATAATCCAAGATTTTGTTAAAATTGATCTCTCTTCCATAGCCAGACATTACAATTAAAACTTTCATTATAAGCTAATATTGATGCTGAATATTACAGCAGCCCTCTCATATCCAAAGATTCTGATTCCTCAGGCAACCGCTGCTTCAAAATACTCCCATACACAGAGAGTGAGTGAGTGAGAAAATGGGAGCAAGAGAGAGAACAAGAGAGCGCAAACCTTGATTTGCTGTTTTATATAAAGGACACTATTTTACTATGTCATTGTATATAATGGGACTTGAGCATCCATGGATTTTGGTATCCATGGGGTGGTCCTAGAACCAAATCCCAATGGATACCAAGGGCCCACTGTATATTTTCCTGTTTTCTAGAGCAATTAGTGATTCAGGCAGAGAGCTGTGTCTTGCCCATACACACAGGCAGCTCTCAGAGAAAGAGCTTGGCAGAGAGACAGAATCTGACATGTAAGAACAAGAGTATTTGGCAGGCAGTAGACTGTGCCAAATATAATATTATTGTTATGGATAATAACAAGCTAAAGACTATTTAAGAAACACTAAAAGTTCTCAGATACACTGGGATTACGGATAATTAAGTACACAGTGATAGGAAAAATAAACCAAAATTGATTTGCATCCTGAAGGGTTAAAAATGTGAGATCTTAATTTCCTCCCACTGCTGCCCTAGAAAAATGTGCAGCATGTTGTTTTGGTATACCATTTTTGAGCAAGGTGATTGAGCGAGCCGTCGCCCTCCAACTCCAAGTGATCTTGGATGAAAGTGATTTTCTGGATCCATTTCAAACCGGCTTCAGACCTGGATTTGGGTGGAGACTGCCATGGTTGTTCTGGTAGATGACCTGCACCTTAGCACCGACAGGGGTAGCATGAGCCAGTTGGTACTTTTGGACCTCTCACTGGCTTTTGATATGATAGATCATGACATCCTATTGGAGCACCTGAGAGAGTTAGCAATCGGAGGCACTGTACTCCAGTGGTTCCGTTCCTTCCTCTCAGGCAGGTTCCAGAGGGTGTCACTCAGGGACAACTGCTTCTCAAAAATGGAGCTAAACTGTGGTGTTCCACAGGGCACCATGTTGTCCTCAATGTTGTTTGACATCTATATAAAGTCGCTGGGAGAGATCATCAGGAGACATGGGGAAGGGTGTTATCAGTATGCTGATGACACCCAAATATACTTCTCCATGTCTCGGTCAGCTGCTATGATGGCAGATGGCAGTTCTCCCCTCAGTCAATGTCTCGAAGCTGTAATGGACTGGATGAGGAAAAACCCACTCAAGCTGAATCCAGATAAAACAGGTGCTCACAGTAGGGACCCCCAAACCAGGTATTGGGTTGCAACCTCCAGTCCTGGGTGGGGTCACGCTCTCCACTAAGGACTGTATTTGCAGCCTGGAGGTGCTCCTGGACTCGTCGCTTCACATGACTGATCAGGTGAATGCGACAGTCAGGAGTGCCTGTTATCAGCTTCGGCTGATACGTCAGCTGCGCGTTTTCCTGGAACTAAGGGACCCAGAAACTGTAGTACATGCACTGGTAACCTCACGACTTGACTTCTGGAACTTTATACCTAACTTGGAAACTACAGTTAGTACAAAATATGGCAGCCAGGCTGATCACCGGAACATCGAGGAGTGATCATATTACACTGATTTTAATATCTCTCCACTGGCTGTTTATTAGTTTCTGAGCACAGTATAAGTTGTTGGTGATGACCTTTAAAGCCCTACATGGCCTGGGTCCAACTTACCTTAGGGATCATCTGCTTCCATATAATCCGCCCCGTGCCCTCAGGTCCTCTGGGAGGAAGCTGTTTCAATCGATGAAAATTAGGTTGGCAGCGACCTCCCACAGGACATTTTCTGCTACTGCTCCCAGATTCTGGAATGCCTTGCCAGAAGAGATCCGTCTTTAAAAAAGCCATCAAGATGGATCTCTTTTGCAGGCCTACCTGGAATAAACTACTTATCTGTCCTGATCCCCCCCATCAGACACTTTTGTTAACCCGTGCCTCCCCCCAGAGTGCCTGTTGTTGAAATTTGTTTTTAAAATTGTTTATTGCTTAACTAGTTTTAACTAAGACTTGTATTTAATGTATTTTTAATGGGGGGTTAATTGTGTCAGTTTATATTGCTTTGTAGGGGTTTATGTACTTGATTTTAGATGTAAGCTGCCTTGATGGCTATGGCTAAAGGCGGGATGATAATAATAATAATAATAATAATAATAATAATAATAATAATAATAATAATAAATTATACAAGCAACCAGAATGTTGAATCCAGTCCACCCTGGGTCTTTTGCTTGGCTAAATTTAAGTTAATAGTCAATAGGAGTCTTCCCTTGAAATTTGTATACCAGGATCTGTGCAACATTTCTAGCTTACTTTTTGGCTGAAACAATAAAAATTATTTACAAATTTAGAAGTCAAATATTAAAACCCCATAAGAACAATTGATTAAAACAGAACAACTTCTTACTCCAATAGAAATTGTGCATATAATCAGTTAGGTACTTTTAACATGCAATAGTACTTTCAATAGCCTAGGTGCATCTGTTCTAGCAAATAGACTAATATGGCACTTCAGACTACCATTCTGCAACTGGCACCCATTAATCTCCAAAGTAAGGGTGAAGCTAGAACTATCCACTTATAGGAGAGTGTACCATATTATATTCTTTATACCAGTGCTTTTAAAGATATTTGAAACTGTGGCTCAGCAGGTTTTCCCCCTTAATGTTTCAGCAGGGCACAATATTTGTACCCACTGGCTACAATGGTTTCTTTCTTTACTGGAAGCTTGCCATGGACCAGAAGCCAATAGTTTGAAGACTGGCACCAGTCCGTGAACCACTAGTTTGAGTAGCACTGTCTTTATACAACACATCTGTTAAGGCTATGAGCTTGAATGAACATGGAAAACGTTTAACACAACATGATAAACTGAAAGGATTTGTTGTCAATTGAATTTGTGTCTCCTGGAAATAATCTTATGCCAAGACATAGCTGGTGCCATTCCCATTCTCCATGAGGAGCACTTCTAGTTTGTTGCTTATTTTAGTCCTGGTGCTGCTTGGAGTAGCAACTAATACCTTTTTTTAAAAAAACCAGTGTAGAAGAAAGACTGCATACATGTACGACTCATATTTATCATGGGAAGCCCCCATCTCTCACTTGCTATGAAAAGGATGAACAATTTTTGTTTACTTCTTCTTGCTATCTCAGCAGAACAGGGGCTATTTCTCCATGACCATGAAATGGTCTGAAAAGAGTCTGGGCTGAATACTTTGGCCTAGCATTACTTGCTGTTGAAATGAAAGAAATCATTTCTTGCATCCTATATTCTTACATCCTACATAAATCTTGAGTTATATAACTTAAATCAGTTCTCATCCTACCACATCTGTATTGATTAATGCATATAAGACTGTTGTGCTGTCATAGTAGTACTGGATTTAATAAGTGTCTAGCACAGGAGTAGGCAAACTGTCCCCTTTAAGGGCTGAGGGACTTCAGCTCCCAGAACCCTCAGCCATGTTGGCCAATAGTCTGGGATATTGGCCAATAGTCTGGGATTCTGGGAGCTGAAGTCCCTTGGCCCTTAAAGGGGACAGTTTGCCTGCCCCTGGTCTAGCAGAACCTAATACTCAAATTATAGCCATAATTTCTAGACCATTTGTGATAAAAAGAAAAGAAATGCAATTAGAATTACTAAATTAATTGAGAGATTGTGCTACTTGCTTTGCAGAGTTTTACTAGCCAAATATTAGGTTTTGCTAGCTACCTATGTGGTCCACTCCCACCTTGGTAGAATAATGATATAGTATATCTTTATATACATATAATATAATCATATATCACAGGGGTAGGCAACCTTTCCCCTTTAAGGGCCGAGGGACTTCAGCTCCCAGAAGCCTCAGCCAAGTTGGCCAATAGTCCCATGTTGGCCAATAGCTCCTAGGATTCTGGGAGCTGAAGTCCCTCGGCCCTTAAAGGGGAAAAGTTGCCTACCCCTGATATATCAGATAGTGTTGGTGAGTGAGGACAAAAGCAACATTCTCTGTGACTGCATAATTTTATGATCTTTTCATCTGTAGTCCTCAAAAAGTTATCAGAAAGTGACATTTCCTGTCTCCATTTTGAGAGGGACTGTAGAGGAAAAAGTAGATATTTGTGCTTGCTTTGAAGGGAGTGTGGCCTAGGGGAGACTTAGGGGAAGGTTGACCCTGGCTCCCATGCAGTTGTTCACCTATGCTGTGAACAACTGTATGGGAGCCAGGGTCAACCTGGCATTAGCTTAATGAGATCATATGATACAGGCTATAGATTTGAAGTAAGCAAGAATATCCTTATTCACCTGTTCTCTCTGCTTGACCATCATTTTGTACAAGTGCTGCTAAATCTTACTTGACAGCCCTGTGTTATCCATCTCATTTGCTAAAGCATCAGTCTATATTTTAAGTATGCAATAGGCACAGTTCAGAGGTTGCATAATTGTTACTTGATCAAAGTTCTCAGGAGCATTGTACAAAACAATGTTAAGACCAGAATCATGTTGGTGGTAGCAGGAGGGAAAAGGCCATAGATAGATTGGCTGTGGAGGAAGAAAGGCACTGGAGAAATAGGCTGCTTGGCACTTGTACATTTTGTGTGTCATCACCAAGGCTAATTGACCTTGGAAAAGTGCAACCACTGGCATACTGTATCAGCAGGATTCTGCCAAAAATGTGTTCTGAATATGTTTTGTGCAGAAAGGCCTTGAGGTCTGAGTATTTTTATCTTAAGACTGCTTATTTCCTACATTTCAGTTTGTAGAGCTTCTGTATATATTTCTGTCATGTGGTCCTCTTATACAAAAATACTTCTCCTAGAAGGTACTTATCATTCAGAGGTCTGGGAACCCAGTGAAGTCAATAAACATCAGCATGAAGTGTGGTCAATGATACATGTGGATGCTATTTAAAGGCTTAAATTCAGATACTTTTATTCAGGCAGTGTTGCTTTGAAATTTAAACTTGAATGGCATGCACAAAAATAATTCATATAACCGGAAAATGTCAAGCAGTAATTCCAAGGAATAAGCATAGGATGCTGAAAAATGATTAATTACCATCTGATGCTTTTGAAACTAATGTTTCCAGCTTTTAACACTCCTCAAAAATCAAGTAAATGCCCTGCCCCCTGCCATAGATATAGACAGTTGGACAGGTGACTGTAAAATGCTCAGGCTCTGGAATGATTACATTAAGAATACAGTCCAGATTTTGTTAAATTGTTTCTTATCTTTCAAAAATATGTTGAATTAAAAGTAAAGTTCTAATGCCTTCTAGAAATCACAGATCTTAGAAAAGGTGGTAATGACCTTAACTGGAATTAGTGTCTTCTCCAAGTTTGGAAAGTTGCTTATAAAAAGTAACTAGTTACAATTCTAAGGCTCTAGATGTAGTTAATTATACTTTTAATTGTGTATCTTAAAAAGTAACTCTTCTTTCCCCTTTTTTCAAAAGTATCTAAGACAAGATAAATATATTCTTATCCTTTTCTCCATGTGGAAAAAAACATCTGAGATGGAAATTTGAATTTTAAAAATGGCCAGTGTCTCTATCAACATAGAGGAGATGCATGTGTGGAAGTCTACCATTGCTCCCCTCCTCTCAATCAAATTTGTAGCATATTTGACAAGTGGATATCCCCCCTGGTTTGAACCCAAGTAAACCAACCATTTATTGAGTTGATGATATTTGATTAAAGATAACAGAACTTGGGGAAGTTACTTTTTTGGATTGCAGCAGCATGCTGACTTAGGAATTTTGGGAGATGTAGTCCACAAAAATGACTGAACAATAAGGTAAAAGCAACATTTGTAATAATATGCTATGTACTATGTTATAGTCCTAGGTTAAAATGTAGAATTAATCCCATTGCCTACACCTTGTAAAATGTAAGACAGAATAGCACATAGTAGTGTAGGCATGTACAGTTTTTAAAACACACATATACACTAAGGACTTTTACAGAATGCCAGAAATAATGCAGCTTGAGTTCACTTTAACTGCCCTAGCTCAGTGCTAGGGAATCATGGGATTTTTTTCTGAAACATTGAGCCTTCTCTGTCATAGAGCTCTGGTGCCACAATAAACTACACTTCCCATGGTTCCCTGGAACTGAGCCAGGGCAGTTAAAGTGGCCTCAAGCTGCATTATTTCTGACAGTCTGTAAAGGCCATAAGTCTGGAATCCCTCTATCCTCCACTCTGAGCTTGAATTTTTGGATTGTCAAGGGAGGAAGTGAAAATAGGAAGAATGACAATTCTGTTGAATACACAAATAAGCACGAACACACACACATACACATATACATATGACAAAGTAATGTTTTGACAATGAATTTTCTGAGCCACATATCAGAAAATAGATATCATGCAAATGTATTGGACATGGCTTCTGGATTTTAAAAGTAGTACAGAGCTTGTCAAGAATGGTGTACAGGAACGCTCTGCTTTTGGCAATATTCACTGTAAACTGTAGCTGAAAGATTGACTATTGCTCTGATAGGGATACTTGGAGATGTCTCATCCACAGGGTTGCCATGAGTTGGAATCAACTAGAAGGCAGCTAAGAACAACAAAACTTAACTTGCATGATAGGAATATAATAGCAGAAATACATGCACAGTTCATGTAATTTTTTATTTCAGAACAGAAAAAGAACCCACAACTAATAAAACGATAAACCAAATTTGTGGTAGGCATTCCAGCTCATCCACGAGTCTACTAGAGTCATGAAGATTTCTCTCAGTTTCGGCCTCCTCTTCATATTTTTGTAGTCCAGAAATTTGAAGGTAGCCCTGTTTTAAAGGGCTATTGCAAGAATTTTGGAGAATGTCTGCAACTTAAATCCAGTTGTTAGTCCCTATGAGAGTTGACCAACTTAAGTCAATAAGAACTTGGTAACTGAATAGTTATGCAAGTTCCAGTGATACTGTAGTTGAAACTTACAATCAGATTTAGGTTGTTCAACATATAAAGCATATCCAGGGGTAGCCATGTTGGTCATATAGCAAAGGCCAATAACATCCAAAATCCACCAGTGATACTTTTTATTGGGCAAACCAAAATGCACAATATACACGTTGCAAGCTTTTGAAGCTCTACTGGCTTCTTCATCAGGCAAAGTTTTAAAAAACATACAGGAGGGGAAAAATGAAGTTTAGTCATAATTTTGTTGTTGTTCTCAATTCAGATGGTATGGAGGGGTTATACATGAAGGCTGGACCTTCCTCTTTCTGGCCATCTCTGGGAGATTCTCAAGGTCCAGGATATTTAACTTCCATTTGCAACACAAAAAGATACTTTCTTTGCAATTCAGTATGTCTCTATTCTTTGTGTGGTCATGAGCCCCCTTTGTTAGGCAGAAACACTGAATTTCTCAAGAAGCCATCATGCTTTTGCATCAGGAAAATGTTTAGGTGGTGTTGAGGTAAAACATGCCAATGCAGTCCCATTTTTTTTAAAATGGTTTACCTTTGTTGGAGGTAGAAACCTCAAATAGTAAAGTACAATGCATGTTTATCATTCCAAGTAATATCTTTGATAGGCCAAGTACCTGACCCACTCAGTAGAAGTGGCTTGCTTATTTTAAAATCTGGACCTATTTTAAAGTTTAACTTACACATGTGTGCTGCTTTATCTCAATAAACTGTAGATAATGGATGGGGAATATGTAGCCCTCCAGATGTTAAATTTGAAATTCAATTGGTTGCGCTCATCTAGGGTTGAAGGGATTTGTGGTCCAACTACATCTGGAGGGCTACACATTCGCTACCTCTGTTATAGATGGAACATGTGAATGGCATTGCTGTTGCTCAATACAAGTGGTACTCTGTGGTCATGAATATGATCAAGCATTTACTACATTCTCTGATAGATGTTGTTGTCTTTTGTCTTGCCACAAGATGTGAAAATAGTAATTTCATTCTGGGGAAAAATGCATAAATTGGTAGTTGAGTACATCCAACAATCACAGGGCACAGGTCATGAAAATACAGGGAGAAAGTCATGACTTATCATTGACAGATCCACAGGAAGTAACATTATCAGTTACACAGCTCAATGTTGCACAGCTGTATGACAGTGGTTTGAAATATCATGAAAACAAAGCTTCAGGGTTTGCCAGCCTGGACAAAATTATTTGAGCTAGTCTAAGTATGGTGTTTTAAGTACTTTATTTAAAAAAATGCAAGTCCAACCTGGATGTGAATTTTCACTTGTATATACTGTCAGGCCTCCTTATCAATGGATTTTTTAAAATCCAAATTCAAGCATCCACGGTTTGAAAATATTCAGAAAAAGTATAAATTCCAGATAGCAAATCTTGATTTTCCATTTTATATAAGGGACATAATTTTGGTATGCCATTATATGTATGGGACCTGCGTATTCACATATTTTGTTATACACTGGGGATCCTGGAACCAAACCCCAGCAGAAAACAAGGGTCCACTGTATTGCCTGTATTTTGATCAAGGCAAAATGGAATGATAATTGTCTCCAGTCATAACAAAGTCTGAAGAAGCTAACTTGAAAATTAGCAACTACTTGGCTTCTGCTTTTGATAAAGGAGTGAGAGTTATATGACACTCTAGATATTATTGGTTTGTAACTTCAAGCAACCCAAGCCAGTATAGCTAATTTTGAGGAATGCTAGGAGCTGTAGTCCAATGAGATCTATAGGGTCACATGATTCCCAGCCAGGTCCTGGATATCTATTTACTTC
Organism: Phrynosoma platyrhinos; assembly: GCA_020142125.1. Classification (NCBI taxonomy): domain Eukaryota; kingdom Metazoa; phylum Chordata; class Lepidosauria; order Squamata; family Phrynosomatidae; genus Phrynosoma; species Phrynosoma platyrhinos. Next base: position 313,745,563 of record CM034701.1, read on the forward strand.
TACATACTTTCACTATTTAGAACTGGCGTGGTGGGTGTTAGACTGGGATTTCAGAGACCAGGGTTTGAATCCCCACTTGGCTGTGCAAACCCACAGAATGACATTGGACAAGTCACATTCTCTCAGCCTTAGAAGAAAGCAAAGACAAACCTCCTCTGAACAAATATTGCTAAGATGATCCCATGATAGTTTTATCTTAGAGCAGGGTGCCCAGGTCACAATTGCAAAGGAGGACAAGGCACCATAAAATGTAGGTCATTCAAGAAAAAATGTAGAACATTACAAAAGAAAAGTCCAAAACACTAATATAAATATACATTCATGATTCTAAATATAAATATAAATATATGACTATGCTCAAAATGAAGACATTTTGACATTTCTCCTGGGCAGAAGATTGAAATGTAGAACATGTCCTGGAAAATGAGGATGTCTGGTCACCCTACCTTAGGGTCACCAGAACTCAGAAGTGACTTGAAGACACAACAACAACTTTCATTATTTATACTGCAGGCTTAGATTTTGTTTCAAACAAAGATGAAAGTAATGGTGAAGTCCTCAAAGATAGCTAGGCGTTGACATACCTCCGCAATGTCTCCCAACCTCCATTTCTTTCCCTATCCCTGATAATGTAATTCAACAGTAAAGTATTAGAGATAATTATTTCAGAACAAGCTAGTTCAGGAAAGCCTCAACAAGCTACTTATTTTTGGAATTTCCATTTAACAGGCAGCTGGATGTCCCAGAATGTGATATGAACAATCTACAGGCTGGAAGGGCACTTACCAGCAAGACCTGGTAAGCCATGGGAATTGTAACAGCTCCTTTCCTGGCCTTCACACCTTAGCATTCCATTGGTTTCTCTGCTTAACAGTAGGCAAACAGTCAACACCAAGCCTCTTTCTCCTTCTTTCTTGGCAACAACATGGCCACCTGCTGCTGACATAGCTGTGTTCTGTCTGTAATTTTGTTTATTTCTTTCTGTTCAATATAGCATGGGGTGTTTTATAATATCCATAAAACTTATAACATGACTAGCAGCTATTTAGTTATGAGAGAACGCATTCATGAAGCTGACTCAGCAGGGAATAAGCAAATGAGAGGAAAATTATGGGTTTGGGGAAACTAAGGATATATATATATATATATATATATATATATGAAAAAAAAAATTAGAATGGCTAAAAATTTGTCTTTCATTAAAACTGATCAAGAGAGTGAGTTTCCAATAAAACCATGTGGGACTTTTTAAATACCATACTTATAAACATTACATGCTATTCATTCATGATGGTCAAGATATTTCTTTGGCTAACTCAAACCTGTTCTTCCAATTAAGCAGATTAGATTAGCTGGATTATCTCATATAAAAGGATTATATTCAATGAACATTATTAGAAAGAAAAATTAATATTTGTGCAATACTTGCAAGGAAGTTATAAAGCTGGGTTTTCTTACATTATGTGTCAGTTTCACTGCTGTAATCACATATGGACAGGAGGGAGAGGTTCTGGATTTTAAAACATTGTTTCACTCTGCATTTTTTAGATTGCTGTTTTCAGTTTTGGAGTTGCATTGTCTTTGATGTATCTTAAAATGGTTTTATATTGTTTTATGTTTATCAGCTGATTGAAAGACATCATACATATTTCTAAAGGAAATAAATAGAAGGGATAAGAAATACATTATTATTTATTATTTATACATTTGTAGCCAGCTACAATGCTGTTGTTGCTATTAATACATTCAGAGTACTTTTTACTCAAAATATTTACTCAAAATATTTACTAAAGCACATCACAATATAAAAATGTTAAATCTTGTATACAGTTTACAAGCCAAAGTGTGAAGCACAAGGAAAAACTGGAAGAGGGAGACAGAAAAAAATGTACCGTAATTAAAAGTCTTATAGGTCCAAAACACATTGCAGAAATAATTGAGTTTGAATCTGCTTTAAGTGTCCTGGCTCAGTGCTAGAGAATCCTGGGAATTGTAGTTTGTTGTGGTACCAAAGCTCTCTGACAGAGGAGGCTAAATGTCTTACAAAACTGCAGCTCCCAGAATTCCCTAGCACTGAGCCAGTTAGAACAGTCTTAAACTTGATTATTTCTGCAGTGTGTTTTGGACCATAATTTCATATATGTATTGGATTTAACAAAGTGAGAGTTAAGTGGAGACTGGCAAATTCCATTAACTTCGGTTAGTCTACTTTAAAACAAATCAGGCATGAACTCTCCCTAGAAGTCAAGAAAACTAAAATGATGTACTTCAGGCATATTATGAGATGATGTGCCTAAATGGTAAAAATGACCATGCTTGGTTAAGTGGAAAGCAGTAGGAAAAGAGGAAGGCTACATTACAGATGGATTGATTCAGTCAAGGAAGCCACAGTCTTGAGTTTGCAAGACCAGGGCAGTTGATGCCCTGGTATCTTGAAGGTCTCTCTTTTATAGGGTTACCATGGGTTGAAGCTGACTTGATTACAAACAACATTGAACTTTAGTCTCAGCTAACATAGATTGCAAGATTGGCAAGGTGGCAGTTCAAGGCCTGGGTGCTGCATGATGGGATGAGCTCCTGTCACTAGTTCCAGCTTCTGCCAACCTAGCAGTTTGAAAGCATACAAATGCAAGTAGATAAATAGGTACCACTTTGATGGGAAGATAAACAGCATTCTGTAAAATCATGCTGGCCACATGGTCACAGAGTAATCTATGACAACGCTGGCTCTTTGGCTTAGTAACGGAGGTGAGCACCTCCCCCTTTGGTCAGAAACAACTTTACAACCTTGTCAACAGGGAATACCTTTACCTTTAACATAGCCCCATTGAAATGAAAGGAATTTGCTGATCTCCAGTGTGTTACATCCCAATGATTTCAGTTGGTCTACTCTAGTTGAGACTAGAGAAATCGACTGTTGATTTCTCTTTGGTCGGTTTTTCTCATATCTGGTTGTGTATTTTTAAAATTTATTCATAAGCCATCTTGTGATTAGCAAAGAAATCTAGAGTAATGGCTGGCTAAATAAACAAATACAAATGTTTTCCTACAATCTAAGTTCAGCCATACTGACATATCCAGACACTGCCTTGCTATGATACAATAGTGCAGGGAAGAGTAGAAGGAGAAAAGAAATTTCTTACAGAAGAAGGATTTTCAGGCTTGGTCTTACAATATATACCAAAGGAGTTTACAGTAAAAATGCAAATACTTTGTATAACAGCTTATGAGCCAAAGTGTGAAGCACATGGAAAAACTGAAAGGAGGAGACAGAGGGGAAACATGTAATTAAAAATATTATCATTTCATATATGTATAGGATTTAACACAGTAAACTAAAATTAATTTAGTTATCTCGTCATGGGTTTGATACCTTTTAGTCTCAGAAGCAGCAAAAATCATTTTTAGGTTTTTGTGGGTTTTTCGGGCTGTGTGGCCATGTTCTAGA
>CM034701.1:313778173-313793727 GCA_020142125.1 Phrynosoma platyrhinos
CCACAAGTGAGCTCCCTCTTGCTAGAGCTACTGTCCCCGAGCAGCATCTATTATGTTTGTTGGGAAGAGCAGGTGGTTATGAATACAGAGTTCATAGATTGGATCTCAGAGAAATTTTGTAATTTTGAGTAGGCTGAGATGGGCATTTTGATATTATTATTATTATTATTATTATTATTATTATTATTATCATATTGTATATGTTTTACATATCTGTATTGTTAGTCACACTGTGTGCAAATCTATATGCACACAAAGAGTATCATATTTATTTATTTGGGCTTTTTCATGTGTCAGAGTTTTCTGAACTCAGTACATACATTCCAAGGTTACTCTCTTAAAATAATATTTTATTCTTTTTTAATAATAACTTTTGCCCTTTGTCACCTGAACACACCCTTTTAACCTCAGCCTGATGTTGCTTGAACATGTTCCTTAATTTGCATCTGTGAACTGGTGGAGGGCATGGTATGATATTGATTGTGAATTACTCTTGGACAAATATTTTGCAAACCATTTCCCCTTTCCCCTTGTCTATGCATTCTTTATCCATAGTTATCAGGACTTTTTTGTAGCTTAAAAAGGCATCAGATTTTGTAAAAAATTGAACAGATCAGTCAATATGCAAAGGGATTTTGTAGTATCTTTGAGCCTAACTGTGCAAAATAAAGTTGTAGCATTACCTTTTGTAGATTTGGGGCCTAAGCAGACGGCTTAATAGGCCTTCCTCGGTGCAGGGAAGGGGAGGGGCAGCCACACGCTTGGTGCCCCCTTCCCCTCCCGAGGTCGTCCTCGGAGCTGCCGGCCCTCCGCACGCCAGAACTCCAAGGAGGACCTCCCACCGCGGCGTCCAGACACGCTGTGGCGGAAGGGTCACCGAAAGTGTGCTGCAACCTTTTGTGGCGCACTTTCGGCAACATATGAAAGGAACGCTATTTTAGCGCTCCTTTCCAGGGACGCCGATGGTGCGCCGCTGGATCGAGGCATGGGGATGCCTCAGTCCCGCAGCACACCTTCCCAGGGCAGCCCACGGCCGCCCGTCTGCTTAGGGGGATGGTCTACTGCCTCAGATGCAAGCTATTCCAGACTAGCATGGCTGAATTCTAGGTCAATCAATATACACTTATCTTTGCTACATATTTTGTTGTAATTTCCCCCCATTTGGAACCACCACAAGGACATAGAGATTGGGGGGAAAGCTGAAAAACGAGTGCATTTTGCCACTCATGAAATTTTCCTTTTGTTTCAAAATTTTTAGCATTGCAGTAACTTAAAACTTCACCCAGCATTTAGAAATAGAATTTAGAAACAAACAAACAAACAAACAAACAAACAAGGGTACCTAGGAAATGCAAATACAGCAAATACTCTGGTTCTAGTTGTGCACAATTTTCATTGTTTCACTCTGCTAGAAATTTGGAGACTGAAGAAGGAATTCATTTGGAGAACCAGAATTCTTATGGGGGAACATGGTCCTCATTTTGTCCCACCCCACAGCTACCACTGACCCACTATATTCTAGCCATATGCAACCTTTTCTTTTGTAAGATATCCCTCTCTCTCTTGTAAATCATTGCACAGACTAACAAGATTTGTGACACTTTGTGATCACTAAATAAAATAGCTTGATCATTATGGAGGATGCAAAATCGTAACTAGGCTGCCAAGCTAGTTGCTTTTACCCTATGCCCTCACAGCAAAACCTAATAAACAAAATAAGTGGTGCTATTGATGCTGCTGATGGAAAACTCTTCCCTTGGGAAGCTGTAAGAAAATGTGTACTCCTCATGGAGAACAAATTTAGGGCCTTTGCAGACTGCCAGAAATAGTGCAAATTGAGTCCACTTTAAGGGTTAGGGTTAGTGCTAGGGAATCATGGGAATTGTTTTTTTCTGAGACATTGAGCCTTCTCTGTCAGAGAGCTCTGGTGCCACAATAAAATACAGTTCCCATGATTCCCTAGCACTAACCCTAACCCTTAAAGTGGACTCAATTTGCACTATTTCTAGCAGTCTGCAAAGGCCCTTAATCACTTGTTTCCCCCCATTTCTCTTACTACAAAAAGGATGGAGATTTTGGGGGAACCATCTCTGATCAAAGGCACTGGAACTTACATTAATCATGAGTGACTTGTCCTGTTGATTTTGCTAGGAGACAAATATGACTAATTTCTTCTGTTTTCAGGCATGAATTTGTTGCAGAGTTCCATATTCTATTATCCTGTCTTAACTGTTGAAAGCCTTATCTTCCACTTGCAGCAGATGGTATACATAAAAGTACTTTACAGAGACAATGAATAAAATATTTAGATTATAAATGACTTGACATCTTCAATGAACTTTCTGTTGCAATAAATCTTTGTGAAATGCTGACACAATATTTTGTGCACATTGGAAATAACTGTGGATAGATTACACAGAAAGTTCTTTTACATCAATTTTTTTTAAATAGAAGGACCCCCCCCCCCCCACATTTAGCTTCATAAAGTTCCTTTTTGGCTACATGGAATATATAGCAATTAGCAGGAGCTCAGTTTCCAGTGTATGTAAGCTAACAGTAATTTATATTAGTATTGTTTCCAGAAAAGCCATTTATACACAGATGAAAGAACCATATGAGCAACCACAACTTCCTCTGGGATAAAATATGCTGCTGCTCAGTTTTAAAAGCAATGTTTCACATGAGGCTGAGCAATGAACCCACATACTAGTTGAAATTTGAATTGATACAATTATTATTATGGTTGATCATATCATACACTCTTTAAGGCGACTGGAGACCATCCATTCCACTGCAGCATCTTTCAGCTGAAATGGACTGAATGATACTACAGCTTCTGAAGATAAAATACAAATAGCTTGACATTACTATATTTTAATGAAAACATTTACATGGTTTTCCTCCATGGCACAGATCTTGATTTTATTTGGCTATTACCATGCCCAGCTGGATTCTGCTCTACATACCCAGGAAACTGTTAAGGCCTTCTCTGAACATTCCTTCTTAAGTTCTTCCTGGTTCTCTGAAGAGAAAGAGAGAGAGAGAGACTGTATTCTTCAGCAGTTGAAAACAGCTGTCTCATATGTGTTGACATCAAAAACAGCCTCATTTTCTTCAGTGAACCTCACTGGACACAAAGTCATTCACACAAGAGGCTCTGAAGAACTTTTTAACTAGCAAATATATTTCTGCTTGACAACTGTTAGCCCTGTTTATATTTAAATTTAGATGAACTAATTGATTTGCCTGCTCAGTCACTATTCTCCTTTGTGTTCACTGTAAATAAAAACTATCATGCAGTGGGCCTGAGAAACACTAAAAACAAATGCAGTATTCAGTACAGTATAAGCTCATATACTAAACACCTTTGAACTTCTTCTCTTTCCATTTAATGCTAAATGAAACCCTTTGCTACTATGATGGAGATATTTGCACATGTAGGGGAACTGTGTGGTCAATGTGGAAGTAGAATTTCAGATCTGAGGCCTTGAGGGGAAGGAATCTCACGGGGAGACTGTTGTTCTAAAAAGTATGTATATATGTATGTGTGTGTGTATTCCCCTCATTTGTTCAACTTGGTGGCTTTAATTCATGATTGAAGGAACAAATGCATAATCGAGAGTTGCGCATGTGCAACTGATTCATATTCACAATATCTGTGTATTAGTTTAGGGAAAACATTAGGACCATAAAAGTTCCTCAGTTCTGGGTTTTGCATTCTGACCCACCCCACCATAATAAAGCACACTGAGGCTTCCTATTTCATTCCCTTGTGTTGCAGTGGGGCATCCGAAGATCTGAACTGGAAGTCTACTCAGGTCCAGTTGAATGCAAGCCAAATTATCTTCTGTGCAACAGTATCCCTGACCTCTGCAGAGCAGCCAGAAGATCCCATTTTACACCACCACCCCATCCCCCGAGTAATGAAATTTGGGGATATGGGGGCAGAGACTACTGCATATGGTCTCTACACAAGGTCCCTACATCAAATTTGGGCAGCTGTCTGGAACATTCTCATACATTTCTCTAGGCCAGCAGGTTCATAGGGAATTTCTGGAAAGCAATCTCATTGTTCCTTGTACTTCTTTCAAGGCAAGAGAAACATTAGTCAATCTCCAGATTGGTGATAGCTGCTACAGAGTCCCACCCTCTCTGAAATCATCTTCATATGCTCCTCAAAATGGGAGAACATATATGGTCTTGTCCCCAGAGATTTACTGATGTGCCTTCTTCCATTGAAGCAAATATTCTTTGCTTTCCTATTCCTCTGTACAACAATTGAGGCAGGTTACAGCATTTAAAACAGACAAAATTAAAAACATACTCTACTGCAAATCATACTCTACTGCAATCATACTCTACTGCAAAGAATTTAATATGTGGTGGAAGCATAGTTTTAGGTCCAACAGAGTTCTTTTGTCCTCTTGGTTTTGAGGAAATGCAGAGAAAGTTCCCTCAGCGGCACCTAAACTCCACGAATCTTATAATGCACAGAAAACATAGCTTGTAAGGTTAACAGAGCTAGATTTCACATCAAGCACACTTAACTGAAGCTGGAGGTAAGGCAGGAGTTTACAACAATTTTCCTCCTCCTGCTCCTCCTCTTTTGTTTCATTTATTTGCTGCCTTTCTCCCAGAGTGGGGCCCATTGCGGCTCACAAAAAGAATCTCCTAAAATCTAATAAAACAATATAAGCACATTAAAACAATATAAAATCATTAAAAGGCATACAAAAGTTAAAAATAAAGTACACTCCCCATAATAATTCTTCCTTTAATTAGTTACACATTAAAAGCCTGCTTAAGCAAAAAGGCTTTTGTCAGCCAGTGAAATGAGAGCAGGGCAGGATTTAAAACAAATTCTAAAGGGTAGGAGCAGCCACTGAGAAGATGCTCTTCATGTCCTTACCAAATAAGCCTATGATGGTGGTGGGGCAAAGTCTTTCCCTATGGCTCTTAAAACTCTGGCAAATTTGTATAGGGAGATAGAGTCTTTCAAATAGGCTACACCTAAGCCATATGTTATAACAAATGTAAGGAGAGACTACTTTGGGGTATAATCAGTACAGATGACCTTAAATATGTTGTTTATTGCAATATTGCTGTTTTTTTTTTAAAATACTAAGCCCACTCAGTTTTTATGATGACCATTGTTTCCAATAAAAACTTTTCTTCCAGTCCCTATTTCCAGTGAACAAGGTCATTTTTGATGGAATTCTGGCAGGACAGGAAAGGCTTAAAACTCCACTACTCTCAACATGCTGTACTCCCACTAAAAAGAGGGATACACTTAGCATTATTTTTATAAAACATTGCTTCAACAACATATTCAGTCTGATGAGTAGCTGTGGCCTTTAATGAGTGTCAGGCTATGACCCCCAAACCAGTGTTTCTTTAATCCTTTCACGAGAATGTCTACTACAGATATAATTCAAAACACACTCAAAAACATTTTGTCACTGCTCCCAAACCTATAAATGCAATAGAAGTCTTAAAAAGAAAAGCTTCAAGGGGCAATTATAATGGGAATCTATTTGATTGGGTTTCTAAGAGCTTAATTAGCAACTATGTGTGGCCCTCATGCTATAAAGTGTACATTCCTTCCATTTGCATGTGCATCATATTAATATGTGTTTATTCTCCAGCAATAAAGATGTTTTTGTTTATTTAGCATTGTGTCTTTGGAATATGTTGGACTGTATGCTCTAGAGTGCTCAGCTCTAGTTTGCAGATGTTTTTGAATTGTCTTTCCTATAATCTCTTGTTACTGGCTATGCTGACCAGGGCTGATAGGAATAGCACCCTCCCTTTTAAATCTGGAGGGGCACAGTTGCCTATCTCTCTTCTAATAGATTATTTTTAAAAAAGCCACATACTGATAGCTAAGTATTTCCACAAAGCTAGTATTTCTTAATAAATAATCCATTTTAACTGCTGGGATTGTATGTGGTTATGCAAAAAGCCATCCAATACAATACATATCATGCCTATGATCTGTTAGGGAGGAGGATGGATTATTGGAGTTAGATCTCCCCCCAATGTATCTTTTTCCTTGCCAAGCAGCTGATAAGCAGGATTACTGAGAACAATTCTTTACACACACCTTGAAGGTCAGGTCTGCATAGATTATGCTATTGTGTGTGCTCCAGCATACCACTGAACATGTCCATATGTCACTAGTCTAATCTGTACTGCAGAAATAATGCAGTTTGACACTGCTTTAACTGCCATGGCTCAATGCTAAGGAATCCTAGGATGTAGTTTGTGCTGGCATCAGAGCCTCTGAAAGAGAAAGCTAAATATCTCACAAAACTACAAACCCCAAAATTCCATAGCACTGGCCATGACAGTTAAAGCATGTGAAACTGCATTATTTTTGCAGTGCAGATTACACTATTGCTGCTCCATGTCCTTCTGTTGCCCACAACAAGAGTCAGATGCTGTGACATTATAGAAAATGTGTGCAAAATAGATCAGGGAGAAGAACTTGATGCTATACATGTTTTTATTTAACACCCCAAAAATTGGGCTCTTGTTGGTTAATCCTATCTTGAGTACACCCATTAAGTCAATTGTTGTGTAGTGAGTCAGCCTATAGGTAAATTCCACTGACCAGTGGGTCTACTCAAGTTAATACTAATGACAATATTTATGCCAGAGAATAAATAATATCTGTGGAGAGGAAGAAACCAATCTTGTTAACTGGAGAAAATCTACTATGGTCCACATGATCTCTGACTTGCAAAGAATGGAACATATTCAGTTGTCCACTTGGAGTTACAGCCATGACCCTACCCAGGATTCTGTTATGACAGGCCTGATATAAAAACAAACAAACAAACAAAATAGATAAATAATAGATAAAAATAGATAAATAAATAAAGAAAGAAATACTTTCATTAGCAAGGCATTTTATTGGCTGAGGCAAAGCATTGAGCAGTACCATCCACCGAATCCAAGTCAAAGTGCAGGCTAGCTAAAGCTAGCAAGTATTTTTTGGCAGATGGGGTAGAAACTTTCACAATTGCCATAAAAATACAAAGCAAGAAAGTAAATAACAAACACTTTGCCACTTTCCCATAATCCCCCAATTGTGCTGCCTGTGGCAGCCACCTTACTCTGCCTTATGTTGAAAGAAAGAAAGAAAGAAAGAAAGAGAAAGAAAGAAAGAAAGAAAGAAAGAAAGAGGATTTATGCTTTGCCATCAGTATATGTGTATATTTGGGTTGGAGTTGTCATCTTTATCTTGGAACTAAGAACAGGAAGATTTTCAGATTGCGTCAGATCAGTGATTTTTTTTTTTTATATATTAAGGGTGAGTTTTGTGGTTTTAGTGTTGGATGCCGGCTCTGGAGACCAGAGTTTGAATCCCAGCTCAGCCATATAAATCCACTGGTTGACCTTGGGCAAGTCACATTCTTAGGAGTTTATCACATGGGTAGCAAAGTGCAGAAATCATATGCAGAAACAGGATTTAAATATCCAGAAAAAAACCTGTAAAAACTAGTTGATTTTCAGACACATTGGTCTTAATAAGCATTAACCCAAAGAGAAAGTCAACATAGAGAAAATGTGTGCATTTTTACTTTTCCAAAAGTAAAAAAGAGTGAGGTTTGTCTAGTTTCTGTTCAGGTTAATGTTGCATTAATGCTCTTTAACCCTGACGTCATGTGAAAATCTACCTTTTTTGTGAGTTTTTTCCAGTTTAAATTCAGTTTCCTCATGGGAACTGTCCTGTGTGATAAACTCCTTAGTCTCAGAGGATGGCAAAGGTAACCCCCCTCTGGAAAAATGTGCCAAGGAAAACCCACAATAGAGTCGCTGTAGGGTTACAATAAGAACAACAAATATATGTTCCTCTAAATGGTGATGAATTGTCCCATCATCTTTCATAACTAACCATGCTGGAAAGACTTCATGTAGTTTAATCTAGAGGGCTACACCTTATTCAGTTTCTTTTCTTATGAAATCACAGCTCTAACATCCAGAGAAAAGAAAACAGAGAACATCAGAGATGTTGGAGAACATCCAACATCCGGAGAAAAGAAAAAGGATGTTCTCTAACATCCAAAGAAAAGAAAAAGGATAGAAATAGTGGGGGTGTCATTTTCTCCTGAACAGTGACTCAGCCTTACACATTTGGGAGAATGAGCAAATTGGTTTCCTGAGGGAGAACTAGCTTCCTTTTCAGTGATGGGTGAAAAGCTATTAGCAAACTTTTAATATCATGCTGCCCTGAAAAAGGTGGAGGAGGAGGAAGGGATCAAAGTCTTCATTCCTAAATGCATGTGCCCTGAATATCATTTTGAAATCCAATTATCATCTCTCAGTCTTTATTAACAAAGTGGACAGTGCTGGATAAAAGCCCTTTAGCACAGGCTGGCCATGAATGATCTTCTTCTCATGTGCCATCTTCAAATTTTTTGTACTAGCACATTGACTCTAACTTCATGGACTTTATCACATGAGGATAGCAAGTTGTAATTTCCACAGGATAAAACTGTCTTTGGCCTCTACTTATCACATGACATCATGTCTGTCCTCCTGCTGTCTTGCTTTCCATCCATTCCTAGAATGCTAATTTCCATTGAAAGGAAAACCTATCATTGCTTCCCAATTGTATTACTTTTCTGTTATGAATTTCTATGTGATACATGCCTCACACTGTGGTTTTCCATCTCAGACAGTCTTGTGGTATGAGTGGGCATGATTCTGCTCCTTCCCACCCCTTCCCCTCACTATTTCCAAGGAGTCTGTTTTCCTTTCCTTTCCTTTCCTTTCCTTTCCTTTCCTTTCCTTTCCTTTCCTTTCCTTTCCTTTCCTTTCCTTTCCTATTTCCTTTTTTTAATTTCATTGCATTGTCATAATTGTGCAATTGTGGTAAACAACAACAACAACAACAATAATAAAAATGATAAAACCCAAAAGGAATACTGGGTAGGGCATAGGGCAGAAAGGTGGGTTTATGGAGGCTGTGTGGAAGAGAGAGTGTGGGACCATAGATTGCCAAAGCAGCACCTTAGCACTATTGCAGAGAATTGTTTTAAGGAATATTTCCATTTTCTTAAACTAAAGTGACTGTGGCAAGGTAGTAGACTAGTGTAATAAAGTCTTATGTTGGATTAGTGACTTGTATTTATTTTCTCCTTGTATGCTCTGATCAGAGGAAGGGAATGGTGAACCTCCTCTGAATAAATCTTGCCAGGAAACCCCTATGATAGGGTTGCCATCAGTCAGAGATTACTTGGAGGAGCATAACAACAACAGAATAGAATTAGAACGCATCCAATTTATACGGCTGACAGACATTGTGAGCCATCCTAAATATATTTGACAGTGGAATAAATTATAGAATTTTACTGTTGTGCATTATCTTTGTCATGTGGTAACTGTCCAAATATCCAACACATTTACCAAATCAGTTTTGGCCTTTTTGTGGTGCACTACATTACTACTATAAAAGATGGATGGGGAGACAATGCAGTGAAGTTCAGTGAAATGCAGTGCAATTGTGACTGAGAGATTGTCACATTGCTAGCTACAATCCATGAAAGCTTATCCCATATATACTTGGAAGTCTTTAAGGTGTCATTTGTCTCTGTCTCTGCTGTGACAGACTAATACCACTACCCTGTAGAAATCTTTGTACAATAACTAACATGTGATAACTAAGAAATGGAACTCAGGAGCTTTTTCTATATTATATTAACCTACAGAACTGTCAGGCTAGGAATCAGTGATTAGATATAGAGCTCATGTTGTTTCTCCAACCCTACTCTCCACTCTGCCTTGCATTTTTTTTTACTGCCAAGATATCTTTTCCAAATGAAAACAAGATACTGTATCAACAGATAACAAATATGGCATAGATACATATGGGATTAGTTATCTACCCATTACTCTCTATGTTTCAACATTGAATTACAGCAATTACCAGCATTTTTGTTAGTTTGAAGCCCCTCCCCCGAATTCAGTCATTTAAAATCCAATTTTATAGTACTCTTGTTGTTTCCTTAAGGATAAAGCCATTCAATTTTCCACATTGTACACATTTATAATTCTATGGGGGAGGTATAATTTTACAAGGCAGACACAATTGTAATGGGAGAAGTTACCTAATTTGCAGCTAAGTAAAATAAAACTAGATTCCAGTGTATCCGTTAAGTATTAACATCTATTGTATATAAATTATACATTTGTTCAACATAATGTCAATGGGTGCTTATTTGATATATACAAAATAATATGGATTTAAAGGTTACTGTGAATTTGAAAACATTATTAAGTTAATTATCAAGGTTCCAAAGTCAATGCAAGTAATAATTACAGTATGCAGTACAGGCTGTATGAATTATTATTCCACAAAACAAGCAGTGGGAAAGATCAGCTTGAAAATAGTGATGGGAATGAAAGGGGAATTGTCAAGATTTATTCATTTACTTCATAATAGTAGGAAGGTTTAGTGCATTGTTTCTGTATTGTATTTCTTTGGATTCTTATTCAAACCAGGCAAATAGCATCATGGCTGGCACCTACAGTAGATTGGAAACATTGCTTTTCTAAATCACTGCCCATGCTGACTGGAGGATTCTGGCAACAATAGTCCAAAAAAGTTAATTTTTCAAGGGTCTGGGTACGCTTGCTCTGAGGCTCAAGGACCCCATACATTATGTCAACCATTTCTCTCTATTGTAATCCCTATGTTAGTGCACAAAGGACATTAAAACTTCTAATTTAAAGCAGCTCTCTCTTGATAGTCAAGGAGTGATCAGGTGCCACTTTGGCTTCTCTGCATTAGATTATTACATTCAGAAAGTAAGATATAGTAATTGGGACCAAAAGGCACATTATAAACAGATGCATGTGTGTGAATGAGATGAATTGCCCTTTGCCATTCAATATCTCTTTGATTACATATGCCTGGAAAGGTTTGTTTCATCATATAATTGTATTAGAGTTTCTTCCTGTCATAACAATGCTTCATTGGCTGTTCTTTGTATGGAGAGGTCAAACTACCAGTAAAATGATGTGACAGCATACATATTTTCAGCTACACATTTCAAGGAAGACACAGGTCAGGCATATCCACATGTTTCTTCTTAATCTGCAGCTTGGAAAAGAAAATATCACAGCAATGCATAAAGGGCTGGAGGCAAAGGTTGCATGAGCAGAACTATTTCTTATCCTGCATCCATTTACTCTTTCTAAAACATTTTTCAGGCAGGTGAAGAGAATCTTTTTAAAAGTGAGGACTATGTTGATGGAGGCTATATTGAGGAAGGAATAGTCATTAGTTGAGTAGAGTAGATCACATGAGTGGAGAGAGAGGGTAGTGAGAACACTCACTTGTGCAAGCTACCTATGTCTGGTTTTTGTCCCAAATTCATGTACAGGAGGGGCCAGGATTGGAAAGACTTTTAGGACATACTCTAAGCTTTGGGTGGAGGTCAGGATGAGAACAATTCATTGTGTAAGCAGCCCTCTGCCTGTGCAAACTTTGGATCCAACCCTCAGTCAACTTTCACAGTGCCCATATTGGAGTTTATCGCACCGCTAAAATAAACATTTTTACCTCTCCTGACTTCAATCTTAATTTGGGTGGCATGCGGATATTATCACAGGGATTTTGCCACTGAATCCACCACCCACATCCAGCCTGAGTTGAGCCTGGGTCTCAGGGGCTCTCAGCACATCTTTTTTCAAAACTGGGAGTTTTCTGACTTAGGAAAATGGCCGCCGGAGTGCCCCTGTGATTTGGCAGCAAAATCCCTGTGATAGTATCCAGATGCTGCCCAAATTAATTGAATAAGGGAGAGGTAAGAAAGTTTATTTAGTGGTGCGATAAGCTCCTCTGTTTCCTCCACTCTAGCATATTGGAATACAATTATGGGTCCCTAGACTTACCTTGATACATTGTTTATCCAGGGTGATAAGTGTGGCAAGCTGATAATGGTATTGTGTGCCTGACCTCTTTTTCCCAGGAGTGATTTTATGGGCTTTTTAGGAATGGGTGCAAACAGCTAGCCAATCTGGGGCAGACTGCAGGCCAACATGACTGGCAAAGGCTCAGTCAGCTCTGCCTACTTGGGATTTAATTGTCACCCTGAGGCCAGGTTCCTAACTTGGCCTTGGAGTGGTTTCTCTGCCCATCTGCTCTTTAATGATGATCAGTAGGTTATTCACATCTGTTGTCACATATGTTTTGATAACATTTCTCACATCTTTGTCAGGGTTGATCATGAGGCTGTATACTGTTTGGGGAAGATGGGGTTATGTACCAAGCATCCCTTTAAGAGACCTTGGGTTGAGGCAATTGGGGCACATCCAGGTTGGGAGCACATTATTCCAAAACTGAAGTCTATCTATGTGGTCACTGCCACATTGCTGAGGGACCCAAAAATTCTAAAGCAAGGATGGGGACTGTGTGGGCTCCTGATCTTACTGGTCTACAACTCCCAGCATTTGCACTGTTGGCTATGCTGGTTAGGTCTTATGAGAATTAAGTCTAAGAACAACTGCACATTGTCCATCACTGGTCTATCAAGTTCTGGTTCACAAATGGTAATTTAGCTTAGTGGTAAAACATTTTACTGTTTGTTTCTACCAGCATCTTGACTCATAATTCTTGTATTGTGTTAATGAAGACTGTGTTAATTTAATCTAGTTTATTTCAGATTAATTTTGATCTTTGGATACTATTTGAAGAACTAGTATAGTAATTCATAGAATTTTAGCATGCATATTGGCTGATGTACTAGAGTAAAATCCTTTAATGGGATTTTAGTGGGAGTGGAGATGTCAAGTGTACCATTTGCAATACAAGAAATAGTGGGCTAATATTGTTTTCACATGACTGTGAAACACTGTAACATATTTTCAGTCTTAAGATGGGCTCTTGAAAACAGTTATTGTCTCATGGGTGATCACAGAAAGGTGGTGATGAGTGATTAAGTATGTTTTCATTCTAGTACAGCTGTTGGTTTGATCACTTGCCAAACACTTAAAACAATTTTGATTTATCGGATGGGGAGAGTGAGACAAGATATTATAGCTGTTTGCCAGACTATTCAGAGATGAGGAGCTGCCACATGCAACTGTATCAGTGTTTTGAGGGGTGGGGAATGGTGGGGGGAGGTTATATGTAAGTATCATCTGGAAAAGGAATGTTCCTGTTTTATTATCTGTTTGAAATGGAAAAAGATACACATTGCAAGAACAAAAGAACCATAAAGCTCTTAATGGATCTCTCAGAAATATTATATATCAAAACCTATATATTTACATTTTAAAAACACTGAATTTGGCCTTATTGTTGATGTCACTAAGTTTAAGGTGAATGATTTTTTAAAAAGCCAAGCAGATGTTGAAACACTCCAAAAGTACTTTTCCAGTTGGGGTCAATAGGCAGATAAAAGACAGATGGTATTCAAAGTAAGCAATATAGTGTAAGCATAAAGTGATGTGTGCTTGGGTAGCATTTGTCAGAGTCATGTGTTTACTGTTTGGTATTTGAATTGGCTATTATGATGCAGAAAAGTGATCTTGCATTGATCATAAATAACTCAGTTATAATGTCAATGCAATGTTAGTGTACATCAGCAATGAAAAAGGCTATTTGACCTGTGGCAATGGGGAAAAATCCATTTTGTTAGTGTCACCTTTCAATTTCAAAGCCACATTCCTTTCATCTTCCTTTTTTTTTAACTGCTACCCCTTATAGTTTTTCTACTAGTCTCAACTGGTATCAGCTATTCTGCTGGTATCTACTGGTATCAATTGAGACATATTCTGACTTGTGTGTGTGTGTGTGTGTGTGTGTGTGTGTGTGTTTTACAATGCTTTGTAAAGTTGAAGGCATAGAAACAGATGAAGATTACATCATATGGATAGACTGAATCAAGGAAATTATAGCTCTGAGGACCTGAACAGATAGGCCAAATGAAGTTCAAACAATGCATGCCTCCAAAGCTTCCTGAAGCCTGAAGCTGCACTCCAGTTCTTTGGACCTGAGCAAAAACAAGCCGGGATAATCTGGATGTTGGTGGCGTGGGTTGGGCCCTTCATCTGTGGCCCACTTTGGGAGCAGGCTGTGCAGTCAGCTTGTGGCTGTAATGGACTCGGGCTCCTCTTTCATGCCCATCTGCTTTAGCCCCGAGTTTGCAATACCTGAGCAGGGCTGTTAATAACAGGGTCTCTTGGAGGTCTCTCCTTCATAGGGTTGTCATAAATGGAAGCTGACTTGATGGCACATAGCAATGATAATTATTGACCCTGTAAGAATTAATACATTTAGTAATGACTATTTGGTTAAAGTTATATGAGTATACTTTGTAAATAATTCATCAAGTTTTGGGTCTGAGTACAAGAGTCTCTTTTGTATTTTGTCCCATGCTGAAACCCAACTACTAAAAGACAATTATGACAAGGGAAAGAATTAACATTGGCCTAAATCCTATTGCTAGTTTTAACTAAATTAGATCCACCAAATCAGTGGAATTTACCTATATGTTAACTCACCATTATTCATTCATTTGGTCTATTCTAGTTGGGATTAATCAACAAGATTCAGATCAAAATATACTGTTGTCCCTCCCCGCTCGCGGACTTGGAGTCTGTGGTCTTGCTCTTTGTGAGGAGGGACAAGGACTATATTTTTAATTGCCACATGGCATGCACACCACAGGCACATGTGCCATTATTTTAAATAGGGCTCAAATATTTGCAAGCTGCCATTTTCATCTGGGTGGGGGGGTCTGGAATGGATCTCCTGTGAATTGGGAGGGGCAACTGTAGTGGCAGTGGTACTGCAATAAGGGACTTTTAAATTAAGGTATATAAACTTAATTTAAGTCACTAGCCATTCAAAGAGATGTTGGATTGTGGAATCTCATTTCACAGTGGGATGGCAATGCTGCTATCAAGCCACCAGTTCTTCAAATATGTAGTGCACAGTAGCTGGATAATAAAAGTGGCAGCATTGTACACTCTTCCACCGAAATGGGGATATCTTGATTTTCACAATGATTAGGTAGTGGTAATAGGAATCTGTATATGAAATATATCTAGATTATTATCTAGATATATTATCTAATATTTGTATGGCACTATGATCAAACATATATTTTCACTCTGTTCTCCTGTTCTTCCAACCTGAATCCTTAGCACTTCTGTAAATCAGCTCTTTAAATCAAGTTTTTGAGGTACATGGGGAAGATGTTGTGGGAGAAGAGATCACCTCCTAAAGAACCCACTAATGGAAGCAATCCAATCAATAGCGTGCCATGTGTCCATTGTTTGAAAATGAGTTCCAATGAAGCACTGAAACAAAGGATTTTGTTTCCTCAATCTGGAGTTCCATGTACTTGTGGGCTATGAGAGAAAAATATCTGAGGCATGTTTTGATATTTCCCAGTGTCTATACTGTTTCCCCATGATGGAGAATACAATCCCTGTATTTTAGGCATTGAAAACTGGGGTGAAGATGTTAATATCAATGGAGCATCATAGTCTAAGCCAGGGGTAGGCAACCTAAGGCCTGGGGGCCGGATGCGGCC
>CM034701.1:313795524-313833144 GCA_020142125.1 Phrynosoma platyrhinos
TTCCCTGATTGATCAGTTGATCATTCCATGATACTGATGTAAGTTGTCCTTGTTCATCCTGTGGCACCTCATTTTAATAATGTTTAATTTAGTTAATTTCATTCATTGAATGTATTTTATGATGCTGTGTTAATTTTAAACTGGGGGTAAGGAGATCAGGTTATTTTATCATGTTGTTTATAGCTGTATTGTTGTATTTCATGATTGCCACCCATCTTCATCCTTTGAGGAGAGGTGGGTTATAAATCAATCAATCAATCAATCATAAGTAATGAAATATATGGTTTGGTGAGACTAAGGAGCTTGTCACACCACTAAATAAAGCATTTTACCTACCCCGAATTCAATATTAATTCAGGCTGCATCCGGACCCTATGGCAGCAATTTTGCTTCTGAAACTGCCACCTGGGTCCAGCCTGGGTCCCAGGAGCACTCTGGCAGCCATTTTTTAAAATTGGAAAACTCCCAGTTTCGAAAAGAGTCATGCTGAGCACCCCTGGGGCCTGGGCTGGACCCAGGCTTGACCTGGGAGTCAGTTTTGGTGGCAAAATTGCTGTGATAGGGTCCAGATGCAGCCCAAATTAAGACTGAATTCAGGACAGGTAAACCACTTTATTTTAGTGGTGGCATAAGCTCCTAAGGCTTTAGGCAAGGTCCAACCAATTTTGCTACAGATTTATCTCTGAATGAGTAACAAACAATTCTTTCTTGTCATAAGATTTTCTTTTTCTGCTCTACCGTGGCCTGTATACCTGTGTATAAGAGCACATAAGAGTATGCTCTTTCAAGTTACACATAATGGTGATAAAACCCAATGTTAAAAGAAGGAAGTGCAGGTCACAGTGAATAAGCCAAGCAGTGCCACTCATTTCAACTTCTCAGAAATTGGGCATGTCACTTCTAAGTTTGGAATGGTCCTGCCCAGGAACAAAACAAACCATGGCTCCTAAAAAAATGCAGAAATGCTCCCCTAAGGTCTCTAAAAGGATCAAGGGGCTTTGTAATTTAAAATATTTAAAAAATTAGGGTGGGGGTGGTTACATGTGGCTGGAAGTCAACACAAGTGATATATAGCCCACAGAATACACTTTGTTCATCCCTATTCTAGAAGAACAGTTACGGTAGTACAGCATACAGCTACTTTCTTAGTGATCCCTTTCCAGATCACATATCTTTGATCAAAATGTGCAGATTAAGGACATTATTAATTTACTTCCCCCCCCCCATTTTTCCATATCCTCTAGATAAATTATCTCATTATTAATCTACTTCTCTCCCCCCCATTTTTCCATATCCTCTAGATAAATTATCTCACGACTAGGTAGTTGTTCTCCTGTACCATCTTCCAAAGTCTTAAAAAGGATTTGACCAGAAACTGGTTACAGATGTGTGAGCGAAGGTCTGACAGGCACTTTGCAGTAAATTGTCATCTGCATTCATGCATTGCATATGCAATCAATAGCAGCCAAAACAAAACAATTTACATTATAATATAAGTACACAAGATCCAGCATGGTGTGTTGGTTTGAGCGTAGGACTAAGACTCTGGAGATCAGGGTTGATTCCCTGCTTGGCCATTGAAACCTGCTGGGTGACCTTGGGGAAGTCATACTTTCTCAGCCCCAGAAAACCACATGATTTTAGGATTGCCATAAGTCAGAAATGACATGAAAACACAACAACAGCAAGTTCACGAACCCCGAGTTACCATGTCAATTACCTTGGAATCTGTGTGGAATCCCTTTTTAGTTTCTATTCTCTATACTTGTTTCCTTTCCATTAAAAAAACAACAACAACTATCCCTACACATTTGTGCTTAATTCACCTTGGATTAAACACAGTAAAACTCAGTAAAGCATCACAGGAGCTACTGAAAAAATATCTTAGGGCTTTAATATGCTTTTATGTCATTGACTTTTTGAATTCCATCTGATTTTACAGGTCATAATGACTACATGTGTCCTGCTACTAACCAGTGCACCATTGACAAGAACAGAAGGAAAAGCTGCCAGGCTTGCAGGCTGCGTAAATGCTATGAAGTTGGAATGATGAAAGGTGGTATGTACCAAATCATGACTTCTAATTTTTAATATAAATATGTTTTAATTGTCCTCTTTGTTGCACACATTTTAAGGAGAGGGGCAATTATTTTTTATGGGATCCAAGTTTTTAAGGGATGCAGTGGCTTAGTGGTTAAGATGTCAATTCTGACAGTCAGAAGATTGGACAGCTGGCAGTTTTGAGGCCTGAGTGCTGCATGATGGAGTGAGCTCCCATCACTAATCCCAGTTTTTGCCAATCTTTCAGTTCGAAAGCATGCAAATGCAAGTACATAAATAGGTACCACTTTGGTGAGAAGGTAACAACATTTGATGCAATCATGCTGGCCACATTACCACCAGAGCAGTCCGCGGACAATGCTGGTTCTTCAGCTTAGAAATGGAGATGAGCACCACCTGCTACAGTCAGTTACAACTTGACATTCATGTCAAGGGACTACTTTTGCACTTACAAGTTTTTAAAGTAAAAAAGAAAAGGAAAAGGAACATTTTATCTGAAGTCCTTTTTGATCCTATTTATATTGGTTTTGTACCATGGGATTTGTGCTTTTTTGTGACAAGCTATAAAGGAACAGATGTGGAAGAGACTGAAGTCCACTTATTAGATGTTCAAATGCTTTTGGCTAAAGGCAGCTTGAAAAGGTCACCAGTGGTTTGGAAATGAATGTGAAGGAAGGATAGTTCACACCATCCTTTGCACTTGAGTTGAACTGGTGCATATGCCAGTGGGTTATCTGGCTTGAATGCACATTTGGATTGTGTTTTCTGACAATGAGGATGACCAGTCACTTGCTTCGCTGCAATATGTCTGTTCTCAACTTACATGTTGGCCTTTGCAGATTGACTTGCACTGGAAATATGATTAAGCTAAGTATAAAATGCTGATTATACTGAGTATAACATGAATTGAATGTCTTTTAAAAAATCTTTCATTACCCCTTTTCCTGCTTTTCTGTTGGATCACAACAGCACAGACCCATCTAAGTTATTATGTATTAGAATTTCACTAGTGAAGGCCTTGGTTTGATCATACCAAACTAATACAGTGAGCCCTTGTTATTCAGTGACATTTGATTCCAGGACCTTCCGTGGATAACAAAATCTGTGGATGCTCGAGTCCCATTAAATATAATGGCATAGCAAAATGTCATCCCTTATATAAAATGGAAAATCAAGGTTTGCTATTGGGGATTTATACTTTTTTTGGAATGTTTTCAAGCCATGGATGCTTGAATCTGTGGATAAAAAATCCATGGATAAGGAGGACCAACTGTACCTGAGTCCAATAGTGTCAATTTGCTGACAGCAATTCTGTTAGCTGAACTAGAAGCCATTCAATTTTCCCTTCTCCAGCAGCTTTCCAGAGTCTAAGGGATTCAGGAGGCTGTGAGTGGAGAATGGACAATTGGTTCTGCTAATTGAACTGTTTCCATCAGCAGACCAATGCCACTGAATCCAGGTTTAAATTTAAATAATATGACAGTAGGCAAAATAGTCTTTATATAAACTTGATTGAGTGATTGATTGATTGAAGAGTTACATTGATTTTGGACTAATTTTAGTGATGGGTAAATTGGTCAGGTTTTCATTTTCAAACATTGCTAATATTAATTAATTCTGCTGAAAAATAAAAAGGAAATTCTATTCTCTTGCAGAACGTGGGTAAATCTGAAAATTTTGCTCTCTTCTGCATTTCAAGTTTTGAATTTCAGATAAATTCTGATTTTAAAAATGATTTAAAATGAAAGTCTCACTCACTCCTGATTAATTGAAATGATTTCCAGACTTCTGAGCCTAAAAGTTGTAAATTAACATTTTTGGATCTACTTGAAAAGTTTCCAGAATTCACCCTTGTTTAGAGCATTTGTGTAGTCTAAATTCACCAGCTGTTTCTTCTTACTAAGAGGATTTGTTTAAGTCTTTAAAGTTTTATTAATGTTAAGAATTTTATTCCCCACTGTCCTTTTTGTGTATGTAGTTGTTTGAAGGTTTGTGCATATACTTGATCTTGATCTTTTTCTAGTTTTCAGCCATTTATTAAAAGCCAAACAAATAAGACAAGAGAAAATGGAGGATTGTTAAAAGAATTCTCAGAAGCAAAGATGAATTAATTTTTTAATGCATCAACTGGAATGATTCCAAGAATTCTAGTTTGCCTTGCAATTATCTTATATTGCCACATCATAATATACTAAAAATAGTACTTAGTGAATGAGGAAGAGAAGTACTCAAGCTCTAGGGAACTATTTGTGTCGCTTTTGAAGTGACCCTCAATCATGTTTGCTAAACACACTGTTCTGTACTGATGCAAAATTGTACAGGTGGTGGGCATTGATACACTTACTAGTACCTGTGTATTTAAAGAACCAATGAATTGAAAGGACACTGCCAAAGACTTTTCATTTACAAGTCTGTTCATCCTCCGTGTCCCAGTTGTGTAAACATTCCTCACAATAGTACCTGTAATCTTTTGGCAGGCCAGAAGTACAATTTGCAGTCCATGTCTACCAGGGGGAAATGGCAACTTCTCTCACTGCCATAGAAACACATACCAAGGGCTCATTCCCGCTATGCTATAAACCAATTTGCTGATCGATTTATATGTGCTTTGTTCACTTTGGAAACTGTTTCAGACCCGACTGCATTTGGTCTGAGTCACGTTAAAGTGGGGCAAATGTTAAAAAAAAGCTCTTTTTGAAGAAGAATCTTTTGGTGGTTCTTTTGAAAATAATTGATTCAGAAGCATGTTCAACAAGTGTGAACAATGAATCTGATTTGCATCTCATTGGAGGGGAGGGACTAAAGGCAGAAGGTTGGGGCTGAGAGAGTGAGAGGATTTGAACCCTGTTCTCCAGAACCCAGCTCTTCAAAACCACACCATGTGAAGCCAAGAAACCAAAAAACACCACCTCCCCAAGCCTTCTGAACCCATTGGTGTCGTAGAAGGTGTCCAGGATGGCTGTCTCACCAAAGTCCAGCTCTCTGAATTTGAGGGTGGTGAGCTGGGCTCCCTCAGTCTCACCAGGCAGAACAGGGCCCTGCTTTCAGGGCTCCCAGACCCAGCTTTGGGGCTGCTGTGATTGTTGAGGATATAGATGGCCTGGAGGGAGTGAGCCAGGCATGGGACCTCTCCAAGCCCAGGCACCACCTTGGATGAGTTGGGGCTGGTCAGGTGCTTGGCCTTGCCTGCTCCTCTGGAGCCAGGAGGGTGGTGAGGGTAGTGGAGGTTCCATAAAGGGGCCAGAATGGATCACCAGGTGCCCATTTCCTCACCTTACATGTCACTCAGGACTTAGGAGAGTGCTCTGGGCTTTGCACATCCCACAACTTGGGGCTCATTCTCACTAGTGGGAATGACTTGGAATAAGGAAATAATACACTTCCATAGTGGGAACTACGCATCGGCCTTAATTGAATCTGTGACCCAGTGTCAATGCAAATCACAAACCAGTTTAAAAGCTAGTGGGAATGAACTCCAAATGTGCAGCTGAATGAGAAACTACATATGATTATTCTGCTCTTGCTGCTTCTATTATTGCTTTTCCCACCTTGCTCTATTCCCATAGGAGTGTAGATCCATTTTGGAAAAAAAAAAAGACAAAATTCCAAAGAGAAGCAGCCTTTGTCAAAGGAATTCTCATTTCCTCTGAAGTGAAACAGGACTTATCTGAAGTAGGCCAAAGTAAAGTAAGCTGTCCTAAAAGTTTGGATTTGGCACAGAATTTAGAGAAAATGTTTTCATGAGGAAAGGGATTTTTTTCAGGGTGTGTGTGTGAAAGCCAGTGTGGTGTAGTGCTTTGAGCATTGGACTGTGACTCTGGAAACCAGGGTTCAAATCCCCTCTTGGGCAAAAATCCCCACTGGGTGACCTAGGGGAAGTCACACTCTCTCAGTCTCAGAGGATGGCAATGGCAAACCCCTTCTGAAGAAACTTGCCAAGAAAATCCTATGATAAGTTTGCCTTAGGGTCACCATAAGTCAGAAATTACTTGGAGACACACAGCAACAAGATAAGTGAAACTTTATATTGGCTCCCAAGATGTTGGGATACAACACCCACAATCAGTGACCAAAGGGTTTGATGACCAAGGAAGATAGAAGTTGTAGTTGAACAAAATCTGATAAGCTAGTGCCATGTACCATTGCTTTAACATCTCCTCAGAACCACCCCCTGAACTCTTTGAAATCTGATAGACTTAATCCCCTCAGAACAGAGTAGTATGCCAGGATGTTTCATCTAATTCTGCAAGAAATAGAAGAAATTACATTCATGTTTTGGTTTCCTTATTACAGATAATAGGGATATATTTGAAGTGCTACAAAAACTGACCTAAGGTTCTGTTTTCAATCTGAAATGAGGTGATCTTTGACAAAGTGATCCCTTGCCAAGTGAAGTTCAGTTCTCCTGTTCCTGCTATGAACTTGTACATACATAATAGGAAAGTTCAAACCATTTTGAACTTTGTAAAGTTGTAATAATGCTTGGAAAGACTTGTACAGTCATCCCTCCATTCTTGTGGACTTGAAGTCTGCAGTTTTGCATATTCATGGAGGGGCGATCTCCGTTGAAATCGATGGGGTGCGCACCCGTGAGAGTGTGCCCAATTCAAGCCTATGGGGCTTGAATATTGGTGAGTCTCCATTTTTGCAGGGTGGTGGTCTGGAATTGCTTCCCCGTGAAAATGGAGGGCCAACTGTACAATCCTGTGGGCTAGCCCTGCATTATTTTTTTTAAATTAAATCTATATGCCATCATTTTACTCTCGCCAAACTATGACACTCTATGTGGCTAGAAGCAATAAAATCCAAATAAAAACAAATACAACTAAAACATAAATAGGGATTTAAACTAAAATGTATCCCTGCCATCTCCATCTCAGCTGATGTGTGAACAGACTGTATCTGTGTAGCTTTTCAAGTAAGAGGGACTTGACCTAATCAATGCTTTTCCTCACATGGAGGAACTCTATTGATGTACACCAGTATGCATAATGTGCATTTGTGTTTTATAGTCAATATAACTTTTTAAAAAATGCATACAGAGACACCTTTACCTACCAGCTAAATGCATGGATAGCAAACAGTGTGTGCAGGAGGGTCATCTGAACTCTACTTGTGCCACTCTTGTTGAGTCACGTGGGCAGAGGCATTAGCTTGACCTACTGCTATATGTTAGGCTTTATCCCATCTGGAGGAAAACATTAGCTTTATCCCATCTGATTCTAAACTTGCTGCGTGAAAATACAGTGAGAATGGACTTTATTTTGTTTCCATGAATGGAACAGGCTTTGATAAGAAAGCACTTCCATCTCCTTTTTTCCTCTGCAGTCTTTTCTGCCTTCTGCAAATATCTTTTCAGGGAGCTGGGAATCTTTGGGAATACAATGGGATAATAGGAGGAGAGATTTGAGGGTACTTGTCTATCGTTCATATGAATGAGAGACCAACCTAGAATTAAATCACATTTAAATCAATGGTACATTCTTTTTCATTTTATTTATAGGGAAAAAACCACTTTATATCACATCTGGTAGAGCTTACATACCACAGAGAGCAGCTAACAACAGTTAAAATCAATCATATAATACAATAAAATTCTGAAACAGCAATAATAGAATAAAAGCAGGCAGATGCTGCAGATAAAACATTGGATGAAACTCATAAAACTCATATGACCTCATTGTGGTCTTGTTAAAAAATTAAATGATCCATGCTTAAACAGTCATTTTGTCTCATGCATGTAGACCGTGTTTTCTTACTGATAAGAACTGGCCACCTGTCATATAGAGTACATCTTAGCTGAATGATCTCATTAGAAAATGCCAAAGCACTGTTTAGTACTTCATATTCATGTTTCTACCTCTACACGTCTGCATCTCAATATTTAATAAAGCATCTTCATTATAAAATCAAATTTCATATCACATTATAATTCTGGGATTGCATGATGTTTGGCAATACATTAATTTTAAATATCATCTTGCTATTTAGCCTGAATACAGCATCACAGTTTATATAGAAATTAATGAATTAATTAATAATTAAAAGTATCTTTTCATCACCGCTCATCCTGTTTTCTATTAAAAACAAATTTAACTGATTTTTTTAAAAATCAAAAGTTTTAAAAATCCTCATTATTAATTCTAAACGTCAACTAAAAATTGGCTTAAGAACCAAAAGCCATGCAGAGCTATGTGGTCTTGTCTTCTTGCCATAAACTCAGTAAGGATGGCGCCAATCTGATTCTCCTGGGAAGGAGGTTCCACATTTAAGGTGCTACTAAACAGAAAACTCTGTCTCATGTATCATTTTCTTGGGATGGTAGAGATGCAACAGAACCTTTGCTGAGACTCTTGAATTCTGGACAAGCTCATATGAGAGGAGGCACTCCAAGCTATTTTAGATGCCCCATGTTGTTTAGGACTCCTGAATCAAAATCAGCACTGGTTTGGCATCCATTATAACTGATACATGATAGTATTAGCTTTCAAAGTAGTAGCAGTGTTAGTTGCTTGCAGGATAAAAAGTAGGAAGGGGGAGTGGGGGAGAAGAAGTGAAAAGAAGTGTGGTAGCACCTTTGAGACTAACTAGTTTGCATATTAACATTAAATCCATGAAAGCTCAAGCAAAAATAAAAACCTGTTAGTGTTAAAGGTGTTGCCACATTTTGTTTTATACCCTCCCTTTCCTTCCTCTTTTTAATGTAGTATTAGCATTAGCATTAGAATTAATAATATTTCAGTTTCTTGGATGCCTTGAAATACAGCTTTAGGCATCTTAGAAATAAATAGATACACAAAAGTTTACAAAAATGAAAATAATTGATTATGATTTTTGATGATTTATGCTACCATAACTGAGGGATATGACTGCAAAAGTACTTTAACAGATGTTTCATTGGGAGATTAATTCAAAATGACCTTAACAGATTAGAGAGTTGGGCTAAATTAACAAAATGAATTGCAACAGAAAGAAATTTAAGGTACTACACAGGCAGAAAAAAAATGAAAGGATCTTATATAGGATGGAGGACACCTGTCTTGACAATAGTACATGCGAAAGGGATCTGGAAGTCTTAGCCGACCACAAGCTGAACATGAGTCAACAGTATGATGCAACAGCTTAAAAAGCCAATATGATCCTAGACTGAATCAATGGGAGAGTAATGTCTAGATCAGGGGTCCCTGGACTTTTTGATCCAGGGGCCAGTTCACTGGCCCCCAGATCTTCTGGGGGCCAGAGCATGCACACATGCGCGCACATGCATCTGCACAACTCTGGGCACAATTTTGCAATGCTGGACACTATTTTGGCTTCCAAAATGGTGCCCGGAGTTATGTGCATGTGGCGGTGGGCCGGTAGGAAGGCCTCGGCAGGCCAGGTCCGGCTCGCAGGCCATAGTTTGGGGACCCCTGGTCTAGACTGAAGCAAGTAATAGTACCACTCTATTCTGATTTGATCAGACCTCACCTAAAATATTGTGTCCAGTACTGGTCATCACAATTCAAGAAGGATGTGGCCAAGCTGGAGTGTGTGTCCAGATGAGGGTGACCAAAATGATGAAAGGTCTGGAAACCATGCCTCATGAGGAGCAACTTAGGGGATGGGTATGTTTAGCTTTGGGAAGAGAAGGTTAAGAAGTGACATGATAGTTATGTTTAACTATTTGAAGGGATGCCATATTGAGGATGGAGCAAGCTTATTTTCTGTTGCACCATTGACTAGGACATGGAGCAATGAATTCAAACTACAGGAAAGAGAATCCACCTAAACATTAGGAAGAACTCCTGACAGTAAGATCTGTTTGCCAGTGGAACACATTGTCTCAGAGTATCTTTGGAAGTTTTTAAACAGTGGCTGGATGGCCATCTGCTATGAGTGCTTTGATTGTTTATTCCTGCACAGCAAGAGTTGGATTAAATGACCCCTGGGGTATCTTTCGTTTCTATGATTTTGTTATTCTACATCCAGTAGCTCCTTGTGCAATTATTTTTCCTGGTGGTAGAAAGGCAGCTGGATGATGCCAGGCACACCTCTGTCCTTAGCCGAAAGAGGCGCTGCTTCTTGCAGTAGTGCATGGTAAAGCTCCCTTTCTTTGCTATCTTTGTCCTCCTGGACCTCCATGCACCCTGTATATAAGTACCCTGGTGAAATGTTATGCTTCACCAGCTCCAAATGGGATCCCATCCAATATATAATACAAAGAACATTCTGCTGTATAAGGATAATAAATTGGCCTAGGGCTGATATTTTACAAGCTGTTCTACAAGTTATTATAGCTCAACTTTTAAACAACCCTTTCTTTGGTCTATGCTTATTTTGCAATGTTTTACATATGTGATTCTGCCATTAACACATGCAATATTAAGGCATGTAGTGCTGTTGCCAAAGTGTTTAATGTGATTAAGCAGACATTAAAGCAAAAGTCTGTGTAGTAGTGCAATGGAACTTCACTACAGAAATTCTATAATAATTTAGAAAAAATGTACTGTACTATCTTAAAATGACCTTTGGGATCATGGCAGTGGCAACACTTTGCTGACTTATGGTTGTAAATTATAGATGTATAAAAGATAGTAAGCTGGTGTCCTTATTCCTTGAGGCACACCCCACAAAACAGCTTTCACATAAAGTGCCTTGTGAATAGATACTGTTAGAACATTTATTACTCTCTTTCATTATGTAATTGCATTGGGTTTTTTCCTGCCTCATCACCACATCCTTGGTTGTGACTGACCTCGCTAAGGAAACATGCAACGTGATGACTGCAAGACATATGTTAAGTATTACTGCATGTTATGCAAGGGCAGAACATGACACAGGAATATGCTTATTTGGTGGCAATGCTGTATTTTTTAATGACATATAGTTCTTTCCTGAGAAGAACTTGCCATTGTTTTTGTATGCACAAAACACAACTCTGGCAGGTTTTGCCATTCTGTACACAACTGTACTTTGCTCACCAAGCAGACACATACAGGGAAGTTAGTGCATATACTCTTCTTTTCTCCATTGATAAAACAAGAGTTGTTAAATTTAGAACAGGGGTGTGCTGCATGTGACTATTCAGATATTCTTGTAGTGCAACATCCAGCATTTCTAACTATTATCCCTTTTGATTGAGAAATAGCATAACAGTACAGCCAGCCCTCCACATTTGTGGCTTTCACTTTTGAGGATTTGATTATACATGGATTTGAGTAATAGGTTTTCTCTAGGAATCTCTAGGTCATCCAGCACAAGGCTGCTGAAGGTTGACCATAGAGATGTGATGCAGGACCTAGAGATTCCTAAAAAAAAATAGTTATCTGGGTATTTGTAGGTCTTCTAGTGCAATTCTATAGTAAACATCCAGTGGATGTTGACCATAAGAGTTGCACTGGAGGACTTAGAGATTCCTAGAGAGGTGTTCTTTCAGGTAAAAAAATAGTGGTGAGGGATGGTTTGGTAGTTCTTTCACTTTCACAGAGATCCTGCACCTCTTACCCCAATGAATGTGGAGGGCTCACTGTAATTCCATTTAGCACACACACTGTTAATGGAAAGAATCATTTTACAAGCTTAAATAACTTTGAGATCCCCTATATACAAAATGATAAGCTTTTCTGTAAACTATTCTATTCTTTCAGTAAGAGTCATGTCAAACACAGTCATTTTTAGTGAGTACAGATATATTTTAAAGAAATGATGCTTTAGATGGTGATGCTTTAGATGGTGTAGAATATGCAGAAGTTTTGGGAAACAGATTCCTAGGAACACAAAGAAATATCCAATAGAGCCCCAGTAAGAGTATACTGCCTAAAGCACAAACACAGAGAGAGAAGCAACAGCAAAATATGGATCAATGCACAAAACAGAGCTGGGAGGAAAGACAATTTAAGACTGTGTTTTTGAAAATCAGTTCCATTAGTTGTTTTTTCCTTTGTGCATCTCTTTGGATGCTTGGAAAATTGAAAAGTGATTCATACACTTAGCAAAAGTGTCACCTTCACAGGATTTTGATAACCAGACTGGTTTGAGATCAAATTGCAGGTGAGTGATTTTTCTAGAAGACTTGAAGATGACAGTTATGTCCTTTTTCAAACATATATACTTATATATGTAGCATATACTAAGGCTAGGAAAGAAACATATTGTTGCTATTTAAAACAACAACAACAGCCTTGAGTGAGTACTTGTATTCTGGAAGAGTTTTTTTTTTTTACACCACCTAGATTGATCTACATCCAATCCAGACAAATGTGTACAAAGCCAATCTGAGGCTGCAAATTTGCCAAATCTTGTGAGTAAGCTGCAATTTGATTTTAAATTGGTGCTTGCAGATTGTACAACAGATTGTGAATCTAACTTTTGACTCCTATGGGAAGTTTGATAATAGGTGTTTTGGGAGCAAAAGTATAGGCAAAATCTACTTTTTTCAGCCTCATATGATAAGTATTCCTTCTAGTCTTGTATCTTTCTTCCAGAGCAGGTTGTTTGAAACTAATATTTGACTAATATTTGAAACTAATATTTGAATCAGAGCCCTGGTGGAGCAGTGGTTAAATGTCTGTACTGCAGCCACTCACTCATAGACCACAAGGTTGCGAGTTCAATACTAGCCGGGGCTCAAGCTAGACTCAGGCTTGCATCCTTCCGAGGTTGCTAAAATGAGTACCCAACTGTTGGGGGGCAATGAGCTTACAATTGTAAACCGCTTAGACATCCCATAGCGCAATATGAAGAGGTATATAAATGAAGCTGCTTTGCTAGAAAATATATGGAATAACTGCAATCTATTTAATTTTAAACAGTGTTGATTTAAGGAAATTTTGCTTGGTTTCACTGTATAGAATTCTGTATTAATTGAGCAGGGACATTGGATTTTAATCCCTCCCTCCCTCTATCTTTTTAATTTATAACCTGTCTTTCTCCCAGACTGGGACACAAGGTGGCTTACAAAGGACAGAAAATCAAAATGAAATCACATATAGTTCAAAACATATACAAGTTGAGGTTAAGAATGTATTGAGCCAGCTTAGCCTCCCTAGGGATGGACTTCCAAAGTCTGGGAGCAGCTGCAGAGAAGTCCGTCTTTCATGTTCCCACAAAATGTACCTGTTAAGGCAGTGGGGTAGAGAAAGGTGCCTCCTCTCAAGATTTTCAAACTCATGTGGGAACATAATTTTGTTGTTTGATATAATCATGTTTATTAGTTTTTAAAAATATAATCCTTTTAGTAATTATGTTAGTGCTATCACATTAATAGAGTGACATGATCAGTCTATTATTACAATGAACATATTTACCTTATGAGGCACAGTTGATGAGATTCTTCCCATACTATCTAATATTTTTCTGCTTGAAATTCCAATATCTCCCATTTTTCAGTCTCTCCTCTAAAAGGTATCCCTTTCA
Source organism: Phrynosoma platyrhinos (assembly GCA_020142125.1). NCBI lineage: Eukaryota > Metazoa > Chordata > Lepidosauria > Squamata > Phrynosomatidae > Phrynosoma > Phrynosoma platyrhinos. Next base: position 313,808,983 of record CM034701.1, read on the forward strand.
TTGGTCACTGGGATATTGTCCCAGAGGTCTCTCCAGTCCTCTATGAGCATGAGAATTATTTTCCATTTCCAGGAGTAAATGTAACAGAGGACAACTCTTCTGAAGGTAGCACAAAGCTGAGGAAGTTTCTTTTTTGAATACAACTGCAGGATCCCATAACTAGCACGACTTGTGTTTGAAGTCTCAGTGATATTCTGTTACCTAGTTAACACACTGTAGTTTGCTTTGGTAGTCAGAATAGCATGACATAGAATCATAGAATCATGGAGTTGGAAGAGACCACAAGGGCCATTCAGTCCAACCCCCTGCCATGCAGGAACACTCAATCAAAGCATACCCGATAGATGGCCATCCATCCTCTGTTTAAAAACCTTCAAAGAAGGAGACTCCACTACTCTCCAAGGGAGAGTGTTCACTGTTGAACAGCCCTTACTGTCAGGAAGTGCTTCCTAATGTTGAAGTGGAATCTCTTTTCCTGTAGTTTGTAAACATTGCTCTTGGTCCTGTTCTCTGGAGCAGCAGAAAACAAGCTTGCTCCATCCTCAATATGACACCCTTTCAAATACTTAAACAGGACTACCATATCACCTCTAAACCACCTCTTCTTCAGGCTACACATACACAGTTCTTTAGTCATTCCTTATAGGGCATGGTTTCCAGATGCTTCACCATTTTAGTTGCCCCCCCCTTTGGACATGCTTAGCTTAGCATATAGAACAGAACCATGTAGATTCCACAACATGACTGTACATCATGGTGACTGTGAGTAAATTCAGATGACCAATGTAGCAAGTGATTAATGTGTGTGGGGAAACCTTGCTGCTTGAAATTGTATCTAAATTTATCATACATCCAAATATGTATCAGGACAAAATACACATGCAAACTCCCACACAGATATCATATGTTTGGTAGTACAGAGAATTGAATGAATCCATGGTAGAATATGTCTCCTTTTGGAAAGGTGTACAGACCCAGTCATTTATTAACATCTTCACCAAATGACACAACCACTCTTAAGCTCCCCCCCAAAAACCCCACCACAATTCCATTAAGAGAATGCCAACCTAGCCATATTTTACTACAGATGATAAACTGAAACAACTGCACATATCTGAACTACAATAATTAAAGGTAGATGTACGGTAGATGAATACATATCTAGTAAGGGTGAATAGGATTTTGCACAGAAATCTATCATTGAGGTAATTGAAAAGACATTTTCTTTGAGTCCCTCTAAATGTTAGGCTGAGGAATTGAACCCTGTAATTGGAGATGTCACTTTTTTAAACAAAATGCAGTTAATATAAAAGGTGCATCTGGTCACTTCTTTGCTCATCCTTGCCTTACTATGGATTCAAAGATGTTATTTTCTTCAAAATGATACTTTCTCTTTTTGGCATCATCAGTTATGTAAGAAATATATTTCACAAGTGTCTTTCAAAGTCAGATGTGCAGTCTTCAGAAACATTTTAAAAATTTTATTTAGCAACATCAATAGGCATGACACTTGATAGGGTATAAGATGAGAGGTCTGTGTTCCTATTTCACCATTCAATTTTATATTGTTTTTAAGCTTTTACTCAGTGTGGTTTGTAATAAGCAAATGGACCATGGAGTATTATCCTCACAGCAGGAATGACTGGCAGTAGAGACTGAGTGTCATGACAGCAAATTGTTACTTATTAATATATTATTACATTGTTTTTACTCAGAGGTGGGAGAGATGATTTTGGATTATTTGGCCTCATGTGCTAAAATAACTTGGCTGATTTTGTATATTATACTCCTTAACTTGGGCATCTGGTGCTCTACCAGAGACCATAAAAAGTTTTGGGCTGGTCCAGCTCAGTAGCCAACTCTTCTCTCTCTTATGAAAGAGCAGCCAGTTTTTTAAAGACAGCTTCTTCCCTTTTCTTCCTTTATCCCCCACCTGTTTGCCTGTCAAGCAGCTCTCTATTTTATAGTTCAATCCTTAGTTGGGAACATTTTATTCAATATTGTTTATATCTCTCTCCTCACCCCATCCTTTCTATAAAGAACTTTGCCCAGTAAGTTGCTACACCATCTTCAGAACTGGAAGAAAGTTTAATGATTTAATCCAGTTATTTAATCCAGTTATATAAATCTATTTAATCTCATTATTCCATTTGAATTTGGAGTTTTTTGGAGGTCCAAAGGTACAATCTGGGACATCTGGAACATTGTGGAGTATCACCAAGGATTTAGCAGTGGGAGATTGCCATCTTTCAATGGGCCCTGGGTTCATGGGATTGCAATCTATTTAGTTTTAAGGGCTTTTTCTTTGGTAGTTGCTGGTCTAGAATGGTGAGTTATAGCAATAACAAGTACATTTTTATACTGCTTATCAGTGAACTAGCACTCCCTAAGCAGTTTACAGTGTGTAATCCAATTGCCCCCAACAAGCTAGGTACTCATTTTACCAACCTACAAAAGGATGGAAGGCTCAGTGGATCTTGGAGCTCTCCTCAAGGATCAAACTCGCAACCTTGTGGTCGCAGTATCAGCATTTAACCACTGTGCCAGCAGGGCTCCTATAGTTCACTGCTATATATTGAGTATTTGGATCTGTTGCTATGTGTGACATTGCCATTGCAGTTTAGTCTGGGATGAAATATTGACTCTGAAGTCCCCATATCTCATGTTTTGTGGTATGATGGATATAAAAAGCCTATAATAAAGATCTACAGATCATGTTGGAACTTTGCCTGACTGTCAATAGCAATATTCAGCCAAAAACTAAATTTTAGGAATTTCCAATTAATGGTTTCCAGTGTGTTAATAGTCTAAAGAGAGGAATAGATGTTCAATGTTAATTTTTTTAGAATGCGTTCTTCTAAATAATATAGACAAAGCCAGCCCACTATAACTGAGTTGTGTACACACTCAATAGTGTGTATACACACTGACACATGCATTTTTGTCCAGTGTTTGTTTTTATATCTGGTTGGTTCATATCTTATGTTGTACACAAAATAAAAGCCCTGATTTTAAAAAGCTCACAAGAAAGATTATAGTGGGGAGAACTAAAAAATATTAAAGTTTGTAAGGAGGGTTTATAAACTTATGGGGTATGATTGGTCCCTGATATTGTAGTTATTGTTAACAGCCATCAAGTCGACTTTGTCTTATGGCACCTCTATGAATGGGAGACCTCAAAGTCCCCAAGTTGTTAACCAACCTGCTTAGGTCGCAGACCTAGAGCTGTGTCTTCCTTGATTGAATCGATCCATCTTGAATATGATTTTCCCATTTTCCTACTGCTTTCTATCTTACCAAACATTGATAATGTCTTTTTGCATTCCTCCCCAACAACATTCCTGCTTTCAGCCCAGAGTTCATTTGTTTTCAGTCAGTTAGGCTTAATGGTGCAAATTATTATTCACTATCTTTAAATTCTACAAGGATGTTCTTCAAGTTGAATTTTGGCATGATGGTTGGCTTAGTCTTCTTCTTTAGCTTTATCCCAACTTTAGCTATCAGTCATTCATGATTTGTGCCACAGTCTGCTCCTAGTCTTGTTTCTGCAGAGAGAATGAAGCTTCTCCATCTTCTGCTTCTAATGATGTAGTCTATTTGGTTTCTATGTTGGCTTTCAGGTAATGTCCATGTATACTGTCACTTCTTGGGTTGTTTAAAGAATGCATTTGCAGTGAATTAACTGTTGGCCTTGTAAAATCCAGTCAGCTGGTTTCTTGCTTCATTTCTTGATCCTAGGCCAAATCTTCTTACAACTGATACCTCTCCATTTCCTATTTTTGCATTCTAATCTACCTATGATTAACAAGAAGTTCTGTTTTGGTGTGTAGTTGATTTCCTCTTGGACTCCTGTATAAAGTCTTTCAGTTTCTTTTTCTTCTGCCTATGCAGTTGAGGATAGTATTGATTTATGGTTATATTGATGGAAATTTCCTGAAGTCTTTTTGATATGATTTGGTCAGACTTTGCATTATATCCTTTGACTGCTTTTGCTACATCTTTCCTCATTATAAATGCCACCCCATATCTTCTTATCCTTTCATTTCCTGAGTAAAATAGTATGCAGTCATCTGTCTCAAAATAATAATAATAATAATAATAATAATAATAATAATAATAATAATAATAATATGGTTTATTTATATACCGCCCCAGTGGCAAGTGTTCCATACCTTCCCAGTTCAACTCACTTATCCCAGCTATTGCAATATTTATACATTCTGTTTCTTGTATTACTATGTGTAGCTTCCCCTGGTTCATGCTTCTCACATTCCATGTTCCTGTGTAGCATGTGTTGTAATGTGCTGGACTTTTCTTTCACCTCTGAACATGATAATAACTAAACTTGCATCCAGTTGCATCATTAGCCCCAGTGCTACTTATAGTTGTCCTCTGCTCTACCCCAGTAGCTCATTGTGTACATCCTGGCACTTTCACTTGTTTCATGTTATATTGTGCCATTATAGGGTTTCTGTGGTAAAAGATCTTAAAAAGGGGCCTTAGCTATAGTACCACTGCCATTGTTTCTGACAGATCCTCCACCAGTGTCACCCTCCACTACTGTTGCTACCCAGTAGCTGTTTGGCGCATTTAGTCTGGTCTTGATGCTTATTCAGGAGTACCGTATATCTACACACAGCAGAAAGGAAACTGTGTTGTCTTTGGGGCAAGGGCTGGATACAGCATAAAACACATGGACATTGCATTACAGTAAACAATTTGTCTATTATGAAAATAGGCAAACATTGCATTGTATTTTTACTTTCTATGTACCTTTCTTGGTTGACTTGCATAGGGCATATTATGGGCTAAGCAATAACAAGCAACTGATAACTTTAAATAGTGTTTGGTGAGGTTATGTTGATTGCTGACATCATACATTGTTATTGATTGCCCCCAATTTTTTCCTAGAGGATGGATTCCCTCCCCCCCATAACCCTCTTTTAACAGCAAAAACATTGACACTCCCCCCATAAAATAAGTAGAATTAAACACCACGTGCCAATCTGCAACTTGTCATGAGTAAGGACTGTATGAACCATGGAGACATAAATGATTGGCACAAAAGTTCTATGGATCCCTTCCCAATTTTTCACCCCTTTTCATGATGGAGCTGCTATAGAAAAGTACAAATAAATATATTGTTTGAGAGTGTAGGTATTTCTGAATAATTTAGTTTTGTTTTATTAGATTTAGAAACTCAGTAATTTCTTTTAGTTTTTCCTATCACAGACTGTGATTCTGACATAGACATTGCTTAACATTAAGTTCTGAAAGTGACTCATTAAAATAGTGAGTCAGTAGATTTCCCCCTCCCCCAGTCTGTGTCTTGTGTGTTGTCTGTTGCTCATGTTCCCCCCCCCAGCAACCCATGAAAAAATTTGATAAGCAGAACAAAATTAGAGTAATTCCTTTCCCAGAGAGAAGTGTTCTTACTCCCTTTTAGTTCAAGATAATTAATAATGATCTCCCCTAGTTTCTTCTCCTTCTATGGGATAACTGAAGAACTGGTAACAAAAAAACCTTCCTCCTATAAATCTCTTATGAGAAGTGATGCATCCATTGGTTTAAACATCTTCTCTTTAGGTCAGAACATTTCTAGCTGCTGATCTAAGTCACAGAGAATGCACAAATTAATGTTAAAATTCCAAAGTTTGGATGCCCACAGTTCTAAAATAAAAGCTGGCTTAAGGCATTTCTGTCAATGTATACATATATGTAACTTTTTGTTTAGAAGAGCATTCTGGGGAGGTGTGGGGAGAGATGAGCCAAATACATTCATACCATTAGAAATAGTCACTATTCTTTTATGGAGATGAGTAATATGATGGTGACACTCAATATTTATTATTTATTTGTTATGTATTTCAAATATTTATACACTGACCTTTATTAACAAACTTCTATATCTGCCTACAAAATTAATTAAACAGTAATTGAATGAAAAGTCAAATATAGAAATGTACAGTAAAAACAAAACAAAAAAATCATTGAGCTACATATTACAGTCAACAAATGCTTGGTTCAACAGATGTTTAACATGTATAGGAACACAATCAGGTTGGGTGTCTATTGTACTTGGGAAAGAGGATTCCAATGGCATTGTGCTACAGCAGAAAAAGTCCAGCTTCTGGTTGCCACCAGATCAACTTGTGCACATGATGAACAATCAGGAAAGCTTAATATGAAGAATTAGATTAATAGACAGGTTGATATGGGAGGAGTTGCTTCATCAGGTATTTTCATTCCAATTTATTAAAGAGCTTTTGTTTTGTTAATACCATGGAGCCAAATAAGATTGCCAACTAGCAAATTTATATGAGCAAATGGGTAACTGTGTTCTTCAAATGCTCCTTTGCTTATCAGCCTAACTGACAAGATCTGGATGAGGAGTAGTTTCTGGGCCAATCCTATGGGAAGACCATTCAGAGTCTGGCAAAGTTACCCCTTTAAACTATAGATTTTAGATTGTAGCTGCCAGAATGGCTCTATTGCCTGGAAGGTTCTGTGATTGTAATCCAAAAAGAGAATTTTAAAGGTTTGAACCTCATAGAGAATGTTTTAGAATAATTGAAATTACCAGTGAAAGAATGATCTTGCCAGACTGTCTCTATCTAGAAATGGCAAGCCCTATTGCTGAGACATTTAAAAGAGCACTGCAGAATTAAAAGCCTACCCTTTCAGAGAAATGCAATCCTGTAACAGGAAATCTGACTAATTCCCAGAGTGAACATCATTCACCCACAAAACTTCCTTCATGTCTGGATTCATCCTTAGTTTATTGGCCATTGTTGAGCTATCAGTGCTTCTAGATACTGATCTAGTACATATAAAGCCACAATTGATGTATATGTCACAAAGAAGTAGAATTGGGTATCATCAGCATATTGTTGACACTGTGATCCAGATTTCTTAATGGCCACTCACAGTAGTTTTATGAGGAGGTATTGTAAAGTTTTAATTATCAGCTTTAAATTTTTTTGACAGAACGGTTGTTTTGATTTGAAGTTATTAACTTATCTTTACATAGTCACCATGAAGACTTAAATATTTTTCCCAGCATTTCTTGACCTTCTGAATACTATTATTGTAGAAGTCTGCAGATTGCACCTCAAACCACTCTTCCATTTCATGAATGATGTCATCTGTGTTGTCAAATTGGTGATCCTGCAATGGATTTTTCATTTTGGGGAAGAGAAAAAGTCACTTGGTGATGATGACATTGACAAAATTTCATCAATATACCATAATAACTTCCTGGTGATAAGTATTACTTTACAATACCCACTTGTACACTTTAGTCAGTTCTGGCACAACCTGTAACAAAAATAAAGAACACAATGAGCTGATTTTTCTCAACATCATACACAATGATGACACTGACAAAATTTCATCAATATACCATAATAACTTCTGGGTGATAATTATTACTTTACTGTACCCCCTTTCACAGAATTGGAAACAATATGGTATTTTGTAGCCACATGGCAAGCAATGAGAAGCTTTGTAACAACTCTGAAACTGACCCTATAGATAGGAATAGAATCACTTTGTTGGTATAGAATTTTGTGCCTTGTATCCCAAACCCATAGACCTGGCCCAAGCGCAACCAGGAGAATAATTAGGGATGCTAGGCATCACTCTCCCAGTCAAAGAAATGCTGATCCACTTGACCAATAATTTAGATTCTAGATCCACTTGACCAATTCTGCCCCTATTTTCCTGAAACCAGCAACAGTGAACAAGGATTGCTAAATCACATGGTTAGCCAAATTGGTACTTTATCTACTTCCTCAGGTTCAAAAAGCCTGACACCCGCCTCACAAATCAGATGGCACATTGGATGCCTTGACAGGATCATCGATAATGGTATCATTGAAGTTGCTGGAGAGGTGTACCTTTCATGTGTATTGCTATCTGGAGAAGATGTTAACAAGCTTTGAACCCCACATAATAGTTTGTTTACCTTGCTTCTTGAAGATCCATGGGAGACAGCAAAGGCAACTGTGTTTCGCTGCCTTCACCCCCACACAGTAGGCATGCTACACTGGCAGATGCATGCCATCTGTCTGTGATTCCTATCTTTACCTTGAATTACCAAAGAACAAAGACAACAAAATGTAGGGCTTCTAAGAAGACTGGTTATGTAACCTTGGTTAAAATATTTACTTTAGTTTAAATTGAAACAGTCTTTTGGTCTATGAAGCTGGTGAAATCCTTTTAGAAAAGCAGCTGGAGATGAGACGAGTAATGATCATATTAACTTAATTGTTTCCCTTAGAATCAAAGCTGATTAAGTAAGTGAACATTCAAATATCATCTAATGGTTTTGCCATTTTAAAAAAAAATCCTTGTAACCAAGACCTAACCTTTTACATAGGAAAGCAAAATTAACTAGTTTCTCTTAAGACAGTATTAGAAATTTTATTTCAAAAAGAAAGTACTAAAAAGTCTGTAATATTCCCTGCTTAGTGTCAGGCAATCTTGTACTTGTCTCTAAACTTGTTTTAAACCATGCAAACTGTCCTGATTGCTTTTGGTTTGATAGATGATTTATTGATAGATAAATAAATTAGGCATTGTATAAAAATAAATATAAATTATTTTTGGTTGGATGCAGAGGTGCTCTCCCATGAACAGAAGGGAGGCTAGGAGTCACATGCAGTGAACAACAACAACAACAAAAAAGTCACTTTCTAACAGAAAATTATTTGGATAGGATTTTGAGGCTCCACACATGCAATGATATGGGAAATCTGTTAGATTTTAGCTGTTTTGAGCTTTAAAGGAAGATAGGATAGAAATTCTTAAAATGTGAGTAAGTCACATGTTCACATCTATATTTAATATTCAAATAATCACAAGTGTGTAGAGAGATCTTGTAGCACCTTTGAGACTAATAGAAAGAAATTGGCAGCATGAGCTTTCATAGACTTCAGTCTACTTCCTTGGATAATCACAAGGTTTTTCAGACTAAAACCATTAAATTAGTAATTGCTACAGTACAGGATGGGGTGAATTTACAAGGCACAAAACTATGTGAAAATCCTTCTGGTTTGTTCATACATTTGCTACAGTACAGGATGTGGTAAGTTTACAAGGTACATAACTATGTGAAAATCCTTCTCCTTCATTCATACATTTATTCCTGCTGTTTTCATGGACAAACTGAATATCATATTATATTAATGATACTGTATAAACCCTGTGACTGAAGTGTCCCCAGTATTTTACTAGCTGGGCTATGAAGTTTTGCCAAAACAGGGTTATTTCTCCTATTGATAGGAAACTTTGTGGTAGGAAAAAATGCAGTAAATTTATGAGTAGTGGGGACAGCAGCTTTTTTCAAGCACATTGTCTTTAAAATTCATTTTGAAGCATAAAATAAGTCTGATGGTAAAAGTAAAATTATAGACCCTCTCTATGTGGAAAGATTTATCAAAAAAGTTGGAATGCTGACAATTTGAATAAGTTCATGTTTTATAATTCAGCTTTCTTTTATTTTTTTAAATAAACATTAATTCAATGGTACTGAGTACATAGATAATGCTCATCATATTCAGTAGTTGTCTCCAGCCTCATTGGATGTGACATATTCTCAAAGGAGGCATAACTGGAGGCAGCATGGCAAACCTCCGGCCTCATTGTTAGATATAAGCTGGAACTAAGTCAAGATTTATTGTCTTATGAAGCAACGAAACAGTGCTATTTGTACTGAACTGAACCTAAGCCTAAACAGTGATATACACCCATACCTTTCTTTTATCTGGCAATTGTTTCCCATGGGTGTATGTTAAACTTGCATCAAACATTGGCTCTTTCAGTGATTTTCTTTTTAATCACATTGAAAGGTTAAGAATAAAAATTGGAAAATTTATGATTGAACTTTCTGAGATGGCATATTGGCATAATTGAGTTCTGTCGGTGGTTTAGATTTTAGGCCTCTCTTTACTGGGAGTCTCAACTTCTTTTAACACATTATTCTACAAATGTCAGATACAGTCTACCCTTCCTATATGCAGCAGATTCATTCCAGACCCCCTGTGTAGAGGATAAAAAACACAGGACCTCAAGTCCCATTTGAATGGGGTACGCGCATGGTGTGGAGCAGGTCCCACGGGCATGCACCCCATTCATTTTACTGAGGCTTGCCATCCACATGACCTTGAGTCCACAGATGGTGAGCCTGCATATAGCATGGGCTTGCTCTATTTAGGCATCTGTTTCCAAACGTTTATGTGACATTCAGAACTGACTAGCCACATATGGGAGCCATCTGCCTTGAATATGTTTTACTGCTTTCTTTTTTTTAAAAAAAATGTTTGGTTAGGGAACTTTTTCTACAAATCAGTTTTAGCAACTGTTTGGGGATCCACCATGTTAGATACAACATAGCAGTCATCTTCTACCATTGACTGAAAAAAGGCCAGGACACATTTAGAAAAAAAAATAGGTTGCAGTTCTGTGCATACTTAATAGGGAATAACAAAATGGAATGTAATTCTGAATAAATATGTGAAGACTTGGGCTCTTAATGTTATAGAAATGTATTTGTCACAACTAATTCTCGATCAGAATGGTTTCTTCATAGTTCTGTTTAACTGGGCCAGATATTCTAGGTTCAAAGCCAATATTATTTGTATGGTAGCTTATCACATGAGTCAATTAAAACAGAAGTATCCTCTGTTTGGCCCACCACATGATGCCATTGTAGTCTGTTGTTGTTGCAGCAGAGATCAATTAAAAAGGAATTCTTTTTACTTAAAAAAACCCATTATTGATTTCCTTTCCTGCTTATGTCACACTGTGATTCAGATACAAAGCTCCAATGCTCTTTTACAGGAAGACCCCACTGATCTGAGGGGTTAAGGGACTGCAGCACTAACAAAAATCAGTTGTGCAAAAAGTAGAGCCCCCATTGGCCACTCTGAGACCTCTTCAGTGGGTTTGGGGTGTGTGCACATGGTGCATGCAGGTGCACATGCACACACAGAAAACGCCTCTCTAACCTCCAACCAGAGGGCACAGTATGGCATGACACTGAGCCTGAGACATCAGTGGACAAGAAGTAGGAGGGAGTCTGGGGATTGGAATCTGGACCTGGGCTGCTATAATTGGGCTGACCTCTCCTACCACAGGGATCCCAATGGCCTGCTTTCTCTGTCATGCTCTCCAAAGCACCATCAGGGAAATAAGACAAAGGAAGGACCCCTCTCCATCCATATAATATCCCTGCTCCTCCCCCGAACCATTCCTTTGCCTTAGGCAAGCATTTTGTGTGTGTGCTCTCCCCAGCCCCCACCTCTGTGACCAGGAGGTGCAATAGGGCATTAGTGCTTTAGCACTATCAGATGCTACAATCTCAGAATGGTTATGAAGGTGTTATGAAGCAATCCTGTTTGAATGATATTTTAAAGACAACACAATTGTAGTGGGAGAAGAGACAATGTTGTAAGGCCCTTAGTCTTCATTGGCCCTCTAAGAAATTTAGCTTTGATTTTTAGGAAAATTTTAGAAACCCTAAATTTAGAAAGAGCAAGTGATTATTCAGAGAGTTCAGGAGCCTAGCATCAATTCCATGCACAATACCCATCAGGAACATATGGCAAATCATCAATAACCATCATGGATATATGGCAAATTTCAAGAGTTTTGAGTCTAAACAATAAAATATGACTAATGGAATCAGTCTCAGCTGGATCAATTCCAGAACAAATAGTTTAAAGACTTCTTAAACATCTTTAACATTGCAGAGGTAGGTTAAACTGTAAATCCTTTGGTTTTAAGAGAAAAAATAACTATTACATCATGGATGGATTAAGTATATAAAAATCATGTGGCTTTCTTTTGCTGATGACATAGGGCATTATCACACAAGCCTCAGTCTCACTGCAATCACATTAGTAAAAGAAAACAGAAACTTACTGGTTTGGAGCATTCACTTATAACACATTTCTGCAATAGCACGAAGGTGTTGTTTTTGTCATCAGTGGTCCCTCATGATCTCTTTTGCACTCTTCCTTAATCCCACCATCCTTCGTTCCTTTTTTGTTTTTGTTTTTATTTTTAATGCAATTTAATTTTTTAAAAAGAAAAGTAGTGGGTGGCGGAGGGGAGAAAATCAACCTGCTTGTGAATGGTGATGGCAGGGGAGGCAGGGGGAGAGGAAGAGACACTGATTGCCAATATCAGAACTTCTGTGGAAGGGACATTTCACACTTCTGGAATAATGGAAAAGCAGTGTGATTGGGATTGATGGGTCTTGCCTGACAATGAAAAAGAACACTAACAATGTTTCACAGGCACAGCAGCAATAAGGAGACAATATCTTGCAATAAGAATTTTTTAAAAATGCTATTCTCCAACTTTAATTGTGGTTTAAAAGGCTTGCAGCAATTTAAAAGCCTTGCATCAATTTACTGAATAGTTACTGAGTTGCGTTGGGAATCCTATGTCTGAAGTTGGGGGAGGGGACTGCAGCGAAACTCTAACAACAAGGTACTATTTTCTTATTTAATTTTATTTTTGATGTTGTCTTTAGGTTATAAATGGAGATCACTCATCAATGCCTCTTAAAGAGAGAAATGATTACTCAGAATGAACCTTTAAGTTGTGTTCATCTGTCAGATAAAGGCATGACCTTTTTGGGTTCTTAGTGTTCTTTATTACAATGCACTGGCAAATACTTCTTTAAATATCCTTTGATACCTGTTGAGAATTATGCCTGAAGCATTGTTCCCTTCACTAAAAGTCTTGCTACTCAGCCAAATTTATGTTTGTTTCCAGATCCAACAATATGTTTTTGTGTCAAATACTGCAGAGTAGTCATTCATTAAAAAGAAGGTTCAATTACTGTAATACTATCTAATCATTTACCTCTAAAAATCATTTTAGTATTCTGTAGGTAGTAAGAACTTTTGACAGAACAAACCAGAAATGGGTCTATGTGAATTGGATTTTATTAATACAGTAATTAGTTGCTCCTGAACTGACACATCATTCACACATAACAGGAACAAAATGTCTTCAGGCCTGGTTGAAGACGTTTTGTTCCTGTAAGGCACTGAATGAACCAAAGCATGCATCTCACCATCCTTTGCAGCACTGCAAAGAATGCTGTGTTGCAGTTCTTTGAGGTCATGCTCCTTGGCATTTAAGCCAATGCCATTTCTTTTATATGTGATCTCTGTAACATGCTGTGATTCAGATGCTGATTATTCTGTAAGGTGGAGACAATATGGAGTAGGTATAGTATCATATATGATATCTTTTGCTGCACAGTAGTGAGTTGGATTAAACAAGTCTTGCATTATTTCCAGTTCTTACTTTTTCCAGGTGTATTGCATTAGAAGATGATGCAAAAATGTGTTAATCATGTTCTTATCTTCTTCCAGGAATTCGGAAAGACCGCAGAGGGGGTCGTATGCTGAAACACAAACGTCAAAGAGAGGAAAATGACAGCAGGAATGCAGGGGCTTTAACTGAGGCAAGGAGCGCTGCTCTTTGGCCGAGTCCCCTGATGATCAAACATAGCAAAAAGAACAGTCCAGCTTTATCTCTGACTGCAGATCAGATGGTCAGTGCCTTACTAGAGGCAGAGCCACCTGTTGTCTACTCAGAATATGATCCTGGCAGGCCTTTCAATGAAGCTTCTGTGATGACACTGCTAACCAACCTTGCTGACAGAGAACTGGTGCACATGATCAGTTGGGCAAAAAGAGTACCAGGTAAGAATAGTAGTAGATCATTTCTGAACAACTTTTCATATTGATTGATTGATTGATTGATTGAAATATTTATACCCTGTCTGATATCAAAGATATCAGCATGGTTTACCAAAAGCATTAAAACAAGTCACACAATAAAATAAATAAGCTAAAATACCCAAGCCTAAGGGGAGGACATTCCACAATTAGGGTGCCAAGGTTGAGAAGGTCTTCTTCCATGTCCTACTACAGTGTATTGATCTCTCTGGTGGGACATAGAGGAGGCCCCAGCAAGTATTAACTCTCAAGCAGGCACATATGGAGAGATGTCTTTCCTCAAATATCAAGGTCCCAAGCCATTTAGGGCTTTAAATGCTATCACAAGCACCTTGAATTTAGACTGGAAATGTATTGGCAGTCAGTGCCATTTTTTTTTTTTACAACTTTCATGAAATGCTGTTCATATGGTACTCCAGGCAGCAGTTGAGCTGCTGCATTTTACATTAGCTACAGTTTCCAAGTCTTCTTCAAGAACAGCCCTACATAGAGGACATTACAGTAGTCTAACCATGAGGTTACCAGTGCATGGACTACTGTGGCTAAGTTATCTGTCCAGGAACAGTCATAGCTGCTGTACCAATCAAATCTGGTGTCAAGCACTTCATGCCACAGAGTCCATTTGGGCCCCCAGTAACAAGGAGGGATCTATTTACCTGTTCCTTCAGCAGGAGTGCAACCCCACCCAGGACAGACTGTTTATCAAATTCCTGGACCCAAGAACCACCAGTCCACAGAGCCTCCATCTTATCAGGGTTCATTTTCAGGGTTTTTGTTTTTGTCTTTGTTTTTGCCCTCAACAAGCCCATTACAGTACCCAGGTTCGTTCAGCAACTGCACAACCTCAGCTGACTCTGCTAACAAGGAGCAATAGAACTGAGTGTCATCAGCATATTGATGGCAACCCACATTAAATCCTCTTATGATCTCCCCCATGGCTTCATGTAGAAGTTAAAAAGCATGGGGGATAAAATGGAATCCTGTGTCACCCCACAGCTTAATAGCCATAGGGTTGAACAGGAATCCCCCAATGCTACTCTCTGGGACCAGCCTCCCTAAACAGGACTGAACCACTGCAGAACAGTGCTTCCTATTTCCATTCCACAGAGCTGATCCAGTAAGTGTCAAAAGCCACTGAGAAATCTGAGAAGATGAATAGGGTAGCACTCTCCCTGACTTTTCCATGGAATAGGTAATTGATTAAAGCAGGGGTAGGCAACCTTTCCCCTTTAAGGGCCGAGGGACTTCAGCTCCCAGAATCCCAGGAGCTATTGGCCAACATGGGACTATTTGCCAACATAGTTGAGGCTTCTGGGAGCTGAAGTCCCTCGGCCCTTAAAGGGGAAAGGTTGCCTACCCCTGGATTAAAGCAACTAAGGCCATTTTCAGTGCTGTAACCTGGCCTGAAACCACACCTTGATTACGTACCTTAAGGCACAGTGCTGACAAGGCAGTCAGCCAAATGTGAGTGGAATTCACATTGAGGGAAATATTATTTATGCTCTCCTGTCTTTTACCTACACAATTGCATGATTACATGCACTGGCAGAAACTTGTTTTTCTGGTATTACTGTGTGCAATGGATCTTGTAGCACCTTTGAGACTTCTTCTTCTTCTTCTTCTTCTTCTTCTTCTTCTTCTTCTTCTTCTTCTTCTTCTTCTTCTTCTTCTTCTCATATATCCAATATAAGGACTGAAAGAAAGAATCTGCATGAAAGCATGAACTTTTGCAGACTTGAGCCTGCTTCTTCAGATGCATGGAAGTAGGCTCAAGTCTAATAAAGCTCATAATACCAGCTTCTTTCACCTAGTCTCAAATGTGCTGCAAGATTTCTTTGCATACTGATTTTCCAGACTAACAAGGCCATGTCTTTGAATTCTTTGTTGTTGTTAACTGCCTTCCTGTTGATCTTGAACCATGGCCACCCTGCTGATGAGATATCTCCAGCCCCCCCTGTCAAACTCATATTTGTGGTCTCTTTAATAAATCTCCATCCATCCAGCATGTGGCCTCTCTTTCCACTTCCCTCCACCTTTCCTAACATTATTGTCTTTTCCAACGATACATGCCTTCTCATGATGGTTCCAAAGTACAACAGTCTAAGTCTTGTAATCTTGGCTTCTAGGGATATTTCTGGCTAGAGCTGGCTTGACCCATTTGTTTGTCCTCAGCACTCTTCTCCAGCACCACATCTTAAATGTGTTGATTTTCCTCCTGTCTTATTTCTTGACTGTCCAGCTCTCGCATCCATATGTGATAATCAGGAATACAATGGCTTGCATGATTCTGACTTTTGTGTTGAGTTGTACATTTTTGTATTTTAGGATCTTTTCTAGTTCTTTCATAGCCACCCTCCCCATTCTTAATCTTCTCCTGATTACCTAACTTCAGTCCCCATTCTGATCAATGTTTGATCCCAGATATGAGAACGCTTTTACTATTTCTATTTCATCATTGTCTAATTTGAATGTGTGTAAGTTTCTCGTCATTATTTTTGTTTTCTTTATATTCAACAATAAGCCTGCCTTTGCATTTCTTATTTGATCTTCTTAGTAGTTGTTCCAGGTCTGTGAGATTTTCTGCTGGTATTATGATATCAGCAGCATTTTTGAGATTGTTGATGTTTCTTCCTCCTATTTTCACTCCTCTTTCTGCCATGTCTAAGCCTGCTTTCCTTAGAATATTTTCTGCATATAGGTTGAATAGGTAGGGTGATAGGATGCAGCCTTGCCTGACTCCTTTACCAATTGGGAACCATTCTGTTTCTCTGTGTTCTGTCCTGACAATAGCCTCTTGTCCTGAGTACAGATTCTTCATTAGGACTAGCAGATGGGTTAGCACTCCCATGTCTTTAAGGATGTTCCATAGCCTTTCATGATTTATGCAGCCAAAGGCCTTGCTCTAGTCTATAAGGCACATGCTGATTTTCTTTTGGAACTCCCTGCTATGCTCCATTAGACATCATATATTTGCAATGTGATCCCTGCTTCCTCTTCCTTTCTTGAACCTTGGTTGGATCTCTGGGATTTCATTCTCCATGTATTGTTGGAGCCTATGTTGCAGAATTTTGAGCATAATTTTGCACCATTGAATTACTATGGAGAGTGTAAACAGGAAAGGCAAGTTGAATATTGATTGAGTCTCCATTATTCAAAATACTTTGGGCCAGAATTGTTTTGGATTTCAGATTTTTTTTAATTTTGGTATAGTCACAAAACATAATGAGATATCTTGGAGATGGGAATCTAAAAATGAAATTCATTTGTGTTTTGTATACCCCTTATACACATGGCGGAAACAGAGTGAAGCAATGTTACAAAAGAAGAGGGGATTGATGTGTAATACCTATCCCTTCTTCAGTTCACTCTGTTTCCCAGGATAACTTGGAGAGCATACCATCCATTCCACAGACCCTTTGTCTACTCCTTTGCAATGCCAGGTCAGTTAAAAATAAGACCCACATTATTCATGACCTCTTATTGGATGAGGTGGCTGACCTGGCATGCTTTACCGAGACATGGCTGGGAGATGCCAGCGTGGTGACTTGGGCGCAGGCTCTCTCAGCTGGGTATACGGTCAGTGAGCAGATAAGGGAAAGTGGGTGGGGGGCGGCGGTGTGTCCTTGGTTTATAGAAACAACCTTACCTTAACCAGGAAGCCTATCCGGAAAACAACCTACATCGGGTGTATGTACCTTAGCCTGAAAACCAGGGATAGCTTGGAGATTCTGTTGGTATACCGTCCACCCCGTTGCCTAACAGACTCCCTAACCAAGCTGACTGCCCTGGTCTCTGAGTTGCTGTTGGAGTTGCCCAGACTTTTGGTCTTGGGCGATTTCAACATCCCACTTGAGACCAGCTTGCAAAACCTAACTGGCGCAGCTTGGGAGTTCGTGGAGACCATGACAAACATGGGCCTATCCCAACTGGTTGATGGGCCCACACATTGTGCCAATCATACCCTCGATGCGGTTTTTAGTACAGAGCAGGAATATCCGTGGGCGGAGGTTACAAATACCTCCACATTGTCATGGACGGATCATTTCTTGGTCCAGATGGAGCTAAGAGCCACTGCTGCCCTCCCCGGGGGTGGCGGACCCATTAGAATGGTCTGCCCTTGAAGGCTAATGGAACCAATTGGTTTCCAGAAGGCCTTAGAGGGTTTAATGGTTGGTAATGCTGGTGATTCTGTCAAAGCCTTGGTGAACACCTGGAACACCGATCTTACCAGGGCCATTGACACAATTGTTTCCAAGCATCTTTTCCAGCCTGCTTCTAATTGTAAGCCCTGGTATACAGAGGAGCTTAGGAGGATGAAGCGAGCTGGACAACAACTAGAGTGCAAATGGTGGAAGACTCGGCTCTTATCCTACAGAACTTGCCATAGGAAGCATCTTGATTCCTATCGGGAGGCTTTACGTGCAGTGCAGAAATCTTTCTGTTCTGCACGTATTGCGTCTGCAGAGTCTCGTCCGGCAGAGCTATTTAGGGTGGTGGGGGAGTTGATGAAGATTTCACCTGTGCCAAACCCCCTACTTAACCCAATGACGACCTGCTGTGAGGCGTTCAACATCCACTTTGCAGATAAAATCTCTCAGATAAGAGCCGACTTGGATGCCAGTGTTTTGGCAGAACCCATAGTTGAGGTATCTTGATCCATTTCAAACTGGCTTCAGGACAAGATATGGAGTTGAGACTGCCATAGTCGCTCTGACCAATGACCTCCGCCTGGGCATCAACTGGGGTAGTGTGACCCTGTTGGTGCTCTTGGATCTCTCAGTGGCTATAGATCATTCCATCCTCTTGGATCACCAGAGAGAGTTAGGAATTGGAGGCACTGCTTTGCAGTGGTTCCACTCCTTCCTCTCGGCCAGATCCCAGAGGATGAGGCTCGGGGATACTCAACCAGTAATAAATACCATACTCTATTTGACCTCCATACAGCTAACTGGAAGGTGCCAAATAGAATGGAGAAGATAATATGTGATAATCCAGTTGTTTGTGGACATCAGTTTCCATCAGCCAGTTTGGTCTGTGATGTGAAAT
This sequence comes from Phrynosoma platyrhinos, assembly GCA_020142125.1. Classification (NCBI taxonomy): domain Eukaryota; kingdom Metazoa; phylum Chordata; class Lepidosauria; order Squamata; family Phrynosomatidae; genus Phrynosoma; species Phrynosoma platyrhinos. The sequence continues at coordinate 313,827,792 of CM034701.1, forward strand.
GATTTGAGCTGATGTTCAGCAATATATGGAAGGCACAACTTCCCAAACCATAGGCATAGAATGGAGTGTGTGACAGAAATAGCATATAGTAGCATAAAACTGTTGCTGGTATCTGCTGTTAAGTTGATTTCAACTTATTGCAACCCCATGAATAAGAAACCTCTAAAAACCCCTGCCACCAGCTGCCCTGCTTAGGTCTCAAACACTCAGGGATATGGCTTTTTCCTCCCCCCCCCCCCCCCCCCACACATCTACTTTGCCAAGTATTACTGTCTTTTCTAGTGAGTCATGGTGTCTCATGCTGTGTCCAAAGTATGATAACCTCAGTTTAGTTGGCTCCTAGGAAGAGTTTATGTCTGATTTGCTCTAGGACCCATTCATTTGTATTTTTGGCAGGCCATGGTATCCACAGAACTCTCCTCCAGCATCACATTTCAATTATATTGATTTTTTTTGTCAGCTTTTTTCACAGTACAACTTTCACACCCAAACATAGAAACTGGAAATACTGTGGCATGGATGATTCTGACTTTGCTATCTATTGATACTAAAGATATCTATCCAGACACATGGAGATCTTATTTCTTCAGAGCTGTCCTTGTAAGTGTTAGTGTTCTGATTTCTTGACTGCAGTCTTCATTTTGATTAATGTCTTGGCCTACGTATATAAAATCTTTAACTATTTTGATGTCTTCATTATCCATTTTAAAGTTCTATAAATAATAAGTAGTCATTATTGTTGCTTTAACCCCATTTTAATACTTTTTTCCATCAAATACAAAATAGCATACTGCTTTGTTTTCTAAATCTTCAGATCAACATAAATAGGCAATGTGCCTAAAGATATGAAGATATTTTAGCTTTGTTCATATCCATGGACGTTATCACATGGGGGCAAATCTGCTGGTTAATCCACACAAATCCCAAACAGAAACTGGATTTGTGCCCCGCATTTTCACACAACATTGCACAGAAAGTGGACAGAAAGTGGACAGAAACTGGTGTTAACCGAGATCTTTTAAAATTTGGTTGTTTGGAGGAAATGCAAATGCGAAATTAAGGTAATTTTGCATTTACCGTAATGTGAAAAGCAAATGCGAATTTGGGAGCATTTCCCTGCTTTTCCCATTGTTCCAGTGAGCATTCCTCTATCTGCGCCTGTGCAAGAAGATCATTTCTAGTACGTTTATGGGCTTTTCTCACTTGTGTGTGAATGTTAAATGCACTTACTGTAAATTCGCAATTAAGGTAATTACATGTGAAAGCCATTTGTGGACTCAAGGTTTATTTTCCGTTTATTTTTGGAATGCCTCATTTCCACTTTATTATCACTTTCTGGCCCACGTGTGATAACGTCCCATGATTGTTCCTACAGGTTTCATAGGCCAATTTAATATTACATGCTTACTATATGGAAAGCATGTACTGGAAATAATTTATTGGTAACTGCAACAGAAACAGAAACCAGTACCAACTCGTTGAAACAGAAATTTCCCTTTTCATTTTTTTAAAGGTGAAAATTACTATACAGGAATGCACACATTCAAGATGCAATCAAATCTTGAAAGATTTTAAAAGGCAGAAAGCTGACATTTTTTTCAGGAAATGTGCCTCCCAGAAATTGTACTTCATAGGTTAAGATGCACAGGGTTGGATAGATAATAAGGAATAAAAACACCCAATGCAAAAGGTGAATGAGTATTAATACTGTCTTACTTTTGAGTAAGCAATGCATTAGTAATAACTGAATAGGGCTTTATCCAAATGTTCTTTGCTTACAGAATTTGGTCATACTCCCCTGGAGCTCAGATGGGGAGCGTTTATATTTGCTGGCTCCTTCAGAAGCAAAGGACAAGTGTGTTAGGGCACAGCAGGGTTGTGATGTTGAAGATGAGGGGGGAGACAGGGTTTATAAACTCTTTTCACCCCATCACTTCCTCTTTGGATGCCAGCAGTCAAGCCACTCACCCAAATTTTGATCCAGAGTACCTGATCACATTTGGGCCAGCTAGAATTTTCTCCCCTTTCAAAGTCCCCCCTCCATCCTCCACTACATTTCAGGGGTATATTGGTAGTGCTGTTTAAATAACAGGTTACTTGGCAGTTATTGTGGGGAGAAAGAGCAGATTTCAGTCAGTACCTGTAGATATCATTTTTGGTGAAGATCTCCATAATCTCACATTTTTGGCCATGGGATCCATGTAGCAAGGAAGGAACTGGTGTAGGGTATACCCTCACTTTAAATTGTAGAAGGTGAGGAAGGGATTTCTAAGGAGGACCATCATTCAAGACCAGCTGGTCTGTAATCCAATGCAGCTGGATTGCTCTGGGGGCTTGGGAGAATTTGCTTAGAAGGAGATCTATAGGTGACCCCTTAGCAGAACCCCTTTGCCATCCACATGTTAAATTACTTGAACAGTTAAAATAAAGTGACCGTGTTTTACAAAAGACTTGTCTCTGGTCTCATGATTTACCATAAGACTGCCAAACCTCTTTGTTAGAGCAGAAGCTTTCAGTAAAGGAAGAGAAGGAAGATGAGATTTTGACTGATTCCCCTTTCTTTCTTCCCTGTACCATATCTGCTCTGGAAAACTGAGGGACATTTTAGAATAGTGTAGACTATTGTTGGGACAGGTTGAAGAAAACAATGAAGAAATTGTGGAAAATGGCTCCCTTCCCTCACGTAAGCTTTCATAGGAACAAAGCACTTTTTGTGAGCAAATATACACAACTGGACCGAACTCAGAGAGATATTTCACATCTCTTAAATCAGTGGTAAACTATAGAGCAGAATGATCCTTTATGCCGGATCCATTACTCCAGCAATTCCTAAGTAATTGCCTTTACAAAATACCACCCTTGATTTATTGTGGAAGGCAAGTCATCAAGCTTAATATGATGGTTAGTTAACTAGCAGTTGTGGTTAAATGTCCAGGTTACATAACTAAGAGTATGGATTGTAAGGAAGGTAGCATTGAAATTTTTCTTTTTATTAAAAAGTGAAGTGTGTTGGCATTACTCTTAAAGGGCCTGGCTAATTATTTACTTCCAGTACAGTAGCTGTATAGTTTAATGATCCGAAAATGGTACGGTGGGCATGTAGACTTTGAAGTTTCAAGATGATTCACAGTACTGCAGTTATTTCATAGTTTCCTGAAGTAAAAAGATAAATAGCCAGAGTTTAATTTTTGGTTTAATGCTGCCAATCTAGCTGGTTTTCTTTTTCTTTTTTGATTTGGTAAAGGTATTGTTTTGTAAACTGACTTTATAATCCTCTTTGTTAAACTGGGAACACTGTGTGGCCTAAAATAACTATAGCTCTTTTTCCCATTCAGGATATCAAAATTCTTTTTTTAAGAAAACTTCCTCTGATAGTATTTTATACTTTTTAAGGGGAAGGCAATTCATACACTTCAGTGTAATCTGCACAAGCAGTTCTGTACCTGAAGTTCTTTGTAGATCTTTCAACAACATCTTAATTATATACCATGTAACTTGGTTCTGGGTTTCTTCAATGTCTGTACTGCTATGACTCTGACATCTAAGCCACAAGCCCAAAGGGTATATCTTTCATTGGAACTACTTCAGAGGCATGATTTATTAGGGGCCATGTTTCAGTAGAGGAGTTCATCCCACTACTTGCTCAGACCATGTAGTGCCACTCTGATACCCTAAATGCTTGGGGCTTGTAGAGCCTACACTGACAGCAGCAATCTACCTTTAATTAATTTTGGGAATATTTATCTTGGCTTTGTCAGAGGGGGTAACATATGCAGGAACTAAGCACTAGCTATACTGGTGATAATTGAGAGAGATTCCAGGCTGAAAAGGTTTCTAAACTGGAAGGCTTGTTTTGATATTTGAGAGATGAGAGAGGTTGATTTTGATTGATGATGCTTCATGTATTTTACAATACCTAGACAAGAGCAGGACTAAGAGGGCAGGAAAGGGGTGTTTAGAAATATGCAAGAAATGAAAGGGGGATTCCGGTCTTCTTTGATCTCACAGAATTCATCTTTTGGCTTTCTGTTTCTGTAAGAAATGTGGCGCGGGGGGGGGGGGGGGGGGGGGGGGGGGGGGAATGGCAGCACTCTTCCAACAAACTCCTCCATCCCCATGCCTTTCCACTTCATTGGGTCTACATGCCATTCACACTACATATTCTGGTGTCATGCATACCATTGCACTTGCACCCATTCTTGCTGGCACCTACTGTTGTATCAAACTATATCTGGATTAATAAATATATTAAGGGATGTTCAGATGTTTACAACTCTCCCTCCACACTGCAACTATTTACAGAAACTGTTACTAATATTTCATTTACACATTGTTGATTTTATCGCAACTATGTGAATAATCTCACTCAAGCATTCTGGGTTTGTTATTCACACTGTTGAACAGCATCTATGTGCACCTCTGTGAATTTGGTTGCTCACACATGTCAACACTCAAAGATGGAATCGATGATGCGAATGTATCTGAAGCATATTCAAGGCATGCAGAGTTTTATCCATTTTATTCACACAGCCTAAACTTTTTTAAAAACTTGGAAAAAGATCCAACATCAGTTGTCCTGGGTTAAATGATTTATTTTTGCCAGCCCCCCCCCCCCCCCCCCCCCCCCCCCCCCCCCCCCGTTGGATGCATTTAAAATGTACGTGAACAACAAAGATTCCACCCAGATTCTACCAGGAATATTTTCAGCATCTGAATAACCCCTAAACTATAGAAAAGGCTGCAGGGAGGCAGAGGAAAAGTAGTAAGTTCCACTGTACTGATGCAGCATGATTTTAGATTTAGACTCTGCTGACAAAATGCTGACTAGGCTAACTACTTTGCTGTTATGGTTAAATGCCTTTGAGTTGGACCTGACTCATGGTGACCCTGTGGATAAGATCTCTTCAAGACTCCCTGTCCTCCACGGCTCAGTTCCTAAAGGCTCAGGTCCATGGCTTCTCTCACTGAGTCTAACCATCTGGCATTTGATCTCCCTCTCCCTCCCTTACCTTACCTTCTTCTACTGCTCTCTATCTTTCCTAGCATTATTGTCTTTTCAAATGATTCCTGCCTTCTCCTGTATGTTGCCAAATATGACAATCTCAATCTAGTCATTTTGTTTGGGCTTGATCTAAAAATCATTTGTTTCTCTTCTTGGCCATCCATGGTATCCTCAGCACTTTTCTCCAGCAGCATATCTCAAATGAATTGTGTCTGTTGGCTTTCTTCACTTTCCAGCTCCCAAATCCATGCATAGTGATGAGGAATACAATAGCTTAGACAATCCTCACTTTAGTGTTCAGAGTTAACATCTCTCCTCCAGCAAGGCACAGCAGTGGAGGACTCTGAGGAC
>CM034701.1:313851820-313865633 GCA_020142125.1 Phrynosoma platyrhinos
CCTGGGGGCCAGATGTGGCCCCCGGAGGCCTTTGGACCGGCCCCAGGCTGGTCCTGCCACTGCCTCCCGCCGCTGCCACCACCCCCCATCATGATATTGATTATTGTTGTTATTACTTGTTCTTGGGGTTTTCTTGGCAAAATCTAAACAGGGTGGTTGCCATGGCTTTTCTGGGGCTGAGAGAGTGTGCATGCATTTTTTTATTTTTTTAAATATTTTTTATTTATTTATTTGTTTATTTTTGGTGCTTTGGCCCCCCAATTGTCTGAGGAACAGCAACCCGGCCCCCGGCTCAAAAAGGTTGCCTGCCCCTGATTTAAGTGATTTCAAAACTGACAAAAAGAACCCACTTTTTTTTTTAAAAAAATAGTTTGTTAAATATGTTCACTGTACAGCTGGAATACTGAAAGTTTTTGCTGAAGGCACAATTTTGACCAGTTTAGATAAAACACTAGATGTGGCCATTAAAATAAAAGTCAGAAAGCAATGCTGAGAGTTTTTATGGCCAAGTCTATAATTATAATTGTAAATATTAACTGCAATTTCCCTTTAAAAGGTTTCCCCCCCTGACTTGTATACAGTATAGTCTACAATAGCAAATGCAAAATAACCTTTTAAAATAATTAACACCAGATGTTAGATTCTCTGATCACATCTCCTCTAATGCATGCCACAAGCTAATTAGGCTTAAAGGGATAAATGTATAAATTATGGCTCCCTTTTTTTGAGGGGGACATTTACACAAAAAGAAACATTTTGAAGCAAATGACTAAAATAATTAAGTCTATTATATCCATTTATTTTATGTAATATAGGCTGTTCCTCAACAGACAGGTACACTTAAAATAATAATAATGTTTAACTTCTGGTCACTTGTTACAGAAATAGTATCTGCTTCTCATCTTATATAATTTGCTGTAGCTGGGTTGTATTTGATTCTTCCCTTTCAATGAAAGTAATGAGCCTCACTTATTGGTAGATCAGAGAAAGAGGCTGGCATGATATTTTGTGCAGCAGCTCAAGTCTGTTCAAGTATTTATTCCAGGGATAGGACTCAACTCTAACCAGTGTAGCCGATGGTGATGAATGCTGGGAGTTGAAGTTCAACAATATCAGGAGGGCTGCAGAAGCCAAATTCAGTGAGGTTAATCCTAAAATGGTTCACCATATATATTTGTGTAGAAGTCAACCTCATGTATAAGTCAACTTATGGATATTGATATTAATCATGTATAAGACATCCTTCAATACTCACTTCCTTATCACTGGAATAACATCATTGGAATCTGCTCCTCTGAATAGAGTGGGGAAAGGCAAGAGCAGGGGTAGGCAACCTTTCCCCTTTAAGGGCCGAGGGACTTCAGCTCCCAGAATCCCAGGAGCTATTGGCCAACATGGCTGAGGCTTCTGGGAGCTGAAGTTCCTCGGCCCTTAAAGGGGAAAGGTTGCCTACCCCTGGGCAAGAGCTTAGTCCATCCCAGGAGAACCTAAAAGAAGCACCAAGTCCCTCCACTCCATTGAGTACAATTAGGAGAAGTACCAAAGAGCTGCCACTGCCACCATTTTCCCACCCTGGCATTCAAAAATAGCAGAAGAGGCTGCACAGCAGAGAGAATAGACGGGGTTGGTGCTTCTTTTAGGTTTTCCCAAGATGGATTAAGCCAGGGGTAGGCAACCTTTCCCTTTTAAGGACCGAGGGACTTCAGCTCCCAGAAGCCTCAGCCATGTTGGCCAATAGTCCCATGTTGGCCAATAGCTCCTGGGATTCTGGGAGCTGAAGTCCCTTGGCCCTTAAAGGGGAAAGGTTGCCTACCCCTGGATTAAGCACTCACCTTTTCCCTCTCTAATCAAGGGGATGGTTCCTTTTTAAATTAAGGTACAGTACTTACATTGACCCATGGACAAGTCAGCTTTTTGGGGTTGCTTTTTAACTAAAATGTCTAAACTTATACACAAGGATATACAGTAACTTGTTATTGGGAACATGGGCCTTCTGCATGGGCCAAAGAGTACTCAACCTGTGGCTCTCAGGTCTCTGTGTGGTTTTCTCCCCCTTCAAACTTTGGACAGGTTGCTTTTTTTTAAAAAATGCTATAACAGGGGAGTTGTGGTTGTTATTACAACACAAAGGAGTATAGTCAAGTGGATTTTTTTCATATTCTAAACCAGGGGTAGGCAACCTTTCCCCTTTAAGGGCCGGGGGACTTCAGCTCCCAGAAGCCTCAGCCATGTTGTCCAATAGTCCCATGTTGGCCAATAGCTCCTGGGATTCTGGGAGCTGAAGTCCCTCGGCCCTTAAAGGGGAAAGGTTGCCTGCCCCTGTTCTAAACCAGGGAGCCTAGAGTCCTCTCCTACTCCATTAGTACAATGGTTCCCAGTTGATTCATTTCTCTAAAACAGGGGTAGGCAACCTTTTTGAGCCGGGGGCTGGGTTGCTGTCCTTCAGACAATTGGGAGGGCCGAAGCACCATAAATAAATAAATAAATAAAAATATATATTTTTTAAAAATTAAAAAATATTTAAAAACATGCATGCACACTCTCTCAGCCCCAGAAAAGCCATGGCAAAACCCCTGTGGAGATTGTGCCAAGAAAACCCCAAGAACAAGTAATAACAACACTAATCAATATCATCATGGCGGGTGGCGACAGCGGCGGCGGCAGGAACGGCTTGGGGCCAGTCCAAAGGCCTTGGGGGGGTGCATCCGGCCCCCGGGCCTTAGGTTGTCTACCCCTGCTCTAAAACATATTTTGCTCCTTTCTCTAAAATAGATACGTTGCTTCATTTCTAGTTTGTTCTTCTGGTTGAGCTCAGTTGTTTAATTTGATGTTTTATATGTTGCTGCTGCCACCTTGCAGAGGAGAAGGAAGAGAAGATCCAGTAAGTTAGAAATAATTCAGTTGTATTCCAATTCAGTACAATCCTCAAAACTATGTTGTCAAGATGTTCCATTTCTTGATGCCTCTTAAACACCCATGAAACAGATTATTTTCAGAGCTTTGACATGCTTTTATTGCTAACATGGCACAGTCACAATGTTACTAAGAAACAATGTGACATTCAGGCCCCCCCTAACCCCCCTTAAATATTTCATGAATGAAATCTGGGACATGTTGGGCCAAGCAACATTAAACTGTGGTCAAGATGGCAAAGGTTATAAAGAAGGAAGGACACAGACCAGGAGAGGCTGTATCAAATTGCTTTTTGCCTGAAATTACAAGAAAGAACAAGATTCTGCACCTCCACTCCTCTGCCCCCTGCTAAGTTAGCTGACTGCAAAGTACATTTGTCCTTTGAACTCATTTTGCAGCAATTGAAGCAAGCTGAGGGCAATGGGAGCCAGTAGGACAAGCAGAGAGAAACTGGAACATTTAAAAAGCAGCTGAAAAAGTGGGACAACAGAGAATTATTTAGTTAGGATAGTCCCTGCCAAATCAGATCAGCTGGAGGACATGCAGATATTTAGAACCAGAACCCCACTCTGTCTCATTTATACTGGACAGACACCCATGTCCACTGTATGATACAAGCAACACACAGGCATGGGTCAACTTGTAGGAAGATTTCCCATGCTATCTAGAAAGAGAATGCCAAACCAGGACAACAAGGGGCATCTGTTAAAGCATCACCCGTAACTTCCAGTTTTCTGATTTTGTAGAATCTATGCCATTGTGAGATGGCTTTAACTTTGGTCTTGAACTGTTTGGACTTTTTTAATCATTAAATTTCCCTGGCTTTGGAAAAGGATGTTTATAATTACAGAATTCTGAAAAGATATAACAGGGTAGGTGTGTGCAAATTAATAGCTATGCCTCTCTGTATTCAGAAAGAATCCCAAATCCAAATCAAATAATGTATAGCTTTATTGCTTTCCTCCCTCTTTTCATCAACAGTCAGACAAAGTTACTCCTTCATGTCTCAGTATCCCTTCAGCCTTGTCTCATTGACATGTTGTTGCTTCTTCTCCCATGCAGTCAGAATGGAGACAGGATGACATCATGGGACACACTTGAATTATAAAAAAGATAAAAAGATCCATTGACTTGAACAGATTGGGCCACTTAACAGCTAATTCAAACACACATACATGCATGCACACACAAAACTAATTTCAAGGAAACCTACTGGTTGCTATGGAGAGGGAGGCATTGCAAGAATAACCACAATACATCCAGCTGGAAGAAAAAAGGCCACAACTTTATTGAATACAGCTGACAGGTAGGGTTGGCCCAAAACACATGAGGTCTGGATCTGGCATCAACCAACCCACCAGTTGCTTGATGAACCAATTTGCCTGGTCACAGCCAAGCTCTGGGATGACAAAGGGTAACCAGTTGATTGCATGTTCACATCTCAACCCCTTGTCACTGGGAGATGCTGATCTGACATTGCCCCTGCAATGCCAACACCACAATGCTCCCAGCACCCCTGTGTCCCTTAGGGACGCCCGATCCAGTGCTCCACAGCACAGGAAACCACACCCACCAGATCCGAGACCAATGCTACTGCCCCTGGCAAGTTGTGACAGCATATCCCAATCTGAATAGAGGAAGGGAGGGTGGGGAGAGCCAAGCTATAATGGTGCTGAATCGCTGTGCCATATAGCCTTAAATAGGTCAATCTATCAATCCAGTGCAGGGAGGCCCTGGATGTCCCACCCCTGCCAGCCTCCCAAACAATAAGTTGAATCCCTGCACCAGTGCTGGCTAATGGGTGGTGCTTCTGGCCCTCCAATGCATACTGGGAGTTGTAGTCCTGGCCCTGGGCCAGAGGCACCATCCTCCCCAGCCTAGGCAGCCAATCTGGGCCTCCCAAGTCCGCCCCAATGTCTCCCAGGGGAGTGCTGGGGCCTGGAAGACTCAGTACAGCCAGATGGCATCCCCACAGCAACCAGGCTGGCCCAATGAATCGGGCGGCCTCATATATTAACAAAACCAAATGTATCTAACTATTCCTAGCTCTCTAAGCTTAGTTTTGAAAATGTGAAAACTCCAATGCCAATATATTTGGCATAACATTTTGTTTAAAATACCAAAAATGGAAGCTACCAAACTGATGCATGTTGTTTTATTCACTCAGTTTTCTTGTGGTCTTTTTCTTCTTTCAAATTAGAGTAATGAGCATTATTCATTGGACTCACTAGATTTTCTCTGTAGTACAGTATCCATCAGAAAATAGTGGAATAGTGGCAGACAAAATATAAAACATAATTTTAAATTACAAATAATAATTTTAAAATGGCTAAACGAAAATTAACTCTTTTCGGTGGCTGGTTACCTACTCAGGAAAGGCCTGCCAGAAGAGATCGGTCTTAACAGCTTTTTTTTATTGTGTTTTCATGGTTTGTATCTAGGTTTTCTTGAGATGTGTTGGGTTTCCCTCCCTTGTGTCTTCCCCCTCCTGATCATGTCTCAGTCTCTTCAGTCTCATACAACATTTCAGAAATTTATTTCCACCAACTTCCATCAGGTCTTTTTGTCTCATTCAGGATTTATCATCAAATTTCTAAATTTCTTTAACAATATTATACTAGTTAAGCAGTTATTATAGTTAAGCATTATGATCATTTTGTTTAAGTATTAACATTTCTCTTTTCCCTTGCTTGATCTCTGTGAAATTTGTGGAAACAATGTGTTTACTTGGCAACTATTTTTCCTGGGTCTGAGACAGTAGAAATATACAAGCCAAGTAACCAATAAATTTCATTTCAGAAAGAACTGGGTTAATTTAAATTAAATTAAATTCAGAAAGAACTGGGGATAAAGGTTTTTTGGCAATTCCAGAAGCTCTCAGAAAATATTTTGGGATGAAGAAAACTTCATATGTCATTCCAAAATAAAATACAGAAGGAAAACTTGGCATTTCCTAGGCCTTGTTCACACTGAACAGGATGCTCCATGGGCAGCCCAGAGTATCCTGACTCCACAACTGCCCTGACCTGCTCACATTACCTGGCCCTCTGTTCCCTTGCCATGGTGGCTGTTTGCATAGGCAATCCACAGGGCCTCCTGGTGCATCTGCTCCCTTGGGTCGATGAGCACAAGGCTGGGCACCTCATTTTGACCTCAGAACAAGCAACCTGCAGTGGCAGCAGATGCACTGGGCAGCCCAATGGGACGCCCATGCAAACAGCCACCACAGTATGGGAATGGAAGGCTCTGGATCTTCCCAGAAGATCTAGAGCAATAGGTATAGTTTTACACTGTTTTAAGGATGGTGCAGCCTAGTTCTGGTGCAAAACATGCCGGATGTCATCCGGACTGCTTTCTCCAAAACTGTGGTTTGGCACGAGTATCGTCTGAAAAAGATGACACCAGAATGGGGGGGGGGAGGAGGAAGGGAGTGGGAATGGGCCTTTTGGCCCATGCAGACAAGGCCTCAGACTCTTTTCTCATCTGGGAAAGGAAAGATTTTTCACCAAATGAATGAATATTTCCTTCCTTATAAAGACGAAACAAAATACATCAGTGTTTTTTGCAAAAATTGGAAAAGAAACTATATTCTTCATATTTGTAAATTGGAGTAAAGAGCAGAGTCAGCACTTGTAAACTCATTACACCTGAAGCAGTTTTTATCAAATTACTTCAGAATAACTGTTGACTTCATCATATAAATTAGCCTTTTTTTTAAAAAGTCTGGCATCCTGTGATACACCTTTGACATTGGCTGTGCTGGGTAGGATTTATAAGAAATATAGCCCAAACCATTGGGGAAACATCAAAATTGTGAAAGGTTTGAATAGATCATCAAGGTGAGGTTTTAAGTCATTAGTTCCACAGGAGTCATTTTAAGAAAAAGAATTCTGAAGCCACAACTTTTACCACAACTTTTTTGTGTGATACACTTTAAGAGGGCACATCTAAGTCAATTTCATGTTTGAAGTACCATATACTTTGTAAAGATATTTCTGGGGCAAAGCTGCCAATTAATATTTCCCTCTCTGTTCTTTGTTGGTTTGTTGAGCATTTCTTATTGAGTAACTGCTGTCCTAAACACTGTGAAGTATGTTTTTAGTGAAATGGATATGTAACTGTACAATTCAATGAAAATCAATGGCATTTTACAGTTGATTCATTAAAACAATTGTGTGAACAATTTACCAATAATATTGGCAAAAATAATTCTATTGTTTGGGAATCAGCATAGAATATCTGCATTTGCTCTTGTTATGGAAGGAAAAGAGAAGTTTCTATAGCATCTCACGGGGTGTTGTATTAAACCCAAGGTATCACTCATTTATTTTTTCAACCTATGAAGCCAATGAAATCTGTACTAGTTCCCTTTGTCACATTCTTTTCCTTTCAGATTGTCTCTTGTATATTTCCCATATAAACAGTTTCTTCCACTCCAGAATGCAGTCCTATATTCCTTTAAATAATACACAGATGCTACCTAACAAATAAATTTAATGCAACATGCTGGAGAAGAGGCAAGGCATGTTACCCCTAGAGAACTGTGGTTGTGCTTTATGCAGAAAAGCACTCTCTGCCTATGTGGAGAATGAAGAAATGTATTTTAGGAATGGGTGAATATGCAAAAATTTAGGGATTTTTTTAAATGGAAAAGGTTTAAATAATGAAGGAATAAAACAAATGAAATGACCAGCATGTTGAAGCACTAGAAAATATTTGCTCAAGCATAGGTTTAGTATTCAAAACTACAATTCAGGAAATCTGGCATTATAGGTGAACTGACAAACTGCTTCCCACATGCAAACAAATCAAATTCATAAATGCTGGGTTGTAGAACTAGAATTGCAATATCACAATATAGTGACTGAACAGACAGGGTATATTGACAACTGTTGCTCCATTTTTGTAGCCAACATATCTAAAAATGGAAGGACTGAGCAGATTGGAAAGTGGAGAAGCTGCTCAAAACCACGGTTTTCAAGTTCTGTGTTGTAAAAGTAAAACGAAGCTTGGATTGTAATCTGTTTAGCACAAACCAGGCTATGCCATGATGTCTAATCTATGAACAAGGATGCTTACAATGATATTGTTCTACATCAGTTTAGTAAATGGAATCTTAGGAGCTTATCACATGGTGGCAAACTGCAAAAGTCCCATGCAGAAAAGGGATTTAAAAACCAGAAAAAACCTGCAAAAGTGGGTAGTTTTTCACACACTATGCAGTTAATGTGACATTAACCCAAACAGAAAGTAGATAAAACCCATCCTTTTTTACTTTTGGGATCTTCCAAAAATAAAAAAGAGCAGGTTTTGTCTAGTTTCTGTTTGGGTTAATGTCACGTTAATTCTCATTAACACTAATGTTGTCTGAAAAACAACCAGCTTTTGCGGGTTTTTTCCTACTTCCTGTTCAGGTTAACCCCAAATGTCATCTGAAAAACTACCCACTTTTGGGTGTTTTTTCCCCCAGTTTAAATCCAGTTTCTGCACAGGATCAATACTGTGTGATAAACCCCTAAGACTATGGCTTGAACAGCAAGTTGTAAATATATGTCTGAAATGGATCAATATGGATGAAGCAAGTTCATATGCAGGGGAGTACACTGTAGTGCCTTCTAGCCTTTTATTTCTGAATCTGATTTGTTGGCTTATGGCAAAAATATTTTATGTTATAAGACAAGAGTGGGCAAAGTATGGCCCCCAGTAATATTTTTATGGCCTTTGACACCCCCAGATTCTCCAGACTGACTTCCCTTTGGCCCAAAAAAAGAAAAAAAAAGAAAGAAAAAAAAAGAGGGAGATTCGCTGCAACAGTCTACCTTTTTAAAAGGTTGCAAATGACCTTTCTGTACTGTTTAACATAAAAAATAATCAATTTTGAGAACAAGATGTGGACTTCTGGCCACTTTGGGTGATGGTTTGGTAGTCCATGCGGCCTCCAGAAGGTCGTGGGGCATAAAAGTGGCTCCAGACTTGCTGTGTAGTTGCCTAGCCTTTCTCTAAGTGAAGATTAACTGTATAGCTCTATTGGCTCTTTGCTGACTACAGAACCATCTGAATTACTGTCTCTACTATTTCTCTCTCTCTGGATGGGTTTGCACCAGCCAGAATGCTCTAGGCTGTTCCTGGAATATTCTGATCCCAGAGCTGCCTCAAATCTCTTCCCCCCCCCCCATCTCGGCACTCCTGTGATGTTGGATGGCTGTCTACACATGCGTCCTGGTTGCCCCTCAGCACAGCCACTGCTGGCCCAGGTCAATCCCTCTGAGGCTGAAAATGAGGCACCCAGCATTGATCACATGGCTGGGCACATCATTTTAAACTTGAGTGGGAGCAACCTATATCAACAGTGACAGTGCAGGCAGGCACAGTGGGACACTATGTAAAAGGCCATCTTGCATTGCTCCAGAGTGGTCCAGAATTTCCTGGAAAAGCTGGAGCAAAAGCTAAAGGCCTAAGCAGACTGCCAGAAATAGTGCACATTAAATTGAGGCACTGCCCTGGCTCGGTGCTAGGGAATCATGGGAACTGTATTTTTTTCTGGGACATTGAGCCTTCTCTGTCAGAGAGCTCTGGTGCCATAATAAATTACAGTTCCCATGATTCCCTAGCACTGTGCCAGGGCAGTGCCTCAATTTAATGTGCACTATTTCTGGCAGTCTGCTTAGGCCCCAAGTCTCTTTAAATGGGTTGAAGGGAGGGATGGCCTGGGTTAGATGGGGAACTGGCCTCACATCTTGAAAACAGTCCATTGTCAAATCAAACCTTTGGCTCTGCACCATGAACACAGAACATGTTAAGGGTGGGGGAAAACTGGTTCATCTGGACCACATAGACAAGTCCTCTGTTCTACAGGTGAAGTGCAACAGCATGGCTGTACTAAGTTGTATCTTCCTGTCGATAGGGATGCAACTGTGTTGGTCAGATTTGGACAGACTTCTGTGCCTTTTGCTTTTGATGGAACATTGAGAAACAACAGAGGAGCAGGTGCAAAATAATACCTCAGGGAGGCAGATGCATTCTAAGATATAAGGGATGGGACGCCCCTAAGTCCTTATTCCCCACGTTGCAATTCTAGGTTCACTCCAAACATTCCTTTTCAGCAATGCAGTTTGTAAGAAGAGTAGATTTTTAGACTTTGCTATTTAAAGAATTGAGAGTCAGAACTCCTTCATGATCTAGTCCCTCGGATATATACCAGTAGGACCTTATCTACAATCTCCCTTATTAGGGATTAATCATTTCAGGTTGAAAAATGGGTATACCAACAGTTGGCAGACCCCATTAAAATGAATAATAGACCAGTGAGGATTTTACCCAGTTTTCTTCTGGTGTTTGACATCATTAATTGTTGTGGAGGAATTATTTCATGGAGAATGCATCTGGCTGTTTTCTGCACACATGCACAAAAGGTTTTCTGGTTTTCTTCACAGGAAAAAAAACCACCTATGTTTGCAGGTTTTTGCACAAGAAAACCATTTTCCTCCTGCTGTTATATTAATTATTAGTATATTAACAGTTATAATTACATTATTATACAATGCTATCATTTGCTATGCAAATTGCTTCTATGGCCCCCTCCTCCTCTATTGAATAATTCTTTCTGTAATGCTTTGGGACATTGACTATGGAGAGAATGAGGTGGAAGAATGTATTTTTTTCTTGCAGCATAGAGAAAACTACCATAACCATTTGTCTGTTTCTGCAAGAATGGAATAGTCACGGACATACCTTTTCAAGTCCCTGAAGTTGGGTCCCAATTATCTGTAGTTTTGGGGTTTTTCCCTCCCCCTTCAATCATCTGCTTCCTTGGATTTCTGATGAAGAGTTAAGCCTTACTTTATCCTTTAGGCAGGTGCAACATCCAGTCTCAAAGAATGTTTGCTTTTCTTTTGTGGTTAAAACCAGCAAATCATAAACATCTATGTTCTTTTTCTCCCTATAAAGGGAGAAAGAAGTAGCATGGGATGAAATGCTTTGCGTTTGTTGATAACATCAAGCCATATTTCTCATTTTCTCTGCTAGTGCATATATATGTAGTAAAACTGTCAGCAGCACTTTTATCTCTCAAACAACCAACAGCTGGCTTAAGCTCACTCCCTACAAAACTGAATTGCTCAGAAGGCAGAAGATATAGCCAAAACCCCTTCTCTTTCCTTGACTTTTATTGCAGTCATTTAGGCTTTTCTTAGTCATTTTTGAAAGCCTTTTCTGAGTGTTTAGGAAGTATTACTGATTGAAAATATACCCTTTCATGCTTTTCTCCATAATACCTGGGGCGGGGGGGGGGGTCATCTAGATCCTCATAATACCTGAATTATTATCTCCTTTGTCATTTCCAGACATCATATCTGAAATTCAGTATAAAACATGTCTTTTTTGTATGTTGATTTCCACTGCTTTAAAGTCAAGCTGGGGTTTTTTTGTTTTGAAGCTGAAGAGTGGTTTATCACTTTGCAGTGGGAAATACTGCAGCAGAAATAATAAAGTTCTTGCTGTGCATGTGATTCATCTGTCTCTGTGTTTGTCTCAATGCTTTGCAGTGGGGGGCAAAGTCAGTAGTAGAAGTAAAGCCACAGTACAAATAAGGACTTTATTTACCCCAAATGAACTCTTCCTGAATAGACAGCCTATATAATGACCATCCATAATCTTGGTGCTGGGTACCAAGAGTAGTGAAGCCTTTTTGTATATTTTATGAAATAAATTAGAAACCACATGAGCTGAAGGAAATTTATGACTGGAAAAAGGCTGCTGTTATATAATCTTGCGTTTTCCCTATATAGCTGTGGATCATTTGAATATATTCTTGCTAGCCAAAACATGAAATGCGACCATAACTTTGGAATGTCAAAAGTTTGGCATTTCAGTAAGTTACAAAATAAACAGTGCTTGAACAGCAAATGGCTTGCTGGAATGAGTGGTCAGTGCCAGCTGTCCCTGTTCAGCTGCAGCAGCAACTTTGTTTGCATAAATATTGGCTATATATTCATGGCCATAGTCAGAGCAAGAGGACTGTGGGGTCCTATTATGTTATGTTCATATCTTCTATCTCATTTCTGAATTTCAACTTTCTTTCTTTTTTAAAAAAGTAACATTTTAGTTGAGGAGCGATGAGGAAAATATATTCAGGCAAGTTAACATTTTGAACTGTGTCCAGTTGTTTACTGAGCAAGAGTAAACTTGCTGCTGCACAGTTCCATGAACATGCAATATCTCCAATTTGTCTCTGAATTATTATTAATGCTACCATGTGGTGTTTCCCTTTCCATGTGAAACCAGGAAGTTCTCTCTCTCTCTCTCTGTTTTGGCCATAGTGTCAAAATCTGTGCTGTAACTTTTAAAAACAGGAATAGAATTCTGGGTAGTACGTTTATGTTAACATTTGCATTTTTACTCAACCAGGAGATTTTCAATTTAGATCATTTTACAACAGTTACTTGATAATAATTTTACTATTACACTTGTTTAAGAAAAAAAAAAGATGAAAAGTATACCTAGATACGCAATTGGATATAACCAACACTTTACACTCACTCCTGTTTCTTAATCTTGATTTTTGTATAGTAGAGTTGACATTCGGGCCTAGCAATTTTATTACAGTTCCTTTAAATTTGTAGCCTGAGATTTGAAGGTATTGGTCGAAACCACTCAACAAAGGATATAGGAATTCTTTTTAATGACAAGCTTGAAATGCATATCATATTCTTATTGGCTGATCTTTATATCCTTAATACTCTGCATTTTCTAATTGTTGTTATAACAAGTTCCAAGGCTAGCAGAAAATAGCTTTAATTATGCGTTTACTTTGCTTTGCAAAGAAACCCTGTCTGATCCTGCCCCATTAATCCAGAGCTTACCTTGTATGTTCTGTAAGTGGTTTTCAAGTACAGTGGTCCCTTGGTATCTGTTGGGTTTGGCTCCAGGATCCCCTGTGGATACCAAAATCTGAGGATTCTCATCCCATTATATACAATAGGATAGCAAAATGGGGTCCCTTATATAAAATGGCAAAATCCAGGTTTGATTTTTGGAATATTTTAAAGATGTGGATAGTTGAATCCATGGATAGGGAGGGCCAACTGTATACAAGTATACATCTAATTATAGTGAAACATTACAAAATTTAAAAGAGGGGATTTTATTCCATTCTGTCAAATGCTTTTTTAATGTCGAAAGAAAGCATAAATACCTCCTCCCTTGTAATGTTAAGAATGGAGACTATTCACAGTGGTGATGTTCCATAATATGCTCCTATGATCTGATTAGTGGTAGTGGTAGTAATAATTACCAGACTGAGATTCACATTGCACAAAAAGGACAATAGGTTTTTGGAATGCAATTTTTGAGAAAGTAGAACAGGACTGACACTTGGGAAGGGACAGGTATGACACCCATAGCCCATCCTTGAATTACATGTAATGGTCTCAGAAAACCCTTTTTTCCATCTAATGAGATAAAATCAAGTAGGTCTTTTCCCTCCCTGGCCTCCCAAGTACCAGAGTGAAAACTGCAGAGTATATATGTGCAAGAACAGCACCATTCAAAGCAGAAAGGAGTGGGTGGGAGGTGTAGCTGCTACAAAAGAAATTATTGATTTATTCTGAAATGTCAACGCCTATGTTTTTCAATTGTTTTTACCTTTAGTTGCTTTTCTTATTAACTGCCCTCGCATTGATCTCGACCCATGGCAACCCTGCTGATGAGATATCTCCAGGCCCTCCTGTTCTCTATTGCTCTGCCCAGCTCCTGCAAACTCATAGTCATGATCTCTTTAATAAAGTCCATCCATCTAGCATGTGACTTTCCTCTCTTTCTACTTCCCTCTACCTTTCCCAACATTGTTTTTTTCCCAACAATTCATGCCTTATCATGATGTGTTCGAAGTAAGATAATCTAA
>CM034701.1:313875441-313891540 GCA_020142125.1 Phrynosoma platyrhinos
ATGATGATGATGATTATTATTATTATTATTATTATTATTATTTTATTCTAAAAATAATAAAACAACCACAATTAATCTGAAAACAATGACATGGGATGTAAATGGACTAAATTCACCCCAGAAAAGGAAAATAATTTGGCATTTTCTTAAAAATCCAAGTATGAAATTATTTATCTTCAAGAGGCCCATATAAGGAAAAGAGGTGGCAGACTTCTGTCAAATAGAAGCAGAGACCTAGAATTTGTGTCTGCAAACAAGAATGAAAACATTATCAACTGACTGCTGTCAGTTGATGGGTGGGTTTTTAAAAACATAATCCAAACATTTCAACCTAAATTGATATTTCAAGTTGGACAAGGTAGATGTTTAATTGTAGAATTTAACTGGCATTGAAAGATAATGCATTCAATAGACCTTTATGGCTCTAATAATAAGAAATCAATGTTCTATGAAAAATTATTTTAAAAGATGGAGAAATTGGACTTACAAAATCTTAATTTCATGACTAGATTACATAAACACATGAGAGGGCAGCTGCACCATCAACCCGTTGCACACCCCATGGAGCAAAATAAGGACAAATCTATCAAGTTACCAACAATATGATGGATTTAATGAAAGCATTAACAAACAGGCCAGTCCACCAGGGGGACATGTTGGATGGGGGGAAAAGGGGGCATGCATAAAAGCCATCATGATCATGATGTGGCAATGTGTCACTGGGTACATTAATGCACCATACGGGCAGTCAGTTGATAATGCAATTGAGCAGCCAGTCATATGGGGCATCCAATGGGGTGGCAGCTGGGCAGGACAGCAGGGTGATTGGGAGCTGCTGGCACAGTGTCCGTGCACTTCGTGCATGCATTTGTGACAGAATGGAAACAAAATAATGGCACAGCACAGCTTGTAGTAAAAAATACTACATTTTGGTGGGTTCTTCCTTGCAGTGGGAAGGAGACAGTGTGGACTGCATGCCAATTGTCAGGCTATTGTGTAAGCTGGAAGTGCATTTAGTGGGTACTCCCTGGGAACTGGGAAAGCCTGGGTAGTCTGACTTCTGTTTGCTCCCAGCCTAAGTTACTTCAATAGCAGTTCTCATTGCTTACAGTCCAATAAATGAATGTCATCCTCTTATATCTGAAGCAAAATAATTTCATTCTCTGAAGATGCCAGCCACAGATGCTGGTGAAATGCCAGAAAGAAACTCTTCTAGAACATGGCCACACAGCTGGAAAAACCCATAAAAAACTATGTACGCTGGCCATGAATGCTTGCAACTTCACAAAATAATTTTCAATTTGCAAATAAACTTTGGAAGTAGCTTTTTTATAATAGGAAAGGGTAAAGGAAATCTGTCATAACAATCAGTACATAAAGGATAATTTGAAAATTTTTAAATCATTTGAGGAATACTACAGAGGACTATATGTGAGGGGCAATGAGGAAATTTCAGATATGCAAGACTGCTTGGATAAACTACAGCTGGAACAAAAGCATAGTTTGAATAGACCAGTGACAACTAGGGACCTTATTAAAGCAATTAAAAAGATTAAAAATAGAAAAGCTCCAGGTCCAGATGGATTATCTGCTGTTTATTATTAGAAATTTGAAGAGAATTACTTCAATCAGTATATATGGTGTACAATTAGTTACTAGGAAAAGGGCAGACACCAAACCCTGAGAGAAATGCCTTTACAGTAAATGGGTTAAAATTGGAGTTGGTGGTTCTATGAAGATCCTTTGTATTTTGAACAAGACAGCTGGAAGTTTAAATCAGGAGAGACGTTTCTTAAGGAAGGCAAAGATATAATAATAATAATAATAATAATAATAATAATAATAATAATAATAATAATAAATTTTTATTTATAGCCCGCCCCTCTGCGTGGCAATCGGGGCGGGGTACAACAATATTAAAATAGAACAGAGTTAAAATATTCCATTATCCCATAGTCCCACCCTCCCATCCCCTTAAAACAGAATTAAACAAATGACCAATTAAAATACAATATTAAAACATTAACAACAAATAATATAAGGAATCAGGTTTACAAGTCAGGGACCCATCCCTAGGCTGACAGTTATTCCGGGAAGGCCTGCCGGAAGAGATCCGTCTTTACTGCTTTCTTAAAAGCAGCAAGAGTGGTGATAAGACGGATCTCATCCGGCAGGCCATTCCAGAGTCTGGGAGTGGTTGCGGAGAAGGCCCTCTGGGAGGTCTGGGACAGCCTAGTTTTTATTGGCTTAATAGGTTTGTTTATCGACAACTTTATAGATCTAACCAAAATAACAAATGTAACAATAGAGGTTGGAGAAAATGAATTTATTTAGAGTTGTGTAAACGTAATGAACATGCAATTTAAAAAGTGTATAAATGGCTTTTGAAACTAGAGATGAAACATGAACTATATAATAAGGTGGACCCAAAATTTTGGGTATAATGTTTTAATGAGTTTATGGTAAAAATGTGGTCCAAGGATATTAAATTTGTTTTGTGAGGTAATTTAAAAGAAAATGTGTGTAAGATGATGCACAGATGGTACACAACCCCAAATAAGTTGTCAAAAATGTTGAAGAATGTTTTGGACCTATGTTGGGAATTTCCAAATAAGGAGTGTTCCTTTTTTCATATGTGGTGGACTTGGAAGAAGGCAAAAAGTTATTGGTCTAGTGGTTTGTGGTCTTCCTCTCTCATTCTTCTACCCTCTACCTTTCCTAGAATTATTGTTTTTTCTAGTGATCCATGCCTCCTGATGATATGGTCAAAGTATGATAGCCTCAACTTGATCATCTTTGCTTCCAAGGAGAGCCCTAGTCTGATCTGTTCAAGAACCCATTTGTTTATCTTCTTACCTGTCCATGGTTTCCTAAGTATTATTCTCCAGCACCATATTTCAAATGAGTTGATTTTCTTTCTGTTTCCTTCCTTCACTGTCCAACTCTTGCATCCATACATTGTAATTGGGAATACAGTGGCCTGAAAGATTCTGATTTTAGTGCTCAGATATATGACTTTGCTCTTCAGTATCTTTTCCAGTTCTTTCATAGCTGCCCTTCCCATTCCTAGTCTTCTTCTTATTTCTTGCCTGCACTCTCCATTCTGCTCAATGTTTCATCCTAGATATGAGAATTCTTTAACTATTTGAATTTGCTCATTGTCTTGATTGAATTTATGTATTTCTTCTGTGGTAATTGTTTTTGTTTTCTTTATGTTCAGCATCAGACCTGTCTTTGCACTTTCATCTTTTACCTTTCTTATTAACTGTTCCAATTCCTGAATGTCTTCTGTTAATAATATGGTGTTGTCCGCATATCTTAGGCTTGTTAATGTTGTTTCCTCCTATCCTAACTCCTCCTTTTTCTTATTCTAATTCTGCTTTTCTTATGATGTTTTCAGCATATAAGTTAAACAAGTAGGGTGATAGGATGCAACCTTTTCCTATTGGGAACCACTCTGTTTCCCCAAATTCTATTCTGATGGTGGCCTCCTGTTCTTGGTACAGATTCCTCTTCAGGACTATCAGATGTAGTGACGCCCCCACATCTTTGAGTGTGTTCCATTGCTTTTCATGATCTATACAATCAAATGCTTTGCTGTAGTCTATGAAACACATGCTGATTCTTTTTTGGAATTCTTTGGTGTGTTCCATTATCCATTGTATGTTTGTAATGTAGTCCCTAGTGCCCCTTCCTTTTCTGAATCCTGCTTGCACCTCTGGAATTTCTCTCCATGTATGGTTGGAGTCTATGCTGCAGTATTTTGGGCATTATTTTGCTTGCATGTGAGATTAGTGCTATTGTCCTATAGTTGCTGCAGTCTTTCATCTCTCCTTTCTTGTGGATTGGCATGTATATCAAGTACTTTCAAACTGTTGGCCACTGCTTTGTTTTCCATATTTGTTGGCATATTTCAGTTAGCACTAAAGCTGCATCTGTCTGTAGGCACTGTAGCAGTTCAATTGGAATATCCTCTGTTCTTGGTGATTTATTTTCCCCATTTCCTTTATTGCAGATTCCACTTCACTTCTTAGAATTTGAGGTTCATCTTCATATGGCTCCTCATTCCAAATATCATTCATTCTCTCATCTCTTTTGTATAACTCTTCTGTGTATTGCCTCCAGTGTATTTTTACTGCCTCTTTTTTCCAACTCTGAAAGTAGATAAAACAGCGAAAGAGTATCTAGTTTGCAGATATATTCTATGGCCAACCAAGATGATAGCTGACATGCACCAGGATTCTATTGAGAGCCAAAGAAGGAAAAAGTTCCACTCACATATTTATCAGATCACCAGAGCTGACAGAACCCAGCACAGCAGTCCTAGCATCTGGCTGAAAGCCTCTTGGAGCATTCCAGGGGCCAATCAGTGGCAACTGTGGTCATGCCTGGGCATTGTTGCATTACCAGAAACTATGTGCATAACGCATTAGATGATTTCTTATGCAAGCTCTTTAAAAGTATCAGTGCTAGTACAATTAGGAGCTGCACCAGTGCAATATCTGCATAGGATCCTGTCCCTGGTCTCTTATACTCAAGACTCCATCACAGCACCAGACTAACTCTTAATTTAACATTGAACAACCTGATATTACTATTTACTCTTCTTCCTTTTCTCTTTTAGGATTTGTGGATTTAGCACTCCATGATCAGGTCCATCTGCTGGAATGTGCCTGGTTAGAAATACTAATGATTGGCTTGGTGTGGCGATCAATGGAGCATCCAGGAAAACTGTTGTTTGCCCCTAACCTATTATTGGACAGGTCTGTCTATATGTTGTTTGTTGTTTCTGTTATTTATTGTAATAAGTGCCATGCTATACAATATTATTGGTATCACCCTGATGTGCCACTGTGCCATTCACATGTGCCAGACATACAGAACAAGTATTTAATTGGCTCATTGTATTTGTCATCTTATGTGTGCTTTTGCAGGGAGAGAGATTGTTGTAAGAATTTATCCAGAATTTTTATCTTTTTAAAAATGTACCATTGTCCTATTTTCCTTCTATTATGGATGTAAAGGTAGCATAGAGGGGGTTCTTGCATTCTTGTATCCATATACCTATTTGCCCTAGGAAGATGGTTGCATCATGGGCTCTCAGGCCATAACTTAATCCAGTCACCTGCTATGTGCTCATATAATGTCTACACATTTTACAAAAATGGCATTTGACCCATTTTGTGGGGAGAGGGTTGTAGCTGATGTTTACTTGCAGTGATGAAAGTAAGAAGATGAAAGCAAATACTTATGTTGGGAAAAAGTTAATAAAGTGCAGGGGAGACTACCTCTGAGTTATAGACCTTTACAGGTATATGTGTTACCAAATGTTCACATATAACTTTGGGTCAGGATAAGATCACTAACTAGGAAGTATAGAGAAGATGTATTGTTTTCCAGGTGTTTGAGGGATACCCACCTGAAGTGACTTCTCTACTAGCCCTTCCCATTCTCTAAAGCAGGCATGGGCAAATCACTATGCCCCATCTGTTTTGGCATGCAACATCTATAAACTCCAGATAATGATAGGAACTAATAAATTAAGATCAATTAAAATCAATTGTCCAGTTATGAGCTAAATGTGAAATTTGCCAGTTAAGGGAGACACTGTAATTAAATTTATTTTTTAACAAAAGTGATTGACCTAAGTTGCTATTTGTGCATCAGCATTTTTCCAAATGTAACTTACTAATTACAGGGCCTAAATACCATAAAGGCACTAGATCTTGTCTGACCTAGAAAGCTAAGCAGGTTCAGCTCTCTTTAGTACTTGGATGGGAGACCACCAACAAATACCAGGCACAATAGGCTATATTTTAGAGGAAGGAACTGGCAAAACTACTTCTGAGTATTCCTTGTCTAAGAAAACCCTATGAAACTCATGGAGTTGCTATAAGTCAACAGGGAACTTGAAGGCATGCATACAGACACAGACACAGACACACCTTACTATTTTTGAAATATCTTGCTTATTTTTTTTTTTTTAGTTCCTCAGAGTTGGAGAATTACAAGGTTTGAGTTATTCATAGTTTGAAACAGAGCAATTAGGGGGAATCTTTGCATTCAGATGATCCTCCTGTCCCAGGAAGCTGGATTTTGAAGCTCTTAATTCTGGGACTTTTTTCTCACATCCACATGATTGTCAACAAAAGGGTAAAGGAAGCAAATGAGATCACAAGGAAGTAAGGAAAGGAAAGCCAGAGATGAAAAGAGATACCGTAGTTTTATGGTAAAATAGATTGCAAATAGGGCTTTTAAAATATCTGTAACTATATACTTCTTTCCAAAACAAAACAGCAGCAACTACAACACACACACACACACACACACACGCCCCACACAAGGATGAGGTGAATATAATGGATGTGATTTTTCACTTTTATACCACTAAGGCTTTTAGTGTTGTGATATATAAACTGAAATGTCAATTTAATTATAACTTAATTGCTCAAAATATCCCTGTTTCAATACAAATAGAACTGAATTTGATTTTTATTATTAACAATTTACTCAATATGTTAGCCCTTCCTACTATTTCCTCCACATTTTTGGCCTGAGCTAACATGCCTGATAATCAGCAGTATGTAAATTGCAGTCCAGAATATTTTGTAGGTACTACATTAACTATCACAGCTCTAATGCTTGGCAGAAAAACACTGTATCTTCTGTATCTCAGGAATGCCAGTCTGCCAAAAGAGTTGGCAAACTGAGCAGAAAGTGCCATTTTGTCACCTTTCAAAATTATCTAGCTTGTGACTTAGAGAATGTGTATTAGTCTGTTGTTGTTTTTTCTTTGAGGTCTAACCTGGACATTATTGCTATTTATTGGAAATTTTGGCTAGTAGTTTTGAAAGTCTCATATCAGTTATTTAAAAATGTTTTATATGAATGCTTAAAAGTAAAGTGACAAAAAGGTTTCCATTTGTCTATTGACATTTTATGAAAACAGGGAATTAGTTGTTAACTTCAATAATTGTCGGTAATTTGATGTGTTGAAAATGAAAATAACTTTGAGCAATCATTTGCAAAAATCTTTTACCAGAAGTTAGAAAGTAAATAGAAAATATTTTTATACTTAAAATTATGATTATGATACTTTAGGGATGAAAAACATATTCAAATGTATTCAAGACATTGTTTTTTAAACAAACAAACAAACAACAAATAAACAAAAACAAGCTATGTTTCTCAAGTGTTGGGAGACCCTGATGAGAAAAGTGGACTGAGAATAATCTTTGCAGTTCAGGATTTATTTAATATAAAATTTACACATTGTTATTTTGAACAGAAAACAACATTCTTGGAGCACAGCTTTTCTGTGCTGAAATATTATTTTCTGTATAGAAAATGCTGTTTTCTTTGCAAAACAACCACATGAGAATTTTGCACAGAATAAGACCTAAATTGTGAATTGCCTTATAGTTGGAAGAAATTTGCTAAAATTACTCATTGGTTCATTTGAGAGGAAAATTAATGGAGAATTAAATCCCTACCTTTAAGTAATGATTATCACTAGTTCCCCTTTGGCTTTGTTTCCATTTTCTGAAGGGTGGTGAAGATGATCTTGGTTTGACAGGCTTAGAATTGGAGTAAAATGTATTTCAAGGTTTATGATCCTAAATGCACTTACAAAAAGTAAGTCTTATTGAACTCCGTAGGACATGTCTGTACAAAGAAATTGGAATTGCATTGATGGAGTGCTTGCTTCTTCATACTTTTGAGCAGTGCTTGATAACAGAAACAGCTAATGTGAAAGAGAACAGCAGGGAAAAATATAAATAGTTCTTGTTTCAGCAAAAGCTCAATTTTACCTAACTTTCCACATTTTCTCTGTGTGCATTGGCAGTGAAAGCATATAAAACATTTCCCCCACAGAGACCAGGATTATCTGCTCATTATCTGTGTGCTTAGTTTCTAATCATAAATAGTCTTACCAAGGAGTAGACTATAACAATGTGCAATAGAATTAATTACTGAATAAGCACGCTTGGTATTGTACTATTAAAACTAGTTTTTGTCAATTATTTTGAAGTAAATATTAATAAAGAAAATAAAACTAATTTCCAGCCCATTGGACCTCCATCTGTGACTGACAGTGTCATTTTTATTGGCTCAGAAATGATATGGAGCACAGCCACACTCTTTCCAAGTTAACTCTATTTCAACTTACTTTCTGAGGTAATTTTGTTGAGACTATTTATTAAATTTCAAAACAGTAAAGCCAAAGCAATTTAAACAGTGGTTTAACTAAAGGCCAGGTAAAAATATTAAACACATCAACAAGAAGGAAAACATGAAGGTCTCCTAACTGACAGCAATCTTCTCCCATGTTATTCCTCTGGATGAGGTGATGTGATAATGGCAGACCTCACATCCATCATCACCAGAAGCCAGGTTCCTGGCTGAGTTCTAAAGGAAATATTTTTGAACAACCTGAATAAGGATGGAATAGCAATTTTCACCCCATTTTAAAAGGAAAAGCAGGCTATTTTGACTACAGCCTCAACACTACCATTTTACATTCACAAATGAAATAAGTGTTCATTCCACATCCAGCATTTCTTTCCCAACCATTGCTTGTTTGTTTCACACATTGCTTTGATTGAAAATATTCACCAAAATTGCAGGAACATCTTAAATCTCAACTAAAGGACCAAAATAAAATAAAAATAAAAATACCAATCCAACCTCATTCTTCAATGGCAACAACAAAATTGCAGGAAAATCTCAACTCACAAAGTGTTGGCTAGCTACACAACAACCTTTCTGCTTAATTTAGGCCAGAATCTTGTTATGTCAATTTGCAGCAGGACTGGCAAAGCAGGCAGAAAAGCCATGTGTGCAGTGACCATGGAAGAAGTGAGGCACTGGAGATGTAGATTGCTTGAAGTTGACATATTTTAATGTATTTGCCACACAGAGGTACCCAGGAAAAAGTGTGACTACTAGCATGGTATACCAGCAGAACTCTTGCCATTAGCTGCTTATTTGATTTACCATCTGTAAATACTGGCCTAAAGAACTGTTGTTAGTCCCACCTAGAGTAGACCCACCAAATCAAAGGGATTTTCTTGTGCATTTATTCACTGTTCAGCAATGGGTCTACTTTAGTTGAGGCTAATCAACAGGATTCAAGAGACTGTTTTGTTTTGGATCCATTAGTATATATACAACCTGGCGCTCAAGAGAGGATTTGCAGCAGTGGCTCAATAGACCATGAGCTTATGCTACCAGCATGACAGTGTGAAGAAATCTCAACATTTCACAAATACTATGCTGTGCCTCGTTGTTAATCCCCTTCTAAGAGATTCCAGGTGCATTGGTTTCTTTTTCTATAAATGCTTCTGAAATGGCTAGAATTGCTTTGTAAGGCACAAAATGTATAACCATCTATGTGCTACAAAACAGCTTTACAAAGAATATTCCATTATACATTTCTGGTGATTATTGTTCCTGGGACATGAACTATGATGAACTCTTGAAGCCATCATGATACAATGTAATATGTTATAGCACAAATGTCCTAATCCTAATGACTATATTGTTGCTGGTGCAATTTGTTTCCAGGGGAATTCTTAGGAGTCTACCCAGCTTTTAAATAATGTCTAAGATCCTGGATCATCAGACATAATTAGAATGACAGAGCTCCATTGTCATAGCTATGTCTGATTATGCCCTCATAAACCTACTTTTGCAGTAGGGGACTGTCCAACTGAAGAGTTTGTGAGGTGCTGAAGATTGGGGCACTGGGAAACATTACCTGCAAGGGTTCTCATAGTTTCAGGGGATGTTGCAAAGAGGCAACTGGGGAGATTCCTTCAGGGTCCTTCTGCAACCACATATCTCAATATGCCCCACAACAAAGAGAGTATTGAAGATATTTCACAGTGCCCTAATCTACAATGACTTCGAAACCCTTCAGCGGCTCTGCCTGACTAAAATGGTAAGTTATTGGTCATTAGTGACTGTAAACATGAATTCCAAAAGCTACAAGCTTATAAATCCAGTGTACAATCTCATAACTACTGAACAGGATACAAGCCATTATGTTGTCACATACATTTAAGACTCGAGTCCTAATATGCATAGAAACTTCATCCTTAAATCAAAAGGCTAGGGCCCTCAAGAGTATGAAAAAAGATGACACTTGTAATGTTTTTACATTAGGTCATTTTTTTCAACTTTGAGACCATATTTTTAATGGACTGTAGCGTCTATCATCACTGATCTTTGGCCAGGTTGGCTGTCAATAATAGGAGTTGTAGTCAACAGCAAAGGACCCAAGACTAAGGGCCAATAAACAAGCCCCATTAGGGGTGGTAGAGAGCTGCCCCGGGAAGCAGCAGATCAGGGTTGTGGCAACCCCAGACTATGGCCCTGATCCTTCCTTTTGCTGCCCCTAAAAGAGTGGCAAAATGCTGCTCCTTTTAGGGGCGGCAAAAAGGGTGCCCTAAGAGCCAGTGCTACAGCTTTTCAGTGCCCTTTCAGTGCACCATGTTTAAACGCTGGGCTGGAAGGGCATCCTGATGCTGCGCACCATGCGGATGGCCATGTGGCATCAGGAAGGCGTCGGGGTGGGGTTGGGGTGGCCGGCATGAGGCTGCCCCACCCGAACTCTATCCCTAGGCCAGCCCTTTGGACCGGTCTGCAACGGCCCTAAGAAAGGCTGAACTAAATTGCTATGAAATGGCTCAGAGAGTAACCAAGGTCCAAAACACACTGCAGAAATAATCCAATTTGAGACTGCGTTAACTGCCCTGGCTCAATGCTAGGGAACTCTGAGAACTGTTTTTTGTGAGACATTTAGCCTTCTCTGTCAGAGAGCTCTGGTGCCACAATAAGCTACAGTTCCCAGAATTCCCTAGCATTGAGCCAGGGCAGTTAAAGCATTATTATGAATTATTGCTACAGTGTGTTTTGGACCCAAGATTGAAAACTAGTTGCAATTTTACATCTACTGTATGACCAACAGGAAAAACTACAGCCAACTTGGATCAGATTGGATAAACCTGATTGTTATTTACAGTCAGCCTTCCATATGCATGGATTCAACCATCCAGTTTGATTAAAAAAAAAATGTTCCTAAAAGCAAACCTTGATTTTGCTATTTTACTATGCTATTGTATTTAATGGGATTTGAGCATCCATGGATTTTGGTATCCATATGAAGTTCTGGAACCAAACCTCAGCAGATACCAAGGGCCCATTGGAAATGGTTTTGGGGACACAAGTATTTCATTTAGTTTCACATCATACTCTTTTCCCCCCTTCTGTTTCTTGCACTTAAATATAGTTAAAATCAACTGGATATTAGGAATATATATGATGTATTATTAGGCTGGGGTGAATATAATATGTATACAAACACTAGTGTTGTACTGCCCTACTCAGATTTCCCAGTGATGAGGCCCAATAGGAGTAAGAGTTCATCAACATCTAGAAGACTGAAGATTCTTTACCACTGCTGTAATTGATGATTTGGAGTGGTATTCTGTGTAGTTACCTGTTACAGTGATTAAAAAGTAACCCATTCATTCATTATAATACTGGAAATGCTATCAAAATACCTCTTAAAATGCCATTAAACGTAATATTTGAAAATCACCAGAAACTGTTATTGATGAAACCAATGAAGTAACCTTGCTCTTGTTACATTATTTTCAAAATGTAATTTTGAATGACCTTGTTAATAAAAATGTATCTAGTTACAAGTGGCACCAGTTCCTTTAATTTATTACTTCCAAGTTCTGTATGTAATCTTCCAGCCCTACATGTAGGACACTAGCCAGAGTAATAGCCTTAGGGCCTGAACAGACTGCCAGAAATAATCCAGCTTGAGACCACTTTAACTGCCCTGGCTCAGTGCTAGGAAATCATGGGAACTGTAATTTATTGTGGTACCAGAGTTCTCTAATAGAGAAGACTCAATGTCTCAGAAAAAACTAAAATTCCCATGATTCCCTAGCATTGAGCCAGGACAGTTAAAGTGATCTCAAACTGGATTATTTCTAGCAGTCTGTTCAGGCCCTTAGTGACCAATGTTATTTTCCATTCAGGAACTCTGCTTCAGTGAGAGCAGGAAGCTCAGGAGAAATGAGACACCTTTTCTTCCACAGTCCCCTCTGTTTCTCAGTACAAGTAACAGAACAAGAACATGATATTTTAACCCCCTTCCCCTCTCAAAGGACTGGGAAAGATGATAACAGATGCCTGATGTAGCCTTTCACACATGCCCCACCCTACCCCACTTCATGGTCATTTACCATCAACAATTCTATGAGCTATCTCAATGATTTCTTACATTTTTACATTATTTACTGTGGTTTTTCAAGATATATTTCGATGTTACTTCTGTCTCAACTGGAAATATTTATAGCATGAAATGTAGGCTATAAGAAATTGTAATTAGTAAAAACAAAACAAAACAAAAAAGGTCTGTGCAGGTGCATTTCCTATGTGTGTCAACTTCACAGAACACCCAGTTGAAGATCAACAGTTACATCTGTTTTTCTCAACAGAACAGAACTAAATGTTTCAGTTACCATAAAGGACATATTTCCACTGTTGATTTTTGTTTCCCTTCTCCACATTCTTTTGGGACTTAGAGAATGAGTCCTAAAAAGACAAAACAAAAGTCTGCCAACAAGAACTTCAACAATAACAACAGCAGCAGCAAAGCTAAAGACTCGATACAGTTCTCACTGTTATCACTTAAACTTATAGAAGAATATGAGTCACATCCATGTAAGATGTGTCACATGTCATAAGAGTGATACTGCTAACTTAGGTGCTATACAGACCAGCCAAAAGGGCCAGCCTGGGAATTGAGTTGGAGCATGGCAACCGCACACCAGCTGCCCTAACTCCACCCCGATGCCGCTGTGATGCCACCCACCCAAAAAGATGGCGGGCAGCATCACAGCGCTCCCTTGGTACAGCTGCACCAAAGGAGTGCTGAAAAGCTGCCACAGTGGCAGCAAGGGTGGCTTTTTGCTGCTCTAAAAAGGAGCAGCATTTGCCAGCTCTTTTTAGAGTGGCAACGTGCCAGATCAGGGCTGTGGTGTGTGGTCCAGTGCTCCCCTGAGGAGCTCCTTACTGTAGTTGAACTTAGTTGAGAGGAGAGAATTTCATACCATGGTGATTTGCAGAAAAACAAATCTGGCTCCAAAACACATGCATTTCTTTTTTAAATTTTTATTTAATATTTTAGCAGAAAGAAACAAAAATGACTTTGTGATTATTGAGGGAAAGAAAGATTTTTTAAAAAAACAAACTTAACTGGCAGAGATTATAAATGAAATTAATGGGAGTTGTAGCGTTGCCAGATCAAAAACTAGATATGTATTCTGTGCATTGTGCAGAAGAGAGAATTTCAGAAGGTATTGCTTGTGATGAAACTAGATAAAAGACAATACTTGGTGAATTTCCCCCTTCTACACAGCTATTAAATACATGGGATCGATCTCCAGTTTTCACTCAGAATAGTAGTAGTAGTAATTTAAAAAAATGGTTTGTTTTCTATAATCTTTCATTATATGTAGTCCTGATTGGTACTAAGCTATACTGTGTAGAAATTACAATAGCATCCAAACAATGATACCTTTACCGAGCTAACCAAAATGCACAATTGCATATTGCAAGCTTTTGAAGTCACACTGGCTTCTTCAATAAGCAAATGGGGAAAAAATGAAGATGTTAGTCATAGGCCTGCATTTTCTTTTTCTGATCTTATTTCAGATGGTAGGGAGGGCTATCTGGAGGCTGGCACCTGCAGGTTTTCAAAGTCAAGGACATTTAATGTCCATTTGCAATTCAAAGAAGATGTTTCCTTGGAATCTAGAAACTGGAAGAAATTAGAGATTTTAGCTGCACCTTTAACTAATTTAAGATGATGTGACATTTTTTCCTCCCATGGCTATTTGTTACAGCTCATGTTTTTATGTTAGAAGCTCTGCACCTTCCTAGCTTTTTGCTATTATCTTGAAAGCTGCAATTAGCAAGGCCATTAAGAATTCTTGCATTTTACTACCTCCAAATTTTTAATAGCATTAGTGTTGTATAATGTGTAATGTTTGCTATTTCCACAAATATTGCGTTCCAAAACTCTAGCACAACACATGATTACCACATGTAAAGATATAAACCTTGTTTGTCATTTCTCCAACATTTTCTGTTGTTTGTGTTTGTTATTTTTACCAAAATAAGCACTGCTGTGTTACAAGTTTGAGGAATTTCTCCTAAGAATGGTTGTTACAATGTTCCTTGAGTCACAGATAATTTACTACATACCTTTTGTTAACAGCAGCTGGGATGCCCAGTAAAGATGGTGGGATGGAGGGGAAACCAGTTAATGGAGAAGGGGTAACATTAAGCTAGGCTAATGGTGGGTGGAGCAAGGGGCTAGTTGTTTCACAGAAAGGCAAACTGAAACTAAGGGGCAAGTAACTAGACTGAGAACTTAAGCACAAGACATACAATAAAACGTGCAAGGTAGAAAGGGAATGTAATCTACACAGTACAAAGAGATGGAGCCTATTTTAAAGTAAAACAAAGACAGGTGCTAGCATGCAGACCTGTCAAGCAACTTCACAGCAAATCTGGAGGACCAGAATTTGCAACTTGGTGAATACAAGTGCATCAAAAACACTTTGCCTACCTTTCAGACCACACTTTGTTCACCACTCCTTTAGATTAATAAGGGGAGAGCTTAATGTGGATTTGAAATTAATACATCTTTGAAAAAGCAGATCCAAGAAATTACCACAAACAGCCTCCTGAAAGAATGGAACAAATATATATGTATTGTAAGAACTCATGATTCTTTAGACCCAGCTAGAAGAGCCCTAAATTGAAAATAACAGTTCTTAATCTGGATTAGATTTAGGACCACAGTGTGGAACAATCAGTTAAAGCCCTCTACTTCTCTGCAATTAGTTTAGACAAAACATGGTTTGCTTCTGGAATTAACATTTTGCTTTTCTTACACTGCTGTGTGGGAAATCAGCTTTTTTCTAAAGGGGAAATAATAGCTAGAGAGGAAAGAATTACCTCCCTTTCCTCTTCCACTGGTCCTGTCAGCCATAATCCAGTCTGCAAATTTGCTTCAAGTTGAAACAAAACCAGAAAGTAGTGTGCATCTCCTCTCTGTATTTGTTTTAACTGTAGTTAAAGAAGGCATACATTGTCCCAAAGCCAATTACTTAAAGTATGACAAAACTAGCAACAGCAGTAGAGAGAGAGTGTTCAAAAATATCTAAGAATGGTTGAAAGAAATTCCTTTAATGTTGAGAAACCTTGATGAGAAGAACCCTGGAGTGATTAGAATCTTCGCAGTTCTGGTCTTATTCTGCACAAAATTCACATATAATTGTTTTGTGGAGAAAACAGCATTTTCTGTGCAGAAAATAATATTCCCTCATCTTGGAATCTGCAATAAGATAATATATGTGATAAAACAAAATCCATTTACCTCCATTTCCTAAAGTATTTCCTTTAATAGGCAAAAGCAGAGTCCAGCAGGAATGGAAGCAAAAGGGATATTTCTGAAATTAATTTATTTCTCTATTTCTTCCAAATATTCAGTGTAGTATAGGTATGGGTATATTGCCTTTCTAAATCTTTTATTTTATTTCCCCACATGAATCCCCCCCCCCAAGTTAACTGTAAATGTTTCACCATTTCCCCTGTACTAACTCCTGCATTGTGAGGTTTCTGGCAGCCATGATACCACAGTTCTGGATGAATTTGCTTCAGAACATCCATAAATCTTGGCTCAACCCATTGACCTCAGATTCCTTCTAAGCTTTCTTTTTGTCCTTGGAAAATGGAAGGTATAAATTGGTGGAATCCTGTATAACCATTACATATTACTTAGTACCATAACATTTTCCCTGTTGATTGAAAAGTGGCTGCATGACATTCCCGCTCCTTCCCATGAGCCATCTACAGCATGACAGGCAGAATAAGGAATCCTTTTACCCTGGATACCACTTGTGTGAATGTCAGACAGCCACTTCTTGATTGACAGGGGAACAGACCCCTGTCAATCCCAGATTACCAATAAGTGGGGTTGGGGGACTTTCACAGTCCCTATGTAGCC
>CM034701.1:313905724-313921613 GCA_020142125.1 Phrynosoma platyrhinos
CTTATTTCTGTTAACATGTATTTCATAACCTATTTACAGAAATTGAAAATATCACATGCATCTCACTTGCTACTATATGGAAATTGTTTTGGCATGGATTAGAGCAAACAGATTGTAGCTTTGTCCAAGTAAGATGGAAGTGTTGTGGGTGGGGCAATCTATCACCAATCTGGGACCCTTCTCTAATGATACTGAGCTTTTACAGCTACACTGTGTGATTCTATCTTAGCAATAGCATTAATTTAGTACAACCCTCAGTATGCCTGCCACAATAGTATAACAAAAGGTGCAAGTGGTGGTGATGGTGGTGGAAAAGTACAGAACCTACCCACTAGATCAGGAGGGATCATAATATTTTTGGGTTGTTGTTGTTGTTGTTGTTGTGCCATCAAGTCATTTCTGATTTATGGAGGCCCTAAAGTGAACCTATCACTGGGATTTCTTGGCAAGATTTGTTCAGAGGGGATTTCCCATTGCTTTCATCTGAAGCTGAGAGATTATGACATGCCAAGTGGGTTCCCATGGCTGAGTGGGGTTTTGACCCTTGGTCCCCCAGAGTGCTGTGCTAGGACTCCACACTGCACTACACCATACTGGTTTTCAACATTTCTGGGGCAGAAACTTATCAACATGTTATAAGATATTGCAGGGTGTTTATGAAGAAATGACCAAGGTGTGTTGATCCTTGAGGCAAAGACTTGTTTAACTTTAGCTATGGTAGGTCTTTTGAAATCAGTTGTTGATTAATGAATCAACATATAACTAAATCCCATTGATTCAGTGGGTTTACTGTAGACATGACTAACAGTGATTCATCCCCCCACAAAGACTGAATGATGATGTATTGCAAAATTATGTATTGCAAAATTATAATAATATAGTTATGATAATGAAAACAAAAACAGACAGTTTACTAATGGCATTGTGATATCCCAGAATCTTCACCTTGATGTGACCTACCTCAATCTGAATAATAGAAGGCACATACCTAAAAGTTTTTTTGTAATTATTAATCTGTGTAATAATGTATTCTTTTGTGATAATGTCTTCCTACAGCAATAAGGGAATGGAGCACCTTTATAGCATGAAGTGCAAGAATGTGGTCCCTCTGTATGATCTTTTGCTGGAAATGCTAGATGCCCACCGTTTGCATGCCCCTGCAGCAAGAAGCAGCCCTCCAAGGGAAGATGATCCCCTGAACCAACTCGTTGTCACATCTCCTTCAATGCATTCCTTGGTACCTTGCTATGTGAACAAACAGGAAGAGGGAAATGAGCAGGAGGCAGTTTGAGAGCCTACATTTCAATGAACCCAGATATTTCTGGGAATCCCATCAGCAGACCACCTAATTCAGGCTTACCTGAACTTGTACCATGTGTAAGCACTCCAGTATTTGCCAATCATAATTGCCAAAACTGATTGTTTAAATTCCTAATGGAAGAACATTTTATCAATTTAATCATAACATGGGGTTTGGAAAACAATCCTTCGTTGTATGTGTTAAATATAGCACAGTCCTAAGGATTCCTGTAGTCTTTGCTGGTATCAGATTGAAAAATTGGGTGGCCTTTTAAAAAGAAATCAATTGAGCAAAAATCCTACCTGGGTTTGAGTAGTGATGTTTACATGTATGTTTATTGGCTCTTTTAAAAATTCAAGAATTTTACCCCATGTACACTAAAAGCAGTGATGGTGACAAGCTCAGATTTTATTCACATTTTAAGAGAAAGAAAAAATGACAGTAGGATTTAGTTTCCTCTGTGGGACTTTTTTCTTTCAGGGGTATAGTCAATATACAGCAAGATGATTTTTTTTATTAACTCTTTAGACTGCTTGTACAACTGTACAACTGATTCAGCAAAAAACAAAAAACAAAAACAAAAAAACCCCAAGCACCTTTCAGTTATGGTAACTTGTTGTGGAAAGTGAAACTGAGGTGCTAGGTTACAGTCATGTTCAGAGTGGGTTTCACATTATGGTAAAGCTGGGCAGGTAGGTTTTTTTTTACATGAGGAATTCTTAGCTTGGCAGAATTCTTAGCTGGGCAGCTAAAGACAGAAGCTGAGATCCTGCCTCCTGATCTTGCTACAATGTCATAGCTATGCTTTAACTTTCCACCCAACCCCTGAAATCCATCTTAAAAGCTAGTCATCCATCTGGAGCAATGGAGTTCTGTGCTACTGCTGAACAGGGTGCTACAAAATGATGTGGCCAGTCTCCTCCTTCTAGAGAGCAGTGCTGTGAGCAGAAGCAGGGACCCCTGTGGGGACCTGTAGCACCTCTTTATCATAGTGTCACTTGCTGGTGGGTGGGAATTGTTCCCATCATCCTGCAGCACCTCAGTTGGCAGCAGCATAGACCTTCATCACTTCAAATGGCTAACTGACTTTTAAGGTTGATTTCTGTGTCATTTGTAGTTGTAGCAATAGTGCCATGATTGCAAATGAGAATACAAAGCAGTTCTGATGTCCTAAGCCTAACTTAAAATATTGCTCCTGGTTAACAGGATGCCAGCTAGAATTTGATATATATGTCTACTGAGAACAGTAGTGTGATGATCCAAGATAAAGGATTCCTGGTTCAAAGCAATACCCTTTATACAATTGTTTGTGAATCACCTCCACATTGAC
The DNA here is from genome assembly GCA_020142125.1 of Phrynosoma platyrhinos. Classification (NCBI taxonomy): domain Eukaryota; kingdom Metazoa; phylum Chordata; class Lepidosauria; order Squamata; family Phrynosomatidae; genus Phrynosoma; species Phrynosoma platyrhinos. The sequence continues at coordinate 313,908,355 of CM034701.1, forward strand.
AATTACAGGTGGTCACCAATTGGATTTTAATATACAGCAATTAGATAATATTGCCTATCACCTTTGATTAGAAAGGTAATTAATAGATTTTATGAACAGAAAGATATATTAATATGATCCAGTCTGTGCATAATTTGATATGGTATGTGCAGCCTGGAAAAAAAGGCTCTACAACTCCCAGAACATATAGACAATCTAGCCACTGGCCATGGTAGCTGGTAGGTTCTGGGACTCGTTTTCCAGAGAACAACTTTTCCCAACTCTGATGTAATGGATAGACACCTTGGTTCCCTTTCTGGGAGAAAGGAGGCATATTAGATAGATAGATAGACAGTCAGACAGGCAAATTTTGGTAATGGAAAATCTACTTCTGCTGCCAGCCCTGAAAGGAGGCACTGCATTGGAACAGAAACTACCAGTGTGATCTGTTTTTTCCACTTGGTTTTGCCATTTTGTAATCCCAGTGAGCCATATGTAGAGGCAAGCAGCACCTTCACAGTTTGGGTGGCTTAAGAATTTGGTTTTAAAGAAAACTGTTGTTTCTAATAGTTGTTCTGTTTTCCAGAAATTGTAGATCTCCTCAATACAGTCCATACTACAGAGGAGAAGGTAAATAATTTGAGCTCCCTAGGTTCCATTTAGGTCATATTGCAAGCTCTCATGTTTGTATTGGATGCTCCCCATTGTACAAAAATGCACCTGAGCTCCGTGTTGGGGTGAAAATACTACTGGCAGAAAGGAGGAGTGAAGTGAGTAAAGGACAATTTGTGTTGCACTACAAGAGAGGTCACAGTCTGCCTTTTTTTGGCCACGCACATACTGACCCCAACCAAAGTGATGAGAACTCAAATGGGGCAGAATAGACTTAAATCTGCAGGTGATCATCACTAGCTGCTTTTGTTATGTATTCTGTGTTCCTGCCCCCACCCCTAAGCTATAGAAACCATTACAGCACTAATGTTGTGAATAGTTTTCATCTTGTCTTGATTTAATAGTGTTTTTACCAATGCCTATATCTTCAGTTTCATTTCTGGTGGCCTTGCTTTTTATTAATGTAATGAAGTATTTGTCTTTGTGCAATCAAAATGTAAAACTAAAAAAAACAAAACAAAAAACTGCTTTGAAACTTTCCCCAAACTGCTGGGGGTCTACAAAGTGCCTTGTTAAAAATTATGCATTTTAATTTTGAAGTGCTCATGTTGTAGCTTATTTCTGTATTATTGATGCACTTGTATATTGCACTGCATGATGTATAAGCAAGAAGTCAAAATATGTGGGAGGGGCACAATTTAAATAAGCAGCACAGCTTTATCCATTTGTATTCCTGTGCTCCATTAAGGTTGTAACCCTAGGTTGCTGCTAAACTGCAGAATTAATGCCATTTGACATTGCTTTAACTGTCATGGCTCTATCCTATAGAATCCTGGGATTTGTAGTTTGTTGTGGTACCAGAGCTCTCTGACAGGAAGGCTAAATATCTTTACAACTACAAATCCCAGAATTCCATAACATGGAGCCAGGGTAAGTAAAGCCCTGTCAAACTGCATTAATTCTGCAGTGCAGATGCAGCCCTATACACATTTTCCTAGGAGTAAATCCCATTCTACTGAATGGTACATCTTGTATAGGAGTGCACTGTGATAAATTCAGTGCCCCTATTTTTTGTAATGGGGTACTTTTTATTGCTTTCCCAGGCCACTTGTTCTTCATCAGTAGAGAGCTCTAATCTGTGAAATGAATTCTCAGTTAATTTAAGTGAAAATAACACTTCCATTGAAGACATTTGAAAGATGCCAAGAGTCTTTCCCTCCTTGAAGGTGAATGGGAATAAAATTTTAGACAAAGAGCTCTATAGGTGCAATGGAAAACCAAAATTGCATTACAGAATCATGAGTTAGACCTCTGGAATGGAGGTGTGTACAGCAGAATTAAGCTATTACTGATCTCAGTGGATAACTGTTTCCTTGCTTCTCCCAAGTAATAGCCACTCAATATATCTACATTAATTTCAATAACTGACAAAAAAGTGTTTTTGGTGAAGACCCACTGAATGGATAGTTTTGCCTGGAGAAGTAAAAAGGCCAGAACAAAACAAAGTTATCAGGGAGGGGGAAAACAATAACACCTTGCTGTGAGTTTTTATGGTTTTTCCATCTTCAAGTTTCAAGTCAACATACATGTGACGGGTTCAGCCTGGGAGTCCAAGGGATGGGTGGGGAATGTGTTGCTTTCTGTTAAAAGTCTTAATTGTAAGGAAAATATCTAGTTGTCATTATTGTTAGTCTGCTGAAAAGCAATGTTTTATCATTATTATTGAAAGCACCTTAAATAATGCAGTGTGTTTTTATGTATATAATACACACATGCAGAGCTCACCTATCAGACAACTGAATGTAGCTGTTCTATAAACCCATTCAACCAACTGAAATACAATGAAATCACCACATTTGTTTATATACTTTTCAGCTATCTTATCTCATATGCAATCATTGGTACCTAAGGCTTGGCGATTGTTAGAAATCACTATTTCATATCAATTTTTATATTTACAATAGTCAAAGCAGCAGTAACTTAGCCTAATACTGAAAACATTAAGGAAACGATCCTTTAATGAAAGAACATTCAAGGCAGCTAATTATGCTTTTTACCAAAATTGTAAAAATATTGCTCTGATATATACCTAACAGGGCACAAGGAGTTTTCTTAAAAAACAAAACAAAAGGAAAGATTTATACTTAGATGTAAAAACAACAAAATATGCCCTAGGGATATAGGAAATATAATGCTACATGCCAAATCAGAAGGGAGTCAATTAACTTGCCTTACTGAATGTCAGCTAAGGGTCTCACAAAGAGAAAAGGGAGTGGTATTTTGTGTTGTTGCTTGTTTTAGTGGTGGCATTTTTTAAAAGTAGGGGCTCTTCCCCACCCCCTGAGTATGAAAGTTGTTTTTGTATCTAGTAACACTGTGAACACTTGATTGGGCCCAGTTCCTCTCACACAAAGTTGCCCTCCTGCAGCCATCCTCTTCTGTGTGGCAGGGAAATGACCCTTTGCATCCTTATGCCATAAATCACAAGTCCCTTACATATCCTGCTATGCACAGAAAACCAAAACTGATCCATGACTCTGCCTCTCACATGAAGGAAGTAAACACTTGTATGAGGTTGTACCACACAATGATAATGGCATTATCCACCAGAGCAGTACAGGTATATTTCAATGAAATGTAAACATCCAATTTGCTCTTCCAGACTTCTGTCTAGCCATATTTTTATCTGCATCTTATTGCAAGAATGAATGCCTCTCCACACCAAAGTTTTCTTGTGTGGTACTAATGCTTTATATGCAGTGGCATGCTTCTGTTCTTGGATATCTCTGGAATGAGCTAAGGGAGGAAGAACAAAAATCCACAGCTGCATCACCCTGATGTTTCTGTGCAGGATGACTTTCCTTTAAAGACTGAAATCATCTTTTAGTTTCAGAACTTTTGTGGCAACAATTGCTCAGGATTTATAATAGAGTTATTGACCAGAAGCCTGGTAATGGCTTATGTTGGTGTGATCTCCTATTACACTAACATAAGTATTTTTTGGGGCATTGTGCAAGGAGGCATCCAGCATCTTCCTATGCAATGCAGGACAGTGGAACAGGCCCAGCTCTGGCCTACCTGACCATTGCTTGGGTATGGGGGTGTTTCTGGACATGGCCTGGCTGCCAGGATAGGGAAGCTGGCAGAGATCTGCACACCTCCAGTGGTCCTCTTGGATCTTGGCTGTTGTCCGCTTCTCCTTTCACCAGCAGTATGTGATGAAAAATAATGCAAATGAACTAAATTTCCTTGTTGAGAAAAGTCAGTCCTCATCATTTAATGTCTCATTTTATAGACAGAAAAAGAGAGGTGGATATATACTAGCATTAGAAGAGGCCCCAGCTGACAGACCAAGAGTAGAAAAAGGGGGCTTCTACAGACTCTTCTTTCTTGCTTCTTGACCTATTGTCAAACTATCATGACACTCTGGTCCCCAACCCCATGGAGTGGTCTCTCTGAGGAACAACCACAATTTTCCCCCACCTTGCAAGCTGCTCTGCAGTGTTGAGAGACCATTTTGCATATTGTTGTCCTCCCACATTGAAAACTGATGAGCACTTAATCCAATTTTCATCCTGTCCCACACTACATGAATGGCCCTGACTGAAGATGCACATTCCCAGCCACACTAAAAGTTGGATCCAGCCAGTTCAAGGGAACCAGGACAAATGCCACAATGTACACCTTCATTCATTCATGTTGAATTTACACACAGAATTCTGGTTCCGTACATAGCTTGCTATTACGGGATCTTGGTGCTAGTGTTTGCCGTTAGTTTTGATGTGAGCCTGAGCCTTTGTTTAATATGCTGCTTCTTAAAGCTATTGCTTTCAATGCCAAGCAAACTTTTAAGCAAGTCAACTTTTGAAGATGTATTCAAGGTATTTCCTGCCGAATCAGTCAAATGAATCAATTGCTTTATGTTGCAAGCCCGCTACTCTGAAAGCTGTTTTTCAAATATGCTGTGGCTTTGTAAAGTGAGTCTTCAGATCTGAAGTGAGTGCTAAGTTAAACTTAATCTTAGGGCAGCATTTTTAAAGCTATTAGGCATAACATGGACAGCATCATTGGAATGGAATTGTGATATAAACCTTGGGGTACCAAAAAAAATATCTTTTTACATGAAATGCCTTGTCTTTATCAGTGCACTATTTAGTTTTAATTCAGATATGGATGTATTTCTGTCTTGAATGTTGTTCTGTATGTGATCATTGCCTTTTAAGGCACACTACAATTTTGCACTGTCCTACAGAGATTTTGTAGAAAAACTAACCTTTTTTCTTGCATTCAAATGTGCCTAAAATTTATATGCTGCCATGATGCAACCCTGTCTTTAGTAGGAATGCCATCCTGCTGTGCACCTTCAAAAAATGCAGTGTACTCCACAATCTTGAAGTGCTAATTGGAGAATAGTAAAAGGATGCTAGTCAGAGAATAAACTCATAAAGCCACTTTAAGCCACCTTATTATATTATATGAATATTTTAAAAATTAAGCTTTTGTGCACTACATTCTCCTTTCATTGTAAAGTTTTCCCTTTACTATGAGGCTCATGTGCCATAATGTATTTGTTGAATTATTCTGTTCTTTTGCTGATAGATATTATAGTATAATTGATGTCTGTTTTATTAGGATATTGCTTTGTTAAATGAAAGGAAAGGTAAAATCCTTTCATTTTTTACCTTCAAAAATGTTAAAAAAGCTTCAGAAAAAAAAAATCAGCAGGATGCATAATCTGTCAAGATTTTCTCAGCTTTGTTGTCAAAATAAAATAATGATCCACAAAAAGCTCTACTTGGTGTTTGTCAATGAGTCATTAAAATGTATTATTTTGGGAGCACTACTGATTAATTATTGCATGCATTTTTTCATTTAGTTTTTTCAAAATATATTCTTTTTTATCTCACTGTTAAGTAAATTATAGACTAACTAAAACACAAAAGAAAAGATAATTTAAAAGGGAGCAAATAAACATTTACTGGACTTTCAACCCTCAGTGAGTAAAAAGGAAAAACAACTTAAATTCAATTTAAAACCAAATCCATTCCACATGCAAGCTTTATCTTCCTTTTTATCCCCACTCCAAGTGTCCATATACAAAATCAATGAGAGTTTGTCCTTTACACTTACAAAAGTGCCTGTGAAGTTGTTTTGTGAGAAAGAGATTGAGAAACACAGATTTGCTTTCCAATATGAATAGGAAAATTTCAAGCTTGTGGAATACTTTCAAGTCCTAAGCACAAAAGTGAATCACAGGGAAATTGTAGGGTGCTTGTAGCCAATTACCTGTGGCACTCCAGTAGCAATATATTTAGATAACATGCACTTGTTAAATCAGTACATGTATCACAGACCAAAGAAATTAATACATTTTTGTAAACTAAATAGCAGAGCTGCACAGAGAAATTGTCAAAGACTTTCACCTGATAATCAGAAACACAGAACCAGGAAGATATGCACAAGACAGACAATTTTATTCTATTATTTGCAATTGTATTTGCTGTTGTAAATTAATGGGCATCATAGATTATTAACACTGCAAATTACCCTGAGATCTGTCTGTAGATCTGATCTTTATTTTCTTTTTTATCCCTCTCCAACTCAGAGAACCACTAAAAGTGGTTCCAGCCTGATTGCCAAGGCTCCATCCTAGGAAATCCGATTGCACTACAGATGGGCGGGATAGAAATAAATTTTATTATTATTATTATTAGTAGACATAGAATTTTCTATTAGAAGGTTCCACTCTCTTCCTTGAACTTCTAGCTGAGATTATTAAGTACCTCATTGAGTTACAAATGTCAGGATCCCACAGGATGAAACCATAAGTAAAGTTGTATCAAATTGCTACACTCACAGTGAGGTGAGTCCCATGAAGCATAAGGACCTAAGGTGGGCAAGAGGGGATAATGCAGCCTTACACATGTTGTTCTGCAATTCCCAGCATTCCTCACCACTGGGTATGCTGGTTAGAGCTTCTGGGATCATATTCCAACAACTTCTGGAAGGCCACCTGATTCCTACTGCTGAAGTAAAGGGCTGATTCACACAAGCATTATGTTACTTGATATTTGCTGACTTTTGGTTCAACACATTAACTGATTCCTTTGAACAACATAGTGTTCAGGGAAAATGAACTAGTATGAAAGGGCTTTTTATGATGTTTGAGTTATTAGATAAAAAAATAATTACAGGCAAGTGGAATGCAATAGCTGGAAGACAAACAGCACTTTATGTGTCATGTAGGTTCTCATGGAAGGTCTGCAGGGTATTGTTTAATAATAAAATCTTCTAGCCTATCAGAGCAGAAAAAAACTAGTCTATCAAAGTGTACAATATACTGAGGATTATAGATATGCTTATTATTAGTTTAGAGTGCACCAAAGCATACTTCTTGGTGTCTCTTGCAATCCTATTGTTGTTGATGTGTGCCTTCAAGTCATTTCTGACATATGATGACCCAAAGGTGAACCCATCACAGGGTTTTCTTGGCAAGTTTCTTTAGAGGGAGTTTGCCATTGCAATCCTCTGAGGTTGAGAGAGTGTGACTTCCTCATGATTACTGAATGAGTTTCCATGGCTGAACCAGAATTTGAACCTTCATCTCCAGAGTCATAGTCCAATGCACAAAACACTACACTCCATAAGTGTACTGAATACAGGTGAGAGATGGCCAGATTTGCCAGAGGGTCACACTGTGGATTTTTCATTACCATATCAATGTGGGAGGAAACAGCATTTGAAGTAGTCACAGAATAGCTCATTTCATTTGCCTACGTAGGATATCACTGGGGCTGATACAGATGGCCCAAAAGGGGTGGCACAGAGCTGCCCCTGGGAGTGGAGGATCTGGGTCATGGCAACCGCATGCCGTGGCCCCGATCCTCCTTTTTGCCATCTCCTAAAGAATGGCAAAATGCCACTCCTTTTGGGTGCGGCAAAAGACTGCCCTTTCAGCTGTGGCAGTGGCCTTTTTGCACCCTTTTGGTGCAGTGTGTGCGCACCCTCTGCCAAGAGGGCATCCTGATGCCACGCACCATGCGAATGGGCACATAGCATCAGGACGGAGTCAAGGTGGAGTCGGGGCAGCTGCTGTGTGGCTGTCCCACCCCAACTCCATCCTCAGGCTGGCCCTTTGTGCTGATCTGCAAAGCTCCTAACTTGACTCAAAGATAGTCCAATCATTTGTACGGAACATGGCAAATGTCAGATGTCATAAGGTGTCCCAGCCTTTAAAGACTGCTCAGCAGAGAAGAGTTATCCAACCTCTGAAGTTATGGGAAAACTTTGAAAAGTTACTTTACTGACTACATTTCCCAGAATCACCCTAGCCACATGGTCAGTAGTAATACATACTGTAGTTAAAAAAAGAATGATGCAAAAGAGAGAATAATGGTGAATGCCAAAAAGATAATGGTGAATGACAAAAAGGCTCACATTTGCTTAGTGGCATATGTAGGCATAAATTAACCTGACACCTCTGCATGTCTGTTTTTGGTCACTGAGATGTTGGTGTCCTGTTACCATCCCCTAGACCTACCTACATCCATTGCTGAGTTCTCCAGAAGACCCCAGTGGACCTCAGAGAATGATATAATTGTTTTGGTCTGGCTAGGGGGACATAACGAGATGCCTCTGTGATCCACTTGCTCCCCAGCAGGCATGGAATGGCCAGTGAGGGGTGTTTGGTGGCTTTACAGTAGGTCTGGGTGGTGGCAAAATGGGGTTCCACATGCAGAACAAATGCACTACACTGAGTCATGCAGGATTGTGGCCAAAGACTATGACACATGCTCATCCTAAGTGATCTCATGAGATAGCCAAATCTGTATCAAAATACATGATCATCTAACTGTAGCAAATTTGATTGCTGGGGAGTACATATGCTTGGGCCTGTTTTCAGGGGAGGTGAGATTAAATAACAGTTTAAAGGAGAGAGGTACAATTAAAATACCTCTCTGCATTCTACAGCACTGAAAACTATTTTTCTTTATTTTACAAATGAACCTGAGAGAGGTTTTGTTGTTGCATCTGCTGGCTTCATGTTCTTATTTAACTCATGGGCCAGCCACCTTTCCTTTAGAGAATGAGGTCTGAGATCTAGAACCCTAAAGTGTTCTCCCAAGTTTGCATAAATACCTCTTCATCTAGGGCACATCTACATAGGTTTATATTCAAGGATTTTGGATGTTCACAACATTAGATGACAGATTACTTCACTGTTGATGTTGTTAGCTGCTTTCTAGTCAATCTCAACTCATGGTGACCATGTGGATGAGACATCTCCAAGACTCTTGTGTCCCCACTTCACTATACCCTCCAACATTTCATGAAAATCAGGACACTTGTGACCAAACAATATCTGAGGATGGTCAAAAGAGTGTGGGCAGGCAACTAGAGGGCAACAGTTATGTATGAAAAGGACACACATGTTTTAAGCAGGAAAACCTTGGAATGCATGTAGTGAGTTTAAGAAAGCCTGAAAAACAACCTCAAATCAATAAATACTGGGTGACAACTTGTTAGTGACATATACAAGTATAAGTGTAACAAATGTTTACACATGTCTCTCTATCTATTTCTTTTTGGTTATTGCAGTGGTTAGTGTATTCTTCCTCCTTCTTCAGTACCCAAAATCCTGGACTCACCATTCAGATGCTGCACCCATCCTTCATAGCCATACAGTGGCTGATGGAGAGGGGGAATCAGAGAAGTAACTGTTTTGCACTTTGAATTCAATGTGCAGCAATTGAAGTAAGCTATATATAAGGTGGTAAAGTGGAAGGAGAAGAGAGACATTTTAAAAGTAGGCTAGAAAGTGGGATGGGAGACCATTAATTTGGACAGTCCCTGATAAACTAGAATAGTTGGTGGGTATGCTTCCCATCATCATTCAACCTCCAACCATCTATGCATAGAAAAGGGCTTGAGCCACAACTCTTGATATTCACATTCCAGAACATGGAAGAAAAAACTAAATTGAAGGAATGTTTCAATGGCAATAGATAATCTCTAAATTTATTCTGGCTGCCTGAATAGTTCTTAAAAATAATTTTACTAATATAAGAATCTGCTTCTTCCTTACCTGTGTCAGCACATCATTCTTTGGAAATGTTTGGTCCAGTTCATCATGTCATTTCTTTTGACTAACTTATAAATTCAACAGATTAATTACAGAAATCGTATTTTCAGAATTAACATATTGACAAAAGACATAAAGGTTGTAGCCTGTCTGAAACAGTAGAGACAGCATAAATTGTAAAATTAGTTGCTGATTGCTGTTCACTTAAATTGTCTCCCTCAAACAGGACTTCATTAAACTTCAGTCACCTCCATTTTACAGAGGTATCCTGCTGGCATGCCTACAGATGATTGTTCAACTGTCAGAGATGGGGGGGGGAGGCTTGAGAAATTAACAGGTAGTACATATATTAATCACCTTGGCTCTTCAATGCCAGGTTTTCTCTGCTTCAAATGCAACCCCCTCAGTGACCTTCATGTGACATAATTTCCTAAAGCTCCATTCAAACACCACTGAAAATGTATTGCATCACAGTTTATCTCTTAGTCAAGGTTCTGCCCATCAGAGTTTCTTTTTAACATGTAGGACATTATGACATGAACTTGACAACAAATAACAATGGGCCTGAGTCCCAGTTGTTCTAAACCAAACTCACTGTACATCCAGTCTTTGGGTCTCAAGGTATACCTGTGTTACAGGATTCTTGGCACTTCATCAAACTACATTTCAGAATTATTTTGGAGAAGCAAGACAAAGAATAAGAATTTATTTTGCCGCAGTTTAGGGCATCGTTCATAGACATCGATAGTACTGGATTCCCTTGGAACAAAGTGAAAATTATTTGCTGCTGCTACTACTACTACTACTACTACTACTACTACTACTACTATCTTATCCACCTGTCCCAATGGATCAAGGCAGGGAGCAACAACAATTAACAAAAAAACACCATCAGTTTAAACATCAGTTGTTTCCAATTTATGATGACCCTAAGGCAAACCTATCATGAGGTTTTCTTGGAAAGATTTGTTCAAAGGAGGTTTGCCATTGCCTGCCCCTGAGGCTGAGAGACCGTGACTTGTTCAAGCCTACCCAGTAGATTTCATGGACAAGCAGGGAATCAAACTCTGGTGTCCAGAGTCATAGCCCAACACTCAGACCACTATACCACACTGGCTTTAAAGTCCTTTTGCACTTTGAACTCTCTTTATAGCAACTGAAGTAACCTGAGGACAAAGGGGGAAAGTGGGAGGAAAGATATAAATTGGGACATTTAAAAAGCAGCTGAAAAAGTGCGAGAAAAGAAGGTTGAATGGGGCTGTCCCTGCCAGATTGGTGTTGCCGCATGTGAGACCTGAAGTCCACATGCAGAAGATTTATGCCAGGAATAACCACCACAGAAAGCTCTGCTGTACAGTTCATGCAAGTTGGAAAAATCCTTCTTCCATGCATAAGCTGTAGACACGACAACTGCTGAGTTTTCTTTGAAAGGCTTTTAATCTTTGTTGCAATATATACAGGTACTTACACCACCTGCCATAATGCTCCACCACCATCCAATATACACCACACACGGAGCATTGGAACTCCTCCCTTATATACACAATCTCTAGCAGAGATTTTAGTCCAACCCACAACTGGTGTGGTACACAGTTTCCTGTCTCACATATGCCAATAACTGTGAAGTATTAAAGTTTAATGACCTCATGTCCTGCCTTTGTGTCATCATCTTCCTGTGACTCAGTATCTTTCAGTATGCATACTCATTATGGCTTCCTGTTGAACTCAGGTTACATTTCACCCTTGTTCTATATTGCAGGATCTAGGACATGCCATCCATCCTGACAATTGGAACAATTGAAGGGTGTATAATCATTGAGATCAGAAGACAGTGAAATTCAAAATTTTCAAACTACAGTGTCTGTTAACAAACAGATGGTAGATGATAACACAAACATTCTTCCATTCATGATATGATTGGCAAATACAGGCTGGATTCTCCTGGTTTGTCCCAGTTATATAGACCCATTGAATCCATTGTTGAATGGTGAGCAAATCAAATTGATTCAGTTACTCTACTCTAGGCAGGGCTAACAATTGCATTTAGCCTATTGTGATTTTATCATAGTATGATAAAAAGTCTTTGTCCTCATGACATGAGAAGTGGTGAATTCTTATCCAACTCTTACACATTGAAATCATCCTTTGATATTCATTTGTTATAGAATGGCCATCTTGAGGTCAGAGGCAGAATGACCTGGAAGACTCAAGTGGTCCACCACTGATTTTGAGCTTTGCCATTTCTTATGTCAGACTTGTGTCCATTTATTCTTTTGTATAGACACTAAAATGTTTCTCCTATGTAAAATTTAGTAGGGCATGCTGATAAATAATGACAAATATTGGCAGAGAACTTACGCCAGGATCATTTCTGGATCCAACAATGGAAATCCATTTTGAATGGCAGTCAACTGTCCTGATTGACAGAGTTCGAAGATGCTGGAAGGTAGGGCACTGCAGGATATGACCAGCCCCCTTCTGCCAGCAAATGGTAGTGCAGTGAAGAGTTGCAACAGGAGACCATTCTGTTCCTTGCATCACTGCTCACTGGTAGGAAGAGATTGGTCATATTATGCTGTAGCACCCTACTCTCCAGTTCTGCAGAACTATGGGCCTCTGCAGACAGGCTCAAAGGGCCAGCCTGGAGGCAGAGATGGGGTGGGGCAGCTGAATGTCGGCTGCCCCAACCCCACGCCGGTGGTGTCCTGACGCCTCACGCTGTTACACATGGTGTGCAGTGTCAGGACGCCCTTCTTTTAAGGGTGGCAAAAGGGAGGATCAGGGCAACGGTGTGCGGTTGCTGCGGCCCTGATCTGTGGCTAGCACAGGTGGCCCAGAGCCCCTATGTCACTTGGTGTAACTGATTGGTTTTTAGGGTGATTTTAGGGACATTTACAATAGTAGCAATGGTGCCATGATCATAAATGTAAATAGGAAACAACTACATAGTTACATGTCTAATTTATTATAACATTTATTTATTTATTTATTTATTTATTTCATTTTTATGCTGCCTTTCTCCCCAAAAAAGGACCCAAGGCAGCTTACAAAATAAAAACATTTTTAAAAAACTTTACAGTAAAATTTTTAAAACAGTTAAACCATCTAGTTAAAACAATATAAAATTAACATTAAAAACATACAAAAACTAAAACATGAGTTAAAGTGGACAGGAATGTGTCACTTTGACTCAGACAACTATACAGTCATCTATTCAGGAAATGAAAAAACAATAAGAAATGGTGTGGCTTTCATACTAAGGAAAGATATAGTTAGAGCACTCAAAGGATGTAACTCAAAGTTAGACCATATATTATCAATAGAGCATCAGGGTAAACCTTTAAACATCACAATAATCCAGTGCAGATGAAGAGGAAATTGAGAGATTCTATGATGCAGTTCAGGAAGAAATTGACAACATACTATCACAAGATTTCAAACTAATCATTCAAGACTTGAATGATAAAGTTGGCAACAAAACGAATAAAAAACAGTAGGAAAATTTGGATTTTGTTGTTGTCAACTGCCTTTGTGTCCCCTACTGCTCTGCCCAGCTCCTGCAAACTCATATTTGTGGTCTTTTTAA
>CM034701.1:313924056-313935571 GCA_020142125.1 Phrynosoma platyrhinos
TGGACTCAATTTGCACTATTTCTGGTAGTCTGCAAAGGCCCTAACTCTTTCAGGATATCAAATACCAGCAATTCCCTCACTTGGGACGTTTTCACACGGACGGCTCTAAAGCCACCTGGAAGCTGCCTGGAAGCAAAGAAGAGCCATTCCGGCGGTGAAAACAGCAGCCGCCGGAATGGCTCCTGATTGCTTCCGGCAGCAGCCCCTCTAATTCCTTTTAAAAAAAGGAATTAGAAAGACGGGGCTAAAGCCGGCCAGCGCCGGGGATGGCGCAGGGATGGCGCTGGATGGGGCGGGGCTTGCTGCTATGTCGTATGGACACACGCAGCAAGACCCCGGACGGATGCTGGATAGCGCCAGGGATGGCGCTGGATGGGGAGGGGCTTGATGAGACGTCGTGTGAAAAGTTTGACAATGGAGCCGGAGTGGGGCCGGACGGAGGTAGGATTGCCTCTGTCTAAAGCCCCGTGTGAAAACGTCCTTGGAGTGCTATATTTAAACGAAGGGGCTAAGCAGACGAGTGGCCATGGGCCGCCCTGGGAAGCTGCGCCGCGGGACCGAGGCATCGCCGCCCCTGAAATTAGCGCTCCTTTCACAAGTCAGCGAAAGTGCACCACAAAAGGCTGTGGCACACTTTTGTCGACTTTTCTGCCGCAGCGCGTGGAAAGGCTATGGTAGGAGGTCCTCCTTGGAGCGCTGGCTGTACGGAGGGCTGGCTGCTCCGAGGACGACCTGGGGAAGGGGTTGGGGCACCGAGCGTGCGGCTGCCCCTCTCCTTCCCTGCCCCCAAGACAGCTTAAAAGGCTTAGGCCCAAAGTCTCTACTACTGGATTTTTCCCTCACAGTCCCTGTCTTCTGGACTGTTACACATTAAGACCTAGTCTGGCTCCAACTCTCAGTAATGGAATTCTTTATCACCTACAGCCCACAATTCTATTGGCTGTTGCCAGCTTACTCCCAATTGGCTGTTGCTAGCTGGGCATAATTCTGCCTGCTCTCAATATTCACTACTAGTAGCATCTCTGCAAGCAAAGAAAGAACTGTGTCAGCTAGTGGGTTCTGGGAGTTGTAATCCAAAGGGTAATATCTCCAAATTCTCAAAAATCTCACTGAGATGTCTTGCAAAATACCTGCTGGATGGGACTGACAATGGCAGTAGCATTAAATACACCAGGACCAAGCAATTATAAATCTCATATCTGTCAGCATCAAATGGGGCTCTAGGTGCACCTATACAGGAGCGACTTCATTGTTAAATATTTTAGTTTGATTAGAAACATATTTAAGTGCTTCATGTTGTTGATTTGTCTTGTCCTTCCAACAATGATAAGATCAAATAAACAAAACAAATAAAAAAGTACATTATCCCACCTTATTTAGGTGCAGTGGCATCACTAGGGGGGTGCCGACTGCACCAGGTGACACCCTAAGGAAGAGTGACACCACGGTTCCTCAAGCATCTGCATTTTGGCAGAAACTGGCTGTACATTCGCCTGTGTCAGTGGGAGGAGAAAGGAGAGGCCCCTGTTTTTTATTTTTTTAATGTTGATGTCACAACTATCACCATTACATTTGGTGATATATGGGAATTATGATTTATGAGTAACATTAGTACAAAATATTATTAAGGATTATGTATGGTATGGTATGGGAGGATGTCAATGGGAAGTGACACCATGAGTTACTGCGCCAGGTGATACCAATCCTAGTGACACCTCCGTTTAGGTGTCTTTATGTATCCATAAATCTCCAGAGCATTTGAAACATATGATCCTTGTAATCAACATATGTGCACCACTCTTTTTAAAACACATAGATTCTTAAGACATGTCTGGTTTCTGGTTTCTAGGACACTTCTAGTTGAGGATAGCCTTCCATTAATTGTTTGTTGTGAGTGCTACAGAAATGTTAATTGATCAGCATGTATGCTTTGCAAGCTGTTCTAGGTGGGCATGGCAACATGGAAATTCCAGCTCATAGAAGCTGGAAAGCGTGTTCCCCCAAACATTCATTTGTAAATGAATAAATAGTAAACCAATTCCATATAAACAGTCACTGGAATCTTGTATGACTGTTATGTACTATGTAGTACTGTAACTACAATACTAATGAATTCCAGCCAGACCCTGCCTCAAACCCCACTTACTGGTAAGCAGCTGCTGGGACTAATGGGGATCTCATCTTCTGTCAACTGAGAAGTAGTTGTCTGGTTTTTCCACCCCTTTGGCACAACAGGCAGAAAAAGGACCTTTCTCACAAATCTCCTTTGTGCCAGAGATTGTTCTTAAGAGGAGAAGGGTAAATGTCAGGTAGTTGCTTCTCAAGCAATGGTGGAATAGATCCCTGTAGATCCCAATGGCTGCTTACTGATAAATGGATTTTGTGGGGCTTTGTCCATGGCCCCTATGTTGCCAGTATATACCATATGATTATTATGGAACTGCTGCTTTGATGGAGCAAGACTTTCTGCCATTGACTTATCTTCAGGACTGTCTAGTTGCACTTGGTAATATTGGTTAAACATTTTACCACAATTCTCTGGGATCAATGTTTATTGTAAATCTTGATGTTACTGTACTTCAGCTTCTTTTGACAGAAGAAGAATGATGCTGTGGAATCTGAAATATAAACATGAAACTAGTCTTGTTATTCTTATTATAGTTGTTATAATACAGGCATTCCTCAGTTAATAAAACTCCAAATAATGAAGCTCCTTTTATGAAGGCTTTTTATACTTGCCTTCTCATCCAAAAGCAAAAGCAAAGCAGCTTCATTTATATACCGCTTCATATCACGCTATGGGATGTCTAAGTGGTTTACAACTGTAAGCTCATTGCTCCCCCACAGTTGGGTACTCATTTTAGCGACCTCGGAAGGATGCAAGCCTGAGTCTAGCCTGAGCCCTGGCTAGTATTGAACTCGCAACCTTGTGGTCTATGAGTGAGTGGCTGCAGTACAGGCATTTAACCACTGTGCCACCAGGGCTCTTCCAATGCTTTGCTGGAAGATTTTTTTAGTAGTATAGGCTTTTGGAAGGATGGGAATAATACAGCCCTCTAGATATGCGTTGCAAAACCTATGAGCCCTAGCCTGAAAAGCCAATGGTGATGAATAATGGGAACTGTAGTCTAATAGCACAGTGAGAGGATTCATGATTTCCACCTCTTAGGAAAAGCAAGGGAGATCAGATTTCACACATACACATCACTCATTAAATATCTCAGGGCTATAACTTAAAAATCATTCTCTCTAAAGCAGTTTTAGGTCAGAGTCTGAAGATTAAAAGCCTTTCCAGATTACACAATGATAACACTATAGCTCAGTTTTAACTGTCATGTCTACAGCCTATGGAATTCTGGGGGAGAGGTGGGGGAGGCAATAGGGCTGACTGCCAGATGATTCTATGTGTTGTGACACTACAAATCCCAGTTTTCCATAGGATGGACCCATGGCAATTAAAGTGAAATCATAATGCTATACTTGTGTAGTATGAAAGGTTGCTAAAAGCTGGACAGATGACATCATACATGTCTGAAAATGATTTCTAGTAAGTATAGTTGGCCCTGTCGGGATATGCACCAACAGGCCCTCCATATCCATAGATTTTTCAATCCATGGATTCAACCATCCACAGCTTGAAAATATTAAAAAATAAATAAATTCCAAAATGAAACCTTGATTTTGCCATGTTCTATAAGGGTCACTATTTTACTATGCCATTATATTTAATGGGACTTAAACATCCATGGATTTTGGTATTCCTGGGGGTCCGGAACCAAACCCCAGTGGAAACCAATGTCCTGTGTATTGTTTCTCATGGGTGAAATCCTGGTACATGTACAGAGCCAGGGACCAACCCAGAATTGCCAAGAGCAAATGTTTTTTGTTCTCCTGTCCAGAAATAAATAATATTTATGTTCTCAAGCCTCTGCTCTCTAGTAGTGTAATTCACAGATATTAGTGAGTCTCTCCATATCAACTCACCAAAAGTTAAAACAGCAAGAAAAAAGTGGAATCAATAAACTACATGCAGAGTAAATATCTTCAGACTACATAAGCAAGTGAGCCAGACACAGACTGTAGGGAATATTTAACGTTAAATAAGAAGGGCATCTCAAAGCCATTTAGCCTGTGTTAAAGCTGAAAAACACTCATATTGGCCAAGAGAAATGGCAAACCCAAGGCTAGCCATCAAATCTGGAGCTAATATTACTATTAGCTCCAATTTACTGATGGAAAGCTAGGAGAATTAAAAGAAACAGACTAGCTGAGATTGCCTAGAGGGTTGATGGCAGAAAACACAAATCGGTGAGCCAACTAGGTATTGTCAGTTTCTGTTTTCAAAACTGGACCCTAATCAGAGATTTCATTGTCTGCCTAGGGAGGATGATAGGGACATGGCTGCGTCATTCAAATAATGGAGACACTATCACAGAGAACCACGACAAAGTTATTTGCTCTTAGTTCTGCAAGATTAGTTCAAGTGTCAGTCCAACCACTATGCAGAGGGATCTGATCACTTCAGGCAGCACATGGATGGGGGCAGCAATGGCCATCTCCTGGCTCTTACCTGGAGTTCACATCTGGGCCCTCAGCAGGTAATTTCTCCTGGGTTACCTAAACTAGTCAGACTTCTCAGATGTATTCAGGGGTGTAACTACTGAATGGGGCAAAAAGAAGGCATTACTCCCCAAATAAGAGTTCTGCCCTGCAGCGTCCAAATTTCTCGCACTGCGGAGAGATAATGAAAATGGTTCAAGCTGTATGTCTAAACTGTATTTCTAAATGATCAGCTGAAGTTATTGCAAAGCTGGAAATCTGGGAAATCAAATAAAATTTCAATGGGGGGGCAGAATTCTTATTTTGGAGGTCATGTCATCATTTTGGTCCTCCACCATCTATTCCCTGGGAAAATACCTTCCCATAGCCAATAGTAAAAGGAGAGTGAAGTATCTGGACAGCTGACTCCTGTCTGTAGTCTGGGAAGCGGGTGTCAACCTCTCTCTTTGATTTCAAGGAGCTCTGGCTAGATCTTATGGGATTCCATTATAAAAGGCTAGAAAACTGGGCTGAATATTGAGAATAACCACTTTGTAGTAGAAATTCATTTTTTTTTGGCAAGAGAACTAATAATCTCAGTGCATGGTAGGATCTCCTACACAAGGAGGTCTTCAAGCAGGTGGGCTCTAACCCTGAGTTTCATGCATCAAATAGGTTGGGACTAAGTGCCTATGAAGGCCTCTCTTATTACTGTATGTTTCTATGGCTCAGACCATGGTGAGAATTGTGCAGCCCTTCAGTTGTTGTTTAGCTGCACCTCTCAGGAGTCAGTATGGTCAGTGGAGAAGAACACTGGGGCAAGAATATCTGGAGGATCACAGCATTCCCATTCCTGCCTTAGTTAGAAAATGAGACTGTTTAAACACAGGCATGCCTGGCTCCAAACTACATGGGGAAAACACATTAGAACCAGGAAGCTCAAGTCTAGAAACTGCTATTTCAGAAAGTCTCACCAACATTAAAACGGAAGGATTGGAACACAGACACTTGAATACTAAGTGAAAACACTGCTGCTAGCCTTTACTTAAACAATTCCAGCTTTACTCATAAAAGCTGGTAACCAGCCCAAATATCTGCTTTATACACCCATGTCTCATGCCCATGTCTCTGTCAATTCTTCATTTTCTTTTAAAAAATTGTTTTTGATTTTCAACTTTCATATTTCTCCCTACAATCACAGCCACAGCCTCTGATTCTATGACAAGTGTGTGTGTGTGTGTGTGTGTGTGTGTGTGTGTGTGTGAGAGAGAGAGAGAGAGAGAGAAGAACAGTGAAGAACAAATGTAATCCTGGACTAAGGTCCAAAACACAGTTGATATTCTCTATCAAGTCTAATAATCTAATATAAAATATACATGTCCCAATTTTATGACAAGTTTCTATGAAAGGGTTTTACCTGTGAGTCCAATAGGTTATTCCTAATTTATTTATCAACTATTTAATACATACTTTATCAGTAATTTAAATACCTTTAGGTATTGGAAGTAAATATGCTTCAATAACGTCATGCATGACACACCTTTTAATAAAAATTTTAAAAGTTACTTTTTGCAATTACAAGTCCCAGAATTCCCCAGGCAGCATGGGCAGCTACTAAAAAAGTCCAGGATTGCATTTGGTCTTCTCTGTTTTATGACTGGAACTGGGAATGCTCCCTCTCTCTATCTTCATGTTCTGAGGAAAGATCCTTTTAAATTATGAAACATGTCTATTGTAATCCTTACTATTTTTGGTTTATGGTAATGAGTGGATACCTTTCCATTTGGCTGGGAATTTGAAATGTCCTTTGACACTATCTTTAAGTGTATAAGGGTTTGTGTCCCAAGTATCTTCACAAGCTTGTTTTTAAATTTTAGCTTGTGTGTACAATTTATTGTAATCCATGCAGTCAGAGGAGCTTGTTGCATTATCTTTTAATTCAAATGCAGCCGTCCGGGATGCAGCAGGGACGCGGCATGGAGGTGGGAATTATTGCATTGTAATTTGCTGCCAAATCGCTGGGCGACTGCAGCCCAGGTCCCAGCTGTGCTCAGATGGTTGTTTTTTGAAAAAGGAAAGCTCTGGAGTTTTAATGGCAGCTGGCTGAGTGTGGCTGAGACCTAGGCTACAGTCACCCATTGATTCAGCGGCAAATTACAATGTGATAACTCCCACCTCCATGCCATGTCCCAGCTGCATCCTGGAAGGCTGCATTCGAATTAAAAGGTAATGTGATAAGCTCCAGAGTCAACCACTGTAAAACAAACAGCATGTTTTATTTAAAAAAAAAACAAAGACACAGCCACAGTTAGTCTGGAAAATCCATATGCAAAGGGATCTTGCAGCACCTTTGAGACTAATTGGAAGATAGAAGTTGGTAGCATGAGCTTTTGTAGATGTGAGCTTGCTTCCTCAGAATCCTTGAGATGCCTCAAATACATCTGAAGATGTAGGCTCAAGTCCACAAAAACTCATGCTACCAACTTCTATCTCCTAGTTAGTCTCCAAGGTTCTTCAAGATCCTGTTGCATACTTTTATTGAGAAACATAAAGAAATAAGGTATCTTGTGTGACTTAACTTCAAGCTCAGTATATTTACATTAAAATCAAACCTTTGGCAGGCTTTTAACCACTCTTTATCCTACTCTCTTCTCTCTTAGTAGAACCACCAACCAGACCCAGACCCAGACTAGACCAGACTAGACTAGACTAGGCTGACACAACTGAACTCTGCATTTTTAAATTCCCCTTCTTACCAGGAGGCTCTACTCATCAAATACAGCTGGGCTGGGTTTCACTCCTCCCAACCAGCTATCAAGATGCTCTTCGCCCCAACGTAGCCAGTGTCTAAAGGCACTTCATCATGTCCACCTTCAATCAAACAAGCTGGATATTTAAAAGAGCAATGGCAGGAATCCATCAGGTGGGGAAACATTCTTCAAGAAGAAGGATTATGAAAAAGGTTCAGAAGTTTTGAAAAAGTGGGGAAAATCTCAAAACTTTATGGCGGTCCTGCCCCCCTTCCTCACTTCACAGGGCTAGTATGTATGTGTGAAGCAGGCACATCATTGCCAACATCATATCCCCCTCTTTTTCTGACCCACAATCTCTGATTGGGTTCTGGGGAATGAAGGTTCAATAAGAGAGAAATTATCCCAGCCTAGGTAAGAAAAAGCAGATTGCAACAAAATAAAGTTGGGGAAAGGAAATAGAGATGAAAGATTCAGGTTTTGGGCACACCCCATTTAGTTTGGAAGGGAGAACATGTGTCAGACAGAAAGCTGGAATAAGAATGAAAAGAAGAGAAAACCAAATGCTTCAGTACAAATGATGGGAAGGGTAGCTAAGAAACACTAGACAAGATTCTAAAGTGCAAAGATATACAATTGAATGCTAAAGTGAGGATTGTTAATGTCATCATATGCCAACTCATTTCAGATGTGGTGGTGGAGAAGAGTTCTGTGGCTGCTGTGGTTGCTAAAACAATAAATAAGCCAATGCATCCTGGAGTTCAGATCTGAACTCTCCCTGTATTCCAGGATGGCTAAATTGAGGTTATTGTATTTTGGCCACATCATGAGAGGACATGATTCATTAGAAAAGACAACTAGGCTTGGAAAGATAGAAGGCAATAGGAAGAGAGGAAGACCACACACTAGATGAATAGACCCAATTAAAGATGGTCATTGAAGATAGGGTGTCTTGGAGATGCCTCATTCACATGATTGCCAAGGGTTGAAGTTGATTTGAGGGAAGTTAACAACACATGGGATGGGAGGGGTAAAGAGTTGAGTACAAATATTAAACTTGTACCAGATAAAATGAGTTTATTTCATCAAACTGGCAATGCTTGAGCTTCTGTGAAATGTAGATTTTTTTGTCATGCTATGAACTGGTTGGTGAAATTACAAATGAATGGTTGGCATCCTGTCCAATATGTAAGTGATTGTATGCCAGACTTATGATACTATTACTTTTGCGGTTGACATTGATAGTCATCAATGACTGAATGTAACCCCAAAAAACTACCTATAACCCAGGCAATGCTCCAGCTGACAGGTTTCAAAAGTGCTGCAGATCAGGGAACTGGGCAATGATGACTTCAGTGACTTCAGAGTCATAGGGCTCATTGAGAGAATCAGCTGCAGCGGAACCTCAGGGGGGCTCTCCATCTGCCTGTCTCAGTGTGCACCATGACCAGGAGAGTGCTGCAGTCATTCACCAGCACCTCAATCTACTGCGTCTCAGAAAATCTTCAGCTGGGATGCTGTCTGGCTTAAGAAGTAAGCTATTAAAGGATTACATTGGTAGTAATTGCCATGAGGGTGGAGAGCCATCGTCATAGCTAGATCTGCTGATACAGGATCCTGGCTGAATATTTTCCCAGATTTCAATTAAAAGAGCTAAATAATTTGTACAATCTACATTCAGCCTTAGCACTTGTGCCTGCCTAATTTACAAAAGTGCATATATTGGGAACATTTGTGGCTGAATGTGCGTTTCATTTTTACAAAATTAAAAGTTGTCAAATAGATGTTTAGTCATTATTGCTATTGTTTCCTTTGAGTCATTTCTGACTTATGGAGACCTAAGGTAAACCTATCATGAAGTTTTCTTGGCAAGATTCATTCAGAGAGGGTTTGCTTTGCTTTCCTTGGAGGTTAAGAGAGTGTGACTTCCCAAGGCCTCCCAGTGAGTTTCCATGGCTGAGCGCAGGTTTGATCTCTAGTCTCCCAGTGCTGTAGTCCAACGCTCAAATCACTGCAACATGATGACTTTCCAAGTTGGTATTTATTACAGACAAATTAGAGGCTTTTGTTGGCCTCCAAACTAGTATGATTCTAGCTTTTTTTTTTTTGCCAGATCCTATGCATATTTATGCAAATGTAAATTCTTAGGGTTTCTGATGCCACAATACCTCCTTTATTATCTTGTATGAATTTCCCTCTGTCCATTGTCTATTAGTTATGATTTTAAAGTTACCTGTCTAAGTGCACAGGTGGGAATTATGCAGCCTAATGGATGCTGGTCTGTAGTTTCCAACATTTTTCACCATTGTCTATGCTGGCTAGAGCTTTATGAGGTTACAATTCAGAAACATCTAAGCCTGAACACTATTGGTAACTAGAACAGACCAAAAGTATCTGAGGAAGTAGACTGAAGTCTATGCCTTTGCAGACTGTCAGAAATAGTGCAAATTGAGTCCACTTTAAGGGTTAGGGTTAGTGCTAGGGAATCATGGGAATTGTTTTTCTTCCCTGAGACATTGAGCCTTCTCTGTCAGAGAGATCTGGTGTCACAATAAAATACAGTTCCCATGATTCCCTAACCCTAACCCTAACCCTTAAAGTGGACTCAATTTGCACTATTTCTAGCAGTCTGAAAAGACCTACAAGATCTCTCTACATACTGATTCTACAGACTCACAGCTATATCTTTGAATTAGAACAGATCAACTGAGTCCTGAGTGTTCACTCACCATGCAATGCAGGGTTTAATGAGTCTAACTCTAGATGGGATGACCAACTGGATTCAGTCTAGAAAACCAGAAGATTTCCTCCCCTGGCTTAATGGGATTACTAGAATAAGAGAACATGTTACCTGTTGAAGTTTATCTCATTTTTTTGGCTGATGTGTTATTTTTTTTAGTTTACTTATTGTTTTATGTATAACAAATATTCAATTAAACATCAAATCATTTAGTTGATTAATCAATTTCAAATTAATTGAGTTGACTAATCGGTTCTAAATTAATGGAAAAATTAAGCAATGTAGATGATGATGATGATTACAATAATGCAGGATTTTCTTTTACATTGATGAATTATTAATAATTAATTAAGCAGCCAAATATTTCGTTTGCTAACTGGTTGCAAAGAAATTTGTTAAAACAACAACAACTTTTTGCAAGGCAACTCCGTAAACAAACCCCCCCTGCAAGACGATCTCCAAGAACCAAATCGCACAAGCCCCTGCAAGGTAACTCTCCAAACAAAAACCCCCTCCGCAAGATGAACTCCAAGAAACAAATCCTGCAACCCCTTGCAAGACAACTCCACAAACATTTTGCAAAAATGGTTCCCCAGATGGGAACAGCGGGTCTAACGCTTTGCAAATCTCATCCCCAAAAAACCTCACCATCTTACAAATTTTGGGAAGAGGGTGCAGCTTTTGAAGAGTGATAAGATGATGAGGATTTTTGCAGGTGAAATTTGCAATGAATTGCACCCATCTTGCAAAAAGGCTTTCTTTGTGGAGTTAACTTGCAAAAAGATTTTGTTTGTGGAGTTATCTTCTAAAAAGTTGCAAAATTTGGATCCTGGAGCTATCTTGCAAAAAAGTTCTTGTTTGTGGAGTTTTTTGAAATTTTGTTATTGGAGTTATCTTGCAAAAAGGTTTTTATTTGTGGAGTTATCTTGCAAAAAGCCGCAAAACCCGGATCCTGGAGTCATCTTGTAAAAAAGTTTTTGCTTGTGGAGCTATCCCGCAAAAAGCTGCAAGACGCAGCTCCTGCAGCCATCCTGCAAAAAGGCTTCTTCCTGCGGAGCCACCTTGCAAAAAGTTGCAAATTCTAGTTCTCAAAGTTACCTTGCAAAAGGTTGCAAAATTTTGTTTCTTGGAATTATCTTGCAAAAAGCTTTTGTTTTGTGGAGTTGCAAAATTCGGATCTTGGAGCCATCTTGCAAAAAGGGTTTTTGTTTGTGGAGTTGTCTTGCAAATAGTTGCAACATTTTGTTTTATGGAGTTACCTTGCAAAAAGTTGCAGGTTCTTGAAAAAATTTGCAAAAATCCTGCAAAACTACAAAACCCCAGGGTCTTTATCTTGCAAAACTCTTAATCACAATATATATATATATAATCTGCTCCACCAAACACCCCCCAAAACCTCCAAAAAAGGGTTCATGCACTTGTCCCATTCATCAGTGCATGGGAATTAAAAGGAT
This sequence comes from Phrynosoma platyrhinos, assembly GCA_020142125.1. NCBI lineage: Eukaryota > Metazoa > Chordata > Lepidosauria > Squamata > Phrynosomatidae > Phrynosoma > Phrynosoma platyrhinos. The sequence goes on from CM034701.1 coordinate 313,935,540, forward strand.
GCTTTCCTTCTTTTCTTCCCAGCCAAGAAATG
>CM034701.1:313935671-313966587 GCA_020142125.1 Phrynosoma platyrhinos
ATAATAATAATAATAATAATAATAATAATAATAATAGAAAAACAGGGTTGCAATTCAGGTTGCAAAGCTGGTCTACAACTTCCAGGTTTCTTTCTCTCTCTTAACGGAGGAATCCTTCAACTTTTTGGGTTGCATCTGCTTCCAATTAGAGGAGAATGTTTCCAAAAGTCATTTTCTTATTTGCTCCGGTCAATTTATGGATGATGATGATGATGATGATGGGATGGAAGGTTCTTCTTCTTCTTCTTCCTCTTCCTTTTAGGTTCTTCTGGAGGCTGGGGCTCCAAAATGGCGTCGAGGGGGAGGAACAACACCTTTCTCTCCCCCCTTCTCCTCCTTTTGAACATTATATATTTCAGGAGGTTGAAAAGAAGCCCTATAGGTTGTTTTATTTTCTGTAATAGTTGGCAACTTGTCCTGCCTTTTTGTTTTGTATCTTTCACTACAATTAGTGAGATTTACTAACTTCATTGGTACATTTAAACAAATATTAATATTAATTCCTTTCATGGCACCAGCAGCTGCTCAGGTGTTGAGTGTTGTCACCTGCCGGGCCCGGGCTCTGGCTTCCAAAGATGAAGCAGCAGCTGGTAACCTTGGCAGTTCGCAGGGCTTGCTATCTGTTTTTCTCCTTGGATTTTTTTCTTGCCCTACATTCCAAACAGCACCGTCCTCTCTGTGGTCTACTCCAGTGCTCGATCCGTGGGGGCTCTTGCTCACCAAAACGCCCCGGTGGTACGTCTTTCTGGAAGGAGAGGGATCTGGTATCTTTTGGAGAACCGTGTGCATTATCAGTTCCTTGTTCTTCCTCTTGAGGCGCTCGACCTCCTCATGGAGCTTGGCCAAGGTCTCGCCATGTTGCCTCTGGAGGAAATGGAGGCTCCGCTCTAGCTCCCCCGCCACCCAGTCTTCCTTCTTTGATTGAATCAAAACCAAATGCATTGTTTAGACTGGTCTCACACCTGGGTTTAACAAAGCTAAGACAATCAACGCCTTTGTCCAGGCTTCAGTCAAGCCATTTAGTCAATAGCTAGAAGCAAGATATGGCCTATATAAACCTTGGGATTTTTAGGCTCCACATGCTATTTTTGGAGTGCAGCTTCATTTATATACCGCTTCATATCATGCTATGGGATGTCTAAGCGGTTTGCAACTGTGAGCTGATTGCCCCCCAACAATCTGGGTACTCATTTTAGCGACCTCGGAAGGATGCAGGCCTGAGTCGAGCCTCAGCCCTGGCTGGCATTGAACTCGCAACCTTGTGGTCTAGAGTGAGTGGCTGCAGTACAGGCATTTAACCACTGCGCCACCAGGGCTGATTCTGTGCTCTGATCACAGTTCTCTCAGCCACCCCTTCCCCCGTTTTGGCAGCCATGCATCATCATGATCATCATGATCATCATCATCATCGTCATCATCAATATCTACAGCAGATCCTGGAGAAGCCTTCAGAAGTGAGTACCTCCCTTAGTCTGGCCCATCTCAAGCTATTCCTGCTTCCACTCCTTTATTTCTAAGTGTACATGCTATATTTTTGTGCATGTGTATATGCTATATTTGTGTGCATGCAGTTTTCCCTTTTAATAAATATTTAGACCTAAATTGAAGAACCCTGTCTCAGTGTCATCCATTGGGGGATTCCTTAGTCCTCTGGTACACATATCGGTACCCGGTCTCGCGGGGTGTTGTTAGGGCCCCACTCTTGCATATTTGAGCTAATTATAAATCCCCCTAATTAGATCCTTCCTAACAAATGATGTCTCTTCTCTCCCTCAGAGGCAGCAGCAGTGGCAGTTGGATTGGAGGGAGGGTGCCTCACCAGCTGCTCGGACCAGGCAATGATGGCTCTTCTCTCCCTCAGAGGTCATAGCAGTGGAGAGAGGGTGCCTCATTAGATGGCTATATGGGGGCGCTTCAGGAGCTTTTTAGTTAAGTTGGAGGTATCTGGTCTAGTTTAGCATACGTCTACATGCAGACTTTATGCTACACTGAGGGGATGTGAAATACTATTTTATAATATTGTATATTTTGGTTATATGTATTTGTCAGTTTACTTTACATTATATTGTATTTTTTCTATTTTATCTGGACAATTTGTTTTACAATTGTATTGTTTAGTTTTGTATTTTTATTCTTTCCTCCTTTGTTTGTGTTTGTATGTGTATTGTTATTCTTGCTGTGTACCTTCAAGACTTTAGAGACCCTAAAGTGAACCTATAACGGGCTTTTCTGGGCAAGATTTCTTCAAGGGGGTTTGCCTTTCCTTGGTTGAGAGGGTATGGCTTGCCCAAGATTACCCAATGGCATTCCATAGCTGAGCTGGGATTCAGACTGTGATCTCCAGAGTCATAGTCCAATCCTTAAACCACTACACCTATGCTGGCTTTCATGCGTGTGTATGCATATATGTTAGACAGGGGTAGGCAACCTTTCCCCTTTAAGGGCTGAGGGACTTCAGCTCCCAGAATCCCAGGAGCTATTGGCCAACATGGGACTATTGGCCAACATGGCTGAGGCTTCTGGGAGCTGAAGTCCCTCAGCCCTTAAAAGGGAAATGTTGCCTACTCCTGTGTTAAACTGTATGCCTTTGACAGGACCCACTGTTTTTGGTTATGTTACTTGCATATGTTTTATTTGTACATATAATGTACAGCAATGATGCTATCTAAATAAACAATAATGAGAATAACAACAATGATGGATTGCATTTGGATGGTGGTTAGAAAGTATCTAGAAATGTATATATAATTCTTTATATATTTTCTATGCCACTCCTGCTCCAAAACTCACTCACATGGAAGCACAGTTTTGAAACTGCTCCAGACCCCCCAACCATTTTCATCCAGCATCACAACAGCTTTCCAGGGGTTCCCCCCCCCAACCTAGGGGACATCAGGCTTCTAATTAAATTGAGACACTAGAGTCATTCTACATGCAAAGCATGTGCTCTGCATAAACTTTAGTCTCATAAATTTTTGTAAAAACCCACTCAAGCACAGACATGCACACACAAACCACAACAACTCTGGATTTGTGAAATTAAATGGATACTTGTAAGGTAATCAAAACAAAAACGTTTAAACATTTGCAGCTCACTTTCCACATGTGCAGTTTACATAATACAGTCGAAGAGCTGAGATTAATTAGCACATTCCCCTGTGCATTTATGAATAAGACCTCTCTCTCTCTTTCCCACACACACAGGGTTTAGAGCTAGCACTCAACTGAGTGCTAAAGTGGTATTGGCCACATATATTTGCCCACAGTCTAATCATCTGAAATCAATTGGTAGCTGCTCCCTGGCTTTTGAACTGCAGGAGGTGATCATCACAGGCTCTGCAAGGTGATGTGAGGTCACACCCCTGAACTGCAGCATGACATAACCAAATGACCATTGGCTGGTATCCTGTTAGTGGCACAAACAGGCTATAAGTCCACCTTATACATGTGTAAGTCTTTTTTTTTTTTTGGTCATTTTGGAAGTCTTCACCCTCCACAACTGAACCCTCCCCCACTCCCCACTTAGCTGCTACAGGTCCCTTCTCTATGCCATCCCATGGCTGATGGAGAGGGAGAGAGATCAGAGAAGCATCTGGTTATGTCCACATAGCCAGGCACAGAATGAATACATTTTGAAGTACGCCAGAAGATCTGAGCAGATGTTGGAATCATTCTTCAACATGACATGGGGAAATGTTGGCAAGGATGAATGGCATCTAGGAAAATGACAAAAGTACTTTATTCATATCACCAACCAGGTTTTGTCACCTTGGTTCCTTAATAGTTGTGTGTGCTGGGCTGGACTCCTGCATTCCAATGGCAGTATTGTATTCTGTAAACTGTAGTTGTCCATCTTTCCTGTAGTACCAAATACAGTATTGTACCACCAACTCAAAAAAATGGCACTCCTTCAGAGTGTGGTGGTCTCCTTCTTCGGAGGTCTTTACAAGGAGGTTGGATGGTCATCTGTCAGGTTGCTTTGATTGTGAGTTTCTGTATGGCAGGGGGTTGGACTGGATGGCCCTTGTGGTCTTTTTCAACTCCATGATTCTATGATTCTATAAGCCGAGGACAAGTTGTAGTCCTGGCACTTCATTCCCTGCCTTGCTCTGAATGGCAGCATGGGGTCAAGTGCCTACAAATCCCATCACATCCCACAGTTTCTTCCTCTCACTCACTTTTTGGTACATCAGCATTGCACAAATGCAACAGACACCATTATGCTGAACCAGATAGCCCTGGCACCAACTGAGAAGGGGTGGAGATGGGTGCACAGGCTTTAAAGCCACCTCACAAGTTTAAAGCAACAGCAACAATGTTCCCCTTCTGCAGCTCTACTAACCCCTAGACCAGGGATAGGCAACCTTTCCCCTTTAAGGGCCGAGGGACTTCAGCTCCCAGAATCCTAGGAGCTATTAGCCAACATGGGACTATTGGCCAACATGGCTGAGGCTTCTGGGAGCTGAAGTCCCTCGGCCCTTAAAGGGGAAAGGTTGCCTGCCCCTGCCCTAGACTTTGAAAACCTGAAGGAGGACAGCATTTTTTTCTCATTTAGCCAGAACATGGACACCTGGTGACCTTAATCTGAGCTGTTTTGCTTCATGAGTAGGTAATGTATGACACTGGGAACTTGAACACATACAGGGACAGTTTGCAACAAACTAAGTTAGAAACAACAACAATTTTAGTCAAACCTTTTGGAATTATTCTGCTTCCTGTGAACTATACCAGTATCACTTTATAAATGTGAAGGTCTAGTTTAGTGGGGCCTTGTTATCCATTTAAGCATCTGGAGACAGCAAACCCTGTCATCCCCAATGGAGGCATGGGCATGCAGCCATGTTAGCGGGGGCATGTACATTGTGCCACCATTAGGGACAATGGGACTTGAGGTCCTGTGTTTTTTTGGATCTATGGGGGGTGGAGGGATCCGGAATGGACCCTCCCATGGACACCAAGGCCAGACTGTACTGTTTGTTTAGGAAGTAGCTTGGGTACCAGTTCTAGCAAATGTTTTTCTACCCCTTTCTCTCCTCATACACCTCCTACAGGGAGTCTGTGAACATCTGGAAGGTAATTCCATAATCACAAAAAGTCAACATGGGTTTCAGAGAAACAAGTCATGCCAGACAAATCTGAGATCTTTTTTTATATATATAAAATTAATAGCTTGGTAGGGAATGCTGTGGATATAATATATCTTGATTTCAGTAAGGCCTTTGACAAGGTTCCCCATGACATTTTTGCAAAAAAGCTGGTAAAATGCAGGCCAGACAAAGTAACTGTTACATGGATTTGTAATTGGTTGACTGGCCGAACCCAAAGGGTGCTCAACAATGGCTCCTTTTCAACCTGGAAAGAAGTGACCAGTGGTGTCTGTCCTGGGCCCAGTGCTATTCAATATATTTATTAATGACTTGGATGACGGTATTGGGGGCATAGTTATCAAATTTGCAGACGACACCAAATTGGGAGGAGTAGCTAATGCCCCAGAGGACAGGATCAAAATTCAAAATGACTTGAACAGACTAGAAAGTTGGGCCAAAGCTAACAAAATGAAATTCAACACGGAAAAATGTAAGGTACTGCACTTAGGACGGAAAAACAAAAAGTACAGATATATGATGGGGGACACCTGGCTGAATGAGACTATGTGTGAAAGGGATCTAGGAATCCAGGTAGACCACAATATGAACATGAGTCAACAGTGCTATGCAGCAGCTAAAAAGGCCAATGCAATTTTAGGCTGCATCGATAGAAGTATAGTGTCTAGATCAAGAGAAGTAATAGTGCCACTCTATTCTGCTTTGGTCAGGCCTCACCTGGAATACTGTGTCCAGTTCTGGGCACCACAATTCAAAAAGGATGTGGAGAAACTGGAGCATATCCAAAGGAGGGCAACTAAAATGGTGAAGGGTCTGGAAACTAAGCCCTATGAGGAACAACTTAGGGAGCTGGAGATGTTAAGCCTGGAGAAGAGAAGGCTGAGAGGTGATATGATAGCCTTGTTTAAATATTTAAAGGGATGTCATATTGAGGAGGGAACAAGCTTGTTTTCTGCTGCTCCAGAGACTAGGACCCGAAACAATGGATGCAAGCTCCAGGAAAAGAGATTCCACCTCAACATTAGGAAGAACTTCCTGACAGTAAGGGCTGTTCGACAGTAGAACACACTCCCTCACAGTGTGGTGGAGTCTCCTTCCTTGGAGGTCTTTAAGAGAGGCTGGATGGCCATCTGTCAGGGATGCTTTGATTGTGATTTTCTGCATGGCAGGGGGTTGGACTGGATGGCCCTTGAGGTCTTTTCCAACTCTATGATTCTACACTACTTCCCCCCTCACTGCTCTATTTTTGGCTCATTTCTATTTATTGTTGTTGTTGACGCTGTTTTGCTTCATGAGCAGATAATATGTGACAGTGGGAGCTTGGACACATACAGAAGCCCTGGTGGCACAGTGGTCAGCAGTGGTTAAATGCCTGTACTGGAGCCCCACACTCACAAACGAGTTCAATACCAGTCAGGGCTCAGGCTCAATTCAGGCTTGCATCCTTCCAAGGTCGCTAAAATGAGTACTCAGCTTGTTGGGGCAATTAGCTTACAGTTGTAAACTGCTTAGAGACTGCATAGTGTGGTATGAAGCGGTATATAAATGAAGCTGTTGCTATTGCTATTGTTGGCCATTTCAACTTATGGCAACACTCTTAATGAGATCTCCATGAGCTCTGTTCATCAAAAGCCTTGCTCCTGTCTTGTAAACTGGGGGCTTTCTTGATTGAATCAATATATTTGTGAAGTGGTCTTCCACTCTCCCCAGCTTATCACTTCTTCATCTCATGATATGTTCATAGTATGATAGCCTCAGTTTAGTCATTGTAGCTTCTACTGAGACACTCATTTTGATAGACTTTCTCTGTCTATAAATCCCTTGAGTGATCCCATTTGCTTAACCCACCATTTATTCTACTCCCCTGCTTCCGTTCCCTGCTTCCGTTACTAGGACTAAACTCATCCTCCAGTGTACTCATTGCCTAGTAATGATATCGTCATTTGATGCAGTCCTTCCCCTCAATTGTAACTGCATGGATGTGTATGGTGCTATTCCCGACTCTCTTTGTATTTAAATATTTGCTTTATTGTTTAAATCAATATTAGAATTTTGAATTTTGTGTATATGTATATGTGTTGATAAATTTGAGAATCCATTTATGACTTTTAGTATTGCTGGTAGTATATAATAGTAGACACACTTTGGGAGATGGCATGCATTTAATACCCAACCTCGGGTAAACTGCCCATATTTTTAAAGATTTGAGTGTAGTTCCTCTGGCTGTCTACATGCTGAATTAGCACTACTGCATCTAGGACATTTAATAATGAGTCCCTACTGGACTCATTCTTTTCTTTAAATTTTTATTGCACTTGGTTTTTTACTATTTGCCTGAGATCCTATGTCACTTTAGCATAGTGTAAATATCTGTCAGTGGACTTACATTATGCTTGAATTATGCAACCTCTATACTGAATACCAGCATAGCACAATGCATGCAAATAAATGGTCAATGTATATGGGATGAAGGCCCAATTTGCTTTAGCACACTATTTTTGGAATCTTAAATTTATGAACCCATGTGTAATGTGTATTAGCAAGCCACTTTGGACTTTACGTCCTACTGCATGACATGCACAACAGAATGGCATGTAGAAGTCCACCTATGGTGTCATTGTGCATTGTCCACAAATTTTGCTCTGATTGATTAGTGCACCCTGTGCCCTTATATATCATTAACAGGATATGTAACTGAAATCTAGATAGGTGTGAGGTGGAATCATGCATGATAACTCTACAAGGAAGGCAGTAATGCACTCTGTGTAGAAGGATGAAAGGTTCTCCATTTGAGAGGTGAGAAGAAACTGGGAAAGAGTTTTCCCACAAAACAGAACAGTTTCTGGTACCCTACCCATGCTTTAAAGTTAGTGAAAAGTTAACAAAGAATTGAATCATGCCTACAAAAGTAGTTGTAATATGGCGGCGGGGGGGATTGATTAGCCAACAGTGCTTATCATTTCACCGCAGATGAAACTGAAGGAAAACTATATATTTAAAATTTATTTAAATTATTCTTAGGGCAACTTTAAAGGTGGAATAATAGCATATTTTATGATACTCAGTAGATATGGAAATTATTGTGTATATATAACATTTGGCTGAACTAGTAAGTAGTAGTTGAATGAACTTAAAATTTCATATTGATTTATTTTCCTTCACCTCCCTGACAACTTCTTATATCTCCGCAGATCATCTGAATTCAAGGTCTGGAAAATAAATGCCAATAGAACTGTTCCAGTGTAAGCAGATTGGGAACTGTGGTCAAATGGATATCGTGCCCAGGAACAGCAAAAGATGAATGCAATAATCTTTCCATGAGTGTAAAAAAGGAAATAGAAGCAACTGACCAAAAAAGAAATGAGTTTCCAGTCTGTTAGCTCATACTTCATTTCAGCTTGTGGAATGTGACAGGTATCTCAAGTGTACCTCTCAGTCTTCCTTCTAGTATGAGCTGACTATAAAAACTTAGCTCTAGTGTCATTTGGGGAAGGGGCATGTCAGTTTTATAATGCCATGGCTTCCTACAGAGAATACCAGTAATTTGTTTCAGGTACTGAGTAGAGATTACTAGCTACCAGGAGTATATTGATTCCCAGGTTTCTCTAACTGTACCACTCTCTCAGGAACCATTGCTTGGTGCAGATATATTCTGAGGTTGCCATGAGCAAATTAGCTCATATTATACCCCCATTGCAATGCCATCAGCTTTCTTTTAAGAAAACAAGATTTTCATACTTCCTTGTTACTGTTGCTGTGTGCCTTGAAGTCATTTCTGAATCATGGTGACCTTAAGGCAAACCCATCATAGGGTTTTCTTAGTAAGATTGGTTCAGAGGGGGTTTGCCTTTGCCTTTTCTATGAGGCTGAGAGTGTGTGGCTATCCAAGGTCACCCAATAGGTTTCCATGGCTGTGTGAGAACGTGAACCCTTGTCTCCAGAGTCATAGCCCAATGCTCAGACTACTACACCATGCTTAGCTCTTCCTAATGCATAGTAAAACACACCAATTCCTTCCCTTTTAAAACATGTTCAGAAATGCATGGTAGGGCTGTGTGTAAAGCAAGTGTTTAAAAAAATTAGAAAATGAACAGAGATTGAAACTAACTTTAGGATAATAATCTTCAGTGTTTCTAACTTGAAGAGACATTTTCTAGTTATAACTCTGAAGCAACAGAAAGTGCTTACACAGCTCAGAAATAATTACCATCATCATGGTTTTTCATGCCACATAATGTGCCACAGATTTTGATGTGGTTATGCCTGTTTATTCTATTTATTTATTATCAATCTGCTGTAATCAGGAACAATGCAATCTGTCAACACCTGATAATAGTTGTTTATATATACAACCTACAGAAAATAATAATATTGAGCCAATCAATAGGAGATATCAGTGCAATAACGATTGAATATTCCAATTCGGATATCCTTGCAGCAAGAGGTACAGATGTGCATGAACCTGTATTCAAAAGATTGCCTGGGATAAATGAATGGCACAGATAACTTCTGGAGAATGACAAAATGTGTGTGTGGTAGAATTAGACTGTTTATCACTTGAATACTGGATTGATAATGTCATTCCCAATATGAAGTCGTAGGCTTTCATGGCTGGCATCCATAGTTTTTTGTAGGTTTTTTGGGCTGTGTGGCCATGTTCTAGAAGAGTTTATTTCTGATGTTTCATCAGCCACAGATGCTGGCAAAATTTCAAAAAAGAAACTCTTCTAGAACATGGTCACACAGCCCAAAAACCCCACAAAAAACTATCATTCCCAATAGTACTAGGCATCTGTTTGGGAGTGTGCATCCATGAATCTCAGATCTTGATGTGGACTTCTCCTTCATGAAACCTGTTTGTGCATTGAATGCACTCCAGTTGTGGAACTCATTTATGCAGACTGCAGGCACAGGGTTAGGGAGTATGTATGTGTAGCAAAAGACTTTACCATTAGACCGGAATGGCCTGAATATTGTCCATCATTTAGCTTTCCCCACATATTTCTAAATAGATAATTACCATGGTCTTTCAGTTTGTTTATGGAATTGTAACACATGTATGTTTACATGTATGTTTATGGGTGTACACACATGAGAGAGAGAGAGCGATTTGGCCTTGACAATTTGCTTACATATTGCTCGAAAATACTTGTTTTTAAAAACACCTAGACAAAGGATTTCTTAGTTTTTTCTAACAAAAAATAAACACAACAAAACTAGTCTTAGCAAACTGTACATACATAAATATGTTTTTTAATACTTAACATTCATGGCTTGTTCATAAAGTCTTCCAGAATTTCATTTATTACATCCATAATTATTTTTTAAACTATAAAAAGTGCCATTCAGTTTACAGCTTGTGCATCCAAAGCCAAGGTTAGGTCATCATGCCCCACCCCAAAACCCCACAAAAAATGGGGAAAATAATGCACTGCCTTATATGCTATTAAAATTTTATGTTACAATAGTCTCTAAAATTACTTTAGCACAGTTTGTGTATGTGTGTATGTGCATACTGTAAAATGCCAATAGTTGTAGATAAGAAAAGACTCAGTAAGAGATCTTTCTGATGAGTACACAAGAAAGGTCTTCCTTTACACTGAAGTCCTTGACTATGCATAGTACAGGGCACTAGCCCAACTTATAAAACTGGCTGAAAAACCCAGAACATTAGCTGGAAAATAAAGATGGTATAGTTTCATTGCATATCCAGTGCCAGAGATATGAGTTTTGTTACTCACATAATGCATGATTTATGTTTGTACTGGTATGTTTTTAACAATGCCAAGGATCTATCTTCTCCTGGGCACAGAGGTCACAGGAAATCTATTGCATTGGGTGCACAGGAAATGCCCTCCACATCCTTATCATCTTCTCAGCTGCTTCATAAAGGTGGTGGGCCATTGGTATATCTTAACATGGGATGAAAGGAGCGTGCAAAGTTATTTGAGAGGGTGCAACTATAGTCTTCCTCTGTCATCGGCACCAGGCAGGCAAGACCAACAAGAAATAGTAAGAGAAGTTGAAGTGGGAGAGCAGCTCTGAGGACCCTGAGGAAGAAACATTGCTGTTGCAGCTGCTGGCCAACTAGCTGACTCTCAGAACGGGAGGAATCGGAGCCACCTCTTGTGGGTCTGCAGAGAGAATCCAATGGAAAATTAAACTTACCATAAAGGGACATTTGCATCAACAACATGCTTCCCAGACACACTAGTTTAACTATACACCTGCAGCCCATTATTTAGAGACCACTGTACATTTTGTTAAAATTTTCAGATGTCTGCTATGAAATGGTAGAAACATTATTTCTGAAAAATCGAGTCTTATCAATATCAGTACTTCAGGATGCAATCCTAACCAAATATTAGGATATGCTTTCAAATAAACCATTTGTGGATTGGGAGTAAGGATATATACATTCACTATGTATCTGTAGGGATGCTGCTGATGATATTATTCTTATTCTTATTTCAATCCACAAGAATAATAATACGAGAATATTCAGGTTTGTAGTGCCCAGATAGAGTATATTGTGGCCTCATTTTACAATGAACCAGCAATTAAAAGTCATTGTTTAACTTCAGATGGATTCTTCCTCTTGTAATATAATTTACAACCATGAAAAATTCAGAGAGAATTTTTGCATGTCCTGACAAGGATTTCAAAGTCAGGAAACAATGTCCACCCTTATTCTTATGATTAATCAAAGTCACTTCATCTGCCATTGTTAACCCTGAAAGGAGAGGGAGTGGGTATAGGTGTGTCATTTCACTGTTACCTTTCAATTTATGGACATATCTCTTCTCATCTTTGAAAAACCTCAGGAAAATGAGGAAGTCTCATTTTCTGATTTTACTTGACAAAATGCAGACTTGAATGTTTGAAGCTAATAAATGATTAACTGTTTTAGATGACAGAGCTGGCAAGAGGTCCAAGATCAAAAACAAAGGGTTGCAAATTATTTACAAGAACGCCACTGAAGTTGAGGATGGAAAGCTGGTTAAGCTGGTATTATGTAGGCTTTATATTATGAATGCATTGAAAAGATATGGCACATTTAACAGCATCAGAGAATTCTGTACTGAAGTTCAATTAGATCCAGCCTGATCTTGCCAACCTGAGGAATTAATAGGCTGAGGTACAAAGGAATAGGCAGGACTGCTTAACTGCCACCTCAGGGTCTACACAGCTTCTTTCATTGGTATGATTATTTCCTCACATGACTCTTGCTTACTCTGTACTCTGCAAACATTTTATGCATAGCAATATAATTTTTCAAAAAGTTACCAGAGAAAGGAAACAGGGGAAGATAATCTAGCACTACTTTCAGGACTAGTTTATTTTAGCATGACCTTTCAAGGATTTTAATCCACTTCCTCAGATGCAGAATGAAATCCACAAAATCTCATGCTGAAATGAAAGAAATCAGTCTTAAATGTGTTTCTAGAGTCCTGTCACCCACCTTTAAAGCAATATGAGTGTGTCTGAGATCATGCCTCCTGTCCCTATGCTCAGATGCTGGAAGAAACAGTTGGAGACAAACCTTACATACATGCTATCTAGCAAGCATAGGCTTGGATTCTGCAATCCACGTCCTTGCAAAATGAAGGATCTGGACTGTGTGTTTGTAACATACAGAACATGTATGCAACAGGTCCCTTGTGCAGATTTTTCAAAGAGAGGAAACCAAAATGTTTTGTTGCACCCAAGCATCTTGCTATAGTTCTGGCACTGCAAGCATACTCTCAGGTACTTCCATGAGCAAAAAGCAAACAATGTCCATAATTTGCTAAAAGATACAAGCTTTTAAATCCTCCCTCTTTCATGGGACACATTTCATGGGGCAGTCGTATCTTAGCCTAACACTACTCTTCATAGATTTCTTGTAAGAATAAAAAGGCAGACATTCATGTTTGCCATGCTGAAACCTTCAAAAAAGTCTGGATACAAATGTTTAAAATTTGAGCTCTTCAACCATGCTGGAAATTCTTCTGGTGCACTTGGTTGTATGCTTTCAAATTGTTTTGGACTTATGGCAAACCAAGGCCAGCCTATCACAGCTTTTTCTTAGCAAGATTTATTCAGATGCATTTATTGCCTTCTTCTGAGACTGAGAGTATGCCATCCAGTTGGTTTCCATATCTGAGTGGGGCTCCAAACCCGGGTTTCTCAGAATCCTAGTCCAACACTCAAACCATTACACCACAGTACCTCCTAGTATACTGTTGAAATTATTGTGTAGCAAAGCCTTAATCTCAGTTGAAAAGAGCTTGGCGTCTATAAAGCTTGCTTCTCCTTTGAAGAAGATTTTAAAAGCCCTCAAAATTAATTTCTGAACCCCAGTTTAGATATTTTAATAGATGTTCCAAGAAATAAGAATGTATAGAACTGCAAACATGGTCTCTCTTTGACTCCTGGTTGTTTTTATGTCTGAATTTTTTTATCTGTTTTTTTTTTTTTTTTTGGGCTATATTTGAGTATGGAGATTATCTCAGTGCTAATTAAAGTGGCTTACCTGAGCTGGCTTAAAATTTAAAATGGGCAGTATCCTGATGTTATAACAAGGATTTTGCTGCTGAAATCACTGCCCAGGTGCAGCCCGAGTCCATCCCCACTCCCAGGGCTGCTCTGGTGGCCATTTCCTTAAGACAGAAAACCCCCGGCTTTGAAAAAAGCTACGCTGAGCAGCCCTAGGACCTGGGCAGCGATTTCACTGGCTAAATCCTTGTCATAACATCAGGATGTTGCCCATTTTAAAAATTAAGCCACATCAAGTAAGCTGCTTTAATAAGTGCTGTGATTATCTCCTTTGTTTAAATAAATTTTATTATTATTCTGTTTGGGGCTAGTTATTATTCATCATTTTCATTGCATCTCTCTAATTTCTAAAGCCTTTGGTTTCAAGGCTATGACAAGTTACTTTCATTTCTCTCTGTAATTTAGTTTTTTTTTTCAAATAACTGTACAAATACTCTATTCTTTTTATTCTTGATCTATCTTCAGCATTTGGTAGTGTTAATGATTATCAATTTCGCTCTTTTGAGTAAAATGGGGGGAGGGTTAGAAGCAGTTCTCTAAATGATTTGAGTTCCATTATTTTTTAAAAAGAGGCCTTGGGGAACCTTTTGTTTTGAAAGGCAAAACAGCAATCAAACCCATAATTATTAATGTTCATTCTTTTATTTCTATAGATTCTTCTCATAATATTCTTGCTGTCCATGTAGATTATTGTAGTATTATGTTTGTTGGCCTTCCCTGTTCTCATCCTAACTCATTTTTTTCTGTCATCTAGTCCACTTTTGATCACAGTGCATACATAATCTATTGCCTAGCTCCTGCTTACAACTTTTGGTTTCTGCATATTTATTACAATTTCTACATATTCATTTGGCCAATTCTCTGGTTTTTTCATTGAAGCTGCAGTCTTGCACACATCAGCCTGGTAACTGAATGGAACTTAATTCTATGTAGTCAGTCTTGTTCCTCCATTTTTGAACCTTCATGCTTTCCCCCTTTTATTGCTCTTTTATTTATGAATTTTTTTGCCACAGGGTATTTGGTGAGGTGCCACTTTTGTTATTTGATCCATGACATATAACTATTTACAATTTACAGCTACAGGAAGAGGAATTATATGTCTCTAATAGAACTAACAGGAATAACGGGTTGTACTACTATTTCCCCATTCAAAATTAAGACAAATCTCAGCTTGTTTAAAGTAAGCTATGACGTATGGTTTTGATTTTTCCAGTATTTCTCTCTCTCTAATTTTAAACTATTTTTAAAATTTGCATTTGTTCCCTCTACAAGACAGTAAACTCAACTGAAAATGTATTAAAGCAGAACCAATATATTTAGAATGCTCTCTGAAAAATCTGGGCATTTTGTCATAATTATCACTACTACCTATTACTGCTAAGTGGGATCCAGGCCAATTTAGTCATGCTGAGGTCTTACTGAAATCACTAGGACTTAACTTACAGTTAACTTTCATGTTGAGTACAATGGGCTCTAAGTACAAATAAGTCCATCTGGAGCCAGCCATTTATTACTAGTACTGTAGTTGTCTTTCATGATATAATTGTCTGAGGCAAATTAATATCAATTGTAAATGTAAAGAGTTAAAAGAAAAAACCTCCCAGATTCTGAATTTCATAGGACTCAACTGCTACATCCCAACAAGCAGGTTGTGCTAGACAACAAATCGTAATGCACAAGTGAATTGCTGAACAAGGAGTTCTCTTGCCAGAGCTGTCTATAAGACGAGTAGCTACTTTAGTACAAAACATAATTTAGATTAAGAAGCAAAAAAGTAAAACAAAGTCATCTACTCTAGAAATATTTATGTTAATAAACAACAAATTTGTGGCAGTGGGTGTTATTTGATCCATAACTAATATAGCTATACAATTTGCAACTACAGGAAGAGGAATTATATGTCTGTAATAGAACTAACAGGAATAACAGGTGGTAGTACTATGTTAGGTGGTGGTGGTTAATATTGCAAGAGGAGCAAACAATTATGCGGATGTTTCTTGGGGACCAAGTTCATAAACTCTACTTCAAACATTTAAGTTGTATATTTTTGTATAGAAACAAAAATATTTACAAATGAATGGGGACTTCAATGATTTCTAAATTCTAGTTACTGAAATAAGGGACTAGGTTACAGTAGATCAAATAAAGCAATTAAGGAGTCATAACTTGATACTGCGATAAACAATAAGTGCACCTTGTAATGGCTTTAATTAATATCTGATTGATTACTGGTTGGAGTCACCCATAGGAGATTTTCTGATTAGGCAGAGCAATTCTGCTAGATACATGGGGAAAAGAGATGATCTCCATTAATTCCCTATTCCCTTTCCATCACCCCAAAGCTGTTCAGCTAGTTTTGGGACTCTATGGAAAAATGAGGAAGGTGGCACTGGGTCTGCTATGAGATTAAATCAGTAAACATCACCACTGGAACATTCTGAGCAGAATTCTGGATCCAAATCTGTGTATTGTAACAGAATTGTCTTGTGTATGCCCATACCTTGAACATTTTATGTAATGTCTTGCAAAATGTTGCAGCCATTATGTAGAGATGCAAAATTATCATACAGGTCACAAGGAAATGACTTCATATTGCTCATTTCTTTCTTTAACATAAATTAATAAAACATAAGAAAAAGCACACTGAAACAGGTGTAAAGCACATCTAGTCCAGCATGGTCATGGGAAGACCAAAAGCAAGGAATGAATAAAATACCATCCTCCTATTCATGTTTCCCAGCAACTGGTATACTCTTTCTGACACTGGAGGTAATATCCAATGTTGGCTTCTGACACTGGAGATAATATCCAGTCTCATTCCCAAAGGATTTGTCCAGTTCCATCTATCACTGAATCTTGTGGCAGTGAATTGTGTTGTATGAAGTGATATTCCTTTTTAAATGCCCCAAATCTCCCACCATTCTGCTTCAGTGGATGGCCCTGTGTAGTACAGCAGGGTGAAAAAATGTATCCTCTTTTTCCACACCCTGCATACTCATGTACATTTATATAATGTTTCAGTTTACTTTTATTCTAAGATAAACAGTGACAAACTTTATAGTGTTTCCTCACAAGAGAGTTGCTCTAGCCACCTGATAATTTAGTATGCCCTTTCTGCATCTTTTCCAGCTCTACAGCACTCCTTTTCATGTACAGTAAGCAGAACTGTATGCAGTATGTTTAATGTGGTAAAGCCATACATTATCTGTGTAAGGACAGTATGTTATTGACCATTTCAGTTTTAACTTCTTTATTCATTATATAGACTTATTATTTATAACAGCTATGCTAATTTTGTCTATCATTAATATCATATTGGTAGATGCAACACCTGCCCAAGATTAATATCCCTTTTTGACATGCCTGAGCAAAGGAATTTAGGGTCATGAACAAAACCAGAGCTAGCAATTGGACATGGAGATTATTCCTGACACTACTTGCTCTGACCGTATAACCACTGTATTTATTTTGTGAAAGCCAAGGTATGTCTTTCAGCTTGGGTTATCATTAGAGATGAAGAGCAGGACAAAAGAACATGGTGCTTGATTAATGGGTTCTGACTGGATCACTGGCGCCAACACCTAAATAAAGCTCTTTCAGGGAGCCTACAGGGTAAACACATCTACAATCACTTTAATCTCTTACCATTTTTATCACATGAAAATATCTATACAGACACAAGTCCATGGCTGCAGTCCAGTGATATAGCTTTTGTACACGAAGGGTTTTCCAGCTGCCGCCTGTGATAGGAATGTCTCACTTATATGTGCACAGCTCCACTTGCCACTTCTGGCAATAGAAGGCCCATACATTGCTTTGGATATTGGTTTAAATAGCTGGTCTCCCACACTCCCCCAATCAATATTAATTGCTGATTACCTCCTTTTATGGATTCCAACATTTCTTTCATTGTGCTGATTTTATCAATTACTCAGAAGCCAAGATCCTGGGACAGGGGGTAATTTATCAATGCATCAACTTGCTGCTTAGCCAAGAATGCTGGGAAGTGAGTTACACATGTTCACTTTTGCCTGCCAATGCAACTGGTACCAACAGCATATCAATGGGAGAAAGCAGACTGGAGAATTTCTGAATTGAATCTATCCTTGACAGGACCTGGACTTTGATTTTTAAGGCACCAAATAGATATCTTCTTATGAGTGAGCAGGATCCTTATGAAATTTTAAAGCCACTGCTC
The DNA here is from genome assembly GCA_020142125.1 of Phrynosoma platyrhinos. Taxonomy (NCBI): domain Eukaryota; kingdom Metazoa; phylum Chordata; class Lepidosauria; order Squamata; family Phrynosomatidae; genus Phrynosoma; species Phrynosoma platyrhinos. The sequence goes on from CM034701.1 coordinate 313,953,513, forward strand.
ATTTAATTGTGAACAGCAACTGTTTGTGAGTTAATATGACTTTGGGCCTTTACAGACTGCCAGAAATAATGCAGCTCGAGGCCACTTTAACTGTCCTGGCTCAGAGCTAAGGAATCATGGGAACTGTAGTTTATTGTGGCACCAGAGCTCTCTGACAGAGAAGGCTCAGTGTCTCAGAAAAAGCTATAATTCCCATGATTCCCTAGGATAGAGCCAGGACTGTTAAAGTGACCTCAATATGCATTATTTCTGGCAGTCTGTAAAGGCCCTAAGTTTCCTTTTCTAGGTTCAGGCCACAAAGCTTGATGATCCAGTGCAAGATCAAACACAGGTAAACAGATCAGAGGCATGTCAGAATATTAAAGAACACAACAGCTTGTGCTCCTTTATCAGTTAAAACTGGATTACACATCAAGTACAACCTGTCTGGCTTGCATGCTTGATTAATCTTCCCATTCAGTGAAAGCTATTTGTATTCCATGCTTGTCTGAATAACAAATTGATGATTGTGTTGTACTGCTGAGAGATGTGTTAATAAACAGTGTTGGAGAAAGTAGATCTGAGAGGTGCCGCACAGATGTCACAGCTAGAAGGTGGGGCAGGCCTTAAAGCTGCAAAATGTGGCTACGGTGCATGCAAGGCTACCAGCTGACTGGTAATACCAACAGCATTTAAGAAGGCAGCTGCATTTCTGGAGGAAGAGGGAAGCAGAGAAGCAATGGACAAAGCAGGTCCTACTGTTATCTGTCCCTAGCAGCAACTTTCTCTCATCTTCCAAAATTCAACTTCATTATGCAGATAGTAGAACTAGCTTAACTGAGTTTGGTCACAGCCATCTTTTCTTTTTGTGTGAATAAAAAAACCAATTTAGCATCATTCCGATTGGAACATTGGAATTTCCCTTAGTTTGTTCTCTGAGAAAAGAGGCAACTGGGGGATAGCTTTTAATAATTTAACTTTAAGAAGTAAACCCAAATTGATCATGGATGGAGAAATGTGCTCTTTTTGCATGAATCATAAGATTGGTGTCAATGCAAAATTTGTTTTTAGAGACTCATGTTCACTTCTGGGTGTGAGAGGAAAGTGCAAGGAGGATTGGGATATATAAAAAGTATTGCTGAGGTAGAGCTAAATGAGAATGGCATAGAAGTTACAGATGTGCAAAAGGTATCAAGTCATTTTTTTTAGTTATGGGAATCAGAAACTTTACTTTTAGAGAACTAAAACTATTATTTATTTTGCACCCCATGTTCTGTGCTGTCAAATGCAAATGCCGCAAAGCTGTTTTCCAAAACCGCTAAATATAATTTATCAGCTAGTGTAACACCCCAGTGAATCAACGGGGATTTGGTAAACTAACCCTTATGTAAGGTCCATTGATTCAATGAGTATACTTTAGTTTGTCTAATAACCAAACATAGGACTAGTTTTTGTTTTGTTTCTCTAAAAAAAAATTGATTGTGAAATTGCCAAGTTGATGGACACTTTTTTGCAGGGAGGGAAGTGCATGCATTTTCTATCTGAGCTATTTGTTCCTTGTCAGTAAAGTGGCACAGTTTGAAAGACACAAGCTGTGTGAGCCTGTAAAATTTTAAAGCATTGTTAAGTAGAACATAGAAATAAGTGGCTGGCTGACTAGCATCTCCAATTCCATTAATTTCACAGTGGCACTTTGCTGGTGGTGAGGAGAAGGTGGAATTTGCATTCTTGAGGACTTGTCATCAAGTGCTGAGTGCACTGAGTTACTGTATGATTTGTTTACTTGAAGCTTGTTTAGATGGTTGATTTATTGTACAAATTGTATTTTTGTCAGGTTTCTAAAGCTGTTACTCAATAGGTCTAAATAATAATAATTAAAAAGCACAACCCAGTGAATGCTAGATATGCCAGCCACATTGAACATAATTTGAGTTCAGCACTGAAGTGCACACTTTAGCTTCACCAATTTCAATGAGACCTGGACTTTATTAATGTCCACAGATTGCACTGACACTGGCAAGTCTTTACCAGAGGGGTGAGAGAATTAGTTGTACAACTGCGGTGAGCTACATTTTAACAGTTTTTTAAAACCTCTTTTTATATCATCATATTTCATTTGAAAACCAAGTGGAAGAGGACTGAGAACACTGTCAATTTTTGGGCTCTTTACTCTTTTGGTGGGGCATATAAAGAAGGAAAGGCTCAGAGGGGTAGCATGAATTACTGATTGGTAAAAAGGTGGAAAGAGACATAAATATGCACACACATATCACGACAGAATGCAGAAGCACTGTTAGCTACAGGGAAGACATGTTATGCCAGACACAAGTAGAAAGCAGAAAGGTATGTTACGTCTGCTCCCTGGTGATTTCTAGAGATGAGGCAAGCTTCTGGCTAAGGCTGTGATTAATATACTGATTCTGCAAGTAAGTGGTTTCAGAAAGTGAAGAAAAGGTATGCAGCTGCCAAATCTTCATTTGTCGTGTATTTCAGGCTTTGGATTGTGTTTAGAGCTATGAGGTTTGAAAACCCACAAACTGAACAAAACTTTACAAACTTGATTTAAAAAAATAAAATAAAGAGAAAGAGTGGTGTTAGCATATTTCATCCAGATTTGTGGGCTTTATGAATTCTGATTATTTATTGGTCCAATATACCTGCCATAATTTAACATCTAGAAACAAAGAGGATGATAAAAGTCTTTGCCGTCGTGGACCTAAGCATGGATCTGCTAGGAAATGTTTAACTGCATTGTCATGCATGTAGTATAGACATCCATGCAATCCAATGCATCTGAATCATTTAAATTTTTATTAAATTGGAAGCAAAAGTTGAATACAAAGGATATATCATGGACATCTCTTTCCATGAACATATTGTCTTGGTGTAATTTGATATTTGTAGTAGAGGAAAGCCTGTATCTATATGCTTAATGTCTTTTTTTTGGTAGGCCAAATGTGGACAAGCACACACCATGGGCACTTTCTATCATCCTCTTGGAATTCTAGAACAGAGTGCAGAAACCAGGAGAATAAGGTACCTGCTATGTGGACTGCTGACAGAGGGTCCAGGCTGTGAGACATTACATTTGCCTCGTGGCTGTTTGCAATGAACAGGGGTAAAGAAAGAAGAATGTTCAGTCCAGGCAAATAAAGACAAGCTACTGATGAGAACAAATTAAAAAGTGCAGCAAAGGAAACAAAAAATCAAATGAGGTAACTAATTCCCATGAATCAAGGAAACTGGCTTTTCTTTTCTGCTTCTAGTTGAAAATGAAAACAAATGTAAAACATGAACTAAAAAGAAATAACACTGCTGTCAAAAAAGCAATACACAAAAATGCAGCACACTAAGAAAACTTATGGAAATTTGCCTATCTTAATTGCTTGCTGTATTAATTCATATTTACACAAAAGATGTTAAACTGTTGGCTGATACTTTAAAAGTGTTTTGAAGGTCATGATTTTTTAAAAACATTCCTTTCTCATCTAGTTTTTAGAATCATTAAGTGTAGTTTCAGGATCACATTAAAACATTTTGTTTCTCATTATTAATCTAGCTTTGGGTACTGGCACAAATACAGTACTAATCATGAGGATGACACCTCAGGTACAATATATAGCAAAGATCAGAGATTTCACATGTACTCCTAATGCTACCAAAAGAATTCCAGGTTGCTACTGGCATTGATGTGGAGATATCTCTGTGATGTAATAACCTGTGCTATATCTCATGTTGTTAGATGAAGAACTGTGGAAATTATTTTGACTGATCTGCCAGTAATCCTCGAAGTGTGTAAACCCTTCCCTTAATCTTAATCATTTGACAACCTGTGCTATTATTGTCAGTTTTGTTATTACTTCACTGTTTAGTGAACATCATATATTTGAAATCTAAATTAGAAATATTTTTTCTCCAAAAATATCCTTAGAGAACTAGCTGAAAAATAATAATGACAGAAGTTGATCTAATTGTAAAGTTGAAGCTCTAGAAATCAATGGTGGAGATGATAAAAAGAATGGACATCAGCTACTCTACTCTTCTCATGTTCATCTGCTAAACATAATTTATTTCATACTAATAATGTTTTAGAAATGTTTAATGCAAAAAAAGAAAGTAATGAACCAAAAAATAAAAACTGACTGATTTGCATCTCTTCCCCTTGAAAAGCCAGTGTTCCTTTACATTCTTAAACTAGGATCTAAAGAAAACTAGTGAATGTAGTAAAATCAATATTAAGAGGCCATATAGCTCATAAAGACAGAACTAAGATGCTTTTGTAAGAGAGCAAAGGAAAATTGATAGTTTTCTGAAAGCTAAGGAAAGCTGAATAATATTTAAATTAAATCAAACAAACAAAAGGAATGGAAACCAAATTCCCTACAGGACTCAGTGAGGAATAGTATAGCATGTGGCATTCAGACTGGCTTGTACTATATGCCAGAGCTGAGTGGAAGTATCTTAGGAGAATGAGGAAAAAAATTGTTTGCAAAATTTTAACATATGCATGAATGGAGTGGTACTGCTCGTTTCAGAGGGGTGGGTGGGATCACTTTGTTCAGTAAGTCGGAATCAAATACAAATACAAAAAGTGTTGACTAAACAATGAAAGCAGCTATTTTTTCTCCATTTGCTGTAATAACAGCAGCAAATTGAGGGGGGAAAGCTGATTTTAATGCCAACAATATCACAAAACAAAGGCCAGCAAATGCAGTAACACTGGGCAGGGTTTTAACCTTCATTGCTAAGAAAACAAAGAAAAGTTTGTTTGTTTGTTTTAATCCCAAGGAGGGTGATACTACTCTGAACCTGCATATGTTCAATTTCACACAATTTACAAAATACTACTACAACTACTACAATTCGATTTACCATTCCTGGGATTTCTTTCCTGATAATTTAGCTACACCTGTCATATTTCAGATCAGTCCCCATCATATAACTATATTGCTTTCAGCCCTCTGATGCTTCTCCATTTTCCACAGACCTGATTCATTCTGGGCACACTATTATCTGGGGACCATTTATGAAACTACAGCTGTGGAAAAAAGCTGTTTCCGTGAAGTAGCTCCATAGATGATTCAGGCCACTCCTGTTATGCCTGCAAAACTCTCAAGACTTATGGAGAACCCCTCCATGTCTCCTGACTACCAACACAGAGATGTACCCTTCCAAGCTTCCATTTCACACAGACATCCACCTAGCAAAACAGCAGGTATGAATCTGGTTTAAGAAGTTGTTCTATCAACTCTCCCTAGAATCTATGCTTTATCCTCCCAAGTTCAGAATTCATAATACATCAAAGTGCCAATTTTAGTTATTGATGAAACATCCCAATAAGGGGGAGATGAAAACCAACTGAACAATTGTGGCTGTTCAACTATTGTTACATTGCCATCCTTGGAATACAGTACAAGGAAGACAGCATGCCACATCATGATACACCAGCCACACTCTGAGTCCTGGATTTATTTATATTTAGCATTTTATAATTCTGATTTCATGCAGGGAAAGAGATGCAGGGAGTTTAAAGAAGCAGCATTTTTGGAGGGAAAACTCTTCTGGGTTGTTGCCTTCTTTTTCTGGTCTATCAGGAAGAGACATGTAAACCTTACATTTGGCTACAGCTATCTGACCTTTCCATAAAAGGGTTGGCAGCAGGTGTCTAGTATGGCATTACCGTTCTCTGTCTGCTTGGAGTACTCCTCCCAGATACTGGACTGAGGGATCCTGAAGTGTCCACTTCATCAGCTGATGACCACGAGGAGAGATCCTAACATTCAGAATCAGCAAAGATTAGAAACAGCAAAAGCTCTTATATTTTCAAAAAGGATTTAAAAAGAGCAAGTATGTGAGGACATGCATACAAATACTGTATCTTGCCCCACAAGGCAGTGTTATTCCTGGCTCAGACAAGACCTTGAGAACAGTTCTTCTTCTTTTTTCTTTTTTAAAAGAGGTGTTGTGTACTCAACAAAAAAGAAAGTACCACTAGACTTGTAGATGCTATTTCTACACAGGGAGATACATTAGGCAGACTGAAAACTCATCACATCTTCTGTACACTCTACTAAGCAGAAACAGAATGGGACATACTCCATGCAGTGGGAAGTATTCCAGTCACACTTTCAGAATTGAGATAGGACAATCATATATATTTTTTTCATCCATATGATACAGGCTAAGTGCTATAGCTATGACTGCAAGTAGAGTGTAGAAAATTATACTTTTAAGAATTGAAAAATTGAGTTAATTCCTTCCACTATCACAACAAAGGCCTCTCTTGTAGTAAAAACAACAACACACTGATGAGAAAATTCACATCAGAATATTACTATAATGACAGCATGAAAGAATGACTTACCAGCTGATTGCTAGAAATATCTAGGATTTTCTCTAGCCCTTTAATGTGATGTGTGACCTCTTTGAGAAGGATTTTGAGCCTGTTTCCAATAACATGGACCTTCTCTTTGGCTTCTAGACAATCTTTGCCTTCAGCATTGACTAGGAGTTGGCAAGACATGTCTTGAAGGGATGCCACTTTCAGCTGAGATTCTAGCAGCTCACGTCGTATTTGCTATTAGGAAGACAGTCATGTACATTTTGTTGCTTTAAACAATATTTTAAACATAAATACAATACAATTTTTCACAGTAAAGTGAAAAAAAATACGATCATTCTGGGAAGGCAACAAATAAAGCTATACCATCATTAAGTCTGCAGTTCAGAAAAAGAAAAAAAAAGATATATGAATCCAAAGAAAGAATTAATACATTTTTGTTCTAAAGAATTAAGTATACAATCTAAATTCCAGTTAGTAGCTTTTATATTCTCTTCTATCCTCTCTGCTTTTGTGTTGATTAAAGTAAAGGTACTCTACCATTAGGAGTCTGTGATGATCTTGCAGAGTGTCAGAATCCAGATTTGGATTGATAGGTGCAATCTCATTTTTCCTCCTGTCAATATTCTCCAGCCACAGCAATAAACCATGGCTCATCTCATGGAAATCCTGGAAGTGACATATAAAAATGTAACACAACATATGTTTTATGCCTCACAGTAACTGAACAGTTGCATTGAATGTGCTATGTTCTAAAGATAAAGGTAAAGGTATTCCCCATTGACAAGGTTGTCAAGTTGTGTCCAACAGTGCTCATCTCTGTTACTAAGTCGAAGAGCCAGTATTTTCTGAGGACCAGTCTGTGATCATGTGGCCAGCATGATTGCACAGAAGTGGTACCTATTTATCTACTTGCATTTGCATGCTTTTGAATTGCTAGGTTGGCAGAAGCTGGGACTAGTGACAGGAGCTCACCCCATCATGCAGTACTATGTTCTACAATTTTCAAAACCCATAGTTTCTGAAGATTAGAAGTGAGTTGTGTACCTTTCTTCCAACCTTTCCCATATATCTTGCTTCCAAATCCCTTTTACACATCTTCCTTCCATCCTTTTCCCACTTATCATGTTCTGTTGTTGTGGCAACCCTAAGGCAAAACTATCACAGTGTTTTCTCGGCAAGATTTGGTGGTGGTGGTGGGTTGTCTTTGCCTTCCTCTGACACTCAGAGAGTGTGACCTGCCCACAGACACTCAGTGAGTTTTCATGGCTGAGTGAGGATTGAAAATCTAGGCCAAAATCCAAACTAAGCCAAATTACACCACACTGGCTCTCATATATCATGAACAAGACACATAGGCTTGTTCCATATCCTCAGAATTGATGAAGATTGGAGAACATGACACTCGTGCCATATGCGGGCTCTCCATAAGCAGACTCAAGGTCATGTGCATGCACCCATTAAAATAAATGGGACTTGAGGTTCCTCAGTATTTCACTTATATGGAAGGTGGGTGGGTCTGGAACAGATACCCCGCGTATAACAAGGGTCCATTGTATAAATGCTGCTGCTTATGGGGATAATATGGCAAACTCTTGATGGCCCTGAATCTTTAATGCCATAATCCAGGAACAACTAGACACACTCATCTATTCTTTTACAAAATTTACTGTATTCTTTTCAAAGATATAATATCCTACAAAGGGCATAAGGCTGGATACCTTTACATTATGCTAAACAGCATAAAGATGGAAAATGTTCAATCAGCACTTCAGAAAACAATTCAGGAAATGTGTAAGAGATTTCATTTAATGTGGTGGAACAGTATGAGTTAAAAAAAAGGGGGGACCTTTGTTTTTATATGTACATGCCCAATAATCTTGTCTAAATTATTCAAGGCAGGATAAACCACACAGAAGTCAATGAGATGCACACATTCAGGTCAAGGAAAAATGAATGCACTTGGTGCTTTATCTAATTCAAAGAAAAGGCTTTTGCCTAGGGCAGAACAGACCTGACATTGCATTAGAGCATTCTGCAATGAACAGCGCCATTCTTCGAGCATAGTGCAGACATGGTCCCAACGCATGTTCATCTGAGAGAGCCTTTCCTGCAGTTTCTTGTTTTCCTCACTGTCAGACTGCATAAATTCTGAGCTGCATAGGTTGATTGACAAAATGATGGCTTTGCGGTTATCAACAGCCTTCTGCAGCTCCTGAGAAATGAAAGGGCATAGAGGGTGAAAGAATGCTTTTAGATAGGACACGTTAGAAAATTCAAGAAGAAACAAGGTTAAGTTTTGCAGTTTAAAGGCAGTTACTATGTGGGAGTTTTAAAAAAGTTACTAAGGTTTGTTTGTTTTTTACTGTATTTAACTGATGCATCTGGCAGCTCAGTAGTAACAGCCCATTATATAATTTCTCAGACTCAGTATTTGCAGTAGAACTCAGAACAAACTAATATTTTTTTTAAAGAACTTCAAGCCTACAGGCAAGGTTGAATTTGAAAAAAAAATCACAAGAGCTGGCGCCTTCTTCAAACAACTGGACTGAACACACAAACTGCTTATGAAAAGTAATGCACAAATGATGGAGCCCAGAAGAAACAGAACACTGTTTTAGCAGCTTCAAAGCAAACTTAGGGAAGCAAGAGGCTTTTCTGAGACTTGGGTGGTGCATTTTCTCCATAAGCTAAAGAGGGAGTCCAACAACGGTATTTTGAAAAGACAGAGTGAGAGAAACAAAGAGCAGAGAAGATAAAAATATAGCATCAGATACAGAGTTGGGGGGGGGGGGAGGGAGATCTTAAACTATAACCCCCTGAATCCCCTATGCTAGCGAAGGGATCTTGAGAGTGGTAGTCCAAGTAACTTTTCCAAGCTCTGGTCAGACAGATGAGAAAGATGGTTGGTTGTATTCTACGCAAATCTACAACAAGCCTCTAAATTCTGCTTGTCTCTGCAGCAACTAATAGTACCTCATTACTTGCTTTTGTTGAATTGCTACTGCCTAAGGGGGGTTGCAGACTGCCAGAAATAGTGCAAACTGAGTCCACTTTTAGGGTTAGGGTTACTGCTAGGGAATCATGGGAATTGTTTTTTTTCTGAGACATTGAGCCTTCTCTGTCAGAGAGTTCTGGTGCCACAATAAAATACAGTTCCCATGATTCCCTAGCATTAACCCTAACCCTAAAAGTGGACTCAATTTGCACTATTTCTGGCAGTCTGCAACCCCCCCTAAGTTTATGAGACAGATAAATATTTCTTTAAAACAAATGACACATAACCAAACTTATTCCCCATTTTTATGTCCTGTTGAATTGAGGGAATAAGAACTGTGAACAAATAAATAAATATGTTACTTTTGTTGTGGGCTGTACTGTCATTAAATGTTAATTGCAGTGAGTTCCTCACTGGAAACTACCCTCAGAAGTGCAGTATGGGGAAGGCCATACAAATATAAAATAAATAAATGACTCGGCCACTTCAAAGAGGTACACCCACATATCAAGAGATGAACATTATCTGGTTATAGGATGGAGACAAAGGAGGTGAGGGGGCAGGGGCTTAATCAGAAGCAAATCCACTGCTGGAAATTAATAATAATAGTAATAATAATAATAATATTTCCCTATATCCCACCTTTCTCCCAATATAGGGACTCAAGGCGGCAAACAGCAGAATTAAAATAATACAATTTAAAAACAATACAACATTAAAATGTATATATATAATTTTTTTAAAAAAACAATTAAACCATTTAAATGTTAAACCAGTTATGATTTAAAATAGAATATGTTAAAAATACAAACCTTAAAATGTCTTTATCTGCCGTTGGAAGGACACCAGGGATGGAGCCATCCTGGCCTCCCTAGGGAGGGCATTCCAAAGCTTCGGAGCAGCCACTGAGAATGCCCTCGCTCTTAGTTCCCACAAAACGCACCTGAGAAGGTAGTGGGACAGAGAGAAGGGCCTCTCCCAATGATCTCAATACTCTGGGGAAATATGGTCCTTCAAATGGCCTGGACCCAAACCATATAGGGCTTTATAGGTGAAAACAAGCACTTTGAATTGTGCCCGGGAATAAACTGGCAGCCAACAGAGCTGTTGCAACAAGGGAGTTGTATGTTCCCTGTAGCCAGCTCCAGTTAACAGCCTGGCTGCAGCTATTTGGACCAGTTGAAGTTTCTGAGCACTTTTCAAAGGCAGCCCCATGTAGAGTGCATTACAGTAATCCAGATGGGAAATATTACTTTCCCCTTCCTCAGTATCCAACAGTACTTGCCCAATACTATAAAATGTGCTCCTGGCTGTTTTTTAATATTTTCAGCAGCATTTGCTTCTTTCTACACTTTTTAAAGCCTGTAGAATCTTACTTTGGCCCAAACAAACTCTTTTGTCAAACCATACAGAAACTGGACTTCATGTTTGAGTCACTTTCTGATTTGAAAAGGACCTATATAGGCTGAAGGAAAGCCTGCCCCTGTCATAAGATGCAGAAAAGGTCCACCAAGGCTGCATCTGCACTGCAGAATTAATGCAGTTTAGCACTGCTTTAATGGCCATAGGTCAACACTATAGAATTCTGGGATAGGTAGTTTTGAGAGATATTTTGCCTTTTCTGTCAAAGAGCTCTGATGCCACAACAAACTACAAATCCTTAGATTCCACAGGAAGGTGCCATGACAGTTAATGTATTGTCATACTGCATTAATTCTATAGTGTGGCAGCAGCCCAAGATGGTAAAATGTCTGGAATCCAAACTCAGTGATTACAAGTGGAAGAAACTGAGTATGTTTAGCCTGGAGAAGGGATGATCACAAGGTGATATGCTACTCATCTTCAAAATTTTGAAGGGTTTCTATGTGTAAGATAGAGCCAGTTTATTTTTTGCAGCTTCAGAGGGCAGGACCTAAAGCAAATTATTCAAATCAAAACATGAGTATGAAATTCCTGAAGGAAAGAGATATTTGGCAGTAGAATGGAGTCCCTTGGCAGGTAGTGGACACTGCTTCATTGGAGGTTTAGAAACAGAGGTTGGAGATTTAACTATTTGGCAGTAGTTTACTGGCAGGTTCTGCTATTAGCAAGGAACTGGCAAGGAATTTAGATAACCCTTGAGTTCCAACTCTATGATTCTCTGCCCACCCTTCCACTGTTGCTCTTTTACTTCAAGTGAATCACCCCATTCTATCCCTAAGTACAGTTTTTAAACTGTTAAGGATTAATATATACATTGGTCTCCTTTAAATCATAATTAACTCAGTTCTCATCATCTTTCATTCTCAGTCTCACAGGATTTCTCAGTCCCTTTTTGAGCAGGAATTGAAATAACCATAACAAAAAATAAGATATGTTAGGAAAACAAAAGAGAATTAGGAAATAGAACCTACTTTCAATTTTTTAATTCGGAGCTCAATGGTTTGTATGTCTGTGCTGAGGTCAAGGCAGCGCAGTTGCTCCAACTCCTCTTCAGTCTCTCCCAACCAAACCCAGACATTGTTTAGGTCAGAGCTGAATTGCTGCCACTGCTGAAGATTTTGTTTCATCCTCAGTTCTTTACTTAACGCCTGGGCCTGAATTAATTCCCATCGATCAATCACACCTGGGGGTAGAAGATCTTGCTCTATAAAACTGGTTTCTGACATTTTGCCCAATGAGCTCAACTTTTCATCACACCACAGTATGAAACAGAATCCAAAATGGCACTTGCAAGTAAACATAAACTTGATTATTAATAAATGAGATCGTTAGAGCTTCTCCATGCACTTCCCTCCCCCAGGTCACACACATAAATGAATAGCTCTCATTCAGTGCTATAATGAAATACAAAGCACTAAATTTAGGAACAATGTCGTCATGAGGACTAATCTGCTCTCCACTTTGGTTCAGACACTGGCTGAATCAGATAATATTCTCAGAATCAAGTCCTGTTCCTTAAGCTTGATCCAGATTCAAGCTCAGAGCGGGACAAAGATGAGAGATGAGTTGCCTTTGGGATGGTTCCTCTCTCACACTCAGAGTTCTCCCAGATCAATGGATGTTGCTTTCCTCCAGCTTCTCATAATTTACAAACCTCACTCTCAGGGCAGTCTTTATCATTTCCTTGTTATGCAATCTAAGAACTGCAGATGAAGGCACCAGAATTTACAGAATCTTTTCAGAGGTCATGATATACCAGTCTGGGCAACCTTTGGAAGGCTTCCAAAGACTAGTTGACTTTGCTGAAGTGACAGCACCTTTTCTGCACAAAGAATGCTTTTGCGCCCTTTCTCCCATGGTTTTGCTTCTACTTCTCCTAATCCAGACCCCTTTGCACCTACCTTGATTTGACCTGACCGTACCAGATGTGACTTCACTTTATTAGCAGTTAAAGTGCTCTAACAGTGACTTTTTCCCTTGCACTCTGCTGTGACCTAAGAGGTTTGCCAGAACCGGAGTGGTATATCATTAGGGGAAGGACTGTTCACAGAGATACCCTATGCCTCTCTCTTAGAGTCTTATCAATTAAAACTCTGCTGATTTCTCAACAACAACACATGTAACCGCTGCTCTGTTTATTATGTCTGTTTGTTCTATGAGTTATTATTTGATGTTTAATTATGTTTTAATGATAATCATTGGTTTAATACTTTTTTAAGGGGTGGGAGGGTCTGGGGGTTTTGATAGTATTTTAACATATTGTATGGAATTTTAACTACTGTAAGTCACCCTGATTGTTTGACAGAGGGGTGGGATATAAATAAAATTTATTATTA
>CM034701.1:313966687-313985321 GCA_020142125.1 Phrynosoma platyrhinos
AGTGCACTGATAAGCGGTATAGAAATGTACTTGCTATTGCTATTGCTGATTAGTTTATTAACAACATTCCATAACACACACTGAATATTATCATTCCATCATAAAAAGGCCAACTGGAGGGAAGAAAAATAGTCTGTTTTCACTATGAGCTGTAAAAGCTCACAAAAGCAAATCCACATAAAACAATTCCCCTTAAAATTCCAAATTGAGTAAGGGATGGCTTTAGATTTGTTTTAAATGCATCAGTCCTGTTGGCAGAAAAGGACACAGCTTTCTTCTCACTCAGTGTCTTGGAAATTGCTGCTACCTAGACTTCTAGAAGTACTTCATAGCTTTAAATGTGATCATACAAGATGAGGACCTATTAAAGGGGTTTGACTTCCTTTATTCATAACCTAAAGATCACAATCATTATTCCAATCTGTTTTCTTTTAAAAATTGCATAGTCATCTCACTTGTATCCATTCCTTCAAATTAACACAGAAATAAACAAGCACTATAATCTTTATTTTACAAAAATATTATAGATTATCAGCACCTGTTCCTCAAACCATTTTATATACAGGTGCCACATGGAAAAAACAATTATATAAGAACATTTAAAACAATAGAGTTGTATCCATGTAGCCATATCAACATTTCCCAACATGACACCCTCCAGATGTCTTGGACTACAAATCTTGTCTTCCACAGCCAATACTACCATAATGGGACTTATAGCATAACACATGTGGGGGGTGCCAAGTTCAGGAAGGCTGCTCCCTTATAGTTTTAAAGGGGTTTCATAAAACTGTTTCCAGGATGTACCTCTCAGAAAACACACAAAAAAAGTTTGCCAGAGATTATTATCATTAGTCTCTCTGGAACTCTCATCCCAAAATAAATGAAACAAGGTCCCTGAACACTGTGTTGTTGTCTTAGAATGGATTTAAGAGAGGGGCATGGATTCTAAAAGATTATGAATTTTGATGTACCATTTCATGACTGGCACTTAGCAAATCTACCTGAAGACATAGAACAGGGGTAGGCAGCTTTGGCAGGGCTGACAATCAGTTTTCTCCCCTAGAACTTTCCAGGGCAGGTGTGGGCAACTATGGAAGGTTAGGGGGCTCCATTAGCTCCCCATCAGAACTTCTCCACCACACTTTTGCAAAATAAATAAATAAATAAATAAATATTTTTGTTTGCTCCCCAAACCTCCCCCTAGCAGGTATGTAAGCACTTCACAATGTTTTAATCTCCTTATTACAATGTTTTAGGCTCCTTATTAGGCTTAATAGAGGTCTTTTTTTTAACAACAGGAAGTGACCAAACATCATTTCCTGTTTTCCCCCCAAAAAAGACTTCTCTTGGGCCTAAAATGGCCCAGGAAAGCCAAAATGAGTGAAAAGTACCCCACCCCACTCTTTAGAGGGCATTTTGAAACTCTTTAGAGGGCATTTCTAAACAAATAAATTTCATTTTATTTTATCCATGGGACTACAAAAATAGCCCTAGGGGAAATCTGAAACCTATTTACAAGGAGTTTTCTTGGAAAGGCAATGGACAGTCTCAGAGAACAGGGGGGCCAGAGGCTGCAAAAATAAACTTGGGAGGTCATACTTTAACCATATCTCATTTAGAATATCTTTGTAATGGCATATCTGGCTGATTGCTAGATAAGGAACACTATTACATTTTAATGGATGCCCAGAATGGATTGTAAGGGACCAAGGAATGAAGTGTGATGCAGATGTTTTAGGAATTGCCTTTTTTCTTTTACATTTTGCTGGCAAGTTTGAATATTACTTACCAGCTGTTTGTGTTTCTGTGCTGTTCAGGTTAAGAAATCCAGATAATTTCTCCTCCTCTTCTTTCAATTTGCGCTCAAGCCTCCTTACTGAGTCTATACTCCCACTACACTCACCTAGAAGCTTCATCTGTTCAAAAAACAACAAGTTCTCATTAATTTTCCTCATGTTGCAATAAACAACAGGACTATGATTTTAACCACAAAGCAATTTCCATAATATTTCTTAAAATAAGACACCATATGATGAAAGAAGTCAACAGCCTTAATTATTTGCAGATTTTAAAATGCACGATTCCTTGGTTTCAATGACAAAATTAAGAAACAGGTGCAGTTGCACATTAATGAAATGCTCTTTTTTATTGTAGGGTATTCAGTGATATTAATCAGAAAGACAGACAGAGCATATGAGTGAAGGAAGCCAAGTGAGATGATAGTTTGCTCTTAACAGCCCCTACAGGCATTGTGGTTAATGTTGGGGCCAATTTGCACATTCTGCTTTGGCAAAATGTGGGGTGCTGTTGAACAAACACCAAATTCCAGGATTTGGAATTTGGGTCCAAGTTTTAGTATGAACTTTAAAGGAGCTATCCATTTTCCTGAACCCTATTCCCCAAATATGGGATAACTTCTTTAAAGTTTGGACTAAATCTTCACCACCCGCTCCCTTGGAAGCTAGTACTGCTGAATTTACACTAGGGTTGGGAATCACAAATGACTAGTGCAGGTATCTTTAGTACAGTTTCCTGTTTTTTTTGAACAGTAGATTTCTTATGCCATATCAAAACTGTTTTAAAACATTGGTTTCTGATGTTGTTTTCTTTGTGTTATGCATGATTGCATTTGAAGGAATACAACTACACATTTGCCTTGCATAGGCAGAACAATCTGTTTGGTTCACTGTATCACTTTACTCATGTGTCCAGATAGAGATTGGGGAAAAAAAAATACCTTGGGGAACTTCAGCTCTCACAATCCCACAGCCAATCTGGCCACAAACCATAGTTGCTGGGTGATTCCCAGAGTCAGTAGCAGCTAGAAACTTTTTTTTAAAAGCATCTAGTCCTCTCCTTTTGCATGGCTTCCAGTTTTAGAAGATTTATAGATAATGAATAATAATATTTGTGTTTAGTTATATTATAAAAATAAAATGAAAACATCCATAGCATATTAAACCCTGCAATGAGACATTTGGTTTTATTTTGTAACCATTGTACTTGAGACTTTCTGATGAAAGGAGTCTTTTTCTCTCTAATATGGCTCTGTAAAGTACCATGCACATTAATAACACTAAAATAAATAACGAAGCAGACAAACAAAATCTACGTTTGAGAAAACATCTCACAGTCATTCCAGAAATTATTCAGAAGGTGTGTGAAAGTATGCTAACATATCTGAACAAATTTAAGAAAAGGTTTTCTCCAGAATTAAAGGAAGTGCCAGAAAAAATGCATATTGTTGTAAAGTCCATGAAGAAGATGAATTCCAGAATTATATGACTTCCTACTTAAGAATCTGAGTCTAAGGGAAAATAAAGGAAATAGGAATAAATAGCATTTTATCAGTTGTATAGTAAATATCTGTATCTTCAATGCATAATTTGCACATGCAGCATAGTAGTTATTACATCTTCTGTTAATTAAGAAGTGTAATTGTATCGTAGCCCGTGAAAGCTTATGCTATTATAATTTTCTTAGTGCCATAATTCTTCATATTTATTTCATTGCTATGTGAGACATAGTGCCAAAGTAGATGTTACTTCACTAATGGAACTACTTCCCTCAGCCTTCCTCCTGGTTTTATTCTACAGTAAGTACAAGAGATTCAGTCTGGATGGGGACTCTAGTTTGGAGGAAGGATTTTAAGTTTAAGGCCTATCATGCTTGAAATTTATATTACAAAATAGTGACTCATTGAAGCAATGGATCATACTTTTTAATATAAAATTGTAGGTGTGATGGATATGCTCTGAATCAGGAGTAAAGCATGAGAAGGAAAGTTAAAATCCTCCTCCCTACTAGCTTCACATTTCAGACTTTTCATTATTTCAGAGTTAAGCAGAGGAAAAAAAAAAAGGAAATAACTGATACTAGTTATGTATTTAAAGTAAAGTCTGCTTTGACTCCAGAATAGCTACACTATTCTGTAACTAGGAATTGTCATTTTGTATCCAATCACTAGGTGGCAACACTTGTAATACTTACATATCCCTTATAGCTAGAATCTAGCTCAGGCCCTGTTGGTGTTTTACTGCGGATGATGTTCTCTGTTTGCTGTATTTGGAAGCGACTGGTGTCTAAAGCTTTGTCGAGCTGACGGATATGTGTTTCCAAGGAACTTGGTTCTCCTGTAGCAAGTATACAAGGACAGATGTTACCAGCCTGGTCCACTGAAACATGCACAAAAATTAGGATATAAAATAGGTAATGGTGTTAATTAGGTTAGAAACCATGACAAAGCTCGACTGCAGTAGCATGTCTGTGATGAATCAAATTTGTAAATAATGAACAAGTGCATCCACAACTGCTTGGGGACCAGTGATTCTTAGGAGAAATATATGATGGCTATGGAGACAATTAATTTCCCAGAAACCATTCTAGATGGAAGACTGGACATTCTGCATGAATTATTGCACCCTGAGACATTTTGGCAATGTTTGTGATATTCTGACTAGGTAAGTGAAGCTCTCTTGGAAATAACAAAAAAGCTTGGAAATAGCTACATTTCTCTCTCTTCTGAAATGCTGGGTAAATTTCAAATCTCCTGTATTTGACAGTGTGAAGCAGCAATCCTATACACACATTGAATTCAAACTTGCTTACTTCTGAGTAAGCATGCATAGCATTTTACAAACTGCAAAGGCAAATAGATAAAGAAATCATAGTAATTCATACACTTTTCTGAAAAGTGCAAGTCTAATAATAAGAGTAGTCCTACTTTTCTATTATGGAAAGAAAACATTCTGCCAAAACTGATGAATATTTGGAAGTAAACTAATGTCCCCAGATTTTTTAAAGCAATAAATTAAACTAAAAAATAGCAAAAGAAAAGAATTTCAAGTCTCTCTCCCTTGTTGTTTTCAGAAATATTCAGGGATGTATTCAGCAATCAGGTTAAAAATTTAAAACAAAAAAACAAAAACAAAAACTATACATGGTGAAATCCAATGGTGCGTGCTCACCAACAGAATGGACACTGATGGTGGAATAGAGTCCCCTTATATTTCCCCAAAATCTGTTCTAGAAAATCGGGGAAATCCACTGGGGCAGATCTAAAGTGAGGATGAAGAGATAGCAGAGGAAGGAGAAGTTCTGTTTGATGAATAAAAGCCTGCTCATACAAAACTGAGTGTTGCTCACAATATATAATGTTGTGGCAATTAAAATTTTGTAAGAACATCAGAGAATATAATGAGCAAAGCTGCTGGACATCCCACTGTTTTAAAATTCTCCCTTCCTATCCTTACCAAATCTATTTGGTTTACAAAAACCTTATTGTTACTGGTCCATCATCTTTTGATTTGTGATGAAGATGCAAAATGTCTAATTTTTGAAAAGGAGTCTGGGCCACAATATGCTTTTTTAATTTCATGATTCTATCTTCTCAGATAATTTCAAGGAAGTAAATAAGAATACTTTGGCCCAACCCTCTGTTCAAAAATGACCCATCTTGCAACTTCATCACAAATTGAAGGATGCTGGACCATTAACAATAAGGTTTTAATATTAACAATGTTATTCTATCTTCTCAGATCAGAGGATGGCAATGGCAAACCCCCTCTGAAGAAACTTGCCAAGAAAACCCCATGACAGGTTCTCTTTAGGGTCACCATAAGTCAGAAATAACTTGAAGGCACACAACAACAACAAAAAATATTCTCAGAAGATTATAACAATGTATTTTTAAACTCTTCCCTCAGTATATTTCAAAATGGAATAACAGAATATTACTACTACTAATCCTTCCTTTTACTAATGCATGAGAACTTTTTAAAACACCCCTGTGGCTCCCTGGAAAAGATGATGCCTTTCAAGTGACAAATTTGACATGCTAATGCTTGTACGAAAGAGTGGGTGAGTTAAGTAGTGAGTAAATTATCAGTTGTGCTATGAAGGTGCTGCTGAAGGTTTTTAGGGTCCGGCACTTTAGGCTTTTTAATGCCTACCATAAGTATTTCTAAGAATATTTTCAGTAAGTTTTACATAGGCCTCAGGGCTCTCAGGAATCACTATATCTGCAAAAATAAAACACAACCAGAATTGATTGCTTATCACAAATTCCTTCAGGTTCTTTCCTGGGAGACTTCCCAGGAAAGTAATAAACTAACAGCAATACTTTGAGTCATACATTACTAAAAAAAAGAGAGAGAGATAGAACATAAATCAATCTTAGAGTGCTTAAGTATTCCATGAGAAAGATCTGAGAATCCAAATGAATCAGATGTATTGTAGTCAATAGACTGTATCTAATGCTGTATGCCCACTACTGAAATGGAAGCTTGTGGCAGAACACATTTCCCCTTTCCACATTTGCTACCACACCTAGTGTCCACTGGTGGGTTGGGGAGCAGATTTATAAAGTGCATAGAGAATGGGGTAAGAAGAAGAGCAAAGGGAAAATGCATTGTGTTACTCTGAGTCCATCTAAGATTTTCCTATACCATGCTTTCTTTTGTATCCTATTACCACATTAACAAATTAGATAGTATCATCAAATCAATCCCAGCTGCACATTCTTTGCTAACTTCTTCTTTCTAAGTCAATGAATATTACAAAAAATATCAGAACTAGCCCTGAAATCTGTGACCTTACGGCAAAGCACCAAGAAGCTAAAGTTCAGCTTTAGAAAGATTTCCAGAAATCTTAAAATACCCCATTTTACTTAAGAACATCTCTGTGGGAACACACAAAGGGATGAGACTGGTGACTGATTATACCTGCCAGACCTGCTGCTCCTCTGAGATAAAACTCTTTGTCTTCCTGGCCTTCGTCTTCCTCAGAGTGCAATGCTCTTGCCACTGCTGTTTCCAGGTCACGGCTCAAGTCATAGTCATGATCCCATTCCAAGGGGATGGAATCTACACTAGCAGGAGTATCCCGCCCTGACCTTTCACTTCGAAGTGGCTGGGGAAGGGACAGTGAAAGGTTGGAGGAAGGGTGAGGGGAAAGAACACTGTCTGCAGACTTGTCATGCCAGTTTGTGTCTGAAAGATCTGCTGATTCATCCAAATCCACTTCACGATCAGAGAGGTCATGTTCATCATCTGTGAGCTAAAGGCAACATTAAAGAGTCAATCAATACTATTCATTTCTCAGTGGACCATACTAGTTCTTGCTAGGTCAAGAAGATAAAAATGTCACTGTGTAATATTCAAACTCTAATGTTGCTTCTTTGTTTGCTGCATTTGCTTTTTATTAAAAAAACATATAACATTAGTAAAAGTAGCTAAATATAAGCACATCTTAAATCCTTAGTACTTATCACTGGTTGCCTATCAGGTATTTGTTGCTGTCCAACAGATGCTATCTCCCGCCAGGCAGGATTTTGGAATGGAGTTAGAGTAACTATAAAAAGATATTAATTTGGACCAGTACTTGCTTCTTTCCTTTCATCTTCTGAAAATCAGCATTCTCCCATTAGGCTGTTGTAACTTGGTTTCCAAACATTTTTCTGTACTTCTCTTTTGCAAGTGTACATCTGAACACTTAAAAGAGTAACACTTGTCTATATGCAAATATGTTTCTTTATTCCCAGAAAAACAATGAAGGTTCTATGGTACTCACTATGTAACTGAGGAAAGACCTTGTAGCTCTTATCTCACAACTTCATGTTTGCCCCTGATTCAGATCAGGGATGGCCAAGCCTGTGTCCTTTGGACTACAGAGCTGCTTCCATGACGCCTCACTACTGGCCATATTCTCTGTTGATAAAATCTGTAGTTCAAAACATCTGAATGACACCCTTCAGAGGTAGAGACTATCAATCAGATTTTATTCTGATCAGATCTTAGCTCTAGCATTTCTGAGCAGCTGCATATGGAGAAACGTTACCTTGCAATAACAATATAATGGCAAATAATTATGTTTAAAAAGTATACATACAGGGAGACGGATTAGTTTTTTATGATACCGTTCCACTCGGCCAAAGACCTCCTGGCAGTATCGTCGGAGCTCATCCAGTTCTTCCTCAATGACAGCTGCATCCAGGGGTTCACTTTTTTCTATCAGTTGCTCACCCTGGGCAATGATCTGCTCAATTTTGTGGTTGTTCAGTGAGATCTCCTGCTGAAAGGCCTGCATTGCAGAGATGCAAGTCTTTATTTTTTTTAAAGTGTGTAGCATATACAATCTTTAATCAGGCAAATTTACAAAATATGTTTCGTTAGTGAAGATTTGCACAGATTGTCTGTCTGTCTGTCTGTCTATCAATCTATCCTGTTGTATGTATCTAAAATACTCTGAAAATATTACTTCAAAGCTGTTATTAGTTCCATGTACAGTAGATCTGTTGATTCAATGGGATTTATATACATGTTGATTCATCATTCAACAATTGATTTAATAGGTTTACTTGCTGGGACTAAAAATAGGTTTCTAGCCAATGTGGTTTTGTATTGTTGACTTGGACATAAGACATCTGTTAATAAAGATCAAAGACTTTGTTGTTGCTTTTTCAATAAATGTTTAGTATGATGTAATTCTTATATAAAAGTTAGTGCTATTAGCATTTCTATTTCATATTATTGATGTCCTGCTTCTGATTTTATCATTTTATTGGTGATGTGATAAATGTAACGGTAAAGTTAAAGATTTCCCATTTGACAAGGTTGTCAAGTCATGTCTGACTGTAGGGGTGTGTGTGCTCATATCTGTTACTAAGCCGAAGAGTCAGTGTTGTCAAAGACAACTCTGTGGTCATGTGGCTAGCATGACTACCCAGAATGCTGTTACCTTCCCACCGAAGTGGTACCTATTTATCTACTTGCACTTTTACACACTTTCAAACTATTAGGTTGGCAGAAGCTGGGACTAGTGACAGGGACTCACTCCATCATGCAGCACTTGGGCCTCAAGCTGCCAACCTTGCAATCATCAAAGTCAGCATCTTAACTACTGAGCCACTGCATCCATGTTAGTATACACACATACATGTATATGTGTAAAATTTTAGTTCAGATGAAAACAGTTAATGGACTGAGTACAACAGAGAAAGCAATGGATGGGGAAGAACTTCTTGAAAGCCAATCAGGTTTTCCACAAGCTTCACAGGTGGCATTACCAGACCTGCCATTCTGTGTAAGTCCACAAAGAAAAGTTCAAATTCACAGGAGTGGGATGTTTCAGATATAACCTCTCTCTAGTCACAAGATATGATTTAGGGAAGATGTGAAGCATTTCAGATAAGACAACTGAATCATTTGGGAGGTTGGCATTACACACATGTAACTTTTCCTTTGCTACTGAATTTAGCACTGGGCATTCTCTTCTCCAAATATGTTATGTCAAGAAGTTCCAGTTTTCATACACCATCTATGTGAATATGTGCTAAAAACACTGCTTACTAGCTTGATAGGAAGATAAAGGTGATGTGGATCCATGCTTATAGTGTATAATTTATCCTGTTTAATGTGTCATGCTTATGAAATATGCAGCAAAGAAACATATTTAATAATAATCAGTACAATATAAGCACTCTTGCTTTATATTATTTGTATTGCTTCAGGTTATGCCTTCATACCTTGAGTTGTTTTATTTTTGCTTGAACATCACATTCAGAGAAGTGTTCAATATTGGTCAACTGCAGGTCCATCTCTGTTAGCCAGACCAAAATGTTGTCACGTGCTGTTTCAAACTCTTCACGCTGGCCAATGAAATGCTAAAAAAGAGAAAATTTTGTACAGTAATTGACAAAAGTGCCTGGAGTTTAAAGCTTTACCATTTCAAACAGAATTTATAAAGGAAACAAGATAAAACAAGAAATAAACAAACAAAACTTAAAAGGTCATAGGTAAGACTGTGATGTACTTAAGACATACATACATACACAGACTTTCCATTCCCTATATGGATATACCACCAAAAGGAATGAACTTTAAAAGAAGAAATACTTTAAGTCTGCGGAGGATGGAAGTCACTCTCTTTTGCAAATTGTCCCATCTCTGATTTCCTTCATGGACCATCTGCTTGAGGCTGCAAGCAGAATCAGTGCGGTTTTCCCGGGCCAAGCGACGGTACTGCTTATTAATCAGTTCCAACTGAGTCAGGCTTTCATGCACTTGTCTCTGAAAAGCCTAGAAAAATAGAAGCAACAAAAAGTCTATCAGAGCACTGGTTTCCCTAATCGGTGGTTTAAATTCCCATTACTTAATTGGTGGTAGTTCTACAAAAGAAAAACCTTTGTAGTTGGAAATTATTATCAAAGCATTTATGTAGGCATAAAAAGGGGGAATATGAGTGACTCTCATTTGCGGCTGCAATACTGTATCAAGAAAAAATCGATTCAAACTTTCCTTCATTGAATATAGAACCACTTGTTACTCATCATACTGGAATGCCATTAAAATGGCACTCTCATGTGGGGTAATTCCATTTACTAGCTTTATGCGTAGCATCTTCACCTGTTTTGAATCTAAACCCATGTCTGCTTAGGGTTATTGGTAATTATTTAGGACCACTCGTCCTTTGCCCAAACTTTGTACCAGAATTGTGGCTGTTCCCCTGGGCTAGAATAGGTGTGGATCTGGAATAACCAAGCTCTTCCCTCTCCCAAGTCCTTCTCTGCCCCCTTTTATTGCTCTTCTTCTGGCAGATCAGTGCCAGAAGAGCAATTTTGCTTGTAGACTGGTCTATCAGCGGTTCTCTGTAATCAGGTGACAGAAAGGTTTGTTGTTGAAAGAAGGGCATCTCTGCAGACAACAAGGGACTTCTGCCAGCAGCATTTTATATCCAGTCCTAACCATGGCACCACATCTTTGAATTAGGATTGTACTCCTCAATAGACTGCTAGGTGTAGCACAATAAAATAGTCCTGTTGAAGAAGATTCAGGACATGGGTTCTATCAATGTAATATATAAAGGGCCTGTACAGACTGCCAGAAATAATGCAGCTTGAGTCCACTTTAACTGCCCTGGCTCAGTGCTAGGAAATCATGGGAATTGTAGTTTTTTTTCTGAGACATTGAGCCTTCTATGTCAGAGAGCTCTGGTGCCACAATAAACTACAGTTCCCATGATTCCCTAGCACTGAGCCAGGACAATTAAAGTGGATTCAAGTTGCATTCTTTCTGGCAGTCTGTAAAGGCCCTAAGTTAGGAATTAGGAAGGGAATTTTCCTTACATAAAATCAACTAAAGATCCTGGGAAATAACAGTTTCCTCCACATTTCCTTGTAAGTTGGTATTATTCATTGCATTATTTGAAACTACTTGCTCTGCATTAATTTTTGTGGTGCACCTCCTACCATCTTCAACTGCACATTGATGTTAAGGATGAAGACTTACAGCAAGGACACTACACTAAACAAGAAACAGAGCAATTATGCTAATATTACAGCTATCTGATGATCATGACACATACGCTGGTACAAAAATATTTCAAATTAGATTGCATGTCAATCTAATCTATTTGGGACATAATGCAAATAAAAATAACAGAATATTTCCTATAATACATTATCAAAGTAGCAATAAATAAAGCATATAAACTACAGCTCATGTGGAGGCACACATTAAATATATGAAACACAGCAATTATAGAAATATACATGCACTGAGGAAAAATCAATAATATTGGAACTACTTTGTACTAGCCTTGAATTACCATATTTTACAAAACAAAGCAACCTACAGACAGTGTCACATTTTATGGCAAAGGAAAAACAATATGTTTGTTTTGATAATTCTGGTAATAAAAATGAAAATAGGCAGTTGTGCAGCAAAGCTGCAGTCAAGGACAAAAGAGGACTATGTAGCAGCAAAAATCCCCGTAGCATTCTTCTTACAAATGAACAATTTAATTTAAATGTCAGTTTGAACTGCTTATAAATGGGTAGGAAAGAAAGAAAGATTCCCTCCAGATGCACTGAAAACTGTAAGCAGAGTTCAAAAGTCAGTAGAAGTAGTTTCTCCACATAAATAAAATGCACCTGTTTCTAACTTTGTAAGACATACTGATATCTTAAAACAGACAGCCCTTATGTTCAGTCAGTCACAGTTGCTTTTCACCTGTTAATAACTTTTGTACAGAAAAAGGACAGCTGCACATATTTTCAAGATCTTACTGCTATCTTAAACACAATGGGTTTCTGTACTGACATAACCAGCCTCATTTTATCTCTGGTCAACTACTCTAAAATGGCATTTGAGTGAGAACATTTGAATCACATTATTACCACTACTACTTTTTTAAAGAAATCTTTGCAGTGTCACCAAATGCAAAGATGGAAAGATTCTGGAAGCTTTAAAAACAGTATAGAATAGATGAAAATTTAAAAAGTGCAGCTTTTCTCGTGTCTGTCCCTGTTAAAATTCACTCACATCTATATAACTGTTAAAGGAATTTGACTTCTTCTTTCCTTCTGGTTGACCTAAATTATTTTACTCTAATATTTGTAGTCAAATATAAAAGTAGTAAAGAAGTTCTAAATTTAAAAATTGTTTGGAGAACTTTATTAGTAAGCACACTCCTTCATCTGCAATAATTACTCTTTCAGAATGTGGATAGATGAAAAAAGGCTCTTGAAATAGTAAGGATGAGGACTATAGAGGAATGCTCGCTGGAACCATGGGAAAAGCAGGGAAATGCTCCCAAATGCGCATTTGCTTTTCACATTACGGTAAATGCGAAATTACCTTAATTTCGCATTTGCATTTCCTCCAAACAACCGAATATCAAAAGATCTCGGATAACACCAGTTTCTGTCCACTTTTTGTCCAGTTTCTGTGCGACATCATGTGAAAACGCGAGGCACAAATCCAGTTTTTGTTTGGGATTTGTGTGGATTAACCAGAAGATTTGCCCCGTGTGATAACGACCATAGACTAGTCTGCTTCCTCATTTCCTCCCCAAATGCATCTGAGGAAGTAGTCTATGAAAGCTCATGCTGCCAACTTCTTCCTTTCAGTTAGTTTCAAAAGTGCTACAATATCTCTCTACACTTTGTTTATTGTGTTTTCTGGCTGCTAGTCGCTTCTCTTCTCTAGTTGTTCACTCCATATGTACCAGAGAAAGAATCCAAGAGTAAAGCCTGTTTTCTTTCTATGGTTTGTTGGGAGTTGCCAGATGACACAATAAACCAAGGGTGAGCATCTTGTGGCCTTCCAGATGTTGCTGGACTGCAATTTTCATCAGTCCTACCCATCAAAGCCATTATGGCATCTGCTATCCAACATCATCTGCAAGGCTGGCGACTTGTACAAAAGTGAACTTGGCTGCTCTTATTCCAAGCAGTAGTGACTGAGCATAATGTACTTGAACATTCACTCACACCAGGCTGGGGTGACTGTCTTTTGTGTGTATCAAACAAATTCACCCATTATTTCTGAACCAAGGACTGCAACTAGCATCTAGAAAAACAAGCCTGGATAATTAACAATGGTTTCAAATTGGCATGTGTCTCTAAACCTTAGTTACACTCCAAACATTTTTCTTAAGAAGTAACCAATTAGTTAAGAATGAAACTGAAGTGTCTAATTTCTTCCTTCCTCTTCCACTAGAGGAAGTAGGGTTAGAGTAGACAAGGATAAGTGTTGTTCATATAATTCTAAACTCTGATACTGCATTATATGAGAATCAGGCTGTTTCACGTGAAGTTTTTAGAAATTTCAAAATCAGTCTGATAGCATTTACCTTTTTCCTCTAGCAAAATAATTCTCATGAGATAGTCTAATTTCTAATCATTCTTATTCATAAAGATTCTCCCTAATAAGCAGTGTGTGCTCTGACACAGTGAGAACAAGCTCATTGCCATAATAGGATCAAAAGCGATAGTATTTTAAACATAACAAGTCACCTCAAATTTCTTTAGTTCTTCCTTAGCAACTGTGTATAATACACCAGAAGAACTAGGGAAAGCAGCAGTCCTTTCAGAAATTGTCAGCCAATCTTCAAATCGAGAATAATCATCCAAGAACTTTTGCCACAATCGCCATGTCTCTTCAATTCTGAAAGAGAAAATAAGGATATGGTGAGATTCATCTTAATTAATTTTGGGTTTCTCATCCAGTTCACCAGCAACAGGAAAATGATGCTGAACACTTAAGCATGCCCAAGCAAATAACAGTTTCATTGAATAATAACTGGCTTTTAACCAAAGAGTGACAGTAACTTTTATTTACAAGCAATATAAATCATTGGCTAAATCCAGCCTGAGTTGTTATGAGACAGCTGTAGGTTGTTGTTTTTCCTTTTTATATACTGCAATTTCTCATTTGGAAGTCATATAAAGCCTTATTTTGAGCTCATTGTAAGTACATTGTAAACCAAGTACTGAGCAGAAGAGGTCCAGAAATGCAGACTTCTTTATACAAACTGCAGCTGCTCTCGCATGATTTCCTAACACAAAAAAGATTAATATCTCAGCATGTCAACAGAGTGTTGAATTTAAGGGACAGAAGAAGTTTTCCATCTTACATATATTCAGTGTAGTACTAGTGAATTAGTAAGTGTGTCCATCATGCAGTAATGAAATATGAGGTCACACAGCATCAAACTGTAAGTAATTAACTAAAATTTCAAAAATTACTATCCAGATCCATGGATGAAAACAAACCCAAATAATTTCTCTGTGGTTATAAGATGGTCTACACTGAGTCAGATCACTGGTCTGTCTATCTCAGTTCTATCTAAACTAATGGCTCTCCATGTGGCAGGGCTAGCTGCAGGCTTATCCACCAATATGTACAGGTGGATAAGGCCCAATGTACAATAAAATGAAAAATGGAAATGAAGTATGTAAAGGGATCTTGTAGCACCTTTGAGATTAACTGGGCAAAAGAAGTTGCAGCATAAGGTATCATAGACTAGGGGCCTGAATAGACTGCCAGAAATAATCCAGCTTGAGGCCACTTTAACTGTCCTGGCTCAATGCTAGGGAATCATGGGAATTGTAGTTTTTTTCTGAGACATTGAACCTTCTCTGTCAGAGACCTCTGGTGCCACAATAAACTATAGTTCTCATGATTCCCTAGCACTGAGCCAGGGCAGTTAAAGTGGTCTCAAACTGGATTATTTTTGGCAGTCTGTTCAGGCCCTAGGTCTACTTCTTCAGATGGGTTTAGACAAGGATCTTTCTCAGGACACTTAGGAGATACTGTGGAATGAACCTCCAAACTTTAGTATGCAAAACAGGAGCTTTCCCTCTGAACTACAGCCTTTTCTAAAAGGGAAATACAGAAGTGTGCATCTCTAAATAAAAATCAGCTTATGCTGCTCACTGACCTAAACAAAAGCTTCACAGAGCTCAGTCTGCTCAATGGATCACAAGTTTTATACCAAGATGAATTAGCATTTTAATAAATATTGGAGAAATGACAAGTTTTCCATTCCATTTGGAGAAATATGGGGAATAATGTGAAGAGTTACTTGGCTGAGTGCTTACTTGAGCCGTCTTTCCATTGACATGGCACAGATGTTCCGCCATCTTCGGTCCAGGTTTCGTGTGGCCTGTTGGATGGAGTCACATTCTGTTTCAGTTGCACAAGCATCACAGTCATGGAGAAGGACTTCACAAAGGTTGAGGACAGATGCAACTCCAGTGCTGTGCTTTTCTATGTCTCTTTGCAACTCCTGTAGGTCAACAGATGAACTTGTAAACATCTTAGACAAACAGAAGTTTATTGTAAATATGCTGAGTGAGCAAGCAGGACAAGCTTGGCATTCAACAGAAACAGGATAGGAAAAGTGGAAAGTGGAGGGAAATTTCAAAACGTTCAATAAATAATTACCAACATCTTGAATGGTAAGGGGTATGTATGGAAGAAAGACCCATTGGAGATGTGCCATTAAAGCATGTGCCATTGAGGGTAGCAGTAACTCTCAGTACAGATATGCAAATATTCATCTAAACAATTAAATGGCTTATGTTCTGCTTATGACAGCAAGGAGCTTTTTGCTTAAAAAGAAGGAAAGGACTTTTTGACCTGCATTGTAAACATTATTATAGTTATCTATGGAGTATATAAATATATTTTTGCAACTGAATATTGAATATATCAATGATCAAAAAAGTGAATCTTATATATCCTTAGTTCCTGCACTGAAACCACTTTGCTTTTCTTCTTGAAATTCGAATACTACACTTTGTGCAATAAATTAACTGAACTTACAAGTAAATTCTCTTTGGGGGAAAAAGATGGGCATGAAGGAGCAGCTAGAAGCCATTCCTACCCCGAGACTACAACAACCATATGCCATAGTCCTGAGGGCACCTGCTGCCAGGACCACAGCAAGGTCCTTTTGGATCTGGTTATGGGCCGCCTTAGGCAGCCCCAGCACAATCCTGGCATGGCTTCAGGCCACTCTAGGGGTATGCATCATCTTAACATCATGCTCCTGGAGCTGCTAGAAGCTGCTCCCATCTGCCCATCTGTTTCAGGCCTTTAGGTGCCAGACAACTGTGTGGTACCTTGAAACACCGTGAATGTTTCCCTGCAGCTACCTGATTTGAGAACAGAATTTGGTTTATCTAGCACTTATCATAATTCTGAAATTCTGAAATTTAATGGTATTCTATTAAACAAAGTATTGTGATGCTCAGATACCGTCATATGTAACTATTGGGAATATAAATTATCTATCTGTCTATCTATTAGAGAAATTGTAATCAAATATTGATTTTTATATTTTATTTTGTTTTGCTTACCAAAGCATTACCTAGCAAATTTAATCGCTGTGACCCATAAAACATTTAGGGTCTTTACAGATTGCCAGAAATTGTGCAAATTGAGGCCACTTTAACTGTCCTGGCTCAGTGCTAGGGAATCATGGGAATTGTATTTTTTTATAGGATATTGAGCCTTCTCTGCCAGAGAGCTCTGGTGCCATAATAAACTACAGTTCCCATGATTCTCTAGCACTGAGCCAGGACAGTTAAAGTGGCCACAATTTGCACTATTTCTGGCAGTCTGTAAAGGCCCTTAGTTACTTCTAATGTGGCTTGTACTAGACATCCACATGAACACATTGATGCATGGATGAAGGATGTACGGCAATAGTGCCTGATGTATTGTCTTGGTTGTGTTGTGTCCTACATGTATATACATGTGATTGGCACAAAGCTTGGAGAATTTACTTTTTTGAACAAAAGCTCGAAATCCTTGCTATCCAATCAACCTAAAGTGATTATTCTGCACTCTGGTATATCTCCATTCTTTCTTCGGGTTCTGGTTTATGACATGATATAATCTGTATTTTTAAAAGGTCACAATTCTAAAATAAAATTGGTGTGTGGTTTAAGCTCATTAAAAAGAGCTAGTTTTGCTTGAAAACTATTACACAGATTAAAAGGTTAGTGAGGGATTGTGATGGATGGAAATAATATCAATGATTTATTCGAGGTTGAAAAATATATTGAGAACCCTCATCAGAAAAAAAATAATCAACTTGAAATAATTTTCTGCAGTTTCCCCAAGTATTGGAATATCTCAAAAGTGTTTGGGAGGGATTAGTCTGGTGAGAAAGGGAGGTGAATTTTTGTACAAAACCCATTAATTTTCTACAAAGAAAATGGGTTTCCTGTTCAGAAAATATGTTTATTGCTCAGCAAATAATTCCTCTGCAATTCTATGTAATGTCTGAATAAGAGGAGGATACTGTGGAGAAAGAGAGTCAATGTATGCTATAGTGGTTTGAGCACTGGACTACTGCTCTGGAGAACAGAGTTTAAATCCCTGCTCAGCCATAGAAACCTACTGGATGATTTTGTTATCTTAAGAAACCAACAACTAACAGTAATCTGCTTAGAAAAAATAAAATAAAATTATCCTAGGGAAATCAATTACACCAAATATTACACCAAATATTCCTAATACTCATAAACAACAATTTAATTTTCAAGAAGAAGCTTCTTATTGCTTCTTATTAAAATTATTTCTTTATCTTCTTTGTCTTTGTCTTTGTCTCCCTTATCTATTGTGAATGTCCTCAATAGTGCCCTCAGTATCAATTACATTAATATCAGGGCAAAATACAAGTGACCAAGTAGTAAATGTCTTAGGTGTACAATCTCCCCTTTCCTTATACTAGTCACTCCTTTTAGGTCACTCCCTGACACAAGAGTTGTTGCTGTTGGTTAAGGGCTATAAAGTCTTATCAATGCACTTCTCACACGTCTTCATCCAAATCGCTGCCCTTTCCTTCTTATATAGGAACTCAGGTGAGGTCTGGAGTCTTTGTATGTTACATAGCCGCCTGCATTATTTTCAAACCTCCCACTGCTACATTTAGGGAGAGAGTGTTGATATGGAGAACCTTATTCCCTCTATCTTTCCAGCTCTGGAACCTTGAAAGGCGTTGTAAACCAACAAAACAGAGTAACAATGTTGACAGTAATAGAGGCTCTTGCTTCCGCCACGGCTTCTCCAAAGCTGAGCTAAGCAAATCAGTCTTCCGACTACAACTCCCAAGGTTCTTTCTGCTTCTCTGCCTTGACTTCCTGTAGACACCCCCTCACCGTATGTTTCCTCATAGACAATGGAAAGCTGCTGTATAATTGAGACTCTGAATAGTGGGATCTCAACTTCATGTAAGTCTATGGATGGCAATGTGCACATATTTGCATCAGCACTGCTGTGTTTGTTCACTGTCTCTGGACGTTATCACACTGGCCCTAAAGCAGAAAGAATTCAGC
>CM034701.1:313998162-314009755 GCA_020142125.1 Phrynosoma platyrhinos
CTTCTAGAACATGGCCACACAGCCTGAAAAAAACCACAAAAAAACTAACATTAATTTTGTTTTCCAAGAAACACTAAGGCTGCATTTACACTGCAGAATGAATGAAGCTTGAAAGTGCTTTAATGGCTATGGCTCAATGCTATGGAAGTCTGAGATTTGTTTTGTGAAATATTTGTGTGTGTGTGTAATCTTGTGAAACATTTAGCTTTCTGTGACTGCATCAGCACTACAGAAATAATAATAATAATAATAATAATAATAATAATAATAATAATAATAATAATAAATTTTATTTATAGCCCGCCCCTCTGCGGAGCAATCGAGGCGGGTTACATCAATTAAAAAACAGAGGATACAGAAGTTAAAAGCAATCATATACCCATCCAACCCTCCCACCCCTTAAAACAGTATTAAACTAATTATCATAGCTTGTATTTGTATTTGTAGCTTGTTGTTGCACCATAGCTCTCTGACAGAGAAGAGTAAATATATAGTAAAATCACAGAATCCCATAGCACTGAGCCATGGCAGTTAAAGAGGTGTCCAACTGGATTATTTCTGCAAAATGGATGCAGCCTTTGTCAGATAGTTCTGCTGCCACAACAAACAACAAAGCCCAGGATTCCGTAGGAGGCAGACATGACTGTAATGTGGTGTAAAATGGCATTAATTCTGTAGTGTGGCAGCAGCCAAAATCAGCAAAGAAACTTTATGGTTTTTCTACAGTTTAAAAATACCTAATAATAATAATAGTAATAATAATTTACATTAAAGTATCAATGTATCACAAAGGCATGTCCTAGCTGCATACCTGTTTAAAAATGCAGTAAAATAATGATAAAAAATGAAAGAATAATGCATTCCTGTGAAATAGAAATGATTCTTTTTGAGGATGAAACTATTATTTTAGAAATTGAAATGGAAACTGTCCTCAAAGTACTTGAGATAAATAAATTACCAGTAACAGTTGATAGAAACAAAGTCCAATGAAATTCTAAAATAAATAAATAAATAAATAAAATTCTGCTGACAAGTGTGTAAAATAAAATAGTGTCCTATAGTCAGCAAAACTTAATATACATTCCAGTCCCATCACAAAAGGGACACCAGGAATTGTAGTAATCATTGGACCATTTCACTTATCTCTCATATAAGCATAGCAATGTTCAGTATTTTATAACAGTGTTGGTGAACCTTTTAGGGGCTGAGTGCACAAACTAAAAGGCCTGGTCTGGGTGTTACCCAGTGCCGGGACTTCTGCCCTCAGCCTGGGGAGGGGGAATGAGGAGGGAAGAAGAGAAACAGGTGTGAACCTCTTCCTCCTCCCCTGCACCATCCCCATGGGATGGAGTGAGCTCCCATCACTAGTCTCAGCTTCTGCCAACCTAGCAGTTCAAAAGCATGTAAAAAAATGCAAGTAGATAAATAGGTACCACCCTGGTGGGAAGGTAACAGTGTTTTGTGCAGTCATGTTGACCACATGATCACAGAGTCATTTTTGACAATACTGGCTCTTTGGCTTAGTAACAGCTATGAGCACCACCCTCTACAGTCAGACACAACTTGACAATCCTGTCAAATGTGAAATTTTTACCTTTACTTTACCATAGGTTAAAGCCCATTTGACAACACATAACTACTACAATGACAGCTGCTTGTAACTTCAATGGACTGTTTTTCCCCAAAAAATATAAATTCAACGGTAATCTGATAGCTGACAGTGAAATCATTTTAAAAGGAAAATTACCTAAAAGCAGAAGCTATTCAGTTATGTTGTGAAAGCATGGTATTATTTGTCACATTGACACATAAAATGTATTCAAATGATCAGGTATTTCATTCTGATTTTATGATAATTTTCACTTTTGTCATAAAATGGAGAGCAAACCTATCAAATATTTCTAAAATAAGACATATCACATATAGTTTCATATATTCTCATAAACTATTGGTCTTGGAGAAAATATTAGCAAGGCAAATTACTTAAGTAACGGTAGATAAATAAATTATATTCAAAGAAAACAATGAGCTGATTTATTGATAATTTCACATGCAATTTTTCAAAAAAGCATAAGCTTTATTTAATGACCATATTCTGCACAGTGATTTTTATGGTGCTCTTGTCAGTGCACTATTCATGTGGCAAAGAGGGAACCAGCCTTTTTACCTTTTTTTGATAGTCTCTTTGGTTACTGTTTGAAAAGCTACTAGTGTGTGCAAAGGAGGAAGTGACTTAGCTAAAACTGGAGACGAGAATAAAAAGGTAAAATTTGAGACTCCTACTTTTCTCTTCATAGTTCAAACCCTATTTTGTGTTTCCTAGTGGGTTATATTTCTGCAATGCCAGCTTTTTTTCCAGGTGGATCCTGGGTGGGTTTTGTTGTTCAGATTACAAAAAGCACTAGTTCTAGTCTATCAGGTAGCATAAAATAGTGAATGTAGGTTGTATTAAAAGAAGGATGGGGAACCTATCTCAGCCTGAGGGCTAAATTCAGTTTCAAAGATATGCTGGTGTGTGTGTATGTGTGTGTGTGTATGTGTGTTATTTCTCAGTGGTTGGCAGAAATAGCAATAGCAGCTTCATTTATATACTGCTTCATACCATGCTATGCAGCCTCTTAGCAGTTTACAACAGTGGCAACCTTGGAAGGATGCACTTTTGTCAGCAAGCTCGGAAGGATGCAAGCCTGAGTTGAGCCTGAGCCCTCGCTGGTATTGAACTCGCAGCCTTGTGGCTTATGAGTGAGTGGCTGCCGTACAGACATTTAACCACTGCGGCACCAAGGTTCCTCTATGAAATGAAACTATAAGAAATATGGTGCTGGGGAACAGTTCTATGGATATTGAAGACTGCAAAAACAGACAAAGGGGTCCCAGAGCAAATCAAGCCTGAACTCTTCCTAGAAGCCAAGATGACTAAAGTGACACTGCTTTGCTTTGTACATATCATGAGAAGATGTGACTCACTAGACAAGACAATAATGATTGTCAAGGTAGAAGGCAGTAAAAAAAATGAAGACCCCATCACTCATTACATAGCTCACTCTAGGAAGCCATGGCCTTGAATATGCAAGACCTGAGCAGAGGTGATGATGATAGTGTAACTTGGAGGTCTCTTGCTCATAGGGTCACCATAAGTCAAAGCCTTTAACAACAACACACAGGGCTGGGGGTAAGGACTGTGCATCCTTTCAGGTGTTTGTGAAGTGCCAAATCTTAGCATTCCTCACTACTGCTTATGTGGACTAAGTCTGCTGGAGCTACAATTCAAACATTTCTGGAAAACATCATAGTTCACAACCTTGAGCCATAATCTTAATTCAGAAGAGAGAGAAAAAAATCTCACCCCAATAAAGAAAAACAGATGAAACCACAAACTCTTTTGCATATAAAATTTTAGCAGAGAGATTTTAGATTTCTGTTCACATGTTTTATATAAGTGAATAATATAGTGAGCCCTTGGTATCCACTGGGGTTTGTTTCCAGGGCCCCATACATAAGTGATTATCTTTACAGCTGAGCTTTTCTAATATTAAATTAAAACATAGTTTTGCAAATAATATCACCAAGCAAATAATAAGAGAAATGCTATGACATTTTTCTTATTTCCATCTTTTTGCAAGATTACTATACGGCAAACAAAAACATCCATTTTTATGTTCTTCTGGAAGATTTCTGGCTCTTTTTGGCAAAATATTAGAGGCAACATGCCACCTCCACTCTGAAGAGGAATGTGTAACAAGTAGGTTTAAATGCCAGCAACTCAACCAAAATCTCACATTGTAATTCTTTTTTGCCTTGGGTAAATTTACACTCAAAGTCTGTGGGTTGTATCCACACAACTCTGGCTTTTAGGAGATTAAGTAATAACCATGTCCAAATTGTCAATAGCTCTTTATTCATCAAATGCCTAAATCCCTTAACTAAGCCAAGCAACATAATTTGGGCCTCAAACCACAGTAGGAAAATAAACCAGTGACTGTTGGCAAACTCCACCAGTTTTGCTCTCTGGCTGGAATAAAGGGGTTTATGGTGTTTGCATGCCTGTGTGTTATCTTGGAAAGACACAGGTGTATGGGAATGCACACGTGTTAACTGAGTAAAAACATATGTGACATCCTGGTGCAATAACAGTTATTTGTAAATAGTAACAGTTATTTGTAAATTGTAAATAGTAAATGAAAACCATGTAAATATTATATGCAAAAGAAAGGCATCGTTTCAGAGAAAAGAATGTAATTATGCCCTCTTGGAGATAAATGCATAATATCCCTGGAATCAAAAAGATCTTTAGAAAGTTTCACTTCTGTACCAATTTAAACGTGTTGCTTTAAGAAGCTGTGCTGGGTTCACTCTCTTGCTAACAAAGATCCCATATTCAAAATAGCAGTTAGGATTCATCACATGACTGGTTTAAGCGAGGCTGTATAAATTTAGTAACCTTGATATATAAGTACAGTAAGTCCCTGTGACTTGCTGCATTTTCTTATACATATATATATATATATATACTTATGACTGCTCATTTTCTAATCTATATGCCTAGTATGTGTTATTGTTGCATGTTAACAAATATCTATACCTTATGTCTTCATTGCTGCAGATGCTACACAGTTCAGATGCTACACAGTCTGACATTTATATAGCTTTTTTGGGGGGGGGATAAAAGAGTGCATATATATGGAATTTATTGGGAATAAACAACAGCCTTAAGACTGGTGTTTGCCATAAAATGAATTTTAATTTGACACATAAATGTATTATGTTTCTAACACACTAAAGTTTATTGTGAAGTCACAGCTATAATTAGGTTGGGCAGCTGGTTCTTAATAATATCAAGTAATGAATTTTCTTAAGAAATAAAATGGTGTATGGGGGGTTGCTTTTGGAAAAGCCTCTCTCCATTTTCTTTCAGTTCTGTACAGCATGATTATAATGGCATAATTAATTTTAAAAATGCAACAAGTTGGATTCAGAAAGAATGTTAAATTCTGAAGGAAAAGAATTTGGTCTCTCTCCTCTTTCTCAGTGCTGGAGTGGGTAACAGTGAAGGTGTGACACAGTTTTATTCATAATAAAATGCTTCTCCTTGAAATATAGCAAAATGTTTCTGTAAAATGTTTCTGTGTAGCCTGTTGATAGTAAGAATGCCTTTGGTCATTTAAAGTAAAGATATACACTTGAAATACTTCTATAGAACCATTCCTTGTGTCAACCTTTTTTTTTAATTGACAGCACTCAGATATCCAGAGCCATAGTAGAAAAATACATTTTATACTATGTCTACTGTGTAATGTGAAATCTTGCATTCAATTGGAAGTAAAAAACAGGTGTGCAGTTTCACTGAGCACTTCTTCAGTCCTAGGACCAGAAAAACTATTTCCAGTTCATATTGTTGCTCACAGAACTGCAAATGTTTGAACACTGAAAACTCTAAGAACCTGTTTATCCGCACTTAGCAATCACTTAGTCCCCTATACACTAAGAAAACAATCTAAAGTACGAAAAGAAATACATAAAAGAAACAAAAATAATCAAAATGTTGCCTGCCTTGTCACATCGCAATTGCATTCAGGGAGGTCTGAATCCACACTGCCGTCGTCTGCCATCTTCACGGCATATAAATCCACCAGCACCAGCATTAAACTTTCCAGTATAAAAATTAAGAGCATTCAGTCCGAAAGTTACAATAAGACTGTGGGTCACTGAGCACCATACAAAAGTTGCTCACACTCCAAACAAATGTTAGTAACTCACTGCCTGATAATATGAGAACAAGCTGTGTGACAAATGGTCATGTTTCTAAATAAAACTTACATTCATCTACATGTGCCAGGGTGATCTCTTGGAATGTAGGCCATGAATGGGGGAAGGGCTTGGGAGAAAAAAGCCTGCACTGTAGATTCAGAACAGTTGTAGACTCAACTGTCCAAAGATGCAGTTCAGGAAAGAGTGTGTCAACGTCTTGTAAAAAAACACACACAAAGTGTCTGATTTTTTACTTTTTGTTTTGCCGGGTACTTTGTGGTCTTTTTTTTTAAAGAAAAAAAATATGGGAATGTTTGGAAGGAGAATTTCTTCTAGACTACAAAAGACAAATTAGAAAATTAGAAAAGAACAAGGAAAAATAGAAAAAAATATGCAATTGGGGAGAAATATGGGGAGAAGCTTAAGAAAGGATACAAAATACAACAGGAATATTACATGAAGACATTTTTTAGTTATACTGATAATAAACTAAAACAGTTTTTAGTTTTTTTAAAATTGTCAGATCAATAAACTCTGAACAGGATACAGCCCAAGTTAAACTATTTTAATTTTTTTTTTTTACTTAAAGGGAGACACAAAAGCACAGGTTTGACACTCATATTGGTCAATATGCAAAGGGATCTTGTAGTACCTTTGAGAGTAGCTGAAAGAAAGAAGCCAGTAGCATGAGCTTTCATAGACTAGAGCCTACTTCCTAATATGCATCTAAGGAAGTAGACTCAAGTCTATGAAAGCTTATGCTATCAGTTTCTTTCAGTTAGTCTCAAAGATGCCACAAGATCCCTTTGCATACTGATTTTCCAGAATAACACAGCTATGTCTTTGAGGTCAAGAAAGCTTAAAAATGCTTACTTCTTTGACAGCACCATCCCCTAATTTTTTTGGTCAGTGTGATGATGATGATGATGATGATGATGATGATGATGATAATAATAATAATATATGGAAACCTATTTTATTCTACTATTCTGTAAAACAACTTCCAAGATTGTTAAAAATGGAAAACAAACATAGCCTACATCCAATTTTTAGTCCCAACTTCAGGAGGGAAGATCTATTGAATCAATGGTATTTACATATTCAACAACTGATTCAATGGGTCTACTCTACATAAGACTAGCAATTGGATTTAGGGCTATATCTTTACTCCCAAAATTCCTTTCTCACATGAACATGGTTGAAATATTAAAATATTTGATTTTTTAATTATTTGAACACTGGTAAAAGAAAATCTTTTGAAATAAAATTCTATATGGAACACTTTAGGGACATATGAGATTTTTGTCAGAGACCACTCTGAAAGGGCTTGAATTTATTAATTGTATAAATAGTACTGCTCTTTAAAGGAATGACAAGTTTGGGGGACACTGCTTTACAAGTATCAGGAAAAAATTGGTCAGAAATGGTTCCAGATAGATTGTAACACCCTGTACTTGTTTCATGTTATTATTTGCATGTAAAACCACATCCTCAGAAACCAACTAATGCTGCAGGAAATACCACTTCCTGACATAATGCGTCTAACATCTGTGCAGTGGTACCTTCAAGTGAAAAAGTCAAACCTTTACATGAAACAATATTAGAGAACTTAACAATTGACACAACAAAAAAGAAAAGCCAGTGAGTTACTGATGGAAGTGAGAAACACAAAAAAGTTTAGCACAAACTCCCTCTCTCATAATGCAGCTGGGGTCAGTCTATGAAGCCAAATGATGGGAGATTCAGGATAAACAAACAGCATATACCTAAACTATACAACTTTGTGCCACAAGATGTGATGATGGCCACCAATTTGGGCAGCTTTAAGAAAAGATTAGACAAATGCATGGAAGATAAGGCTATCAATGAGAGTCAGCATGGTGTAGTGGTTTCAATGTTGGACTAAGACTATGGAAAACCAGGAAGTATCTCCCAGTCTGAAGAATTGCAAGTATTCTTTTCTTCACTAACAATGAGCAATCAAGAAGAGGGGAGGTTGGGAAAGAAGTCAACAAAGGTGCTGGCCACATTAGACTTTCTTTTCATGGCATAGGAGTTTGACCAGAAGAGAGAGGTTCTTTCTCCACTCCATGCCCTAAGAATCCAGCTGGCACATCTGAATCACTCCAATGGTGTGACATTGGATCCAGTGGGGCCAAATGCCCCTCCAAGAAGTCTTCCTCACTTGTGATAGTCACAAATGGGATTTTCCATTAAGTGAAAACCTGTGGTCTGTGTACTATGTTGCAAAATATTTCTACAATGAATAAAACTATGATAATTATACATTGCATATATCCTGTTAGTTCAGAACCAAAAATTTCACACATGAAAATTTGGCTTGAGGAGGGTAGTAGGACAATAAGGAATGACTCAGCCTCTACACGTTTTTGAGACACAGACCCATAGATATTTTTTTATTAAAAACTCATCTGTCTTACCTGGCTGCAATGAGATCTAAGAGATGCTGCCACCTATCATTCACTTTACCAAGTTTATACTCGATCTCAACAGCTTTGCTTTCATGACTTGCTTTAGCAAGTCGTTCTCCCATTTGCTGGAGTTGGATTTTATTCTCTTGGGCAACTGCAATTTCATCTTGGTAATCCTAGATGACAGACAGATATACAGATCAGAAATCTTATTCACAACACTCTCTTACTTAGGACTATAATAAATAGACACTTTGTTATATTTGTCTGAGAGGACTTAACTGAAGACCTGCAGATATTACTAATCAGGTGCAAGTCTGGTAAAAAATATAATGCCCCTTCTTAATAATTTTGTACTTTGTACAGGATATAATGGCCTAATGTAAACAAATACAGAAAAGCAATGAAAGCACAAACTGAGAGCAAATAAATCTAACATCCCTGCTCAAGGCACGTTCATAAATTAAGAAATTTGTAATATTTTTGAAAAGAGAAAATCAGAAGCACTATACCTTTTTAAGTTTCTCTATCATTTCTTCAATGAGAATTTCTCCATTCTGGGAAACTTTACTCTCCATTTGTGTCAACCACTCACAGAGCTCTTTATTCTTCTCACTGAAGAGTGCCCATGCATTCAGTCTCTCAGTCACCTGCTGACGCCTCAAAGAAACCTTAAAACATATACAGAGGAAATAAGGAAGCTTGACTTGACACTGAGGTCTCTGCGGCTGAGGCATAATTTAACTCTGTAGAATGGATCTTTGTGAAATTTCTGAGACAGAAGAGCAGCTATAACCTTTCATGACACATTCAACAGAGTAATTCTCATGGTTAATCTCAGGATAGTACTGGGCTAATCCCATTTAAGACAGGAAGTTGTATGCAAATACTGGAGGTCACAAAGTTGAGATGCCATTTGAAATAACTGTAGTTTTCAGTATTCTTTACAGTTTCCTCCCAAGGTTCATTCCTTTCTTAGTTGTGTTGGAGTAAAGGCATGAGGGAAAATGTATCCCAAAATCCTCTAGCAAAGTTAGAGGGACTGAGAGATAATCAGGGCCTCTACAGACGGGCGGCCGTGGGCTGTCCCAAAAAGCCACAGATTGGGATTGAGGCTGCCTCATGCCTTGGCCCCAATCCACCCTTATGGCGCCTCTGAAGAGGAGCCCTAAATTAGTGCTCTTTTCAGAGGAGCCAAAAAGGGGGCCGGAAGAGGCATTGGGTGCCTCTTCCATGCTCCTTCCGGCTCAGCGTGTCTGGATGCTGAGCCAGAAGGAAGTCATTGGAGCACTTGCCGTGTGCAACAGTGGGCACTCCGATGATGTCCTCAGGAAGGGGTTGGGGCGCCCAGCGTCTGGCTGCCCCTCCCCTTCCTGGGCTTGAAGACAGCGCTTTTCGCCATCTGCATCCCCCTTCAGTCTTCACAGGCACAGAGTGTGTGAGTCTAGGGGTTGTGTGTTGCCAAGGTCAAATTAAAGTGGCTGAGATCCTGTATCATTTCCAAAAATAGAGTGTCCTTGGCATCAATCTACAGTAGTGGCACAGACATTAATTAATTAATTAATTAAATACAAAGTATAGTAGGGGGCAGCACAACATTGTGTATGTGTGGAATCATTTTCTGCACTGCAACTTCTGTGAGATAAACAGCCTGATGCCATGGATTTTTATTTGGTTACTCAACTAAAACCCAATGTCATGATAAAACATTGGGAGATTTAGGAAATCAATAGGGAAGAAGAACAAGCCATACCTTCTTCCCTCAGCACTGGGTCCCTAGCAAGTGAGGAGTCATTTTTACCAATTGAACCATGGATCACCTCATCCTGTTCACTGTTTCTTGAAAGTAGACATTCTTTTTAGAATACCACTCTAGAAAAACTTCTAGTCTATCTCATGATAATTTAACTGCCCAGAGAGATGCATCACACTGTACATTTGCTTCAGTCACTGCTATCAAGAGAATGCTTCAATCAGTATATAGCTCTTTGACAAGGATATTTGGATCTTTCATTTAAAAAAATAGCAAAGTATATCAGAAGTTTGATAAAAATAGTAGCTAAAATATATAAAAAAATAAGAATTTGAAAATAATATGAAGTAGTCTTCATAGAGTAATAAAACCATTGGTCTTTATGTCTGGTCTCTACAAATCAAGCCTGAACTGTTTTCTTGACCCTTTTGCTATTAGTGATGCTAATTTTTGTCTTATCACTGCCTAACTGGGTCTGCCTGAGCTCTTAAGATCTTGGACGGAGGCACTTCTCTCAGTCCCACCACTCATTTTGATTTTAAATTGGGGCATAAAATACAATTATGCAGATGCAAGCAGGTCCTACAGAGAACATATAATCTTATGTCCTGCTATTTTTCAAAACAATTATATGATGACAATCTAGAGGCATTCTACTTGCTGCAGCTGCTGCTTCTTTTCTATAAGTGCAGTTTCATCTCAGTTTATATAAGCATCTCCACTCAGGAAGAGAACACTTACAAAATGACTGCAGACCCTTAGCAGCATACTTCGAATGCTTTCAGCTAAGACATAACATTACATTGCCTTTGGCTGTACTTCTTACCACAGTATCTTTTTTAAAAACAAACAAGTTACATCCCTAGCTTTCCTACTTGTAAGTTCTTCTGTAGTATAGTTTCATTAAAAAAACCAGAAGCCTAGCAAACAGCTGAACAGGCTAAATATGACAACACTTACATTTTTAATCAAATGTATAAAGTGAGTTTTCTTTCCTCTGTCAGTATTGGTAACTTCCTACTGGAAGTTGGTGGAGAGTCAGAAGGGTATATAATCATGAAGCTGGAAGGGCTCCCCTACTAGTGTCTAGTGTCACCACCTGCTAGTGCAGCAATTTGTAGTTAAAACATAAAGTTGGCCTTCCACATTTGTGGCTTTGACTTTGGGGGATTTGATTATTCGTGGATTAAATTGATATGTTCTCTTTAGGAATCTCTAGGTCCTCTAGCATGACTGTGCTGGAAGCTGACCCTAGAGTCATTCTGGAGGACCTAGAG
The DNA here is from genome assembly GCA_020142125.1 of Phrynosoma platyrhinos. Taxonomy (NCBI): domain Eukaryota; kingdom Metazoa; phylum Chordata; class Lepidosauria; order Squamata; family Phrynosomatidae; genus Phrynosoma; species Phrynosoma platyrhinos. The sequence continues at coordinate 314,009,373 of CM034701.1, forward strand.
ATTTTAAGAGGAAACTAGACATTTGTAGGTCCTCCAACATGATTTTATGGCCAACTTATGGCTGTTGTGGACTATAGAGTTGTGCTGGATGGCTTAGAGATTCCGAAAGATGTGTTCTCTCAGTTAAAAAAAACAACAGTGATTTTTTTATTATTATTTGCAGTTTTTCCACTTTCATGGAGGTCCTATGACCCGAACGCTAGTGAATGAGGAGGACCCATTGTATTTGGCATGTGGCCATCCAACCTTGTTTTAGAAATGTGTTAAACCATACCACTCTTCCAAGGTAGTCTGCTCTACTATTGGAATGCCTTTACCATAAAAAATGTTTCCCTCCCATAATGTTATACTTTGGGCTCTACTCTCTAGAACAGCATAAAATA
>CM034701.1:314016277-314028115 GCA_020142125.1 Phrynosoma platyrhinos
AGGCCCTTTTTATTGTTCTTAACCTCTCTAGCAAGCCTGAGTTCATTCAACATGAATATATATCAAATATGGAAAAAATGGTAATGCTTCTAACTTGGCTAAGGAGTCCATGTTTCTCACAAAGTCATTCCAAGTATTTTACTTGTTAATTATACTTTATAGTCATGGAAAGTAGGAATGCCTTATTGCTTTCACCTTGGAAAGAGACAACTGTTGTTAGCATACCCCACACCTCCAGCATGCTGAATATGGGGCTTTCATAATTAATATCTAGCCTTGGGCATGTTTTTGAGAGGCCATGATGACCTGTGGAAACTAGGTAAGGGATCATAGTAACCTAAGGATATGTGGGAGACCTAAAAAGTACAAAAATAAACACTGAATTGGTTTGTTGATCCACTCCAGTTCTTTGCACTTCCTCTCACTAAGTGAGTCCCATTGTGAAGCAGTTAAGGATTATACCTCACCACACACCAGGCTGTGTTCCTATTCACTCTTCTTGTCAGACCAGCTAAGGATTATCACTCCAAAGCTAAAGCCATCAGCTGACCCAGCCCCTTTTGCCAATTTCATGGGGAAACCACCAAAACCTTTGTTACACTGTGTGGTAGCATCAAGTACCACTTGAGGCTATGTAACAGGTTATAAATATCAGCCCTAGCTCTAGCCTTGTGTGTGCACAGAGGGCCCTTCTCACTCACGGTGTTGTCCTCAGACACTGTTTGAGCCACTCTCTGTTTCTGTAGACCTATTTCGGGACTAGTAATTATTGCTCTGATTATTCCTGATTCCTCACTATCCAACTTTCCATGCCTTTCTTTCTGTTAGCCTTGTATAATTTCAAAGGTTGCATTGACATTGTGTGCTTGCATGTACTTGCACATTTCTAAATAAAATTCTCCTTTTTTACTGAGACCAGAGTCTCCCTGCAATTAATACTGATATACAAAACTTAAAAGATACCCAAAGTTACTCTCCTCTCACAGGACTCCTTTTGTGCAAATTTCTCCCAAAATCTAAGGAAACACTGATACTGCTGGTGGGGACCACATGTCCCCCCACCTTTTAGGGTAACACCGAGAACTGAGACACTGGGAGAAATACAATGGTTTGTTAATTCAGTTTTTAAAGGGACATGATAAAATAGTACTACCTGACATTTTGAATTCATGAAATAAACTTACTTTTAGCAAGAACGTAAGTTGCTTCTTCTGTTCCTCAAGCCTGAGGCTGGCTAATTTCCAACGTTCCTGGATTTCTGAGAGTTCAGTCTGTAGGGCTGCTTCTGTCTCACCATCAGCACAGAGTAAGAGCTGCTTCCCACCTTCCACTGTTAAAATGTAGCTTCCTTGTTGGCGAAGGAGAACTTTTTCTTTCAGCTGTGAAGATCAATAACATACTTCAAGTTCACTCTGATTTTACAGTACTCTCTTAGCTAGATCAGAACTCAACTCCAAAACCAGGGACAGCTTGCTACTTCAGCTTGGGGTGACCTCAACCCAGAATAACAGGGTGAGGTGCTTCTTCCAGCTCAGACCACAGACTGCTTATCTCCAAAAAGTAAAAGAAGTACTCTTCTGTTTTCCTAAGAAGAATCTGAAGTTGTGCTAATATGCTATTCAGGAAGTAACTTCAATAACAAATGACCAGTTTTATTTGCTGTTCATGTGCCTTTCAATGTAATTTTTTCTTACCTGTTTATTTCATTTTTTGACTTCCTTCTCTTAATTAATCTTTTCCTATTTTTTTCTCTCTATAATTCCTATTAGTACCTCTCCCTTCTGATACTGTTTATTGCATTATACTTGATTCCACAACCAGCAACTTGGAAGTTTACCTCAACTTTGTAAGAACAGTAGTTGGAAGAGCTCACAATGCCTCTGCAATATATTTTTTTAAATAAATTATACTTACATTGCACTATTCTTTTAGAAAGCTCAGTAAACTTACATATGTCTTCCTATGGTCTCTAATCCAGCACTGATTATGTGAAACAATGCTGCAGTATCAGTAACTCTCATAAAATACAGTACATGATATCCAGCACTGATTATGTGAAACAATGCTGCAGTATCAGTAACTCTCATAAAATACAGTACCCTTCGCCCCATAAAGTTCCATGAAAGAGAGAGCAGCATATCCTTTTATTTTACAGCTAATTGACACAACCAGAAAAAAGTCTCTCCCTAAATCTCTCTTCCTGAGGACTTTATCTGTACCTGGTATTCAAAGTTCACACTTCATTCTCTATCTGCAATATTTAATCTATGAATCTGTACATAAATTGTGATTTTAACAGTGAGCCATATGAATGTTCATGAGCTCCAAAGAACAAGCATACAGAAAATTTAGAGCAAATTTGGGATATAAATACTAATTATGTATGAATAATCTAAACCCACTAGATTTCTGATGTCTGGTGAAGCCACATGTTATCTGTATATTTAGTTTTTTACTTTAAAATAATCACAGTTAACTCCAGCACTATCAAATTAAACAGTAGAAGATTTACCTGTAGTTCATCTAGCAGAGCTCTAGCTTGCTGCACTGGGATAGGAACAGTACCAAGCTCACTTGCTGTCTGGCAAGATGCTTCCACCAGCCACTTGTGCAGCTTCTCTGACATCTCCCTATAACGTTGCCATTGGCGAATTTGACTGTCAATGATGCCTCTTCTCTGTTGTGCTCTGCGAATCACCCCCTGCCACTGATTACTGAGTAGGGCCAGTTTAAGATTAAATTCATCCCTATAAGAAAAAAGAATACAAAATCTTCACTCAGTCCATCTATATTATGAGAGTACAGCTATTCTGGAAAATAGTTGTGGGCTTCAGAGTTAAAATTCTAAGGCCTCTATCCTGGTAACTCCTTTGAAATCAAAGCAGTACAAAGGAAACACAGATTGACTGGCCAATGACCCTGCCTGCAAAGCTTCACTATGACAGTTATGTTCACAGAGTTTCAAAGCATATCTATAAATTCCTTTGCAAGAAACAGGCAGATGAAGAACACAGACGGAGGAAATTGTAAGGACCATGAGAGATTCTGTTCAGTTTCTCTTACACCAGTATAGCAATAGCAAGTACATTTCTATACTGCTTATCAGTGCACTTAAGTACTCCCTAAGCAGTTTACAATGTGTAAACCAATAGCCCCCACAAAAAGCTGGGTACTCATTTTAGCGACCTTGGAAGGATGAAAGCCTGAGTTGAGCTTGAGCCCTTGGCTGATATTGAATTCACAACCTTGTGATTTGTGAGTGAGTGGCTGCAGTACAGGCATTTAAACACTGGGCTACCAGGGCTCAGTAAGTATATCTTTATTCTCATATATATCTGAATAAAGTATATCTTTATTCTCATACATCTACACTATATGCTGAGTGTCTCTGTAAGTATACCTACATTCTCTTTTAACAGACATTTTAATGCTCCATATTAATTAATTATATTAGCATTAATTAGCATATATTCATTTTATATTTAATCTAGATAATTCCTATGAGACAAACTGCCCTGAATTGGATGCTTCTCAGCATTTGTTATTGTTAACTGCCCTCTAATTTATGCTTCTGCTATTGCTCTGTGAGTTCACACTGGCCTGTATTTTGCTCCACCTTTCTTCTGATTTAATGTTTGTGAAGTGATAGTCAACCTGTTTATTTCCCACTAAATTTAATAAATTTAATAATCTGAAAAAGTAATTTTGAAACTATTGCATGCAAAATTTAACAGTTTTCAAATCATTTGTAATTTTGCCACCCCAGTTACTGATGCCCACAACTAGCTGTGCACTAAAGAAACATAACTGCACAAGGAAGTACAGGTGGACTATGGAATAGTTGGTAAAACATATTATTTGTAACATTGCACAGTAGTAACCTGCTTAAAAGGAAAAAGACAAGATATATTAACTGCTCCACAATTTGTTATTGTTAATTGCCCTAGAATTGATTTTGACCCTTGCAAGCCCTGTGGATGAGACATCTCCAAGAACCACTGTCCTCCACTGTTCTGCTTAGTTCCTGTAAACTCATACCCATGACTCCTGAATAGAGTCTATCCATCTAGCATGCAGCCCTCCTCTCTTTCTGCAAATGTCTGATAGATTTTTATGAAGCCAACAACCTATTAATTGCAAACATATTTTTCATACAACCAAAAAAAAGGCTATACACATGGACATCAACAAATAAACCAAATACTAAGCATAATAGACTGAGAACCAGAAGAACTATGGTCTCAAGCCAGAGACATAATAAAAGAATGCAGACAGACAATTTCAAGAGAGAAAAAGAAAGAGAAAAAAACATGGATGACAGATAAAACGCTACAAGCAGATAAAATGCTACAAGCAATAAAGAAAAGAAGGGAAGCAAAACAAAAGGAGGATAGGAACAAACTAAAAACCATATATACAACAGTGCAACAGCTAGTGTGAAAAGATAAAGAAAATTACTACAGTGACCAGTGCAGAGAAATAGAAAACAACCACAAAAAGGGAAGAAGAGATCTATTCCACAAGATCTGGGAAACCAAAGGGAGTTCTAACCAAGGACCAGAATCCTCTACGACAATGAAAATAACATAATTCAAAACTAGGAAGGAATAAAAAGACATTGGATGCAATACAAAGAAAAGTTACATAAAAGAGATGACAAAATGAAGGACATATGGAATTAAGAACTATACAAAGATGAATTACAAATTCCAAAAATTGAGGTGGAAACTGAAATAAGAAAAATGGCAAAAAACAAATCACCAGGAACAGATGATATTCCAATTGAACTGTTGTAATCCACATTGAGAGTGTCAACTCAGTGCTAACCAACATGGAAAACAAAACAATGGCCAATAGATTGGCAATGATCAATATACATCCCCATCCACACAAAAAAGGAGTCATAAAAGACTGCAGCTTCAAAATGTACCCGCTATTAATTCCTGATGGTAAAAGCACAGCTTTCATTTATCCTGTTCTCCCCCGAAATTGTGCTTGCACTGCAGTAAATTTTTGCACTGACAATTTAAATAAACTGTCTTCTACAACAATGATATTGTCTGTGTCTTGTAAATCAGTTTTTACATATTCCACTTTCAACTCCCAACTTCATCTTCGTTAGTTTTAAAAGGCGATCTCTCAGGAAAGAAAGAAAAAAATCCTCTGATTTCTTTGACAATCTTCAGATAGGTGAATCTACACTGTAGCAGGGCTGTGGAGTAGGAGCAAGGAGTAAGGAGTAAAACAGTAAGAAGTAAATGAGTAAGAGGTTTTACAGGAGTAGGAATAGGAGTAACATTAAGAAAAAAATATCTTACTCCGGATAGGACAAGGAGTAACCCCAAAATCACCACTACTCCCTAGCCCTGCACTGTAGCAACAATGGAGTTCAACACCATTTTGATGGTCATGACACCATCCTACAGTAGTTTTGTGGGGCACCAGCACTCTTTGGCAGAGAAGGATAAAGACCTTGTAAAAGTAAAAATTGCAAGATTCAGTAGGATGAAGCCCTGGCAGTTAAAGTGATGTCAAAAACTGCATTATTTCTACAGTGTAGATGAACCCTGTGAAATGTTTGCTGAAAATGAATACCTATTTGCTGAGGCAATAATGTGCCAGGTGTTGTTTTCTGGTGCAGATACTGCATTTCAATTTGTGTATGGCAATTTCAAAGGCAATCCTCCTGTATGATGCTACCTAATTTATCATTCATTGAAAAAGAATGTTTGACAGTTGATGTCAAAACAATTGTGTAAGTTAAGTAGAAAAGACAAAACAATAATAGAAAAACAATGCAACCCAGCAATAGCAGGAGCAATAACAAAAGAGATTGGAAAAAGTGCCCAGTAATACTATGTTGACCCAGCCATATGATATGATTCTCCTTGTACAGCTTTTTTTCTTTTTTTACTTTTGAGAAGGGGAACACACACACACACACAAAAGCAAATTACAGGGAAATAAGGATATCAAATACATTTTGCAGAACATATGTAGACACCTGATAAAAGGAATGGGACAGCAGAAAATTATAAATAAATAAATAAGAAATAAAAAGTCAAGTTTGGCTCATCCTCACCTGTCATCCACTTGCCCTTGTTCAAGAAGATGCTGACCATCCATAATAATGGAATGTAAAATCTGCTGGCGACTAAACATCTCTGCTTGGAATAGCTAATGCACAACAGGTTGAAAAGAGAGAATACAAAATATACTTAAAGGAAAATAAATCCTGGCTTCAAAATAAATGTTCCCACTTAATTTATATACACAGAATTTAACTCTGAACCACAAAGTGTATGAATCAAAATGGTTTAAGACTGCTCCTTTGACAAATAGTTAAAGATGTGGTAAATGTATTTTTAAAAAGTAGCAACTGGTTCACAAAACCTGGATTCTGTTGTGCTTTTTGTGGTTTTGCAGTTGTTGCTTCTACATCTTATGATATTAGATAGCACCAATATTTTTATATTACCTAAAACGTTTTGCTAACATTTGAGTTTCAATGTATTTCATATACTAATTTTCTTTTTCTTGAACAAATTTAGGCTATTAAAAAGGAGTGGAGGCTTCTGAAACAAAAATTAGAGGAGAAAACACCAAATGTGTACTTGTATTCTGCAAACAAAATTATTTCTGCCTGCATCAACTTTTTAATTTGTCATGGCTGAACATTCACAGTTCTGTTTAAGCAGGTTTCTCAGAGCCATCTGGTGGCAACAAGTTCCATCTTTAGCTTTCTGTAACAGAAGAAACAAAAACCAAGGCCCTTTTCACACCACCTATTTATTGCACTATGTGATTCATTTTAACTGTCATGACTACATTTGTTGGAATTCTGAGATTTGTAGTTTTATGAGGTCTTAAGAGCCATCTGACAGAGAATTCTATGTCTCACTCAAACTGCAGATCCCAGAATTCCATGGGATAGAGCAATGGCAGTTAAAAGTGCTTTGAAAGTGCTGTAACTGTGAATTCTAAAAGGTCCCCCAGATATCCTTGGAGGCAAATAAACATGAAATATGATAGCTAATACTGACAAATAAAAAGTGGACTGCTAATAGAGCAGGAGCCTCACTTAGTGACTCCTTGAGACATCATTTCCATCCATGTTTGTGTTTCTGTTTTAAGAAAAGGTTGATTTCCCAGGATCAGAGTCTTAATAATCTCCTGGCAATGTTTGACTTTTCCCTATGGTTAAAAGAGAATTAGATGCCCTGAAGAGTACTCTCAATCTCCCCCTGCGATGAAAATCATGTCCAAGAGATCTATCAATTTAATAATCCTCTATTAATTAACGGAGGGAAGTACACTTTCCAATGAGTTTGTTGATGCTATTGTTAGGTGAGTTCAAGTAGACTCTGACTTATGGTGACCCACTAGTAGGGTTTTCTTGCAAATTGTTATTCAGAGGAGGTTTCCCATTGCCTTCAAGTCTGAGAAAGTGTGGCTTACCCAAGATCATCCAGTGGATTTCCATAGCTAAGTGGGGATTTGAGCTTGTCTCCTGGAGTTCTAGTCAAACAATCACCACTACACCACATTACCCAAGAATACTTGTGTACAGCTACCTCTGATATAAGCTGTAGGCTGAGTAGATCTGCTCAGCTGATATATATTGAAATACTTTTAACTTCCCTCTTCAGACTGAACAAATGTACACCAAATCTACAAGGGATACACTTTATCCTTTTCTTTTAGTGGATCTTACCTCTGGTTCACATATTATTGCCACACTCCTACTGCATATATGAGCCATTCGTGTGAGCTTCACATCAACTGATCAACTATTTGAGAAGCACTGGTTTCTGCCTCCTTCCCTTTGCCATCCCATAACATTAATTTTAGGCAATATAACAGCTGTGCCAGGTTCTTAGGGCAAGATCCAGGCCCAGCAGTAAAAGAACTCTCCGTATGATCACTCTTTGCACATTTAGCAGGATGCCCGGGCATATACATAGTTATACATAATACAATATTCTGGGAGTTTGTATATCTCAAACATAGCAATCTTTAAAATCAGAGATGAACTTGTTATTGTCCAGAAGTTGTCACAATTGACATGATCGCATTTCCAAATTGCACATGACAAATCTAAGTGAGGAGGGTAACAAAGGTAATAACTGAAATACCATGCCCCATAAAATAGTACTAAAGGCAGCAATATAGAATTGATCAATCCACAGGTTGTGACCTTGATAATTCATTGACTGAAACTTGCCTCGTGGCCCCTCTGTTGTTCCAAAAGAAGCTGGTAATTTCCTGAAATCTCTGCAGCCAGTTTCTGTTCAGTTTGAACTAAGAACTCCATCCAAGTCTCACATTTCTCTAGGAAGGTCTGTTGCTGCAGCATAAAGGACTGTAGCTTACTGGAAGGATGAAAGAGTGATTCAGTATAACACCTCTGAGCTCACTAAAGCATATTTACTGTGGTTGCTAAGGGAGCCATTTCAATCCTGGCCCAAATGATATTATTGACTTATTCATCTTGAGAATCTTTTAAAAACCACATGGAAAAATATAAAGTAACAAACAGGGTATAGGAACATACATATTTTGACTTTCTTAAGCATTTGTGTTAGCAAAATATATTTTCACCATTCACAAATGTTGTTTTAGTTCATAAACAAAACCCTTACAAGTGCTTTCATTTTGGAAGAACTGATTTTGCAAAGTGGTCGCTCTTATTCAGTCAATACAAAGATTTGCTCATTTATGCAATACAAAAAATATTTTAGACTACTTGCAAGAGATTAGCAAGCAGTTAATCAGATATCTAGTTTAATTTGGTACTTTCATCTCAGGGTTCCCACAGTTACAAGTGATCCATACTCTTGTTATGGAGAAGAGAACTGTGGATCTTCAGGATAGTCTGATGAGGACCACATGCTTGTAGGCAGGACAGATCCAGCAGTGACCAGGGCCATTCCTCTCTCCATCTCTGCTATCCTCCTCTATCTTTCTGCATACTACCCCCCTCCCATCTTTCATGAAATTATGCATTGTAACATTTCATGTCCTTTTCCATTTGGCCTGTTAATGGCCCCAGGATTCTTCCTCTGGCTTGATTTTTGTTCTGGCTGAGGAAAAAGTAGGTTCATAGAGAAAGGGCAGATTACTCTGATTTTGTGCTGGTTGTAGAGAAAGTGAAGCCTTTGGAGATTTTTTCACACCAAAATAAAGTGACCTATCCCCTACACAATAGAGTTGCATTTCAGAATGTGATTGGAGTTGGGTTGTAGTCACCTGGTGGCAGTGTCATCATTTTAGAGTCCGATAATATCTGATTCTATCACATTCCAAAATGTGACTCTATCCCGTAGGGGATAGGTCACTTTATTTTGGTGTGCAATGATCTTCTTTGTCTTGCAGCTCTACCCAGAAAGACAGAGCAGAAACCAATTAAGCTGAAGTAGGAAGGAAAGAGAAGCTCATCTCTTATTCTCCCACCTGTTTACTGTATTTCTTTGTTCAAAAATATTTTAAAACGTGAAACTTTTACACGTTCAGAGCATTTCTTTTTCATGAGTGTTGACAAACAGATTTCTCACTCTGCTTCCTATTATCAGGAAAGAGATAAGAAATCTTAGTTGTGTGGTTCACAAATGCAAATAGCCATCTACAGGGTGTGTAGAAGTAAGACCAATAAGATTAGGGTTTAAAATTATCTAGCTATATCACTGGTTTCAGTGCAAACTTTCTCATAGCAGGGAGAAAATTGCTGAAATCATGCCTTGCTACCAAAAAGAAACTTAGGATGTTATCACATGGGGAAAACTGAGGAAATCAGGGGTTTACAGAGCCATTATCCTGTGATCTGGGTGAAAGATTTTCACACAACAGGATTAAAGATCCCGTGAATGATTTCTTGCTGTTTATTGCCTGGATTATGGCTCTTTAATTGTGATGTGTGTGAAAATCTTTCACCCAATCAATGGTCGGATAATGGCTTTTTAAACCCCCAATTTCCCCTCTGGTCTTCCCTGTGTGATAAAATCCTTATTGAAGAATTACATCATTACTCTGAAGTGGAGCATAAAGGATGTACTTAGCTCTTTTATCCACAAAGAGGAGATTAATAGTGCTTTATTTTGCAATGTGACCCACTTGCTTGATGCTTTACGCTCACAAATGTCAGCTTGACTATTAAAAGTATGCTCCACATTTGAAGCATGGCTGATGAAGCAATCAGACATAGAAAACTAAGTTTTAATAAGCCTTTTTTTTAAAAGTTTGATGGAGACCTTTAGTATGTTGGACTTTATTCTGTTTTGTTTTTGTTCCTGAACTATTTATGGCTTGGAGCATGATAGCAAAGAAGTACAGGATTCTGCTTTGAAGCCTAGAGTTGAACTTAATAATTTTTACCTCTCTCTCAGCCTCATGGAAATTGGCAATTACTCTTAGTATTACGACTGGAAGCATCAAATCAATACTCACTAACTAAATAACCATTCTAGTGTCTTACACAATTGTCCTACCTGAATCTTTCTGTGGTTTGTGAAGAAATCATAGACCAATTCCTATTCAGATTTTGCATCCTTTTGATTTCTTTATCATTCAAAGGTAATCTATATCCAAGCTCATTCAGGTGATCTAAATCTGGTGCCATGCTGCTGAATTTTAACATCTGGCACTGTAAAGTGGTAAACAAAAAAAGCAGTGTGAGGAAAAGTCATGTTTTTGAATAACAAGCACGTAACTTTAATTAATATGTCTGTAAAGTGAATTTATTGCTATTTGCCAAGCATTTTGTATAGCACATTTTTAGGGTTCAAGCCATTGATTAAAATAATAAAATATTTTCACTTTAGATGCTTTATTTTCATTTGGAAAAAACACAAATATATTCCCCTGTTTCTTTTAGAAGGCGGTGGTGGTTGTTAACTGCCCTCGGGTTGATCCCAACTCATGTGGATGAGACACCTCAAAGACTCCCTATTTTCCCTTGCTCTGCTTAGGTCCTGTAAATTTATACCTGTCACTTCTTTAATAGAGTCCATCCATCTAGCATGCAGCCTTCTTCTCTTTCTACATCCTTCCACCTTTCCTAGCATTATTGGTCCCCCCCCCAATGAATCAATCTTTCTCATGATAGGACCAAAGTATGACATCCTCAACTTCATCATCTTGGCTTCCAGGGAGATTTCAGTTTTGATCTGTTCTCGGACCCATTTGTTTATCCTTTTGGCTAACAGCACTCTTCTCCAGCATCACAACTCAAATAACTTGATTTTCCTCCTATCTACCTTCCTCACTGTCCAGCTCTTACAACCATACATGATAATAAGGAAAACAATGGTTTGTTTGATTCTAATTCTTTCATAGCTGTCCTCCCCATTCCAAGGTTTCTTCTTACTTCTTGACTGCAGTCTCCTTTCTGATCAATGTTTGACCCAATGTACAGGAGCTCTTTTACTATTTCAATTTCCCCATTGTCTAGGTTGAATTTGTGTAGATCTTCTTTGATCATTTTTTTTGTTTTCTTTATTTTGAGCAGTAAGTCTGCCTTTGCACTTCTTTGATCTTTCTTAGTAGTTGTTTCAGGTCTGTGATATTTTCTGCTAGTAGTATGGAGTCACCTGCATATCTCAGATTATTGATATTCCTTCCTTCTATGTTCATTCCTCCTCCTTTTGTGTCTAAGCCTGCTCTTCATATGATCTGTTCTGCATACAAGTTGAACAGATAGGGTGAAAGGATGTAGCCTTGCTTGACCCCTTTGCCAATTGAGAACCATTCTGTTTCTCTGTGTTCTATTCTAACAGTAGCCTTTTGTCCTAAGTACAGTGTGATAAAGTGAAGGAAGGCTGGCCCATGGAAGAGGATTGTTCC
>CM034701.1:314028215-314039512 GCA_020142125.1 Phrynosoma platyrhinos
ACTATCAGATGTGTTGGCACTCCCATGTCTTTAAGGATGTTCCATAGCTTTCCATGATCTATGCAGTCAAAGGATTTGCTTTAGTCTATAAAGCACATGCTGATCTTCTTTTGGTGTGCTCTATTAGCCCTTGTATGTTTGCAGTGTGGTCCCTTGTATCTCTTCCTTTTCTGATCCCTGCTTGTACCTCTGGGATTTCTCTCTCCATGGATGGTTGGATTCTGTGTTGCAGAATTTTGCAACACTGATTCCAACCATACATGGACAGAGAAATCTTTTAGAAGGTACTTAATAACATAATAGCTTACCCAGTGTCAGTAGGGTTACTAGGCAAATGTAGTTAGCACCCAGGTGAATGAGAATAAAATTAATGGTGATATTATCGTCAATTTGTCAAAGTTTAGGGCACAGGGGAAAAAATGACAAAAGAGATGCAAATACAAAAGATGGAAAAGGCTTTCTATCAGCTGCCAAGACTTGGTCTAAAGCAGGGGTAGGCAACTTAAGCCTGGGGGCCAGATGCGGCTCCCCAAGGCCTTTGGACCGGCCCCAGACCGGTCCTGCTGCCGCCATCCCCCACCGCCGCCCCTGCCGCCCACCATGATGATATTGATTATTGTTGTTATTACTTGTTCTTGGGGTTTTCTTGGCAAAATCTCCACAGGGGTTTTGCCATGGCTTTTCTGGGGCTGAGAGAGTGTGCATGCATATTTTTTAAAATTTTTTAAATTTTTTAAATTTTTATTTATATTTGTTTATTTATTTATTTATTTTTGGCGCTTCGGCCCCCCAATTGACTGAGGGACAGCAACCCAGCCCCCAGCTCAAAAAGTTTGCCTACCCCTGGTCTAAAGGATTAATTGTACAGGAGAATAGGTGTTTGTTGAACATTAGGAGAATCATCTTGACTGTAGAAACAGTTTCATAATGGAAACAATTGGTTGCTGGCTCTTTCATTGGAGATACTCAAGCAAAGCCTAGATAACTATCTGTTGAGCAGAATTTCCTGTATCAAGCAGGAGACTGAACTATATAACCTACAAGACTTCTTCACTTCTTTTGAGCCTATGATTATATTTATCAGTCTATAACTGAGAGGGTTCAGTGAAGCAGTTCGCTAGTAGTCATTATACTTTGAGATTTGTAAGGGGAGTGGGGGAGGAATTCTAACTTGAAGATAGCAGTATAGGTAAATGCACAGTTACTGATTGGCTATATTACCCTGAACACCAACAGCATCAATACACAGGCACGCCTGGGCAACATGTCCAGACTCTTCTGCTGGATTGCAGCTGCACCAATAAGAGTGAAATCCTGAATTTACTTTGAAGGGAAAAAATCCTACTGAAAAATTTATTCTGTCAAGAATTTTTAAAGTTAAAAATAAAGATTTTCCTTTTTCACTCACTTTAAGATCTTCCATCCTATTATGGATTATGGATAGGTCAGATGAATGGCTTGGGTCTTGTGCTTTAAGTACTTCTCCAGCTTGTGTTATCCAGTCCTCTAGTCCTCCTAAGCTCTTTGTAAATGTCTGGTAGTCTTGAATTCCAGCCTGTGGTTTTTAAAAAAAGGCTCATAAACTTTTCAAAGACATAGCTGCATTAGCCTGGATCAGTGTACAAAGGGATCTTATAGTACCTTTAGGACTAAGAGAGAGAAGTTGGTGGCATAAGTTTTTATAGACTTAAGTCTACTTCATCAGATGTATGGAGTGAACTGCCTGTCATCTGTTTTGTATCATAACAATCCTGGCACACTACACATATTACAATACTAGTTAATACCAGAGCCTCATGTGGACTCTTTTGACCAGTTCATCAAATTTCTTTTCAAGTTCCCAGCCAACATCACACTACATTTCAATAATTCCTTCCACCATTCATATGGTTTTCTACTCACCTTGGCTTTAGGCAACATCTTTCCTCCTGCCTTTGTCCCCCAACCACCATTGTTAAAACGGAACCTATCATCTCATCATCACAACCACAAGTTTTGCATTTCTATTGCTATTTACACATGCAACTACATCATTCCTAGTTATAAAGATCTGTTTCTAGGCAATTCATTGCATGCATCTGATGACAGAGACTTAAGTCTGGGAAAGCTTATGCTCCAAAATTCTTTCTCTCAACTAGTCTCAAAGGTGCTACAAAATCCCTTTGCATGCTCATAAACCATTATATGCATTTTTAACCTGATGATACACAATGAATAAACATCTAGCCACACTTGAAATGTTCTGTGTTGCCTTCTTTTCATCACTGTTACTTTATCTTCAGGTCGGAGAAACTGCAAGTCACAAGTCCCATGGAGTGCACAAGACGGACTTTGTGGCCCTTTAGCATCCTCCCCAGAACCCTCCATTTTGGCAGTTTTTACCCAAAGAGCACCAAAACTGCTTGCAAATGTGGCAGTTTGCCTCCTAACCTCACCAAACATTCCCCTCCAAATGTTTTTCTTTTGTTAAAAAGTGCCTCAAAATGGGATGTACAAATTGTACAACATCATTTCTGGTGTTCTGTATACACCAGTGCACTCTGTATGGGGGAGGGAATAGTCGCCCTGAGCTGTTGCCCACTCCTGCTTTACTTGATAGCTATCAGCAATTAAGTTTGAGTCAAAATGTTAGGATTATGAAGAAAGAAATATAATTTTGTTTTCCTTTACTAGTTCACCAGACAACTCAGGGAATTCCATAAAATAGGGATGGGCAACTGAGGGTCTCTAGATGCTTTTGTCCTACAATTCCCATCATTCCTAGCCAGGCTAGCCAATGGTAAGGGATAACAGGAGATGTGATCCAAAACCTTTCAAGGGCCATAGCTACAACCGTGACACAAAGGAACAGGTGATATAAATGCCTATAGAGACAGACTATATAAATTTTGTTACAGTTCTCCTGCTATGTGACAATTTATCCATAATTTGCTAATTCTAGTGAAAGGATAAAAGGTGGTGAGATATAGTTATTCAGGTGTCATTCTTTATAGACAGTGACTAAACTCCTATACATTTTCAGGTTAATGTATTGTTGTTGTTGTTGTTATTGTATTTATTTGCATTCAACTTTTTCCACAAAATTTGGATTCAAAGCAGCTTACAATTTAAAAGAACAATACAATTAAAAACATAAAAGTAAGCATTAAAATGCAATTAAACTGTTATAGTATTAGAACACATCACCTATTAAAAGATTAAAATGCAATTTAAAAAGATAAAAGCACTTAAAAACAGTACAATTGAAACACCAACCCTAGCTCATACTTTAAAGACTTTGTTTTAAAAACTTGTCTGAATAAAAATGTCTTAGCCTGCCAATGGAAGAACAACAAGGAAGGGGCCATCGTGGCCTCCTTGGGAAAGGAGTTCCAGAGTTTAGGAACCAAGAAGGCCCTCTCTCATGTCCCTACCAACCGTGTATACAATGGTGGTGGGACTGAGAAGACCTCTCCTAATGATCTCAGAGCCTGGACCAGCTCATAGAGGACAATATGGTCTGCCAAACAGCCTGGGCCAGAGCCATATAGGGCTTTATAGGTCATAACCAGGACACTGAATTGAGCCCAGAAACAAACTGGTAATCAGTAGTACTATTTCAACAGTAATATTGTATGGTCACTGTCACCTGCCCCAGTAACAGCCTGTCTGCAGCTCTTGGACCAGCTGAAGTTTCCAAACACTCTTCAAAAGCAGCCCTGAGTAGAGTGCATTACAGTTCTCCTAACAGGATGTAACTAAGGCATGTACCACCATGGCCAAATCCATTGTCTCAAGGAACGGGCACAGCTGGTGTACAAGCTATAAATATGCAAAAGTAGTCCTGGTCACTGCAGAAACCTGGTCCTCCAGATTTAAAGCTGAGTCCAGGAGTATACCCAAAATGCAAACTGCTTCTTAAGGGGAAGTGCAACCCCATCTCACACAGGCTGAATCCCTATTCTCTGATCTGCCTTTTGACTGGCCAGAAGCACCTCTGTCTTACCTGGATTAAGTTTCAATTTGTTTGCAGCCCACTACTGATGACAGACACTGGTTTTGAACCAAGAGAGCCTCCTTGGATTAGGATGGAAAGGGGTAGAAGAGTTGGGTGTCATCCACATATTGATATCACTGCACCCCAAAACTTGGGATGATCTCCACCAGCAGTTTCATGTACATGTTGAATAGCCCAGGGGACAAAACAGAACCATGTGGTCTAGTTGTAGTCCCTCAGCACTACCTTCTGAGTTTGCTCCTCCAGGAAGCAATGGAGCCACTGTAAAACAGGACCTTGCTCCTAGTGAGATGGCCCATGGCTGATGGTACTGAAAGCTGCTGAGATATCCAGCAAAACTAACAGGGACCCCCTGCTCCCATGCAGTTTCCTGTGTAGGCTGTCTCTGTTCCTTAGCCAGGCCTGAAACCAGATTGTAAACATATATCAGGGTAATTATGTTGGATTGCATTAGTCTGCACAACTAATCACACAGTGGGTGCCATGTTCTTGAGCCAAGCCACTGTTCAATAGTCAATTTACTCTCAACCCATAAAGTTAAAACTGAGAGACAGGGCTATATATGTGCTTGTCCAACAACTGGTCCACTTGCACAACCTATGAAAAAGTTCAACCACTTGCACAAGAGTTTTTATGCTGATGAATTACCCAAACAGGATTCCAGAAAAACATGGTAAAAGAACTTATCATACAATCATCAATATGATGGTTATAAAATGGCATTGCAATCATGTGTCAGGAATGCTTTTTATGTGAGAGCCAATCTCTTTTGAACAAATCATAATTTCAGTTAGCATGGCAAAAATGTGGCAGTATGATAGCTCCTAAAATATATTAATTATGAATAATTGAAAGTCTTTGGAAGGAGGGAGCTAAAATAGTGGGATAAAAGGCAAAAATGGGATCCTACCTGCAATATGGACATCTGCCTGCCAAGAGACTGTTCTAAAGAAGATAAGTTCTGGTTTAGAGACAGCTGGCCAGACTGGATGGCTGCTGCAGCAGAAGGATCCACCTGTTGCTTCAGCTGTTCCCCTAGCTCACGCAGAACAAACAGAGAATCTTGCACAGTCTTCATCCCTTTAAGGAGGTCCTGTAGAAATTGCATTTATTAGGAACAGTGGAACAAAACTTTTGCAAACATTCAAATATGTCATACTGATCAGCATACAAATCACTTCTGAGGGGTGATTTCTTTGATGGACAAAGCGTGACCACAGGCCTCATGTTGACCACAGAGTCATTTTTGTAGCCACCAGGGTCCCTTGAAGGGTAAAAAAATAAAAGTATTATTTAAAAAACCAAAACACACAAAAACCCTCTTTTGAACCCCCAAATGCCCTCTTGGAAGCAGTTTTGCCATGTTTTGGCCCTACTGGTCATTTTACTCCCAAGAAAGGACTTTAAAAAACAACAACAACCAGAAGTAAACTAGAAGTGACCTAGTCAATTCCTATTTTGAAAAATGGCCTCTCCATAGCCTAAAATGGCCCAGTGGGGCCCAAAAACATTTCCACCCACAGCCCCCACAGGGCAATGGGTGACATTTTGGGGTAATTTTTTTGTCTTTTTTTGCAGTGGGGGGTTGTGTTGGAGCACAACCCTTCAAGGTCACCTAATATTGCAGCCCTCTAGCTTCTCACTGTTGCCCACCCTTGGTGTACATAATTATTAAATTTAGGACTGGGTTCATACGGAAAGAAACAAATACTCTAAGCACAGTGAGGTAGGAATCAACCACTTTATCTATGAACTCTCATGTGAATGCACTCATGCATGTCATTGATGTATGCATCTGTCCAGCTCCCACAAGGTGTCTGAAGACTGTAGCTGTTTTCACATATTTTTATATGTACTCACAACTGGATATATGAATTCCTTTTTATAACTTGTGGGAAACAGGATCTGGTATGACCTTCCAAAAGGAAAAAGTAAAGTGCTACATTTGTGAGGAACAGTACAGTAGATGCAAAACTTGCTCACTCTGTAAATGTATAGCTTGGCAACCACCAACAGAAAGAGTAGTGGCAACAGAGCAATGTCCTCGTCACATCCTTCCCCAAAATTCCCTATGTTCAGAAGGAATATGACAAATCCTATCTTTCAACTATACTTTTTTGCCTGGAAAGGAATACTGAGTTGTGTTTGGAAATGGGAGATGGAGGAAGAGTTTGGAAACGAAGATCTATGGAGTTATGGAGTGAGAAATGGATAAATTTGGGAAGCAGATAAAGTAAAATAAGGGTTGAAAACAGTAATGGTGTAAAATTTTCATTAAGCCAAATCAATTGGATAGGCCATTCAGGTAGGTTTTTTTTTTTTTACATGTTTAGATTTATTGCAATTCTGTGCTATGCAATAATTATGCAGCCTTTAGTTTATTTCACTCACATTGCAGTCATGAATCCAGGCAGTCACTTCATCATCAGTAATTTCCTTGTTGGTTGCAGCCTTCAAAAGTTCATTTGTTTGATCCTCATACTGCTGAACTGTAGAAGAACACTGTGTATAATAGTTTTTGTACTTTTGCCAGAGTTGAAGTAGCCCCTTACTGGAATGCAAATGCTCAGCAATCTCTTCTAGAAGATTGTTCCACCTGGTGATTTTAACAAATGAAATATAATACAAAACAGCTGACAGGAAGAAAACAGAAAGGACTGTAGAACAACTTTTAGGGAATTGCTCAGTCATTATCTCAAAACATCAGGATGGACAACAAGCTAGTTTGGTTGTTTCTCACAGAAGGAGTTTTAGGGAAAAGTTAAGCTAAATGAATTCATCATAATATTATTGAAAACCAATTTTCATTTTCTGTGGCAACCTATTTTTTTTTAATTCTACAGAAAAGCAAGCAAGCTAACATATATGACAAAATATGTAAAAACAGCTCATAATAAATGCTTGGGAAAAAGAAATAAAGGGCTGCATAGGAGGTATTCTATTTTTGGCCATAGTATGGATGCTTCTTTTATATCAAAGACAAAAAAAACAAAACAAAACAACAAACTACCCGCTAATCACTCTGAGTCCCAGTTTTGGGAAAATAATAATAATAATAATAATAATAATAATAATAATAATCTATCCCCCTCCCCCCAAAAAGGTTAGAAATATCATGGTGTACTCTATCACACTAATTTCAAACCTATCTATTTTAAAACATATACATAGAATTATAATATAACTGTATATAATATTATTATTTCTGTACACAATTTCTTTGGTATCTATCTCTTGACACACTTTAAAACTATTCTTTTTTCTTGAAACACATTAAAAAATATAATTTTTTTATACTGGCTGAAATAGTTTTGGTTCTATTTAGAATATAATAGATTTCTGTTATAGATTTTATTTATTTAATAAATATTTATTTAAAAACACATTTTGGAATAGTAGCATACCTCAGGTTCATTTCTTTCAAAGTGTTGTTAAGTGTTTCTGTAACAGGTGGGTGACACTCTTTCAGTAACTGATTCGTCATTGATCCAAATTTCTGTAAGAGATGGTCTTGTTTTTCCAATTCATCCTGCAAGTTCTAAACCAAACCAAACCAAACCAAAAAAAAAAAAAAAAAAAAGCAGAAAGAAATCTGTAATTTATTAGAATCTTAAGGTGGTAAGACCCATTTTAAAGCTTGTTTGACATTTCTTAGTCATTTAGCAGTGATTAAAATGAAGAAATGGAGAGTCAATATGGTGTAGTGATCTGAGTGTTGGAATAGCACTTTGGGAAACAAGCTTCAAATCCCCATTCAACCAAAGAAACTCACTGGGTGATCTTGGGCAACCCACACTCCCTCAGAAGCATAGCAAACCCCCTTTGACGAATGACTTGAAGGCACAGCACCACCACTACAACAACAACAACCAAATGATGTTAGTGAAACAGTGGAGAAACTGTGATGGGTTTTTAACAGTATGCTATTTTGCTGTTATTTTTTAAATTGTCTTTAATGAATTTTAGCTGTATACATTTTAAAAAAACAAATAATTTGCTTTGTATTTTTGATGTGAAGTTATTTTAATAATCTTTAAGTTGCCTTGAGTTCTACTAATGGGGAAAGGGCAGGATAGAAATGAATGTCAGCAGCAGTAATAGCAGTAGCAGCTACAGTTACCGTAGTTCCCTTGCAGTGCTGCCCAAATTTCCTTACTTTTCATGATATAATAAAGGCTTTGGTGCTAACATCTCACCTGAAAGTTATCTACTTGGACTTTCACTGCTTCCAAAGAACCTGTAAGGAGATGAAAACGAGAGAGAGAATATCTGGCTTCCATCAGGTAGCTATTCAGTTCTTCATAAGCTGCTTTGTAAATGCTCCACTGATCAAGGACAGATTGCAATAATATTTTAAGTTGGCCAACCTGATCAAAATGAAACAAAACCAAAGTGTAATAAATATTAAAAGTGTGAATGCTATTTGCTGCCCATTTTAAATAACGTTAAACAAAAGGTTAATATTTCAACTACTATTATATTGCCCCATCAGTCTAAGCCTCATGATAAATGAAATTAGATAGTATGTTCACTTTCCAGAGATTTCATGACTCTTTTTTATTGCATTTATTTTGATGGGTACAATAAAACTGCTTAGTTTAGTGTGAACATTGCATTTTTCAGGGTTGTAAAATGATCTGTAAGCTGCAGAATGAATTTAGATAGACTTTATCTGAACAAGAAAACATTATTTCATATTTCAAGGAATTACTTTAAGCCAAAAATCAAGAACTATGAATAAACACAGTTTCTGGCAAAAAAAATACTGCACTACTTTGGACATGACATAGTGTTGTGTACAATTCCTCTTTTCATTTGTACAGTCAAACTTGCTTACCATGTGGTCCAAAGTTGCCCAAGAATGGTTTAGTTTTTGCAGGGTATCCAAGACAGAAACACAGACTTCTTCTTTTTTATTTTGTATCAGAAAAAGTCCACTCTGTTCTACTTTTTCAACTTCCTTTTCCTTTGCTTTTATTTGCTCTTCAAGTTCCTAAAACAAACAAACAAACAAAACACATTCCCATGGCATTTGGTTTAACTGCCTATTGTTTTCACCATCACAGTTAATGGAGACATTAACAGCAACAGTGCTCAGATTGGCTGAAAACTCTTGAAGAGCAGAATTCACCATAAATGACCAGTGTCTTATTACCACCATAATTTATTGAAATGATAATAGTATCGATAGAAAATTTACAGTGCAATCAGATGTAGGTACAGAGATGATCTTTTCCAGTTTATGTGGTTACAGCACTGAAGCTTTAATATGCAAAACATTTCCTATCAAAAGTAACTTGGATGAGGTAGGTCACTATTCTTAACTTAATAAAGATATGAAGCAAAGATTAAGATGTAGTGATCTATTAAAGGCTTTCATGTGAATGGGATTTGAGTCTAGACTACAATGGTTTTCTTAAAAGACATAATCCTCCCCTTCCAATCTCCATAGTCTTCTGCTGGTTTCACACAACAAAATGATTTGTTGCTCCCCTTAAAAATCTTTGAACATATTCATTGTTCGATAGTCTCTTTCCTTCAAACTGTAAAACAATTGATAGCACACATTCATCACAAAGGGAACACCTTTCCTCAAGTTCTTGCTCAGTAACCACCATTTTAAGTTGTTCCTGACTGATTCTGGAATTGTAATCATGCAATGCCTTTTCCTTCCTATATCTTGTTAATAAGAAAGTAATAGAATTTGCAAAGATCTTGAGTGGTGCCTTCCCCAGGATACCAGATGTACTGTTGATATCACTTTGGCCAATCACATCAGATCTGCTTTCTTTAACTTTATTCCCATGATTTATTAACATTGTCACTATTTTTTCCTATTTTTTTCCTGTCTGTCTAATGACAAAGTGATGCACTCCTTTTTGGTGTCTATTTCCACACCTAAGGGCCTTTACAGACTGCCAGAAATAGTGCAGCTTGAGGCCACTTTAACTGTCCTGGCTCAGTGCTAAGGAATCATGGGAATTGTATTTTTTTTTCTGGGACACTGAGCCTTCTCTGTCAGAGAGCTCTGGTGCCACAATAAACTACAGTTCCCATGATTCCTTAGCACTGAGCCAGGACAGTTAAAATGACCGCAAGCTGCACTATTTCTAGCAGTCTGTAAAGGCCCTAAGTATGTTATCTTTGTGGTTGGTGTCAAATTATTATTATTTTTTTTGGTAATTCAGAAGAAATCCATAAGTCTCCAGAGCATGAATTGTTTGTTGTGTATCTTCTTGTATCTTTGTCATGGTATTTCACTAATAGGTTGTCCAAATATGGAAATACAGCCACCTCTCCATTCTCACGGACTTGAAGTCTGCGGTTTTGCATATTCACGGAGGGGCGACCTCCGTTGAAATCAATGGGGTGTATGCCTGCAGGAGTGTGCTCATTCAAGCATATGGAGCTTGATTATTGGAGAGTCTCCATTTTCATGGGGGGGTCCAGAATGGATCCCCTGCAAAAAATAAAGGGCCAACTGTATTTGTATACCTGAGATAAGCTATTAAAGGTATTAGAATTTTCGTGAAGACTCGAGGTGCCAATGCCAGCCTGAAAGGCAGTGTCTTGAATAGGTAGCACTGTTATTTGTATGCAAATCTCAGATACTTCCTGTTCTGTGTGTCCATTGGTACATGCAAAGAAGCTTGTCTCAGATTGATCAACACCATCAAGTTTCATTTCCTTAAGTTGTCTTTGATTGTTTGCAATGTTTTCATCTTGAATTTGCAATATTTTATGTATTGGTTTAGATATTTCAAATTCAGTACTGAACGGTACCTTCCTTTGCTTTTGAGGACTGTAAAAAAGATGGTGTACACTGCTGAGAATCTTTGATTGTGCAGAACTTCTATTGCTTGAATATGTAGTAAATGTTGAACTATTTTTGCACTGTTTGCTGTTTCAATTTGTCTGATGGTATGGGTGAAAGAAGGATCTTGATTTGGGAATTTCATTGAATAAAATATGGCATCCTGAACCTACCATCTTTAATACCCATTGATCTGAGGTTAATATGGGCCATAGGTGACCAAAGTTCAATAACCTTCTTCCTACCTCTGTACCTCTCATGTCAATATTGGGGGGTTGCAGACTGCCAGAAATAGTGCAAATTGAGTCCACTTTTAGGGTTAAGGTTAGTGCTAGGGAATCATGGGAATTGTTTTCTTTCTGAGACATTGAGCCTTCTCTGTCAGAGAGCTCTGGTGCCACAATAAAATACAGTGATGTCACGGCCGCGATTTGGACTACAAAAATGGCAGCCGCATATGCGCCGTGGCTGCTGAGGCCGCAACCA
>CM034701.1:314039612-314050591 GCA_020142125.1 Phrynosoma platyrhinos
TTCCGGCCCGCGGGCCGTAGGTTGCCGACCCCTGGTTTAGAATTTAGACTTCTGCCTCTCAGATGGTGAATGAGGATAAACCCAAGGGCAGTGGATTGATTCCTCATGCCATCCCAAGAATGCATCATTTCTCTCCTTTTGTTGTCTATTCCCATGCTCTCATATGTCATTAAACAGCTTTGGTTATGATGACCTATTTGGATTATCCAATGACATCACCACACTATAGCAGTGTAACCAAGCTGGCATCAGTGGTGGGGCAGAAGGGGAAAGCCATGGGCACAGTCATCATGAAGAAAGAAATAAGCTGCTCAGATGCAGAAGATTTTGTTTATCTTCCTGTGCCACTAGGGGTGGAAAGAATATTCAGAAATATTTGAAAAAATTGTCAAGCCCTCCCCCCATGTTTTTCAAGTGTTGAGAAATCCTGGTGAGAAGGAAATCCTGGCTTGACAAGAATCTTCACAGTTTGAGACTTATTCTGCACAAAATGTGAATGTTGAATTTCTGCAGAAAATAGCATGTTTTGCAAACAAAACAATATTTTTATACTGAAATATTATTTCATGTACATTAAATGCTGTCATTGGGGCTTATTCTGCACAAAAATTACACATGGTTCATTTGCATAGAAAACAACATGTTCTGTGTAGAAAAACATTTTTGGTGGAGAAAATAGTATTTCTTTGTAAATAAATTAATGCACATCTACAATTCCAATGAATGTACAGCACCCCAGTACAGCACCTCAGTACAAGAGCACTAGTGGCACAGTGGTTAAATGCCTGTACTGCAGCCATTCACTCATAAACCACAAGGTTGTGAATTCAGTACCAGTAAGGGGATCAGGGTCGACTCAGCCTTGCATCTTTTCCTAGGTCACTAAAATGAGTACCCAGCTTATTGGGGAAAATTAGCTTATAGTTGTAACCACTTAGGAAGTGCTTAAGTGCACTAATAAGCAGTATAGAAATGTACTTGCTATTGTTGGATTTGACTTTGTACTGAATGTTTCATCAGGAAGAAAATCTTAATAATCAATAGAAAAACTTCATCAGAAAAAGAACTTCTAA
Source organism: Phrynosoma platyrhinos (assembly GCA_020142125.1). NCBI lineage: Eukaryota > Metazoa > Chordata > Lepidosauria > Squamata > Phrynosomatidae > Phrynosoma > Phrynosoma platyrhinos. The sequence goes on from CM034701.1 coordinate 314,040,686, forward strand.
AAACTTTATATCATATCATTGCATATCGCTGATATACTGTTTGATATGAAAACTAATGCAGCCTAACACTTCATTGAATTTTAATGTAATTTGGTTGAAAATTACAATTGTGGGCAGGGAGAAGGGAAGGCAGGAAGAAGTTTCTCATATTCTATTTTTTCATGCCTTGCACATTCATTTATATAAAATTTGTTCACAGGTAGTGCTGGTAGACATGAGGGAAGGAATACATCTGCATTGGCTGGGCAACAGGGTCAATGCCATATGGATTTCCTTGAAGACACTGCAGTATAAAAACATAACATCTGCATTGACATATGCATGCATGTGTGATACCACAACTAACTCACTCTTGTTACAGCTCACTTTAACATAAATTGACAAAATCTTATTTTTATTACTTCAACTTCCAAGTTAAAATAATGAAAATTTAAAAACAGAAAAACCCAATATTGTGTTGGTACAATAGAAATTTCTTAACCCCCACCCCACCCCCTGCAGCCTTTTGAGCTGGCAGAAAACTGGTTCCATAGGGTTTCCAAGCACTTGTCAATGCAGAATTTGGGGTGCAGTGGGAACAAGGGAGCATTCTGTTCACATTTGCTAAATTATGTATCTCTGGCAGCAGATCTCCAGCACTGGAGTCTGCCCAAAGTAATCAATAATAATTTTTTTATAAGTAGAATTTTGACAATAAAATTAGTTTAGCAAGATATAGGAAGTTACATTCATCCAAAAAAGTGTTTCCTCAGAATGTTACTTTTACAAACTACAGTTACAGTTAAAGTTCCAAAGAGGACTTTCGTTTTGCAAGTTTTAGTCACTCTTATAGATACAAGTAGCTGAAACATTTCTTTTTGGTTTCTTTTACAAAATAATCTGACTTTTTCATTCAGCATCACAAGGCTAAAGCAGCATTCAAAATTTAGTCCTTGAGGAAAAAAGTTTCCCCAAGAACAGAAAACATTAATCTCTATCCAATGGCTTATATGAAAAGGTCAGGACAGATCTATGGGATTTCTGGGCGTTCTGGAATCTAGATCAAAGCCAAAAAAATTATATAACCTACTAAAAGCAAGGGAGTGATCCAGATGATCTATTGACATATTGAGTTATAGCATGATAGCTAGCCAAAAAGAGCAAGTACATGAACCTTAGCAACTCATAGTTCAGGCAAGGTAGTCATGGACACAAAAGAATGATAAAAGGAACAAGAGGAGCCAAGTCTAGATAGCACTTAGCATTACTTGTAATGAATAGCATCAATATTTGTCTTGGAGAGATCGCCTGGCAGTCTGGAATAAATCACTTGTAAATGATTTGTTGCTGATGTTATATGCTTTCAAGTAATATGGCAACTCTTTTTCTTAGCAAGATTTGTTCAGAGGGGTTTGCTGTTGCCTTCCTCTGAGGTTCAGAGAGTACGACTTGCCCAAGGGCACCCAGTGGGTTTCTATGAATTAGTGGAGATTTGAACCCTGGTCTCCAGAGTCATAGTCCAAACCTCAAACCACTATACCATGATGGCTCATTTGTAAATGATACCAAGCTAGAAATAAAAAGAATGGGCTTCCTGAGTATCCAGAAAACAGAAAACTAGAGGGTAAAAAATAAATAGATAAACTTAAACCATTAGTCCTTGCTTTAAAAGAACAAAAGAAAGCTAGTAGAAAACAACCCTTTAAAAAGACCTAACTCCTCCCCCCTTTTTTTGTATTAACTACTACTATTCATAAAGTAACATTCATACATAATTTAGAGCTAGCTCTATTCTATTTGCATTGCTGTATAATTCTGACATTGTTGCTTTTGTTACCTGGCAGTCTTTCAAGGCATTTTGAACTGAAGCCTGGTCTCCAATTCTCCGTTGTTCCTTCAGCCTTTTCTCCTGAGCTTCAAACCAAGTTTTCAGGCATTGAACACTATTTTCATATTCTGTCCAGGTTTCAAGAAAGCCTTCCAGCAATTGAATCTGCAAAAGAGATATACACATATGCACACACATACATATATATAAAAGATAAAAGTATTCCCCTTTGACAAGATTGTCAAGTCATGTCCGACCATAGAAGGTGGTGTTCATCTCTGTTACTAAGCCAAAGAGACAGCATTGTCAGAGACTGCTTTGTAATCATGTGGCTAGCATGATTGCACAGAATGCTGTTCATCATCCCAATGAAGTGGTACTTATCTACTTGCATTTACATGCTTTCTAATTGCTAGGTTGGCAGAAGCTGGGGCTAGTGATGGGAGCTCACCCCATCATGCAGCACCTGGGGCTCGAATTGCCAACCTGCTGAACTTACAATCAACAGACCCAGCATCTTAACCGCTTGAGCCACCACATCCCACATATATATTCCTTATATGAAATAATTCATATAGTTGGTGTAACTAATCATGTCACTAGAATGATTTCACAAAATGTAATATTTACTGATTAGTTTCCAGGCAAGGTATAAAGCACTGGTTATTACCTTTAAATCCCTACATGGTTTGAGTTCAAGTTATCTACAGGATCGCCTTCTTCCATATTTTCTGCCCCATACACTCAGACCCTCTGGTGGACATTTACTCCAGCCAGCCAGGACTAGGTTGGCAACTGTCAGCCAGAGGACTTTTTCTTCAGCCACCCCTAGACTGTGAAATGAACTGCTGGAAGAGATTCAACAGCTATATATGCTGTCTGAATTCAAAACAGCATTACAGACCAGTCTCTTCCAGCAGGCTTACCAAGATGATTTTTAAACTGGGAATTTTAAATGTGGATTGTTTCAATATATGTATATGTATATCTTTAAATTGTATTCATGTCCTTTTAAATTGACATATATTTTAAGTGATGTGCTTTAACTGATGTGGTCCATCTGTTAATTGTTGTTCCCTGCCTAATAATAATAATAGTGATTTATATGAATTTAAAACAGATGGAAAAGCTGCACCTGGTTACATAAGAGAATGTTCCACCCTAGCAAACTCATTGGGTTGTTTTTTTTTAACTCATTGGTGGTTTTTGAAAGCTATGAAAGGACCTGGTTTAGATGTAATTGAAATAAACTCAGCCTCCCTCCAGGACTATGTACTTTCCTTCTTTTGCTGTAGTATGGATTTCAGGAGATGCCAACTTTCATTTTTGTTTTAATTAACCACAGTTTATTGTTGTCTGAAATGGATATGGACAAAATTTACTTTTTTTGGAGTAAAACTTCCAGAATTCCTCAAGCAGCATTTTTAAATGTTTTTAAAATTTATCAAGTATTATATACTTGACTGAAAAATTTTCTATACAAATAAGTAAAATATAATCAATTTTATTTTGTTATCCACTATTTTAATTAATGTAACACATTACAATTAATAAAGATAACTGATACTTATTATCAGCAATTCAGGTCAGGATACAGACCTTGCTAGAGGTGGACATCAGCTTAAATTAAACCAAGTTACTAATTCCAGATAAAGTAGACCCACTGAACCAATCAGATTTACTTAATTGCTAATTTATCAATAAGTATTTATTCAAGGTCTCTAGTCCAAGTGGGACTAAGAACTGCCTGTAGGCCAATGTATGAATTGGATCAGAGCATGAAAAGATAACATCTCCATGGCCTGATAATGCATAAATACCTCCTCCATTAAATCTAACAAACATGTAAAGCTTTTTCATTACCTTTTCTGTTATCAGACCTTGCAGAACTTGCCAGCGTCTGTTCATCACCCCAAGTTGTTCTGCAAAATCAGTCTTGTCACTACGTTTACTTTCCACATCCTGACTACTAATCTGCAGTACTGATTGATTCACAAAGTCCACAGTTAATTGTTTGCAGTTTATGTCAATCTTAAAGCCCTACAAAAAAGAAAAAAGGATGGAAATAAATAAATAAATAAATATGAAAAAGATCAGTCTTCCCCCCCCCTTGCAGTTATTCTAGTTAATTATTTGTTTATTTTTAAATATGAAACCACTATTACAACATCAAGCTTTTTTTATAACATGTAAATAATATAGATTGGAAATATAGCTGCTCTTTGAAGAAGACTTGTAAAAAAAAGCCTTCTAAGATTCTAAAAGTTAATCTAATTGTTAAGATTTGTGTTAGATCCAGAGCTGTTCCTTCACTAATGGCAGGGCACCTTCCATTGGCAGAACAGACTGGGATTCAGTTGATAGAGGCTATCTGCTTGAGAGAAGGGGATAGTATGATGGCCAATTCCTCTATGATCTTGCAGCTTCCAGCAATGCTTTCAAATTTCAAACCAGTATCTACATTAGTATAAACATTTTGTTTCACTTCCATCACGAGTTCTTGGAAGTTATACAGTAATGTTATCTGGACTGGTAACACAATTCAATCATTCATATTTTAATTCATGGGTGTATTGAAATTTTGCTCAACATATCTGTGGGATGATATTTCATATACTTTCAAAGCATCTTATTAGTTACCTTATATTTCTGAAGATAATCCTGAATAGCTTTGTGTCCTACTACATTTTTTATGTTTTCTTCATCCTCAGCAATTATGTTTTCCATCAGTAAAATCCAACTCATGACTTCTGTGATGGCATGTCGAGAAGGAAGCTTGTCCATTTGGAGCTGCAAATAATTTAAAATGATTTCATCTGAATACAAAGACCTGTGAAAGAACAGCTCCTTTTCCAGTTACATAATGCTGCATAGCTTCTTTAGTTTTATTATGGCAAAAGGGAGTTTCTGAAGTTTCTGAATAAAAAAAATCATACTTAAACAGAAAAAGTTACTAGGTTGGCATGTTTATCACCCATCTGAATATTCGGCATCACAACAAAACTTATCAAAATTTGATGAATATAATTGGAAATCTACTAATGAGGTTTTGTTAGTGATTTGTTACCATTTCTTTTTATGCTACATGACATGCCTTTTTATTTTTACTTATTTATTTAAATATGTATATTCTGCCCATATCAAATTATCTAAGGGCATTATACAAGTAAAATCAATTTTAGTAATGCAAAACAATTTAAAATTAAAAACAATAAAATTAATTTAAACAGACTAGAAGCATTTGTTGTTGTTGTTTTAAGTCTTCAAGTCATTTCTGACTGAAATAATTAGCATCATAAAACATGTTTAAAAGGTTAATAATGTGATATATATTTTAAAATAAATCAGGTAGACCCCAAAGGCTTTAAGAAAAAATCCAGAATAATTACCTTTTGAGCCCATAAGGGGAGGGAATATTATAACAGGGGTGCCTCACTGTGAGGATACCAGAACATCAACTATAGTACTACCCACACATCCCTGAGGCTTACATTCTAAAACTCCCCTCCATGGATACCTGAAACTGCAGATAAAAGGGGAACCCTATTATTTTCAATAAGACTAATGACTTCTGGCCCAAGCTTACCAAAGAATCACACTGGAGCACCTAGCAATGCTTAGAGAGAGCATTTATCTAGGCACTTCTAGTTACTCCAGTATGATTCTGTGGTATGATTGGGCCAGATGTCAACTTCAAAATTGCACTGGAGGACCTAGAAATGCCTACTGAGAACTATTTTTTCCAGACGTGGATAAGTGAAACTGTGGATACTGAATCTGTGGATATGGGGGTTGTACTGTATCTATCCCTGTTCAGGAAGGCCGCAGCTTTGAAGTCAGCCTCAAAGACTACCATCCATGGACCCCAGAGGGACCTCCAGTTACAAAGTGACAGCCAGAATTAATCCCAAACTATGAATTTGTTTGGCTCAGAGGAGGGCAAGGAGTACTAGACCTGAGTCTCACTAGTACACTGCTGGAAAACTACCCCAATGCCTCATTCACTTTTGTATATATAATAAATAGTGAAGGAGTAAGAATGAACCCTATAGCACCCCACAGCTTAACAGGTATAGAGCTGAACAGGAATCCCCCAATGCTACTCTCTGGAATTTACCCTGCAAATAGGAACAGAAGAACTGTAACACTGTTAGAATCAGAATCTGGATCTTATATTTTCAATTTACTTTGGCCCTACTAATATATTACTAGAAGAATATGTCAGGATGGCAGCATCCAAGAAAATGTCCAGATGTAGGACAAAGGTGAAGAGGTAACTCTGGGTCAAAGAGCTACCATAGTGACTCAGCATTTGTAGCAAGATGAGTCACAGGATACTGATGAAATCCTGGCAGCACAAGCATGCCAACAAGGGTTATGGGCCCAGTCTGTGCTGTGGTAAACTCTGAGAGGTTTGCGTGAGTTTTGCTGTATGCATGGTATCCAGATGTTTTGTTCAGACTGTCAGTGAGTCTGGAAGGCAAACAGTTAAAGTGCTGTGCTGTTTGCCAGCTCCTTATCTGTTAGCAGCTGAGTTTGGAGATATGCCAAGACATAGTGAGAGGTATTGAAATAGCTGAAGCATGGAGCAAGTAGCTAAGTTTCTAAAGTTAAAGGACAGCAATTATTCTTCATGGAGTGTTTATGCAGAATTGCTCTTGGTCTGAGAAGGCTTGTGGGATGTGATGGAGGCACAGGCTGAGGATGACAGAAAGGCTAGGGCAACTGTGTTTTTGACCCTGGAAGCCAGTCAACTCAACCATGTGAAGGGCAAATGGTCTGCCATGTGAAGGGTAAATGTCAAGCACTCTGGGAGATGCACCAATTAAGTTCTTTGCAGTCCAGGATGATTTAGTGCAAAAGGCTGTATGGTTGCAAGATGAAAGAAGGCAACTCTGCAACCCAGCACTTGGCCAAGATGCAGGATTTGTTTGCTCAGACAGAGAGCAGAGGTGTAGAGATTCCAAGGTGCTAGAAAGCTTACATCCTGCTTGGCAGTTTAATCAGGGATTGGTACTTCACCATGTACAGCCTGCAGGAAGTACCTGAGGAAGTTCTTACAGTCGATATGGTGTCAGCATGCATCCTGGAGGAGATCCAGCAAGAGGATTATGAAGCAGGGTTTCAGAAGAGTAATAAAGTCAGACCATTGCCAGCACACACCACCCAGATGACTCCTCTAGTTCTACAGACAGAGACTGCTGAAGTTTGTAGAGTTGAAATATGCTTCAACTGCAGAGAGGCTTGTCATTTCTGGAAGGACTGCAGATGGCCTTCAGCAGCAAAGGTGAGAATGTCTTTCAATAAGAAGCAACAGAGAAAGCCTCAGGACAGGAGGGGTGTTGCTTCTTTGGTTCGGGAGGGTGATTGCTATGCCCACCAGACAGCCAAATGGAAAGGGGTGTGGCTTTTAGACTTGGGTGCAACATATCATTTCGCAAATGACTCAGCACTCCTGAAAATGACTACACCTGCATGTGTGGACTCTGTAGGTCTGGCTGATGGAGGTTCCAGCCAGATACAGGACATAGGGACTGTGTATTTTCCCAGCTTTGATGGGGAATTTAATGATGTTTTGTGTGCCACAAGATTGCAGAATTGCTTGGTCAGTGTGTCCACCCTAACATGAGATGGTTATGAGTTACCTTTCAAGGGGGATAGTTGCACAATTTCTATGAATGGGAGTGTGTGTGCTAAAGCTCAGAAAAAGAACAGGCTTTATCATATGGTGGATAAAGCAGAGTGTGCAACTGTATCTAATGACCCCATACACTCCTATTGTGTACACTACCTGCACAGAATCATGGGACATGCCAGTTTGGGTAAATTGAGCAAAGTTTGTCCTGGGCTGAAGCTCGATCCTTGCAACTCCATTTTCAAAAATGTGTATATGTACTAATTCCAGTTGGCCAAGCTTCCACATAATTGTGCTTCAATTACAATTTGAAATATGTAGTGATTACAAAATGTACTGAATTCAAATATAGCAGCTAGCATTTGCCTACCTGATGAAGTTTTTCTTGCACTATAGGAACCTGTGTGAGCAACTCTGTCCACTGATTGTCAATCTGTGACAACCCTGCCCGCAAAGATGCAATATCCACTTTCTTTAGCCGAAGGAGTTGGTTTCCAGTGCTCAAAACAGTAGACTTCTGTGATGATTTGGCTTCAATCTCTTTTGAAAATTCCTGAAAAGATAATTTATTATCACTAACTACTATAACAAAGTTTAATGACAAGAGAGTCATTTTATGTAAAATTAATTAACATGCCTTTAGAAATGAATTATTATATTTTGGAAATGTTTAAAAAGCACAATATTGCAGCAAGATTTCTACAGAAATACAACAGCCAGTTTATTTATTCTGGAAAATAACATAATAATTTTGATAACCATTCTGTATTGCTGGTTGATAAAATAGAAACAAAAAAAATATCCATATGTTATACAAAGTATAGGTTTTGATTGTTTTTTCTGTAAAAAAACAAAAACAAAACCCTGACTTTTCAGGCAGAGAGGAGGAACTAACCCATCCTTTAGATACCACTTTCTCATTATTGAAACAATGATTACGATATTGCTATGAAAGGGTTTTCAAATACCAGCCAAAGATACAAAGATGTCTTAGATTTCTATTCAGACTTACCAAAAAGGCATTCAAGTGATCTCGAACCATTTCAAGTTCTTGGGGGACTGTAACGGATTGCTGAGTCCAAAACTCCAGACGCTCCATTGCTGACTGGAGCCAATGAATCAACTCAGTGGACTCACTTTGATACCTATGAGAACAATAAAGAAGGATTTTGCACCAGTTTCAAATATCCAGTAATGTGGTACTGATACTGATGTTTCATGACAAATCATTTTTCTTTTATTATTAAAATTTGTGTTAATTTAAACAGTTGGTGTACTGAAAATTATTTTTATATCAAGTTATGTAATGACTTGCACAGAACTGCTTAAATATATGCATTTCTTGTTACAGAAGCTCATCTTTTTAAAAAGTATATTTTGGAACCTATTGTTTTCTAATGCCTCCTACAGGGTTCTAACTTAGCACACTTATTGCTTATCTGAAAGTCTAACATTTTAAAAAGTAAAATATAATATGATGCTTACTACTCCAAAATTATGCTTCAGTAACTGAACAGGGTGAACCCTATGGACTCAACCCCAAATGTGCTCGCAAAATTACACTAGCTTAATGGAACTTCTTCTCCTCCATTCCCTCATGCAGCCCCAAATCTGCTGGGCTACTAACTGCTTCAATAATTATCCCAATGGAAGCCAATCTACAGAGCTGATGAAATATTTCAAAACATTGCCATAATGCCATGGCAGTGTACATGGGGAAATAATTAACCAGGCATTTTATTTATCTCTTTATTTGACTTATAGCCCACCTTAAGGCAGCATGCATGTTTAGGTAGGAAATAGTGTTAGAGGCATGCAAATCTACATTTGCTACAAATATTTATACTGTAATTATCTTAATAAATAGCACTGGACGCAAAACTGTCTGCTTTGGAGATGTGGTAAATTTTAACCAATTTAGAGTGCTTTGACCTATTTGAAACAAACAGCATTAATTTCCTAGGAATGTTCTTAGAGATTCGAATGAAAGAGATAAAGTTCAAAAGACAAAGTCTGATTAATGAAATATAATACAGTGTGCAGGTAAGCCCATTTCAATTAGCACTACCTGGTCCAGTGTTTAAGTATGGTTTCCAGTCTTTGCAGTTCCTTTGTGACCTTGCTGGTATTATTTAACCATTGCTCCCCTAGCTGGTTTAGTTGAGCTTCTAGTTCTGAACAGGTCACAGAGAACAGTAATCTCTTCCCATCATCCAATACTTGGTAAAGTTTGGGCTGGTATTCAGTAAGGCTAGATTTAAGATGCTGTAATGAAATAAAATAAAATAAAATAAAATAAAGACGAGTATGACTCTTTCAACACCACATTGTTGTTACCTCACCATCATCACCATCAAACTTTTTCCTAGTCCAGCACTGAGGAAGGTAATTCAAGATTTTTCTTGTTCTGATGAGTGTTGGGAAAAATCAATTTATTTTTTCCCCAAGGCTGTTAGGGGCTATG
>CM034701.1:314050691-314067715 GCA_020142125.1 Phrynosoma platyrhinos
CTGCACGTAAAGCCTCCCTATAGGAGTCAAGATGCTTCCTAAGGCGAGAGATGCTTCCTAGATGCTGTTTTCCTGCAACTTTCCCTCTATCCTCACCCCATCCAGAGAGAAGGGCCTTCCCAGATGATCAAAACATGGGCAAGTTCCTATTGGAGAATACAGTCCACCAAATACCCTGGATATGAGTCATATAAGGCTTTATAAGCATACATTTGAATTGTATTTGCAAATGGGCTGGCAGCTAGTAGAACTGTTGCAAGAAGGGATTTGTATGCTTTGTATAACCAGCCTCAGTTAATAACCTGACTGCAGCTCTTTGGAACAGCTGAGGTTTCCCAACATTCTTCAAAGGCAATCCTATTCATTACAGTAATCCAAATGGGATGAAACTAAGGCATGTGTCAATATGGCCAAATTCAATATCTTTAGGAAAGAGTTCTGTTGGCACACAAATCTTAACTGTACAAATGCACTCCTGGCCACTGCTGAAACCTGAGCTTTCAAGCTCAGGATTGAATGCAGAAGTATACCCAAGCCAAAAACCTGCATCATCAGAGGGGATGTAACCCCATCTAGTACCAGCTAAATTCCTTTTGACTGACCAGGAGCACCTCCCTCTTGTCTTTATTAAGTTTCAATTTGTTTGTCTTTATTCAGTCCTTTACAGATGATTGACACAGATCTAGAACTTGAAACAGCTCCCTTGGATTGAGGTGGAATGGAGTAGAGTTGGGTGCCATCCTCATTTTGATGGTATTGGATCCTAAACTACCTGGCAAACTCTCTTAGTAGCTTCATGTGTATATGAAACAGCATGGAATACAGAAGCAAGCCCTGAGATACCCCACAGGGTCAAGAGGTTGAACAGGAGTCCCCCAGATAAACATGCAAAGCTTCTTTAGTTCAACCTTCTGTTTGTACAGTGGTCACTTAGTTGATAAAAGAAGTGAACAAGAAGGACTCAAGTAGAACTACATCCTCTATGTTTTGGAGTGCTGTGAACAAGAATAAAGGCACAAAGGCTGGTGAGTGGTCTTTCTTCCATTATAATTGCCACTGCTGTGGCTTCTGAAAGAGAAAAGAGTAGCCAGTCTCTGCCTGATCTTAGGAGTCTATCACATGGGAGGCAATGCCATGAATAAAGTGCATTTAATCCCAAAAATGTCCTGCAAGAGCGGGATGATTTTCAGACAATGTCCCCGACGTCACCATCATCCCGCAATTAACCCATGAATAAAGCAGCAAAATCCCACTGTTTTTTATTTTCAGGATTTTTCCATGAATAAAAATGGTGGGGTTTTGCTGCTTTATTCATGGGTTAATTGCAGGATAATGGCGACATCAGGGGGTATCTTCTGAAAATCATCCCACTCTTGTGGGATATTTTTGGTATTAAATGCGCTTTATAGATGGAAGAAGGATGCTTGCCTCCTGTTTAATAAAGTCCTTAATCCTTTCCCTCACTGCTTTCTCTTTTTCCTTGTGTGCCTTGTCTTTTTAGATTGCAAGCCTGGGGATAGGGAACTGTTAAATTAACAATTCATTTTTGACTGTGTATATATACTCTAAATAACAATAATAACAATAAAAATAACAATAATGTAACTGTTTCAATAATTCTGCTTTATGGTAGGCACATGGCAGTAGTTATGTTTTAGTGATGATATCATCATCATCTTCACCACCATCACCACTATTGTTCTCATTACGTGCCTTCAAGTTGACTCTGACTTATGACCACCCTATGATAGTGTTTTCCTAGGAAAATTGTTCAGAAATGGTTTGCCGTTGTCTTACTCTGAATATAACCTACAGCACCTGACATTCCCTGGCATTCTCACTTCAAAGTTTTTGCCCTCTTTAGCTTCGGAGACAAGACAGAATCTGATATCTTCAGAATACTAAAAAGTCAGATTTTACTATTGCTATTACCACAATGTATTTTATATCATGCACTCTTTTTGTGATCTATTGCTTTTCACCATCTTGTTTCTCATTTCAATAAATTTTAAATTTGCTTTATTTGTAGTGTGTTTCTCCTTTCATTATCACTCTCATTGTCACAAGTCTCGAAGAGAAACGACAACGCAGAAAGAATCACAACCCCGAAACATCATCCAAGGAGATCTTCTGTTGTGCTTTCTGCAACCGGACTTGTTTATCTCGGATTGGCCTTTTTAGTCATCAGCGCGCTTGCAAAAAGCGTGGGATGAGTCCTTCCTGAATCTTCGTTTGCGAAGAAAAGCCAGAGAGAGAGAGAGATCACTCTCCATTAAGCTGACTGCAGCAAAATGCACTAGTGGGTATTTTAAAAAAAGAAGACAATTTTTAGCCCCTCCTAATTCCACTGACAGTGCAAATTCCATCACTGTGTGTCCACACACAGTGGGGACTTGGAACTTAATTTCTGTTGGAGGAGGTGGAGAGGAATTGCAAAACCTCTACTATGTATGAAACTGCCCACAGTACAGACAGTGCATAATCTCTCAGAAACGGTATATGTTTTCTATAGCATGACAATAAAATAGTAACAGAAAATCACCAGCATTACCTGATATAGTGCAATGCGATCTGCAAGCCTCTCCTCAGACTCCTCTACCAAACCAACACCAGGAATGCTAGTTTCAACACTCTCCAGCTGTCTTATGAGCTCCTGATAATCCTCTTCCAGATGTGTCCAAGTCTGTAAAACATATTTATAAGTGCAAAAGATGAACTGGTTTTGCAGTGCTTTCCAAATGAATGCTACCCATGTCTAAACTGGCTGAAACTAGGCACTTCATATGTATTTTATATACAGCAGGCATCTAATGCAACATGTATGCATGTCTCCTGCAGAAAGTAATACTTTGGTTAGATAAAATAAACATTACAAGATTTGCAGGCAAAATCTCCTATAAGTCTAAGGAACAGGAAAAAAAATCTGTGCTGATTCTGAGCAGGTCAATATTGAACTTGAAGTGGATATCAAAGTAAAGCTCCCTATGACTTGTTTGCTGAAAATTGTTCTGTGTTTTATATATAATAATAGTTGAATATCCTTTATCCAAAATGCTTGGGTGTTTCAGATTTTTAAAATTTTAAATTGCATATTAATAATGTGAATGAATGAGCTCAAGACAGAAGCATGAAGCTGGCAGACTCCCCTAGAGGTAGGGGAGCCTAAAGAATCCTCCTTGTGCCACTGTAAATATAAGGACATCATAACCTATGTTTTTTGGCATCTGTGTGAGGTCAAAGAACCAAGTCTACACAGATATTTTGGACCCACTGTACAGATGTGGGGGAAAGTCTGTTTGACACTCTGGGCACTATCTTGTGTCCTTCCTGAGTTCTGTCACTCATGCTGTTTAATATTTACAAGAAACCGCTGGAAGAGGTCATCCAAAGTTTGGGGGTTCAGTGTAATCAGTACACTGATGGCACAGACCTCTGTCTATCCTTTACCATCTAATTCCAAAGAAGCTGTTTCTGTACTAAACCAGTGTCTGATGTCAGTAATGTACTGGATGTCACCTCTGCTACCAGGCAGATGAGAATCTTTTTCAGCATAAAAAGTGGCATAAAAGGGATTATTTTCAGTTTAGTGGCCTGTGCTCCATAGTTTATGCTTTAGTCTGTTAGTTCAAAGATACAGAAGTGGCTAGGAACAGATCAAGTGACTAAACATTTCTGTTGATACCTTGTTTATACTTATCTCACATCTATTAGGATGGAAAAGGAACCACCCATGTAGTCCAGCTTCCTCTGTTTCGTTCTTATAACAGTGTGTCAGTTTTCAATATTAGCCTTGGAGAGGCCTTAAATTTCAGCCAGGTCCAGTGCAGAACAACACGTTATTAAGAAGGTACTTTGTTGGGTTTCTTTTACAAAAAATATGTTTGACAAATACCAAAAATCCATTGAAAATGATCCACTCAAAACTAACATTTAACAAGGAATGAGGAAATGTTATTAATGAAATCTTCAAAGACATTATGTTACAGGTTGGCAAGTTAGCTGGTAAAATCTATTGTTACTACCCTCCAAATAGCTTATTATCACTGATGCTGGTTATTTTTGTATATTAGTTCTGAGCTCTGACACAGCAGTAAGTTTTTAGGCCAGTGGAAGACTGAATGAACTATATTTGCCAATTATCTATTTTAACAAAAGAGAAAATTAAAAGGTTAGTACCTCTAGAATATATTCCAGTTCCACTCCCCTTTTATGAGCCTGTTTTAGCACAGCAGAGGCCTGTGCCATCAACTCTACATGGAACTGAGTTTCCTTTACAAATGCAAAGCTGCTTCTCTTCCTGAAAAGTGTTTCTGTCAGGATCATGTGTGACTCCAGTCCTTGGAAATATTCCTAGGGGATTTTAAGAAACAAAAACAAGTAAGGTATTATTATTTGTTATCAAAAACTGATAAAATAAAACTGATTTTTAAAAAAGATAATCAAAATGTGATCATACAGTGAAACATATATCCACCACACTTTTATACAGATCTCATCAGGACACTACAAATCATTGAAACAGCAATGGAACACTGTTTATATTAAATTATATGTAGAAATTTGGATAAATTATATGAATTGGTTTGTACCTTATGCTTGTCAAGAAGCACTAGAACTTCCTCTTTGGATGAGATAATCATTTTCTGGTCAACTGTCATCTTTTCTTTGCCAGTTTCAATCAAGTCAGCCAAATCCTGCAGTGCTTGTTCATACTGACCCTTAAGTGCCAGATTTTGGTTCAGCCCACTGCGACGTGATCCAATGATCATTATGAGCTCATCATACATGTCCTGGAACAAGAAAAGAAGCAAAAGCAATAACTTTCCTTTCAGTCACAAAGAAAAACCACATGGACGGTAAACATGGCAGAACTAAATGATTATTTCTACAAAGATTGCTCTTTTAATAAGCACTTGGGTCAAAGGGAAAACAGAATATTATTTAGTTATTTATTTATGAAAGCTTTTTTAAAATCTCAACATTGTTCAAAGATTTCTACCAAAAAAAAAAAAAATCCAAATCCAAAGGAGATCTTTTTCATTTCATTAGGTTCTAGACCAGGGGTAGGCAACCTTTCCCCTTTAAGGGCCGAGGGACTTCAGCTCCCAGAATCCCAGGAGCTATTGGCCAACATGGGACTATTGGCCAACATAGCTGAGGCTTCTGGGAATGACTTCTATACATTTTATCATTTATTTGAAATATATTTCTCATCTATAACCATAATATAATTTGTTAACAATAAATAGAGAATGAACATTTTTCTGAGACCTTTTTAACAGTAATGCTATTCTTCACAAAGTTATTTCTAAAAGTAAACAATGAGTAATTTTAGCAGTTTTTTTTTTCATTTCCAGAAGATTTTCAAAAATGAGGCAGCCTACTTACAATTTTGGACTTATTTGTTGATTTGCACAGAAAACATTTTCAGCACAGGAAACAACATTTTCTACTCAAAAATAATTACTAGGAGCAAAGATTTTTTCTTGCACAGAAATAGCTGTTTCGTTTGCAGAAAATGCTATTTTCTATTCAAATCAACTATGTGTGGATTTTGCACAGAATAAGACCTATATTACAGCATTTTCTGTGCAAGAAACAGCTTTTTCTATGTAGAAAATAACATTTGTGCATTGAATAATATTTCTATTCTGTATTAATATTTCTACTTATAAGCTGTCTATTTTATAATAATATTTCTATATGAGAATATTATTTTGTGTGTGTACAAAATGCTCTTTGTTTCACAGAAAATACTGTTTCCTGCACAAAACAATCACATGCAAATTTTGCACAGTATAAATTCTGAACTGTGAAGATTTTCATCAGTCCTGGGTTATTCTTATAAGGGTTCCTCAACCCTTAATAAACATGTTTTTCAACTTTTTGGGGAACATTTTCACATATTCTTTTCATCCTTACAATTTTTTGTTTAACCCATTTAAAAATTGTTGTTGTTGTTGTTTTAAAAAAGTCTACTTGCCTGAAGTTTAGATAACTCTTGCATGGATGACTGGTCAATCTGCAATTTATCTCCACGTTTCTTTAATTCACAGATTCCTGCATCTAATTCTTTCAATCCATCTTCTGCTTGTTGAATAGCCTATGTAAGAAATATTTAACTGTACTGTCATAATAAAGCAAACCTCAGTAATACTGGATGTAAAAAATGTCAACTCAGTGCAGGTGTATATTGTTTGTAATGCTGGGTACAGTCTTTGACATGTACTTTAGGTAAGGCTAACAGGAAGAATGGTCTCCAGACTGTGTCCCAGGGAACCAAAGTGTTCATTCTTCAGAAAATCAAAGTAAAAGCAAAGCAAAAAAGCAAAGCAGCTTATTTATATACCGCTTCATATCACGCTATGGGATGTCTAAGCAGTTTACAACTGTGAGCTGATTGCCCCCCAACAAGCTGGGTACTTATGAGTGAGTGGCTATTTAAAGTAGGAGTTCTTTAGTGTCAAGATCAGTAATAGAAGGCTCTTAAATACAATTAGCCACCGGCTTACAATGTAGTGTTATGCACGTGGAAACATTACTGTAGTCATGCAAGCACAATTAAATCAGTAGCATGTGCAAAGCATGGCTGTCATCCTTTGGGCTGGCACAACTATGCCCAGAGAACTGGAAGGCACAGAGACACCAAATGGAAAACAGAAAAAAAGCCATTTCCCTCTAGAAAGGAAGCTTCTGGCTCCTGAACATTTTCATAATGTCTGACGTACGAATGGAATATTGAACCTAAAGGTGTTGTGGGAAGGTTATCTTAAATCATCTTCTAAGGCAGTATTCCTAGAGTAACTCTAGCTTTGAGGACCCTCTGTTTCAATGTTCTTTTTCCTATGCTGCTTGTTCACTATGCTGGGACTAACAGATGACTATACCAGAGAGTGCACCAACAGAATTCTCCTCTATGCATGTGTTCATCTGAGAATATACCATAGAAACTTCTGTAAGGTTCAAGATTTTCATGACAAACTAATTGTCAAGGAAATCATGCCTTTAATTCTCCACACAATTATAGCACTTTGATTCCACTTTAAAGTCTATGGCCACACACTATGGAATCTTGGGATTTGTAGAATCTTGGGATTTGTATTTAGAATTTTTGTCAGAGAACAATAACCAAAACAAATCTCAGGCTGAAGCCATGGAAATTAAAATGGTATCAAAGTGGTATAATTGCATAGTGTGAAAGAGATCCAAGATGTTGGAATATCACTAAAATAGTGGAATTTTAAAAAATGAACAAATATTATAAATGAAGGTAATGAAGAAATCAGCCATCAATTGGCTGATTTTATTTCAAATTCGAAGATGGAAAAACAGTGTGGTTTCTGTACAAACATGCATGACATGCATAATTAAGAATATACATGCACGACCTTTTAAATTTTAAAATGTAAGTTAACATTACTAAGGTCTAGAACACACTGCAGAAATAATCCCATTTGAGACTGCTGTAACAGCCCTAGCTCAGTGCTGGGGAATCCTGGGAATTGTAGTTTATTGTAGCACCAGAACTCTGACAGAGGAGGCTAAATGTCTCACAGAACTACAGTTCCCAGAATTCCCTAGCATTTAGCCTGGGCCATTAAAGTAGCATCAAACTGGATTATTTCTGCAGTCTGTTTTGGACCTAAGTTTACATTTTTGATGCACCTTGTGACCAGTTCGAAATCATCTCAAGAGAATATTATAAAATCATTTGATAGAATTGTATATAACAAATAAAACCCAACATCTCCACACTGTTGTCTTCAAATACACTCAAGCATATCCAATTTTTTTCTTAAAAACAATTGTTATATTTTATATGGTTGTACTTCATGTTTCCTGTTTTGATTTTTAGCATGAAAGTACTATTTCAAAATGAGACAAACTATTTCCCCACAAAGGCACTTCAGCATTGTTTGTAGGCCTTTGCTGCCATTGTTCCTTGCTTACTCCTATTTCTCCAGACCTCTTAGTCATTCTTCAATTAATACTAGCCAATCAGAATAATCAATAAACACAAATGAGTCATAACACAATGAAGCTAGTCAGATTTGGCTACATGCCATCACTGAAGGTGAAGGAAGCCAATTTAGAAAGAAGCAAATGATTATTGGATTGGTGATGTCCTGACTCTGCAAATGCATTTATCCTGTTTTGGAGAAGATCATGGATACTGCTGAATTTTGTACAGCTACAGAAATGAACTACCCCCTGCTTTAAATAATGTCCAACATTTAATTTTCATACATGATGTCTTATTAAAAATATAACATGCTCAGAACTGTACAAGAATGTATCCATTATTTTTATTTTTATCCAAATGCTCTTATAGCTTGTCATGTAATATTAAACATGCAAAAACTCAATTAAACCATGTCATTTACACTTTCTGGCTACAATCTTGTGCCCAGACAGGCTTAGATAATGTTACTAGATTATAGCAACAGTACTATGGATGTAAAATTCTGCTTACAAGTTGACACAAGAGGGGTAGGAACAATTAAACAATTTTGTTGTTGGTATGTATTATTTATATACCCAAATGTTTCCAAATACTAAAAAACTTTACTCGGAAAGTCACACATATTTACCCCAACAATTTCTCCTTTACATATTTAGTTACAAAATTTTAGCAGTACCTGCATCTGTTCTGTTTCAGGACATTCAACTGCTTCAGCTAGTTTCTGCAGGGCAATATACTTGTTATCAGCCAATGTTGCAAACATCATTTTCAGGTCATTCTGTCAGCCACAGAAAAAAATATGTAAGATTGTAAAATGACTTTGGCAGCTACAAGTCTAAATCCAGTGTCACAGTGGCACTGCAGCACCAATATAGCAGAACTTTATGCCTCTCTCTTCCCTACAAAATCCAGAATTCAGCTCCAGCTAGTTACAGTGGGAAACTGATATCTCCACCCCTCCTGACTCCACTGAAAGAAGCAGTTCCATCAGCAGATCTCCCACACTGAATTTGGCCATGATCCACCACAAATAGTTCCTAACTTCACATGTCTAGGCTGGCATCCTGTTACTGGCATATATGCACATGTAAGTTTCATTTATGTCTTTGTATGTCCTTTCAGAAGCACTGCTGAGGTTGGTATTTCATTCCTCTCCCCCCAGTGCTCAAATCCTTTCCCCTAGACTTACTTTACAGCCTCTGAAGTCTCCTCCTCAGGGCTATTCCATGACTTGTGGGGAGAGGGCAGAATTGGGGAAGCATCTGCCTATGTCCCCATGTCCAGATGAAAAATGATTATAGCACCTCTGAGACCTCCAAAAGATCCTGGCAGATCTCAGTGCTGATGCCATCATATTGCATATCTTTACAGGGACATATCTAGATGCTTCTTTGATCCAACCTGTTTTCAACAAAGCATGGAATGACCAAAGTGGTAGTGGTGGTGGATTTAGAGTCTGTATAAATTGGGGGGGGGGGAGTTTGGTATATGGTTCAACACAGCATATATGCAGAATTATTATGCTGAGCCATACAGGTTTGCAGCCCTAGTATGTTAAAATGCATTAATATCTGGTTAGAAATACAGGACTGCAGAACCATTAAAATAAAAAGGTTTTGCACAGTACTTTTCAATTTCAAGACCACACCCTATTTTTTATTCTCACAATAGCCCTGTGTTAAAAAGTTAACATGTGAACCATCATGTAAAGATACTTCTATACCTAATGTGTCTTCTAACATTAATTTCAAGCTTTGCTAATATAATGTTCACATTTTTTTCTTTGTGGTTGTTTTTTTTTTTTTACAAGAGATCAATTCTTTCTGTTTAGTCATAGAGACAGACTCATATAACTATCAGCTTACATATTTTCAAAAGCAGATTGGCTTTTGTGCAAACATACATTCTCCAAGTATTCCTTGGTGATCTTTCATACCATGCATAATTCTGAAAACAATGTTAAGCTTACAACATGCTCTCCATTTAGCATGCACTCAGCTAACAATGCTCCTCTCCTCCACCACTATTTTTTAAAACCTAGGCAAAGGTTCTGTGAAACTAGACAGCACACTTGTTACAGGACTTCATGGTATTTAATAAACAACATTGCATTCATCTTCCTGTTGGGGGAAAGGAAATACTGTGAATTAAAACAGTTGCCCACAGGTTTGCCTACATTAGTAGTAGTTATTATCATGTAAACTTTTTGACTAAGGTCCTGTCTGCACTGGCCAGGATTTGGGACAGCCTGGAGTATCATGGCCCAGGAGCTGTCCTGATCTCAGGCCCTCTGTTCTAATGCTAGGTGGCTGTTTGCATGTGCATCCTACAGTGCCACCCAGCATGGACACAGTGAAAGCAAATTGCTCCTGAGGTCAGAAAGAAGCTTCCAGCAATGACTGCATAGCTGGGCAGTTGTTTTGACCTCAGAGTGAGTGATCCATGGTGGTGCTGGATGTGCCCAGTGGCACAGTGTGATGCATTTTAAACAGCTGCTCTGTGTTGGAACTGAGGGTTCCAAATATTCCAGAAAGATCTGGAGCAAACAAGGATTTATTTTACACTATTTTAAGAGGGATATATCTTTGGTTTGGCACTGCACCAGCCGGACACCATCTGGAATGTTCATGCCAGACCTGGGGACTGGTTCTTGTGCTGTCTTGACCCCTCACTGAGAGGATGGCAGGGAGACCAATATGAGGGTGGGAGGCCAGTTTATTTGGCCTGTGCAGACAGGCCCTAAAATATTTATAATGTTAGCTTCTTAAAGTGATTGAATCAAGATGCTTATCTTTAAAACAACAAATGTTATCATGCAAAATCAGAGAGAGGTCATCAAGAGGTTAGGGAAAATGCTACCTGAAAACTCAGTATGTGCTGGAGTCTCTCTTTCATATGTAGACACCTCTGGCTTACTAGTGTCTCCAGTAATATTAGTCTTCTTAGTAAACAATCCAAGGTGTCTTCTATAACATCTCTATTATAGGCATTCTCAGGAAACATGTGAGAAAACAAATTCTTGTTCTTATCCACTTTTTCTGTCATCTCTTTAATATCTTTAGCAAGAGCCTAGATAAGCAAACAAAACCAAAACATATTCTTAAAAATAGTATCAAAAATAATACATCCTGTGCCAACACAATTACTAAAATTATTTTAATAATAATCAAGATTATGTGATGATTAACAGCACTAGACTATTATATTCACCATTTCCTTAATGCTTGAATTAAGACTATATTTGCAAACTCTGTATGTATGGGTACCTTGATTCAAAATACACTTGCTTAGATCTGGTGGTTCATACCTTATTCATAAATGTCTTGGCTATGGTTATTCACAATGTAAACATGCTTACAATTATGCATATAGGACTATTTAATCTGTTTTTTTAAAAAAAATGTATGAAAGAACCTGCTATTTACTTGCGCATGTATGTGTATATTCACCTATGGATATATATAGGTAGGCACCTTTGTGTATGTACATTCATTGTAGCAAACTGGGAAGTTTGAACAAAAACAAATGAGGCTGCTTGACTCACCAGGCCGGCCTTGTTGCTCTGGAGGCAGTCACCACTTCCTGTGCTGGCTGACTGGCTCCAGAGTCGTCCGAGCTTGCACTGTACTAGGCTGGATGGCTGGTTGACGGGGGAGGCGCTTAAGGCCCAGGGTGTTGGGACTACAACTCAAAAGATGCATCATGGGGTAGAAGCACCATCTTACTGGCTGGTGGTGGGGGTGAAAAGGCAAAGTAATTCGATGGGACGCCGGATGGGGTGGCAGCTTCCAGACCTCCTGATGTCTCACTGGTTGTCAGGCCTATTTAAGGCCACATAGTGAGGGTGGATGGTGCCATTTAGCTTGTCTCTCTGAGTGAATGGATGGGTGCTACAGTGGCGGCACGGCATCGGCATCAGCACAACAGCCACAGCAGCAGCAACAAAGCTGCACCAGTGGAAAAAGCAGTGGTGGTAGCATCAACAGCAACCCCCAGTAATGGCAGTATCCACCATGGCAATACAACAGCAGCTGCCAGCAGCCACAGTACCAACAGTGGCAGAGTGGCAGCACATGGAGCTGTAGCTTTGCTGATTCACCTGCCCTCTCCACAGACACTTCTAAGCCCACAGGCAAGCTGCCTGTGCCTCCCAAAAGCTCCAAGCAGCAGGCAGCACCTGCCCAACCCACTACGAAGGGCCAGACTGGTCAGCCCATGATGTCCTGGATGGACCTGACCTCCAGGGCCAATTGTCAGTGGCCCTCAGTCTTGCTAGTAACCTCAGTTTTGCCTGCACCCCCTTCAGCGGCAAGTGAGGATACATTGGCAGGTTTAACCCGCACCCTTTCAGCCTTCTTAGAACAGGTTGGAAAGGTCAATGCATCACCTGCCACAGCCATGGCCTGGGAGCATGGTCGGACTGCAAAGCAGGGGCATGCTCATTGAGACGCCTTTCCAAACAGCTCTAGTACCAGCAGCTTGTATAGCACTTCCTCCCGATCCACTAACAGCTCCTCAACCACCAGCTCAGAAGTCAGTGTGACCCCCAATGCTTCATCTGCTAGCAACAAGCACAAGGGATGTAAGCAGACATGCACTGCCAAGAAAAAAGACAAAAAGGCTCATGCCAAAGGGTCCAAGGGCACGAGGAATGGGGATGGTGAGTGCTCTGGTTTGTCTTTGGGCAGGGACAACTACTGGTTGGGAGTGCCTTGGTCCTGGGAATGCCAATCCAACCCATGCATTCCAGTCTTCTGGGAGGAATCTGCTGCACTGGGAGGTCAAGAGCCGGGCTACTTCCCTCCTAGTCACCCATTACCCCAACAATTTTCTGTTCATTGGTGAGGCTGGAAGTGATGGTTGTGCCAAGCTTTTGGCCACATTTCAGGCCCTAGACACCAAGCTAGGTGCCTCTTTAGCAGGTGAGAAGATTGATGCCTCATTCACATCACTCACTTACCTGTGAATCCAGCTGGATTCTGTGGCTAGGGTCTCTTGCCTGCCCAAAGATAAGCTCCTGTCTCTATAGTCCAAGATCCAGGCCATCCTCTTTGCCCAAAAGGCCATCCTCAATGTAATCCAGACCATTTCATTCTTCTCCAAAGCCAGGGAGTTGCAAGACCATGTTCTTCCTTCATTGTCAGAACAACATTATAGAGCGCTGGAGGAGGACACATGTGGGTGGCAGAGATTGTAGGGGACCTATTTGTCTCAAGTTACTCTCCAGTCTCTCCATGCCACTGGATTGGGTCTGCACCTCCAAGGCTGAGACCAGCCTGTTCAGAGCTGCCTTCATAACTGCTTTCTTTGAGGCACTGTGGATGTGCCTTCTTCCAAGACAAACAGATCAAAATGTGCACTCCAGAGGGAGGATGTTTCTTTTGTGGGAAACACTATCTGTTTAGTTCTTCGAAGGTCACAGGGCAACCAGTGTGGTAGGGGATCCTCCATTGTACTGAGAAGGCTCCATGGCTCCCACCTGTGCCCAGTTCATACCTTACACAAATATGGAGGAAGGCCCTCTCTTCACCCACAAAGATGGTTCCCCATTGACACATTTCCAGGTGGTGTTGGTGCTTTGTTTGGCTTTACAGTGCAAAGGGCTGCCTCTGGAGGACTCTGGGGGTCATTTATTCTGTATTGGGGAAGCCACCACAGCAGCAGGATGTGGCTGGCCTGTGGACTCCAACAAAAGGCTGGGCAGATGGAAATCCGGGGCATTTGCAGGCTACATCCACATGGGAATGGACTCTTGTTTGGGATTTTCTGGAAGGTGGGATACAGCAGCCTAGAGTTGGTGGAAGATGGCCCTTGGAGAGGGCTGGCCTTCTGTGGTGGTAGCAAAGGTCTTGGATCTGGTGGGCATTGATTTCTGGTGCTGTGGAGCACTGGATCAGGAGTCCATCAGGGACTCGGGAGTGCTGGGAGCATGCGGGGTTGCTTCTTCTTAGGATTTACCTTGTTGGGATTTTCCTACCTTTAAGATTTTTTAAAACATTTTTTCTTTTGAATATTTTCAAATATTCAACAGCAATAGTGGAACTGCCCCATTTGAATCCAGGCATTTCCTCATTCCCTTCACTCCTAGAAGGGAAGGAGTTGTTTTACCTGGCCAGTTTACAGGACTCTGTAATTCAAGAAGTATCAAGAGGTAACAGGAGAATATAGGTATCACCGGAGTTTGGCAAAAGTGCATCTCCTGGTGCGTCTTTGTACTGGGTTCACTTTTGTTTTAAGACAGGAGTCTCAAGAGTTCTCATATTGTCATCTCTTGCAAATATTCTTGCAAATATTTTCACTCAGGAAATGAATAATGGCAAAAAACACTGCTTCCAGAAACTCGTGTAAAACTTTTTTTTTCAGGAAACCCATAATCTGGCACACACACAAAAATGTATGCTTCTGGAAATGGGAAGCACACAAAAATGTATTTTTTGCAGGAAAAACAACAAGATTTTCATGCACCCTGCTCCAAATCTTCATGTATTTCTGTGTAGAATAATTCCACCAGACACTTTGGAATGTGCAGGTTTAGGACCAAAACTGCACAAAGATGTTCATTTTCTCTTACAGTCAGAAGAAAATTATTCATCTTTACAGGTGAGTATAAAATAATGGAAGATTTATGTTACTACTTCTCATGTCTTTCCAGCCAAAATCCAACATGGTAAGCACTTAATTGCCCTTTACCAACTCACTATTCTGACTCTCAGCAGACTACAATAATTGAAATACTGCACAATAACTGGGTTTTTCTTGCACACACGTGTACACATTGTGTGTGTGAGAGAGAGCACAGCTGCCTGTAGTTTTGAACTGTCCTTGAGGGTATGGTTGTGGGGATCATTTTGGTGAATTGCAATACTTCAAAATTAACCACAACAGTCCCTATGATTATCAGTGTAAACTATCAGAATTCTCTTTGCTTCCCTATAACTCTAACATACATGCACATACGCTCCTTTTGGTTCTGCCTAGTCATGTAGCAGTTTGTTCTTAAATATGATCATGGTTTGGCAAACTACCTGTTTACATTCCAGGAATAAAAAGTGCAGTGTTATGTCTACTTCCCCCAACCAAATTCACAGCAGTAATTTGCAAACCTTTGAAATGACAATTGAAATATGTACTTCCTGATTTGATGTGAGGAACAGGTTTTGTTCAAGAGACTTGCTAAATTAATCTTTTAAATATGTTCTATTGAAAATGTGAAGCTGTCACTGCATAGCTCCATTTTTCAGTGGCATAACCCTGTGAAGGCCACATCAGCCATATGTTTCACAGCATTTGGCTCTTACTGCCCATCTTTGTGATGTGGTCATTTTATTTTAGCTGGAGAACAAAGATGCAAATGAAATTTCCTTCTGTTCTCCCTCATATTACACATAATTCATACTAGTATTCTCATTGCTTTTTATTAAAACAAATGAAAAAAAATCACATTAAATGTGTAGTTTAAGGGCACACTTACTTCCTGATTATAGAGACAAGTTTCTGTTACTTCAGGTAGCAGAGCTGAGGCGACAAACAAGTGCTCTTCAACACCATCTAGCCAGGAAGAGGTAGATGAAACACCACTGTATAATTTCTGCTCAAAGAGTAGGCTCTCCTTTTCTGAACCTCCAGGCTGAATAAAGACATCCAAAAGGAGAGAGATACAATATTTTAGTACAGCATTTGATGATGAGAAGAAGGAGAGATGGAGAGAACAATGATTTATCCATCTTTTTTAAAAAACAAAATCAGAGGTGGATGCCTGGTGGTCCATTAGATGTTATTAGAATGCAACACCCAACAACAGCATTGCTGTGAAACATCTGAGGAGATGCAAATTGACCACCTTGTATTTCTATGGTTGAACCATGGAAGGACACTTAACATCAGCTAAGCAGGAGTCTGGCTCATCTTCAAAACTATTTTAAAAAAGAATATTATAAAATAATGTACCTGGGAAGAAACTTCAAAAGCCTCATTCAAACCAACCAATACGGAGGTAACTGATGGCTTATCTTGAGTCTGTCTTTCTTGTTTGTACAATGGCACACCAGACATAAGTCTGTTTGGTCTACTGTAGAGCTGTTGATGGGAAAAGCAATGATTAGAGTATTTATTTTTCTGGCATGTCCACATGAAATTAATATAGGACTCTTACACCCTTCTTGGCCAGGATTACCTTCTTTTTTCAAATAACATTCTTAAAAAAAGACATTTTGTGGGAGGGTTGGGGTGCGGGATAAAGGAATGTTTTAACTGTTGCCTTTTTAATTGTTGTACGCTGCCCTGATTGCTGAGCAGAGGGGCGGGTTATAAATAAAAATTTATTATTATTATTATTAATCATGCACAATTTTATTTACTGTGTACGGACAATCAAAAATAGTTCTGAAAGGGTGCTTACTGGCTGCTCCTGTTGTTGTTCCAGAGCATTTTGCAGAAGTTTGTGCTTAATGCTGAATTCCTGATAAAGGCTTTCCCACTTCATTTTCATTTGATTTTCAATGGAAGGCTTCTCTCCTTCTAAACCCAACTCCTGTGTTAATACATCTGGCTCCCTGTTATGATGCAAAATATAAAAGCAAATAGCAATACCAGAATTGCAGCTATTTTGGTGTGCCTCTATGCATTTAGGTTCTGCAATTCACAATAATGATTGATATCCTGGAATTCAGCAACTCCATCTGCAACAATTTTCTCCTTGAATCACTTACCTGTACTCAAGTTAGAAGCCCCTCCCCATGAGCATTCAGTAGCAATGGGAGAGAGGACAGCTGTGGGAGCTGGTTGCAGAAAGAAACAGACATGCTTCTTGAGCTCCTGGAGGACCTCCAGAGGTAAGAGAGAATGATGTATTTTTCTTCATGCTGGTTGCAAGAACCAGTTGCTGCCTGGCTGCATCTTGCCTTCCTTGGCCACTGAACAGCTGTGAGAAGGGGTGCCCACCCAAAGGACAGGTAGGTTGAGCCTGCTGGTGGGGTATACATACTATGCCTGGATCTTGACTGTTGTTGACATATGACAAGAAGGGAAAACCTTTAGAGATCCATAGTTGTGTGCATTTAAA
>CM034701.1:314071166-314081406 GCA_020142125.1 Phrynosoma platyrhinos
ATTTTTGGCAGTCTGTAAAGGACCTACATGAACAGCCAGTGGTCAAACTCCTCACACTAAATGTTTTGTACAGGCAATTGGATGGGCATCCTTACTTCTAGAAATAAATTCAGTAGTTACTAGCATTCATAGAAGGGACTCTAATGTAATAGACCTTTTATCTTTGCTGCTTGAAATTCTCCCCAACTTTTGTGGGTGGTGGGATCATTGAACATCCATGGCACAGAAATTATTGCTGGTGATCAGGGAAAAATTGAAATATGAGTAGTTCTTCTGCTTAGTCTTAGATGTTGAAACAGACTGGGCATTGCATAAAATAAGAGGAAGTCAGATATGCAATGCAGTTGTAGCTGATGATGCTCACTTAAAATTATCAAAACAATTGATTAAACTGCCAGTTCACACCATAATGGGTAACTAAGAATGTACAGGGGATGAAGGTGATATGTGGTCCACTTAGTCATGTGAGTATCTTTTAACAGCAATTTGTGTATTTGGAGATTTTTAAAATATGTGTATGGGTAATGGATTTTTAGGCTAAGTAGATTGCGGGCTGTTTTTTTAAAAAAATATATCTTACTGTAGTTATATGAATGATGTATAAAATCTGACCTTCACAGGTAGCTCAGAACATTTTCTGAATACTGAAGAAGTTGCGTCATAGATATTAGTTGTAGTAGTGGTGTATGTGCAAGTAATTTCTGACTTACTGTAACCCTAAAATGTACTCAACATGGGGTTTTCTTAGTAAGATTTGTTCAGAGGGGGTTTGTCATTACCTTCTTCTGAGACTGAGAGTATGACATGCCCATAGTAACTCAGTAAGCATCTATTGCTGAGCACAGGTTCAAACCTTGGTATCTTGGAATCCTAGTCCAACACTCATACTACAACAGCTCATTAATACTAACCATAGACATTATGAGTAGGAAATTTCAAAAATGATAGTTCATACATCCAGTATTCAAAGTAAGTCTGAGATTAATATTGCTCTAAGTGCCATCGATACATTTCAGATGATAATGTAGAAGAGTGGCAGTAGCCTGTCATCCCTCCCCCCCACTTGATAATTAGATTCATCCAGACTGGCCAAATGTGTCCAGAGAGAGTGGTTTTCACTGCGGTACTCAATGCTTCTTTTTCCAAGATACAGCTGAAATTTCAGTAGTTACAGGAATTCTCAGGCTTTTCCTCCCCATTTTTTCCTGACTGTATTGCTGCCAGTAAAGTCAACTTTTTAAAAGTCTCTTGATAGGTAAACCTAAGAATGCCCCCATCCCGTCCAAATAAATGAAGATGAGGTTGTGTTTGTAAACATGAAATATAAAGCACTTTTTAAGAGCAGTTAAAAGATTTGGGTTTCTCTTTGCAGTCATTTAGTATTATCTCTTTTGAAACATGGGAAATTAAGCAAGCAATATGTGTAAGTCATGCCTAGGAGTTCAAAAGAGTAGAAAGCTGCTGGGAGAAGAAAGGGTATCTGTAAGTTTGTCAGGTCAGGTGAAAACAACCACTGGAGCAATGGAGTGAGGGACTGGTTCAAGCCATACTTATCCTTGTTTATTTTATTTCAGTTTGTCATAATGTTATGATTGTAGTACATGTGATAGTGCCAAAAAAATCATAGTTTTTCTGCACACAAAAAAAACACCACATGTGTTTTAAAAAGCAGTGGCTTTGCCACATACACCCGCCCCAATTTTCATGCTAAAACCATGGTTTTTACATTATTTTGTTCAAAATAATTTTGAGATGTGTGAATATTTGACAAAAACATTGCACAGCCCTCATTTTTGTGTTATATTTCCCCTACTGGGTTTCCTGAGTTTTGGAAAAGCTATCTTTCAGCTGGAAAACAAATCATGGCAAATATTCTTTCTTTCCCTAGCCCAGATGCAGTACATGGTCTAATGGAACAGGGTTCAATAGGGGAAAAGGTAGACGAAGAGGGGGAAATGCAGAATCTAGAGCAGAAGTGCAGACATGGTTCCAACAACCCAGCCACAGAAATCTAGGTTGGTGGCTACCTCCCGGGGGGCGTTTTCTGTCATAGCGCCTAAGCTCTGGAACGGCCTGCCGGATGAGATCCGTCTTTTAACATCTTTAGACTGCTTTAAAAAGGCGGTCAAGACGGATCTCTTCTGGCAGGCCTTTCCAGACTAGGTATATGGAATTAATCCTCCGCCCTGATTACAATCCTCCTCGCTTTGATCCTCACGTGGCCCCATCTTATGATGGGAGGATCGTTATTCTAGGAGTCTCTATTTAGGAGGGCTATAGTTTTTAATGGTCTTAATTTGATTATTGTTTTACATAACTTTAAATTTAATTTATTCTTAAGGGGGGGAGGGTTTATATTGTGTATATTTTATGTATTTGTATTTGCATTTTAAATTGTAATTGCCGCCCAGATTGGATTACCAAATGGGCGGGGTATAAATAAATTTTATTATTTATTATTATTAACCCTCCCTTCCTTAGACTGAAGATTAGAAATGTGAGTTCCCACCAGTGGCTCAGCTGCAGGCCCTTACAGATGCTAAGTCTGCTTTTGAGAACTACATTGCTAAGATTCCTTTACTCATTAGGACTTTTCCACTTAAAGAAGGCATTCTTTGTATAGCCATCAACATAACCTTTAACTCAGGGGTAGGCAACCTTTCCCCTTTAAGGGCCGAGGGACTTCAGCTCCCAGAAGCCTCAGCCATGTTGGCCAATAGTCCCATGTTGGCCAATAGCTCCTGGGATTCTGGGAGCTGAAGTCCCTCGGCCCTTAAAGGGGAAAGGTTGCCTACCCCTGCTTTAACTTCAATCTCTGGGGCTGGGAAGTGGTCCAGCCCTTGGCCCTGTAGTCCTTTACCTCTTCTTACAGCATTGATCCCCATGGCCCCTGGATAATACATACCAATACCTCCTAGAAGCATCATTAGATGCCCTCCAGTATTCGGGGGATAAATATTAAATACAATCTTATTTTTCTTAGATTAAAAAAGGCAAATTCACAATTCTTCATTTGTTTTTTACTTCAATCAAATTTACATCTTCAGAATGCTATTAAGTCTTTCCTTTGAACTGAAAATGTTACATGCATTTTTACATATGGGGAATAAAACTTCAGTGATGTTTAATGCCTGTAAATTTAATACATGCTGGAGTAGCACTTCACTAGAACATAATGACATTTCAGCTCCTCTTATGAAAGTGCCATATTATGCTTCATGCTCATAGGACATTGCTTATTACCAAGCCTTATCTGCTGAACAGTTGCAGACAGAAGCTTCCAAGATACAGCCCAGCACTTCATCCACCCAGGAGTCCTGTGAACCAGGATTAGAGTCAGCCACCAGTTCTAGGCTGGATGATTTGCAGCGTTCTTGGGAAACACTAAAGAATGTGGTAAGACATTTGGTCTTACTATACATGCTTGTGGTTTGGGTGATTATGTCAGATTATTTTTAAAGATGTATATTATTTTAAAAATCTGAAAAAGTGCTAGTGTGATGGCTCCTCAGCTTATAAGCAAGATTCTGTGCATATGTTTTGATTAAATAATACAGTTCAGCCACATCCCAGAAACTGCATAATCTTTTTAAGCAGTCAGATCAGACTCAATGAGGCTACTATCATAAATACTGAGGGCAAACTCAATTATTTAGGTGTTACTTCTTGGCAGCTTCCTGGCACTATACACTGGCAAGCCCTAGCTTAATAACTAGGATTGGGCATTCTTAACGTATCACAACTTTGCATTTCCAAGCACTTTGGCTTGCTATCTTTTTCCAGGCACAATTCAGTGCTAGATCAAAACTTGAAGCCATCATGGTTTAGGATCAAGGTAATGAAGAAGGACATAAGTAGAATAGTGGTGGAGCAACGTAAAACTATCTGGAAGGAAGGAAAAAGGGGACAAAGAACAGAAGGAAGGAAGGAAGGAAGGAAGGAAGGAAGGAAGGAAGGAATAATCATCTTGCAAGCTTACCAGAAAACTTCTTTGGTGCAAATGCCCCTGCTGACTTGTGGACATCTAGGGAGTGGGTCAGTAGATTTCCAAAGAGAGACGCAAGTCTAATAGTGTGGCCCTGCTTTATTCTAATCTCATGATGCAGGTTTCATATGATTTACACAGGGCACCAAAGATATAAGAAGATAGTAAATAATAACCTTTTTTTCAATTCAGATTTTTAGTAACTAAGCCCTAAAAATCACACAAAGCTCCAACTATATGAGAAAAAATGTCCTGAATTCTGGTTCTTAGTGAAGATTAAATCTCAGATGAAAATTTATTTTCATCTGAGCAACATGAAAACATTTCAGTTACATATGTGATATTGGAAACTGTTTTCAATTGTTGACAATATAAATTTACAAATGAAAATATTTGAACAAGCTCTGGTCCTATTACAATCTTTCTTTCCTTTCCCCAAATCACCAGGCCCAATTGGAAAATGGAAAATAAGGTGATGATAGAGAAAGATGTAATATATATGTAAATGGATACATCCTTTTCGTTGGTTTTAAATACCATCTTTATTTTCTATATTGTCATAGTATCTCAATTAAATTTATTTGCTTGCTTGCTTATTTAATAGAAAAGTAGGGTTGTCTATTAGCTCACTGATTATTTTTCCTTTAGATTAGTGAAAAGCAGCGCACCCTCTATGAGGCCCTTGAACGTCAGCAAAAGTACCAAGACTCTCTCCAGTCTATATCCACAAAAATGGAAGCAATTGAGGTGAAATTAAATGAGACTCTGGGAGCAGACAAGAGTCCAGAGAGTCAGATGGCTGAACATCAGGTAAAAGTAAATAAATAACCAGTTCAATTGTTTGCTTCATGTCCAGTTGTAGGCCTTCATTCTTCAAATCCAAATGATTGACAAAATTGTGTCCTGAAAATAAATTCAAAATATGAAATGAGATAGAATTAGATATTGTATTTTAAGATGTTGCTATCTACTTCATCTTCCAGTCTATCTGTTTATTACCTTTTTCTTACCATGATAATGGGGGTAGGGAAACAAGATGCAAGCAACACCTACTCTTAATGAAAAGATGAGATCACATGAGTAAAAGTCTGTACCTCAGACATGGACTTAGCATCTCCATGCATTTGTTGAGAACTGTAAATCTTAGGCCTTAATTTTTGGTAGTCAAACTAGAGTTGAATTAGTGAGACTCTTGTAGATGTTGGCTCACCAACTATCAGGTGTTTCACTGGGTTTACTTTAACTGAGACTACCAACAGTTAAAAAAATCCAGTTGCAGAAAAGCCATAATTCTGATGTAATTAAGTAAGGGCCAATGCAGACCTGCACTTTAGGCTGGCCTGGGGGTGGAGTTGAGGAGAGACGACCACACGCTGGCTGCCCCAACGCTGACCGAACTCTGCCTGATGCCACACGCCTAACCACATGGCACATGGTGTCAGGGTTTCCCATTGGCACAGCGTGCACACATGCTGCACCAAAGGGGAGCAAAAGGGCTGTTTCAGTAGCTCTAAGGGCAGCTTTTTGCCGCCCCAAAAAGGAACAGCATTTGCCCACTCTTTTTGGGGCAGCAAAAAGGAGGATCGGGGCCACAGCATGTGGTTGCCACGGCCCCAATTTGGCACTCTCAGGGGTGGCACAGAGTTGCCCTTTATGGGCCATCTGTATCTGCCCTAACGTATGAAACCTCAAAATTCTACTTGTGACAAATTCTCTTGAGATCTCTTGAAAAGGGCAGGGTATAAATATTTTAATAAATAAATAAGTTTCCCATGGAGGCACAAAACCAAATCCTTATTGACACACCCTAGGAGCCCTGGCCAGGCACATTCTACTTATTACCCAAAATACATAAACAGGGCAACCCTGGACCACCTATCATCTCCAGTATTGGAACACTTACAGTTGGTGCTGTGAAGAGAAGGCAGAATTCAGCAGGCCCTGGAGACAACTACTAGAGATGGAGAATTCAACGGCCAGTCAGATTCCAGCTATGAGGATAAGAAGGACAGATAGAATCAGTTGGTGGCAGTCATGGTTGTTAGAATGGCAGTGAGAGTGGAGGGCTGTGTGGGAGTCTGAAATTGGGAAACTCTGAGATAACCAAACTCTGGAAAGGGGTTAAAGTTATTTATTATCCTGTGGGATACAATAACCTTGGTGGCTGAGTTAGTGATAAGAATTTCCCAAAGAGGGAAGTCCTATGGTGGTTAAAGAGTATATGTGAAAGAGAAGGGTATAAATAACAAGAAAAACCTATAGTTGGAAACAGTTGTTCTTTAAGAAATATAAGCCACTACTAAGAATAAGAATCAAAGAATACAAATGTAACACAAGTAAAAACTATAATTGCAACTTCATATCAATGATACATTATACAATTATATTTTCAAATAAACTTATTTGATTGTTTCAAGAAAGACTTGTCCAGAGTGTTAAAACAGAAACACGCTACTAAACCTTACACAATATAAGTCATACCCAAGAATGTTAATAAAAAGAGGTGGCATAAGTGGGTTAAAAAGGCCCATGGTGCTGTCCTGAAAGAAACATAGTGCTGTTAAATAAAGTGGTCATGACAAATTGGTGGAAAACCCTGGGCTGCCATCTTAAGGAAAACTAGTAAGGTGAAGCAGTGTCACCTTCATAGGTGCCTCCAAATATATAGACAATAACCTTAAACCAAATGCCACCAACACCCCCACCACAGACTTCCTACAGAAGATAAAATCTATCCATAACTTTCCAGGAAAACCATCTTAGCTGCTATGCATGTGGAATTCCTGTACACCAACTTCCTGAACAAAGCAGTGAGGAACATCCAGATGATCAGACCTAGCCCCCAAGGCCTGCCTTTATTGGTCCAACCAAAATGCACAATAGGCCTCTCCTGTATGGTTTTTAACAACTTGTCTGTTGAAGAAGCCAATGGAGGTTCAAAAGCTTGCAACATGTATATTATTGCATTTTGGTTAGCTCAATAAAGGTATCATTGGTGGATTTTTGATGTTATTGGATTGCTATATGGCCAATATGACTACCCCATATGAATTCCCTTTATAAGTGATACATCTTTTTCATATATTTGCCATATTCATTGTTTCAGTTTAGTGTCTGAGCTAGTCTGGATTTGGTAATTATTGTTTTCAGCCAATATTGGCACTTTTCATTAAGCAAACTAACTGTATTTTGGACTTTTGATATATGGTTTCCATTTATAATAAAACTTAATTTGCTTTGCTGTTTTTACTAGGCTTTGATGGATGAAATTCTGATGCTTCAGGATGAAATCAGTGAGTTACAAACATCATTAGCAGAAGAACTGGTGACTGAACCACTGGATACAGATGCTGCTGATCAGCTGGCTCTGCAGTCTACCCTTACTGTATTAGCAGAGAGGATGGCCACCATTAAGATGAAAGCTTCAGGAAAACGGCAGCTGCTAGAGGTATAAAGATGATGAAAGAAAGTGTAAATCTAGTGTGGTATTTGACTTGAAACTTCCTAATGTAATTGGCCTTATGTATCCAAGGGGTTTTTTTTATCTATGGCTTCAAGCATCCACAGTTTGAAAATGTTTTTAAAAATTGCAAAAAGCAAACCTTCATTTTGCCATTTTATGTAAGGGACACCCTTTCACATTGCCATTATATTTAGGGGGACGAGTATCCACAGAATTTGGTATCTGTGAGTAGGTGAGTCCTGGAACCAAATCTCAGCAGATACCAAGGGCCCACTGTATTTTCAAATTAACAAGGTCCCTTAAAGCTTTTTGAGAACATGAGGTGTCTCTACATATCACTTGCTGTGGTCACAGCAAAATATCTCACATACATCTTTATTACTAGATGAAATGCAGCATCAAGATCAACCTTGCATGTTGCTTCACTTATGTGTTTTGCAGTGGAATTAGTTCACACATGCACCTGCAGGTGACTAAGTGCTGGCAAAGTGTTTTATATGCCTATGTGCATCAGTCCATGGTATATATGTAATATATGCACACTATTAACAGAATAGATAAGTTTCCTTTTGATTCTTCACTGCTCTCCAAGTTTCTGGTTATATTTTGCATTTGTTTGATTACATATTCTCAGTAGCTGCCAACCATGTCACTGTGTTCCACTGTCATATGGCCCCAATACTCATTTAATTGCCACTTTCACATCCTAGAGAGAAATCATGAACAGATTCTTGTAAGCACCATAATCATAGCTATTATTTAGATCTGTGGTGACCAAACTTTGGTCTTCCAGACGTTTTGGCTTTCAGCTCCCAGAAGTCCTGACTGCTGGCCAACCTTGTTGGGGCTTCTGGGAGTTGAAGTGCAAAACATCTGGAGGACTAACATTTGGGAATCACTGGTTTAGATGGTACTTATGATAGACTATTCTAGTACAGTTGGCCCTCCATATTTGTGGCTCTCACTTTTGCAGATTTGGTTTTGATTAATATGTTCGCTCTAGGTCCTCCAGCACAACTCTGCCAGACATTGACAATAGAGTTATGCTGGAGAACCTAGATGTTCCTAGATAAAACACTTCTCTAGGCATTTGTAGGTCCTCCAGCATGATTGCATGATTAACTTCTGGCAGATGTTGACCATGGAGTTGCACTGGAGGACCTGGAGATTTCTAGAGATGGGTTCTCTAATGTAAAAACAATGGTGTGTGTGTGTTTATTTGCAGTTTTTCCACATTCACAGGGGTCCTCCACCCTTAAACCCAGCAAATGTGGAGGAACTACTGTACATTTTTTTGACCTTACAATAAACTGTTTTCCTCTTCTCATTATCCTACCCACTAAACCAATAATTGTTACCTGTGATCAGATGTAGATTTTTGTGTGTTCAGAATTAAATGAATTGAAAATAACGGCCAGATCTAATTACCAGGAGAAACTCAATGAGCAACTAGAAGAACAACGGCAAGAACAGGCTCTGCAAAGATACCGCTCTGAAGCAGATGAACTGGACCACTGGCTCCTGAATACAAAAGCCACACTAGATACCACCTTGGTTACTGCTGAAGAACCTGTGGATATGGATTCTCAGCTGGTTGACTGCCAGGTAAAATAATCTTCATTTAAACAGTTCCTTTTGCACTCTTAAAAAAAATCATTATTATATTGAGACTAATGCAGGCCTTGTCCTTCACTATCTACATTTCATAGAGCCCCAATGCTTACACCAATACTTTTTTACACATGCAAAACATGTTTGATGTACCACTTCTACCTGCACACATTTGAAAGCCTTTCCACAAGCTACATGTAGTGTGAGCTATGTCTCAACCAGCCATTAGTTAATATGGATTTGTTGTTGTTGTGTACCTTCCAATCATTCCTGACCTATGGCGGCCCTAAGATAAATCTGTCATGGGTTTTTCTTGGTAAAATTTGTTCAGAGGAGGTTTGCCATTGCCTTCATCTGAGGCTGAGAGCATGAGACTTGACCTAGGTCACCCAGTGGGTTTCATGGCCAAGCTAGAAATCAAACCCTGCTTTCCAGAGTTGTAGTCCAACATTCAAACCAGTATGCCATGCTGGCTGCTACAAAATAAAAATATTTTAATAGAGGAAGCTGAGCCTACATTACCTTACTTTCTTGAAATGGATGAAGTCAACATTTTCCAGAGCCTTGCCTAGATTTGAAAGCTATATAAGTTCTCTATAGAAATAACTGCATGTATAATTATTCATTATCTTCATTATCCTACACTACTATAATGTCTGATCACATTAAAGTGGTGAATTACAATATTAGTATCTCACTCTGTTCCTACTTGTTTGATGTTTCTATCCAATGTTGTTTTTCATTTTCAAAAGAGATTGTCATATAATATGACTTGATTATCTAGTGTGTGAAAAGAAAAAAAGCTCTTGGTTAAATGAGCATTCAGATCAAAGCAAGTACCATACATTTTCCAGAAAATTAGGATAGATAAATCAAGTGATGGCATACACAAGATGATACATGAAATAACATGTTTTCAGGATTGGGCTGAGTAAATACTGGCCTGCTTTAAATTTAAGATCATTCCATGACAGAGCACTAGACATATAAAGAATACCCACACATTTTCTTGTCCTTTATATGAAAGGATGTCTCAGCACTTTTTTAAAAAAATTTTTATTAACATTATAAACATTATAAACAATGAACATTACAAATTGTATGTAACTAAGGACAACATACCCGTATTTTCTGGCGTATAAAATGACTGGGCATATAAGACAACCCCCAACTTTTCCAGT
>CM034701.1:314087643-314103561 GCA_020142125.1 Phrynosoma platyrhinos
CAAGTTCAGAAGCTTCAACTGGTTCAAAATGCAGCAGCCAGGTTGGTCACTAGAACATCTAGGGTGGGCGATATTACACCTGTACTAAAAGGTCTTCACTGGCTGCTGATCAGCTTCCAGGTGCAATACAAAGTGTTGGTCGTTACTTTTAAAGCCCTACATGGCTTGGGCCTGAGTTACTTGAAGGAGCAACTCTCCCCATACAATCTGCTCTGCACTCTCAGAACATCTGGGACGAATTTATTAGATCATTACCCTACCAGATTAAGATCAACTTCCCAAAGATCATTCACAGCTGCGGCTCCCAAGCTATGGAACAGCCTGCCGGAAGAGATCCATCTTATTACCATGCTAGAAGACAGAGCTCTTCCGGCGGGCCTATCCATCTGATTTCCCAAATTGAATTTAAGGCTAAACAGTACTGTCTCATGCTGCCTGCTAGTTGAGGAAGTTGTTTGATTATTGAGGGCATCTAAGGCATTAGATTTTGCACTGTTTTTATAGTATGGTTTGTTGATTTTATTCTTGTTATGTTTTTATATATTTATCTTTGTACATTGTTGTACATTTTACTGTTGTACTCCTGCCTTGATCCATAGGTAGAGGCAGGAAAATATAAATAAACTATTATTATTATTATTATTATTATTATTATTATTATTATTATTATTAAAACACAGAGCTGGAATTTTCTCTTCTCCATGAAAACTAAGTAAATGTGTATGTTTGGGTAGGTGCATTGTCCATTGTTTTGGGGGTGATGACTTTTTTCTTTTGCACCACCTGCACTGCATTGTTGCTGTTGTTATGTGACTTCAAGTCATTTCTGACTTATGGCAACTCTAAAGTGAATTTATTATGGAGTTGTCTTGGAAAGATTTGTTCAGGGATTGCCTGAGGCTGAGAGAGAGAGACCTGTCAAAAATCACCCAGGGGATTCCCATGGCTGAGCAGGGATTCAAACCCTGGTCTCCAGAGTCATTGTCTAATGCTCAAACCACTACACCACTCTGGCTTTCACACTGCAATGACATTTCCTTCAAATGAGTATAGTTCTTATTTAAATGGATTATTTAAAGCCCAGTCCCTTGAATCTGGTTATTTGTCAGTTACAAAAAAAATGTACTTGGATGTGTCCTTAACAAAAGAATAATTAACTATTGGAGATTGGGAGAATGGGAAATGCTGTTGTATTGTACTCTAACTGAGCATTAGAAAGCTTACTGACTCATTATTTTTCTTCTTTCATTTGATTTCTTTAAAAAAAAATCCCTTAGCTTTTTCCTTGTTTTTCTTCTAATTACTGTATCAGAATAACTATTCACTTAGCCTTTGTTTGCAATGGCTCATATTTGCATTACATTAAGAGATGTAATGATAAACTAATTACTAAAAAATGCACCCATTTTTATTCTTTATTCCTTGTATCCCACTTTTGAAGTAGAGAGCTCCAATACAAACAGCGATAGGCAGGAGTGGAAGTAGTGGCATTTCTATAGACCTATACATTGTTAGATTGTGAAATCAAAGCTCATGCTAAAGTGTAATAATGTAATGAACAGTTTAATTAGTCATGTTTAAATTAGAAAAAGCAATTGGAGATATGAATGTCTCTTTGCAACAATCTAGAGGTGCAGAATGAAGTTATATAGATAAAGGGAAAATGAATTGTTTACATTGAGTTAGTAAAAAATTATATTTTCTCAGGATCTTTTGTAATGCTGTAGTTTTTGCAGAATCAAAATATAGTTACCCCTCTGTTTTTGCAAATTTCAAGTCTGTGTCCCTCATCATGGACAGTGAATGGAGGGGGACAAAATGGGGCACGTGACCATGGCACGCACCTCCATTCTAGCCAATGGAGCTTGAATATCCATGATTTTCCATTTTTTTGGGGGGGGGGGAGAGTCCATAATGAACCCCCCATAAGAATGATTCTGAGCCTTATTGCATGATAAAAGAAAACCAAAATGGGATGGGAGAGTAGCTGCTTTCTCAGTGTCTCTCCTCATGGTGTCATAGCATTCCACCCTCTTCTTAAGGGAGACAGTTGTAAAAGTGTGCCTTTTGTCCTGCTGGAAAACTTGTTTGACAAAGGCACAGTTTTAACATCCATCTTCTTGTGAGAAGGGAACAGAAATGCTATGATGGCATGCAGAGAAGCAGACAAAAAGTTGTTACTCTTCCATTCCATTTCAGCTTTCTTTTCTCATGTGATAAGGCTCTCTGAAAATGAAAATGAGTGGCTTTTATAACAGAGTGTATGTATCAATTAATCAGTTGAAGATCTAAGTGCTCTATGCTACAAACAAAACTTTTTTTAAAAAAACCTGAGAAAATACATTCCTTTTTTTTCTGACAGGCCAAACTAAAACAAACAAAACAAACAAAGCAAACTGACAGTTGCACATATTTGCAAACATTACAGCTGAATCAATGCCAAGATGGAGATACCTGGTTAACCGAAGCATCTGTATTAGCCACAGGTGAAGGAGAGCGACAGGCAGGTGGAGAAGAAATCTCACTGTTGGTTCCCTCTTCCCCAGATTCCTCAGTAACAGGTGACAGAAGAGTGTGACAGCGACCAGCAGTCATCTGCCATGGGAAACGCAATCCCAAAGGACAGGAAGATCACAAAAAGCACATTGTATTTAATGAAGTTCTATGAGGACTCAGTTTCACAGAATGTGCTTTCCTCTCAAACTTAAAGGGTAACAAAAATAGGGACCTTATCACACGGGAGAAATCCCATGCAGAAACAGGATTTAAAAGGTGGGGAAAACCTGCAAAAGCGGGTTGATTTTCACACACACATCGCTGTTAAAGTGTTGTTAACCCTAATGGAAAGTAGTCAAAAGCCTACTTTCAATCATGAATTGCCTCTCAGTCAATGGGAAAAGTGTTGGAAAATTAGAATGAAGTACACACTAAGTCAAGACATCAGAGAAAACTATTATAAAATAATTTACAGATGGCATTTATCACCTGACAGAATAGCCAAGATATACAATAATGGTAAAGATCTATGTTGGAAATGTGAGAAAGCAAAAGGAACCTTTTTTCATCTTTGGTGGGAATGTGTTGAAGTTAAAAACTTTTGGAAAATGATTCACCAAAATATTACTGAAATA
Source organism: Phrynosoma platyrhinos (assembly GCA_020142125.1). Taxonomy (NCBI): domain Eukaryota; kingdom Metazoa; phylum Chordata; class Lepidosauria; order Squamata; family Phrynosomatidae; genus Phrynosoma; species Phrynosoma platyrhinos. Next base: position 314,090,775 of record CM034701.1, read on the forward strand.
TTAGAAATAGACTTGGATAGAAAACCTGAGATAATGTTATTATGTATGATAGATGAAAAGACTGAGAAAAAATATGGGAGAATTATCTTCCACATGCTCACGGCTGTGATATTAATTTACGCAAAATATTGGAAAATTAACAAAAATATTCAAATAGATGTTTGGTTGATAAAAATTATGGACTTAATGGGAATGGATCTGCTATCAAATGAACTAGAGGACAAGATAGACATTAGAGTGGAGGAATGGAAAAAAACATATGAGTATCTAAAAAAGAAATGGGGAAATATATTACATATAAAAATGTTCAAAACTTAATTTTGGATTTTTGAGCACAAGAATGTAGCTATCTTTGTAAATAAGAACAGAAGACTGAAACAGTTATAAATAAATTTAAAATGATGATTATAAGAAGGAAGGGATTAATAAAAAAAAATCTAGCGTTATCAAAACTGATAGAACAAGAATAATTTCAAAAAATGAAAGAAGACAGATAAAGAAGCCAGTATGAGGAAGTAATGAATGATATGTTATGTAGTTGTTGTATGATTGATGTTAGTTTTGTTTTGTTAATCGTATTTTGTCCATTAGTGATATAATTTGATTAGTATGTATGCATGTATGTATGTAAATATATTTTTTATTCAAAATAAAAACAAAAAGCCACTCCCTTTTACTTTCAGGATTTTCCAAAAGTAAAAAGAAGCAGCTTTTGACTATTTTCCATTCAAGTTAACCACACTTTAAAAGCGATGTGTGTGAAAATCAACCTGCTTTTGCGGATTTTCCCCACCTTTTAAATCCCATTTCTGCACATGATTTCCCCCATGTGATAAAGTCCTAGGACACAGCTCCTGTACCTTTAATATGTAGGAGAGAAAATTTTGGCAGGCACAACATACCTCACACCTGTTAGAATTCCTCTCTTACATAATTTTTAGACCTAGGAACTTTGTCTTAATTTGCATCTGATCACCTCTGCATACCCCAAAACTATAATGCAAATGAAAGGTGGAAGTTTGTCCTACTATTGTTGCAGGATAATTAAATTTGATTTAGAATGTAGAGAAATTTTGTAGCACATTTGAGATTAGCTGAAATGTTCACAATTAGCCATTGTTAAACTGGGCTTGCCACTTCATTTCCATGCACAAAGGATTTTGAATTTGAATTGATATTCTCACATACCAATGGCATATATATGTCCCTGGCTTCCACTCCACCAAATGCATCTGAGGAAGTAGACTTAAGTCTATGAAAGCTCATGCTGCCAACTTTTTTCTTTCACATAGGGGGGAAGCAGATTGACAGCATGGGGCCGCCCTGGGAAGGCGCGCCACAGGATCGAGGCATCCCCATGCCTCGATCCTGCGGCGCTCCTTCGCCGTCCCTGAAAGGAGCACTAAATAGCACTCCTTTCACAAGTCAACGAAACTGCACCTCAAAAGCGTGAGGCGCACTTTCGCTGACTTATCCGCCGCAGCATGTGCGGACGCTGCAGCGGGAGGTTGCCCCCGGAGCACCGGCTGTGCAGAGGGCCAGCGGCTCCGAGGGCAACCTCAGGAGGAGGAAGGGGCGCCAAGCGTGCAGCTTCCCCTCCTCTTCCGTGCCTCCAGGACAGCTTAATAAGCCATCTGCCGAGGCCCTTAGTCTCAAAGGTGCTACAAGATCTCTCTACATACTGATTCTACAGACTAACACAGCTATATCTTTCAATTTGATTGATTGATTGATTTGAAAACCAAACATCCTCATCCACAAAACATGAGCAAATATATGAGGAACCTCTTGGAGTTGCATTCATAAATTACTGGAACAAACTCTACATCAGGGGTAGGCAACCTTTCCCCTTTAAGGGCTGAGGGACTTCAGCTCCCAGAAGCCTCAGCCATGTTGGTCAATAGTCCCATGTTGGCCAATAGCTCCTGGGATTCTGGGAGCTGAAGTCCTTTGGCCCTTAAAGGGGAAAGGTTGCCTACCCCTGCTCTACATCTAGAAATGCGTGTAAATTTACTAGATAATAGTTGCAGAATTTGTAGAACAGAAGCAGATCCAGACATAAAAGTACAGAAAACAATAAACATTTGGAGCTATCAGGCATCGCACGAACAGATTCCTGCTTGTATAATGAACTTTTCACATCCTCCCCTCTTTCTAAAGCCCTGGATACACCAAAAATCTATTGTGCAGGTATCATAATTCTCCAAAGCAGATGAGGGGAGGGGATGTAGGAAGATCCACTGTGCTGGTGGATGTCTTCTCTCAATGACTTTCAGCCACAATACTAACAGCAAAACATCTGTACTCGTCTCCTAAAGCTTTCTAATTCTAGCATTGTTTCCATTCTTATCTAGTAATGATGTTTTAAATTATGCATACATAGCAAATTTTCCTTCTTACTTACACTTTTCCCTGTTCAATAATTAGCTCCTCATTCTGCATATAAGCTACAATATTGCAAAAATTAAGTTAACATTGCATAAACCTTAGGTTTATTCACAATTATTTATATGAGCTGTGGTTTTATTTGGTGAATGAACTGAATTATCTTTGTTTAAAGAGCTGAAGGCATGTACACACATACATAGATAAAATTATTTCTGTTCTCCTCACCAAATAATGCAAAACCAGACATCTCATTAAAACACAGAGACAACATGGGCTGTGACAACATTCTGTGTGGTACTGTAGGAAATGATACCGCAAATGACAGATACATCAGAAGAAGAGCCAAGATGCATATTGTACATGCATTGCTTACCATAACAACGGAGGGGTGAGTCGTGTGTGCTGAGAGCAGTTCTTCTGAATCCAGCTCCTCCATTCCTTCTGAAAGTCCTTCCACTTCTGTCACTGTCAGCAGCATAGTGGCATGCTTGGCTTTCATTGTTAGCATCTTGCACTTTGAATTCAGAGATGCTATTTGCTCCTGGTAACCTTTGATCTTCTGTGCCAGCTCCTGAGGAAATATGCCCGCCCCCCAAGTCAGATGTAGCATAAGACCTAACAGCACTTCTGCTTCCGTTAGAAAGAAAGACCGGCTTGCTTCTCTAAGGTCAGCCAATAAAATCACAGCTCTGTGTCTCAGAAGCCCTACATCAGCAACAGCAGTAGCTGAATGGCAGGATGTTGATACTAGAAAAAGAACAAGTCAGGCTGCATCTCACTACACAGAGGAGGCACTGAGCAGAGAAAGCTATGCAGTGAAACCGGAAAAGCATGACCACAGCTCCTCTACCTGTGACTGACAGGAGAAGCATCTGGCAAACTCACATTATGATTTCTAAAGATAAGCAAACTTGCCTCCTGAAAACTGATGTGAAAACAGTATTTTTTCCTTCTCACACACAACCCCCACTTTGAGTTAATAAAAGCTGAAAGTCTCCAGATAGTGCATGCCAGGAAAATGAGGTCATATGATGGCTTGAAGTATTTAAAAAAAGCCCTATAGCATTTCACTTCACATGAGACAGAATACAATGAACAAAGAGGCAGTAATACACAAAGCTATCATGAATGAATAAATACTCTAACATATATTTTAAATGTATTTATTTTAAAATACCGCATGTGATGGTAAGGAAGTAATTCTAATTGGTATTACAATATATAATTTCATAATCTGTAGTCTTTCCTTTTAAATGCCTTTTAAAGATCGCAGCATCAATGGCACCCATATTATTTCTTTCAGGAATAAAAATATACAGAAGTTAATTTGGAAGTAAGACCAAGTCCTAATCCTCTCTGCAACAGTAAATCTATATCTGGGGTTAGATCAACTGACTACTGTACCAGCTGAGTATGACAAATTATGTATACCAAGCTTACAAAATAATGTTATATGGCATTAAGGAAGATAAGCGAACACAAACATTTCAGGACAAGACAGTACAAGTGTTTTAAAAGGTATGATGATGTTATAGCATTGGCACCTCAATATTGTACAGGAAGTGAAGACAAACACAGATGTTTGCTCTTATCCAGTTCTACAAAAGTGATAACTCCGAGATTCATTAGCCAAATTTTCCCTGGCACTAAAATCTCCACCAGCTACTTTTTTTGCTCATTGAGTTTAATAAACTTTCACTAGTCCTCAAAAATTATACTTAGGCCATGTCTGCATGGGCCAAATAACATGGCCTCCCCCCTCCTCACAGTCTGGATGACACAGGGCCCAATCTCTGATTCTGGTGTGAACTGTGCTGAAAACATAGGACCAATTCAGCACCAAACTTATAGACTACCAACCTTAAACTAAATTTAAAAAAAAACAAAACCTCATCTTGACACAGGCCCTGGAGCAATACTGGGAGACTGTTTACAACACATCCCAATGTGTTGCCTGCAGCCATGGTATGTGTTGCTCCTTTTGAGGTCAGAACGAGGAGCCCACTCATGTGACTGATGCTGAACACTTCATTTTCAGCCTAAGGAGGAGAAACCCATGCCAATGATGGGCACCACATCAGGACAAAGTGCCCAGGTAATGGAGGGACTTTGAGGCAGCTTCAGAGCCAGAATACTATGGGTTGCTTCTGGAGTATTCTGGCCCATACAGACATGGCCATAGTTATATATTTTGTATTGGAGTGTACCTATATGGAACATCAGATGAAGGTTAAAATTCTTGTACAGTAGCAACTCCCAATTTGTGGGGGATCCATTCTGGAACCCCCCCCCCCAAAAAATGGCGTCTCACAAATATTTGAGCCCCATTGAATACGTGTACTCATGGCATGCATGTGGGGCCGTGCCCCATTTTGTCCCTCTCTGTTTGCCACCCACCAACAGGCAAAGGACACAGACTCCAAGTCTGCAAAAATGGAAGGGCAACTGTATTATTCCTATGGCTTGTTTTATCCTGGACTCACGCTGTATACAGAATTAAAGATTTCATCACAACCCTTTTCAGAACCATGAACTCTAAGTGTTTGAAAAGGTCAGTGAGCTAACTTTATAAATGTATTGAAACTATGCTGTATATTTATCTATTTTTTTCCTTATTTCTTCTGATGATTATTTTTAGTCTGACTAAAAATAGAAAGAATGTCACATTTTTACCTTTTAAATCCAATTAGAATAAAACCATCTGATGCTTTTTGGTGAAAATAATGTTTTTTACACTCTGATAGTGAATATCAGACGAATGAAGCACTGAAAAATTCATAAATACTAAGCATGAATGAAAATGTAAGGGCAGTTTTCAAAAAAGTCACTGTGTTAGTCTCTTACAGCTTAAAAAAAGAATGGCAGGAGGCAGTGGCATCCCTAGGGTTGGTGTTGCCGGGTGCAGTAACTCATGGTGCCACCCCCCCCATTGACCTCCTCCCATTTCATACCATCCACAATCCTTAGCAATGCTTTTTTTTAACTAATGTTACTTGTAAATCGTAATTCCCATATATCACTGAATGTATTGCTAATAATTGTGACATAAACAACTAGCAAAATTAAATTATACTTTCAAATTACAATATCATATGAACAACCTAAATGTATTTACATATACACAGTGAAGATTGGGTTAAATGTGATTTTTTTTAAAGAAAATCTTAAAAGAATTTTTAAAATTAAAAAAATAAAATTAAAATTTTGAAATTTGACATTTTAATTTTTTAAAATTCTGGGGCATATATTTTCTTCTCCAACTCAGCTTCACCCTACTCCCACCATCTCATAAAGCATTTAAATGGAAGTAAATGAATGCCACAGCCTGTTTCTGCCCAAAAGTAGGTGTTTGAGGAGCAGTGGTGTCACCCCCTTTAGGGTTCACCTGGTATGGTCCACACACCCTGCACCCCCCAGTGATGCCACTGGCAGGAGGAGGGGGGAAAACAGAAATGTTGCAGCTCCTTTAAGACTAACTGATCTTCATTTTCACATGAGCTTTCTAGGTATAAACCTATTTCTTTGGATGCATTGCTGGAAGAAGTAGGTTTATATCAACAAAAGCTCATGCAAAAATTATAACCAGTTAGTCTTAAAGGTACTGCCACATTTCTTTTTGTTTTCCTCACCATTCCTTCCTTTTTATAATGTAAGGGCAGGTGCACTTTCTCAGTCTGACAGCTAGTTTCATGAAACCAGTTACTCAAGTTTTTGGTGGAAAGTTTCACCTATGAAACAGGACGTTTACACAAACAACACATCCTGATAGCTTAAGGGGCTGAGAACCATTCCTTCTAAACAGGATATTGCGACTATGCCATACATTCTCAACAAAAGCAAAGGCTTTTTACAATTCCATTCACAATGCAGTTCAGGTACTAAGAAGGAAAAATAGTACCTGCCAACATGGTGTAGTGCAGTGGTCCCCAAACTTTGGTGCTCCAAGTATTTTGAACTTCCACTCCCAGGACCCCCAGTCAGCTTGGCTAATGCTCAGGGATTCTGGAAGCTGAAGTCGAAAATATCTGGAAGATGAAAGACTGAGAAATATTGGTTTGACTGTTGGACTTGGACTCTGAAAGGCGAGGTTCAAAGCCCTGCTCAGCCATAAAAACTCATTGGGTGACCTTAAGCAACAGAAGACAGCAATGGCAAACCCCCCTCTTAATATATTTTGTCAAGAAATGGTACTGACTTAGGCAACAACTAAGAAGGAAAGTGTACTTCATATTTACCTTGAGGATTTTAGTTACTTAGCTTATTTATTATTAGAGAACATTTGCTTGTATGCAGACAGTACATAATATGATAATGGCATTAAAGTATTTTCCCGGCTGCAGCCCTATATTTTTATTGAATTATTACATGGATGACCTGTTCTTCCAACAAAAATGTGGCAGTGAATGTGGAAATGAATGCAGAAATAAAAATAAAAACAAAAAAATAAAAAAAATAAAAAAGAAGGGATAATGATAATTAGAAACAGAGGAATTCTTGTTTTATTCTGCCAGAAAGCAGTAGACTAATTCCAACCACCTAAATGCTGACTGCTCTCATAAGAAAGAGGCATAAAAGTTTCCTATTTAGACCTGGGATTTCCTGGTCAATGATAACCCTTACCGTTTCTCAGCCTCTTTCTGACTCCTAGCTCCACCTCAAATAGCCAATGGGCTCCCCAAACATGGCAAAATTGCCCCCATGTTCCTGCATATGTGTGTCTGTGTGTGTGTCTGTCTCTGTGTGTGTATGTGTACCATTTTCAGTGAAAAAAAGGGGGAGTCCAAAAAAAATCCAAAAAAGGTTTTTGGAAAACAGGGTGGTCGGGAGGCCACAAGAGGCACTTTTCCCACCTCTAATGTAGAGTCACAAGAAGTTATTTCTCAGAAAATAGAATGTAGGTGGTATAGATGGTACCTAACCCTCAGAAAATGTTTGGGATGAATTACAATTTGAGAGCCCCTTTGGTATATCCATAATGTTTTGCCATTAAAGCAACTATTAAGGAGGGAAGGATGAACCAGAAAAGACAGGTGAAAAGCAGTTTTTTTCTCTCTCCACAATGAAGCACAACAGGCAAAGTGCTTAGGTCTGATATGACTGCACAGATTATATTAAGAACTGGCCTAAGAATGTGAGTAAGAACTTTACAAATGCACAACTAAGTTGGACTACAGCTCTCACATTCTTTTATAGGGATGGAAGTAATATTTGAAAATATTTGAGGAACATTTTTTAAAAAATTAGTTCCTCAAGTGTTGGAAAACCCTGACAAAGAGAATCCTGGATTGATAAGAATCTTCACAGTTGGGGACTTAAGAGGCTTAACACAAGGCTTCTCTCCTGCTACTATTGCGTTGTCTATAAAAATGTTATTTAATCAGGATTGCACAACTTCAGAATCATTCAGGCTTATAGTGTCCATGTGAACTAAAATTGTACCACACACACACATCATTTAGGAGTGCCTGCCCATTATCTCCTCCAAGACATTATCTCTTCTCCTTTTAATTGTTTATCATGTGTATACATGCACACACACATCTCCACCCCAAAAATTTTTTTAAGAGATCATGCAATCATAGTGTTGTGGTGACAGATAGTCTATTGCTTTCCTGGTTCAGCTGCAGGCCTTATCTTTCCTAACACCAACCTCCCCTTCAAAATTTAATCTTTGATAACTCCAATTATACCTCAGCAAAGGAGCAAGGGCTGCCTGGGACATACAGCCTGCAGTACCATTTGGTCCTTACACTCACCTATCCACCCCACACCCAGCTTCTCCAGAGCCTCGGAGGAGCTTGGTAGGCCATAGTCCTGCCTCTTTAATGGCTTCTTGCTTCACTCATTGGCTTCTCTAGGTGGGCAACGACCAGCCCTGGTGTTCTTGGCCAAGGAAGGAAAGGGCCATCCTTTGCAGCTGAGTGCCACTGTCTGGAAGCCACAGCTGGGTGATCACTTTGATGCAGCCCTTGTTGCTGCCATTCTCAGGAACAACAAAGTGAACTGAATGTTGAATAAAGACACTTTTTCTCCCCAATCATTATTTTGTTTCCTCTCCCAAAGCACACCCACTAGATCACCCCCAAACTACCCAAAATTGCAATAAAAGCACAATTAAACTTTTGTACAGCACATTATAGCACAACAGAACTGGGACCATTACCAGATTTTTGTGTGTTAATAAAAAGGGACACATGTAATACATGTTATTATCCATGGGATAATAACAGAATAGGGATGGCATCATGCAATAAACTGCAACCAAAGGTGCTATTATCCTGATACAAATCCAATTTACCTCCATCATGCAATAAGTCCCTAATTTTGTGCAAAATTCACACACATTTATTTCTGCATGCAAATTGTATTTTATAGTCAGAAAATGCTGTTTTCTATTAAAAAAAACCCACACACAACCATGTGCAAATTCCATTCAGAATAAGTTCTGAACTACACATAGTGTTTGAATACAGGTGGCCCTCCATATCAGTGGGCTAGCTATCTTTGTCTGGAGCATCTATGGCTAGCCCTGCTTCCTTACATTTGGAGGAACAATGTTTTAGACTAAAGAAGAGCCATGTTGGACCAGATCAAAGAGCCATCTAGTCCAGCATTCTGTCCACACTGTGCTTATCTGAGTGCCTATGGGAAGCAACAGCCAGGAATAGGGAGAAAAGTAATTGATTTTCAGGTTTTACAAAGTAGAAATGAGCCTTGAATTATAGGTGCTACAATACCTCATGGCGTGAAATTTGGGCCTGCAATTCTTGGATATTACTTGTTGATATGGGCTTGTCCTGGATCTCACGATGTGCTCTCTCTATCAGTTGTTGTAAATGTTTCAGCTCTTGTTCATATTGCTCATACTGTACTACTGCTTCCTAGAGAAAAAGATGGGAAAACATTTCAGGAGGGCATTGCAATTCTGAGGCACTAACACAAAATTATCTCTTGTAAATTAATAATACACTTGAAGAAAGGCTTCAGTGGAAGACCACAAACAAGCTGGTACTGTATATATAATTTAGCATACCAAACAAGCAAAATGTTTATATTTAAGCTGTCCAGAAAACTTAAAGAACAAACAAATCAAGAAAGAATGAAAGGAAAACAGTCAAACAAGGAAGACAAACAAACTGAAGTGCTACCAAATGGGTTTACCATCTCTAGGTATTCCCTGTTGACAAGGTTGTCAAGTCATGTCCAACCATAAGGGGCGGTGTTTATCTCCATTACTAAGCCAAAGAGCCAGTGTTGTCAGCGACTACTCTGTGGTCATGTGGCCAGAATGCTGTTTACCTTCCCACCAAACTGGTACCTATTTATCTACTTGAATTTCAAACTGTTAAGTTGGCAGAAGCTGGGAACCACCTTTACTCACTCTTAAGTTTATACTTGCCTGCATTATGTTGTATTGTTGGATAGCTGTGTGCTGTAGATGACTGGCATCCTCCTGCAGCCTGAGGGCAGTGTGACATATTGGTAGGCTTGTGACCACTTCTTCAGGAATTCGTAAAGCACTCTGGCAGACATGCACTGCATGAACCTTTGGCTTCAGTGACTCCATTTCAGAAAGCAGATGCTAGTGGTAATATAAGTGAAACAATGAGCACACACCACCACAAATATAAGGATCTTTCAATAAAGAAGTTTCAAAGGAAATATTAAAATATAAGCTAATACTATCCCAGATTAAATGATGAACTTGTAGAACATGATTAAATGTACATAACAGTTCTATATTTTCATGGATTAAAACCCCCATCAATTACACAATGTGCATAGCTACAATCACAAAGTAGGAATTTATAGTCTCATATTATCTTTTTGGAGTTGTAATCATTGGATTTAAATATAGAACAAAAGAATTTTAGCAATGTGTATTTCATGACAATTTAGTGGAATTTCCTGAAATCTATTGGATAGTATACTTTAAACCATATTGCAAATGTAAACATATATTTTTTTGTGCTATTAAGTAGATCTGAGTTAACAGGAGGATATCAAGTTCATGCTATTCTCCTGAATTTCAAGTTTCTTAAGGAATCATAATAAAATGGCATTGGCAGACACTTTCAAAAGGACTGGTTCTCAAGGAAGATATGGATAGTGGTCACTGGGGAAGAATGGGCCACACTCCCCTGGCTGATGAGTAATTATGAAAAAAACTACTCCTGCAATTTCTGACATACAAATCACCTAACTTCTCCATTTAATATAACTCCTACTCTAATTGTTGCCACACAGCTGAATTAACTGCCTAGCAATCTTAGAGATTTAAAATAAAGTATCACCAAAATTGGTATTTCACTGTTCTCTTTCTACAAAGGATATTTTAAATTACCCCAATGAGTCTACCTGTCGGTGAGAAAGTTGTTCTTTCAGAGTCAAACGGCCAATTTCTGAAGATGTTAGAGTGGCCTGGGCTTTCTCTAAAGCTGCTTGAAGAGCCTTTACCTCAGTTTCAAATTTCTTCATATCCTGTAAATATGAAATTTATAGAAAAAACAACGGAAAGTTGAAAATACATTAGGCATTTGTTAAAATATCCTAAAAGACTGGAAGCTAAACAGGATCATGCCTGGTTAATACTTGCATGGGAGATCGGCAATGAATACCAAGTACTGTAGGCTATATTTCAGAGGAAGGAGTTGGCAAAACCACCTCTGTGTATTCCTTGACTGAAAAAAAACTATGAAATTCAGGGGGTTGCCCAAAATTGACAGGTGACTTGAAGGCCCATACACTCACAAGACACATTAGACAATGCACTTTTTGTAAGAATGCTTTAAGTCCCTGGAAAACTGAAGTCATCCTTTTTCAAATCTATTGTCTGATTCAGAGTTTCATGTGGGAACTGGTGGTGTGCACATTAAATGTACACATGCAGACTTCTCTATTCATTAATTCAGTTCACATCTCATTACCTGCAGATGTTCCCCCTTTTTGTTGAAGTGAATGGAATATCCTTTGGGTCAAAGTATGGGGAAATGGTAGCACTCCAATGGTTGTTTGACTACACCTAGCATAATCCTCAATTATTGGCCAATTTGGCTTGGAATAATGGATTCCAGCAACATTTGGAGGGCCACAGACCCCCTGACCCAGTGAAGATTTTCTACATAGGATCCTAGGGACAAATGGGGACCTTCCAAGTATTTCAAGTAGAGTTAAAAGAGAGAACTTTTCTAGGAATTGTGCATTAAGGTTTGTTGTTGTTGTTGTTTTGTTAATTTTGTCTGCACCTTACTTTCGAATTACTTTAAAAAAGAAGATAACTTTTTTAACATATAACAATAAAATGAACATTGCTGACACTGTTAATTAACATTAAAACAATAAATAAAATAAATTATTTTCTTAAATTAATAATGTGTTAAATAACAATAAAAATCTAATAATTATAATGATGCAAATAAATTATATCAATGCTGCAAAATGTTATGTACTGCTCCAGCAATTGGCTAGATGTGAAGAGCCTTTCACATACCTTGGCTGCATCCTGAATATTATGTAGCCTCTTTTTGATCTCTTGCTGTAATTCCTCAGTTTGTCTCCCAAGCTCTAATACTTGTTGAGCCATCCCTTCAGTTAAATAGACACTTGCTAGATATTCTATCTTTTCATTCATAGCTTCAAGATCTCCATGGATCTCACCAGATTCTTCAAGCATGGTCTAGGTTGCAGAAATTCATAAAATATCTTAACTTTTAAACCTTGGTTTTACAGGAAATATTACACTATTTATTTTGGATTAGAAAGTATGTTTATGAACAGTGTAATTGATGCAGTAATGCTTCCAGCTGCTATCAAATAAATACTCTTGTTATAATTACCTGATGAGACGTAATTTGATCACGAAGCTGAGCAGCAGAATTCCATGTGATGTTACCATGTATTAAAATATTGGCCTTTTCAATCCATTTCAGTATGAATTCAAGCATCTCATTATATTCTTCTAAATGTGAAATGGCCTGGTAAACACAATAGATAATTTGTTTCACTTGGTCTGCAGCATATTTTTATAGTTTGATATTGTACCATTTAATTTTATAGACCTCCATTTATTTCAGTTTTAGTTCTTTGTCTATTACTATTCCATTGTATTACTCATGTTAAAAATGGTGCATATGCCATACACATATCAGGCACATGTCTTCTGCATGCCTCTTAAGTGACATACAACTAACTAAGAAAAATGGAAATATAAGATGCAAGATGAAGGTGCTAAGAACAACTTCATTCTTTCACAAATTAACTGCCTATTTCCTTGAGCCGCACCATTTAATAGCATAATAATAATAATAATAATACAATTTATTTATATCCTGCCCATTGGTAATCCAATCCGGGCGGCTTACAGATTAAAACATACAATTCACAATAAAACATACAATAT
>CM034701.1:314103661-314117586 GCA_020142125.1 Phrynosoma platyrhinos
AGAGGAAGGACCGGAACCACTGCAAAGCAATGCCTCCGATACCTAACCCCCTCAGGCAGTCCAAAAGGATGCCGTGGTCTATTGTATCAAAAGCTGCTGAGAGGTCTAGGAGCACCAACAGGGTCACACTACCCCTGTCGATGCTCAGACGCAGATCGTCGGTCAAGGCAACCATGGCAGTCTCAACCCCAAAGGCTGACCTGAAGCCGATTTGAAATGGGTCTAGATAATCGGTTTCATCCAAGACTGCCTGGAGCTGAAGAGCAACTGCTCTCTCGATCACCTTGCTCAAGAAGGGCAGCAATGACACAGGCCTATAGTTCTTCATGTCTAGGGGGTCCAGGGAAGGTTTTTTCAGAAGCGGCCTAACAGCCGCTTCCTTTAAACAGGATGGAACATGTCCTTCCCTGAAGGATGCATTGATGATATCCGTGAGGAATCTCATCAATGCATCCCCACCCCTGGATGGCCAGCCAAGATGGGCACGGGTCGAGAGGGCAAGTCGTCTTCCTCACCTTACCGAGCAGCTTGTCCACATCCTCGGTACTCACAGATTGCCACTGATCCAGTAAAATTACATCAGTGGAGTCGGTGGACACCTCGCCTATAGACTCTGTCCCAACAGTCGCGTCAAGGTTGGCTCTTATCTGAGAGATTTTGTCTGCGAAGTAGTTATTAAATGCATCACAGCAGGCCGTTGTCGGGTTAAGCAAGGGATTTGGCACAGGGGGCACCTGCGTCATCTCCCTCACCACCTTAAACAGCTCTGCTGGACGTGACTTCGCAGACGCAATGCGTGCAGAGGAGAAAGCTTTCCTCGCTGCACGCAGTGCCTCCCGATAGGAACAAAGAAAGTTCCTATGGCGAGTTCTGTCAGATAAGAGTCGAGTTTTCCGCCACTTGCACTCTAGCCATTGTCCATACCGCTTCATACTCCTAAGCTCAGGTGTATACCATGGCCTATGATTTGGAGCAGGGTGGCAAGGGCGCTTGGGAGTGATCGTGTCGATGGCCCTGGTAAGATCACTATTCCAAATGTCAACCAGAGCCTCGACAGGGTCATCGGCATTCCCAACCATTAATCCCTCTAAGGCTTTCCGGAATCCAATTGGCTCCATTAGCTTTCGAGGGCGGACCATTCTAATAGGTCCACCACCCCCGGCGGGGCAGGTACTGGCTCTAAGTTCCAACTTGACCAGGAAATGATCCGTCTATGACAGTGCGGAGGTATGGACTACCTCCGCCCATGGATATTCCTGCTCCGTACTGAAGAACGCATTGAGTGTATGACCTGCACAATGTGTGGGCCCATTGATCAACTGGGATAGGCCCATGTTTGTCATGGAGTCCATGAACTCCCGAGCCGCACCTGTTAGGCTAGTCTCGAGCGGAATGTTGAAGTCTCCCAGAACCAAAAGTCTGGGAGACTCCAACAAAAGCTCAGAGACCAGCTGTGTCAGCTCGGTCAGGAAGTCTGCTAGAGAATGGGGTGGTCGGTAGACTAGCAGAATCCCCAAACTATCCCTGGTCTTCAGGCTGAGGTATATGCACTCGATGTGGACCATGTTCCGGATAGGTATCCTGGTCAAGGTCAAGTTGTTCTTATGAACTAGAGCAACACCGCCCCCCCGCCCACTTCCCCTCACCTGCTCACTAACAGAGTACCCAGCTGGGAGGGCCTGTGCCCAGATAGCAGCACTATCCTCTCCCAGCCAGGTCTCTGTAAAACAAGCCAGGTCGGCATCCTCATCCAGGAGTAGATCCTGGACAATGTGTGTCTTATTTTTCACCGACCTGGCGTTACAAAGGAACAGAGTGAGGCTCTGTGGAATGGAAGGTCTGCTCCCCAAACTATTCTGGGAAACAGAGGGGACTGAAGGCAGGATAGCTACTAAACAGTGATCCTGCCTTCTTTTGTAACATTTGTCCACTAGCACATCCTTAATTCTTTCATTTATATTTATTTTTCCCTTTTACAGAGCCATGTACCATATAATTAATCTTAAAACTAGATTTATTTAGACAGCCCATCATGGATTTTATTTATCTAACTTTGACCATACTGTAATAGTTATTTACACCACTTAAAGCAAGTAAAATGTATACAAATGTATAGTTGTAAACTCTTCAGCAATTCTTTGATGTATGCTAAAACTACTGAAAAGTTTTTTATTGACTAAACCACTTAATGTCTGTTCATTCAAAACATAGGTTTATTTCACAGATTTCAGCAATGCTGGTTTGGAAGAACCACAATGTTACCCCATTAGGGCTTCTCAGGTTTTAAGTACTCTTCAAGATTACTTTAAAACATTTAAAGAGGAGTACTGATAGTATGCTGTCAAAATACCTGTCTGCATACTGCACACTGTAAAGATCCAAGGTAAGCAAACATTTATCAAACATTTGAGAGAGGTTTCCTACATCCACCACCTCTTTTATTCCCTGGTTCCCCAAATGGCCAGAAAACCTTAGTTGATGACAGAAGAACAAGGAGGAGACAGTACTGAAGGAAGTGGTGGGTTGCTCCAGCTCCTAGGCTCCATATTCTATCCTGACCAGAAAAGCATCTGGGACCATAACTCTTGTGGGAATAGTCACATCAACTCCACCAGGGATAATTAAACATGCACTCCAGGTCTCTTCACTATTGGGAACAGATGCCCCACTGGGGAGCTGGAACGCTGCCTTTTCATCCACAGCGTGCCCATCATTGCACGAATAATGTAATGTACTTTCTTAAAGTGGTTATAATTTGCTTGTTTCTATGAGCTGGATTTCTGCTGATGGAATATTGGCATGCTGTGGAATATAGGGGCAATGCAGACAAGCGGCTCTGAGTCGCCCCTGCTGGCGGCGGATTGGGGCCGTGGCAACCCCACACCACTGCCCCTGTCCTTCCTTTTGCTGCCCCTAAAAAAGCAGCAAAATGCAGCTACTTTTACGGGCAGTGAAAGGCTGCTCTAAGAACTGGTGTCATGGCTCTTTTGCGCACTTTTAGCACAGCGTGTCTACACACTGTGCTGGGAGGGTGTCCTGACGCTGCGCGCCATGCATACGGGCATGCAGTGTTTAGGCCAGTCTGCAATGCCCCATAGTCCCCCAAAACCTGATCCAGAGGTTTGGAAAACTCTAACAAAGAACAATGAAAGTACAGTACAGTACCAAGCACTGTATTGAGCACAGAGACAAGCACTACAGAGAGGACAGACACAAGGGAATGAAGATCTGTTCTACTGGTTTCAGCATCAATGCCTCATTGGATTTAGACTGAAGTAGACCAGGAAAACATTTTTTTTAAAAAATTAAGATGAACAAATCTTTTTAATGGATTTGACAAATGTGTATATCTAAAACAGGAGTAGGTAATTGTCAGGTGTTGGGGGCAACAGTGGATCCTCCAGGAGCATTGGAGGGCTGCACTCCTCTACACCCCCTGCAAAAAATTCCAATATTTCCCCACCAATACATTTTCATCACATGTTTACATCCCCAGCTGTTCTAGGTCCAAAAGTGCCTTTTTATATATATAGAAGGAAGTGACCCAGATGTCACTTAGGTTTGCTTCCTTTTTTTAAAAAGGGTCTCTCTGGGCTTAAAATGGTGAGGAAGCCAAAAATATAGATAAATTGCTCCCCTATTTCCACAGGGGGTGTTCAGAGGCAGTTGAGAGAGGAAAGGGAAACCTGAAGGTTCTGCAGGGCTGCATTTTGCCAACCTATGATCTAAACAATAAGCAAAACTGATATCCCCAGCCTTCCAACCATACCATCAGTCGGAAAAATAAATAAAATCAGTAAAAATCACTCCAGCAAAAGGCAGTACATTTATATGGTTCTTTCTCTGTGTCTGTGTCTGTGTCTCTCTCTTTCCATAACTTGTTTATTTTAGTTTTACTAATAATGGGGAAAGAGCAAGGAACTATCCTGGGAGGTGACAGACTATTCCTTGATTCTTTCAAGCTTTAACATTTCAGCAAGCTCATACATTTTCAAGATTCTCGAAAATTTGAGATCTTTCTCTGTGTTTTATGTTGGTCCCCATGGAACTGTGATATATAGCATCCTTCAGTGTTGTACATTTCATCTGTTTGGATAATATTTTAGATATGAGCTCAAGAACACACTGAGCAAATGTAATATTATACCTGATTCAGTTTGGATGCCCTGTACTCAGCCTGTCTAATAGTTTGCTGGTGGAGTTCTGTCAGTTTGCCTATCTTGCTAGTGAGCTGTTTAGACAGTTGAGGATTCGGCTCTGCAAAGTCCTGGACAGCTGCATCTAGTTCCATGAGCTTGATATTACAGCTGTCCAATTCCTCACCCAGGACCTGTAGTAGGAAGAAAATAATTATTAATAAGAAACAAAACAAAAATAGTAAGCATTTTTTTCCCTTTCAAAGTGTGGCTAACACTGTTCTGCTCTTTTTAGCATTTCTGTCAAAAAGCAAGGGCTTCCAGTGCAGTTTCTTTTGAGAGGCTAATCATTGCAGACTCATGGCTACAGGTGCTTCACCTTTACAATAACAACAAATTTTGGAACAAAGGGGCTGCAACTGTTGTTGATTATAGCTACAAATAGGATTTGCATCAGCATAGGTCCAGATCCAGGTTTTTGAAGAACAAACAGCTGGCCAATGAACCACCATTAACACAGCCTGCTTCCAGGAGTGAGGTCCTGAAAGGCAGCTATGGGAATTCACATGGGTGGATGCCACTGCATCTTTCCCTTGCCACCTGGGAATGAAGCATCTGCCACAAAACTGGGTTGTGCCCTGGCTGCCCCATCCCTAGGTCCCTTAACAGGTGCCAAGCCCATTTGCTGACCAACTGGATCCAGGTCCCATGCTTAGCCACTGCCTAAAAGTTGTGGTGATAATTAACTAACAATTCCTTGATGCCCCAGGGAGGAAAAATAAGAGTAAACTCCTCAGCAGACTAAAGAGGAAGTCTGGCTTATTCAGCTTAGTCCCTGATCAGAGGAAAACTGCATCCAGTTCCCTCTGGTCCTGTCCACTAGCCAATCACACTGCCTGCAACTGGCTGGTTTTCCTACATCTCTCCATTCACCCAACTATGCAGGCCTTTGGGAAGAAGAAACTCACCGTGTCACTGAAAACAGTGCCTGACCACCCCTGCTCCAGAGCACCATTTCCACACCCAGTTGTGAAATAGAAGTAATTAAGCTCTGAGTTAAGTGCCTGGCCATTATAAGAAGAATTGCTGCCTAGATCCATGATGAGAGGTGGGTAAGAAACAAATGTTGTTGTAGATATGCAAATCAGTAAGATATTGGGTAAGCCTAGCCATCTCCAATATTTGGCATAAGTAAACATTGGTATATTTGCATATCAAGAAAACATTTACTCCTTTTCAGTGTTAAAGAGCACATAGTTCATTATTGTTACCATAATGAATCTGTTTGTTATTTTTTTTCCAAAATGCAGGATAACTGCAGCCTCAGGTACATTAGGCATCTCTGAAAGAGCATCAGACATTAGAAACAGCACATATTACCAGCCATTGCCAGGATCCTCCAAGACAGTAACCTTTCAGTGGGTCACTTGAATTGCTTCAAAAAGATGATGAGAAATAAACTGATACACTTGTATATATGAACTAGTCAGTATACAGTTAGCCAGCGTGGTGCAGTTGTTTTGAATGTTGAAGTAAGAAGCTTATTGCATTACCTTTTAATTTGAATGCAGACTTCCAGGATGCAGCCGGGATGTAGCATGGATTGCATTGAATTGCTGGGTGACTGCAGCCCAGGTCCCAGCCATGCTCAGCCAGCTGTCATTAAAACTCTGGAGCTTTCTGTTTACTTAAAAGGGCTGGCTGAGCATGGCTGGGACCCACGCTGCTGTCGCTCAGCGTTTCGGCAGCAAATTACAATGCAATAATTCCCGTCTCCATGCTGTGTCTCAGCTGCATCTCAGAAGGCTCATTTGAATTAAAAGGTAATGCGATAAGCTCCTATGACTCTGATAAACCAAGGTTTGAATCCCCACTCAGCCATGGAAACCAAATGGGTGCCCTTGGGCAAGTTGCATTTCTCTCAGTCTAAGAAAAAGACAATGGCAAACCTTCTCTTAATGACCCTTGCCGCAAAACAAAAACAGAAACAGAAAACGTGATAGGATTGCCGTAACTCAGAGTTGACTTGAAGGCACATAACAATTGTCATTACTCAACAGAGTTTGGAAATCTCAGTAACAAAAAGCTCCTTGCCATTGTGATGAAAAACGCTGATTCTTCCTTCTCTTTCCTCTTTAATTATACATCTACACTTTCCATCTTCTGTCTGATTTCACAAGGCAAAATTCTAACACAGGTCTTTGGTTCTATCATAGCAATAAATAAGGAAGATTATGTTTTATACAAAAAATGTTTTATTTACCTTTTGATCTATTTTAGCTTGTGTTATATTGCTTGTCTTTTCTTTCAGTTTCACTAGAATTGAATTGAGCTCTTTGGCTATCTCTTGAATCTTCTGACCAAATTCTTGATTTAATGTCTTACTTTGCTGAGCTTCTTTTTCTTTGGCTTGAACCTGCCAAAAATTCAAAGGATAAAAAATAGTTAATGACACATTATAATTATAAAAAATAGTGCAATCAAATCTATTATGCCAAGAAATTTTCCATATTTAAAAGCATTTATATGTATAATTTATTTTATATTGTAATGCAAGAATATTGGCACCACAGATACTATGGGCTTTACTGCACAAACCCCATTCTTGCTGCAGTCACACTTGTCAAGGAAAATGGAATTGTAGCTTTTTCTATTATTGTAATCACAGCATATCTTCATAATCATGTGACTGCCACCATCACATTCTCTTCCAGACTCCCTCTTAACCCCATCTCCTTGCTCTATGCCCCACCCAGCATGCCTTCCAGATTTTCTTATTATTATTTTCACTTTCTTGTGCAATTCTGGAGCAATTATTATTATTTATTTTTTTAAAGGAAAGAAATAGAAAAAATTAATAAAGATAATCAGGCTGTTTGGGAATAGTGAGGGGGGGGGACAGAGGGAAAGAAGGAGACACTGACACCAAGTGATTGTCAATCATGGTTTAAAAGCTGCTTGTAGTAATCTCCTAAGGCCAGTATCTAGTTTGGTTCTTACTGTCAGCAAACCCAGAAGGATGCAATCCTCCCTGCGTAAACCTGCATGCATCTGCTCAGAAATGGTAAGGAATCATCCACAATGAAGATTCAGGCAGCACTGTCTGAGGGGTGAGCAAAGATAAAAGCCCTACCCTATTTTCTTGATTATGTGAGGATCTAAATGAGAGATAGGGGGTTGAATGTCCTTTTCAACTCTATTCTCAAACATTGCCACATAGGCAACAGCTTCTTAGACATTTGCACTTTGGTATGAAGGTGTGTACAGCACTCTGGAAATGTGTTCAGCTCAACACAGGTATAGAGCTCCCCAGGCTTATCAGCCTTCCTCAGAATGGTTGCTTTGTAACCATGTTCAGGCAAATATGACAGCAGAGTCCTATACAGACATTTCTATTTAGCAAACAAGGTATCTAAAGCTGCCAAGCATGCAATGATGTACAGGAGTTGGGCTTGGCCTTGAGACCATGTCCCTGCCCTTGGTTTTATCTCTAGACATAAGCAGAATGCCTTCACAGCACAAAAGAGAACAGAGCTGTGAAGAATACTTATTAATGCTTGCATGCTAGTGGATAAAAAATGCCAGTATCTTGATACCTAAATTAGGGGGGTTGCAGACTGCCAGAAATAGTGCAAATTGAGCCCACTTTTAGGGTTAGGGTTAGGGAATCCTAGGAACTGTATTTTATTGTGGCACCAGAGCTCTCTGACAGAGAAGGTTCAATGTCTCAGAAAAAAACAAAACAATTCCCATGATTTCCTAACCCTAAAAGTGGACTCAATTTGCACTATTTCTGGCAGTCTGCAACCCCCCTTACTCTGCCAAGGAGGAGACCAGCTGTAAGACTCTTTGCTCTGGGACTTCACTGGAGAAGAGGACTTTTGGGATTTTTCACAGTCACATGGGAAGTGAAGTCTGAATTATGCTCATGTATTTATGCTCATGTGGTGCTTGTTCATACAAATTATTATTGTTTCCTTTATGTAATTTATAGCATTCACTTCAAATCAATTCTTACCTGTTCATGTATATTTACAAGTGCCAATCCCACTTCTGCTAACTGAAGAGAAAGCTCAGATGGTAAAATGGTATATAATCCCAAATACTTATTCTGCTGTTGTTCAGCCATTTTTTCAACGGCCTGACGGTGAATAGTTGCTTCATTCACAAGGGCCTAAGAAGATGTTTATATGAACATATGTATAAAGGAACACACATACAAATTTTAGAATTTCACATCAAACCAAAATTTAGCCTAGATGTGTATATAGTTAGAAAACACTGACATTCTATCAAATTCATTCCAATGTGCCCACTTTTTTAAATAAGACAGAAAGGCATCTATCACTCATTTGTTAGCTATGATATACCTTAAACTTGGACATGGAATTTGACTAACTTGGTATAAATCAGACTTTGTATTTCAAGAGAACCTGCTTCACAATCAATTTTCTCAGTGCCTGCCTATCTACCATGAAACACTAGTATGATGCAAATCATTCTGGGGTGCATTATAATGTGCACTCTCACAGTTTGTAGAATACAGTATTTCATTCTTTTCAGACACACAAAGAGGACAGCAATTCTGATGTTCAACAGTAGAAAGGCATACTGAACAACTGCTATATGTTTGACATACCTGCAATTCCTCAAGTTGAGTATTTACTTCTGTTGAAGGATTCAATAAATATTCTTTGGCTTCCTGAATCCAAGACTTGACTTTATTAATCTCTCTTTCAACTTCTTCACGCTCCTTCAATTCTTGTTTAATGACTTTTCCACTTCTTTTAACTTTTTGTTGCATGCTGAAAAATAATTTTTAAAATAATTTGAATAACATACATTTGCAATGGTAAAACATTTGAGAACAATAATTTTCTCTTATAAGTTACAGAAGAACAGAAAATGTATAGCAGCACACATACATATTTTATATTTTATATAAATATGAAGGGGTATTGTAAAGTAGTAATTATCACCTGGAAGTTATTATGGTATATTAATGAAATTTTGTCAGTGTCATCATTGGTACCTAAGTGCATGATGTTGAGAAAATCAGCTCATTGTGTCCTTTATTTTTGCTACATGTTGTGCCAGAAATGACTAAAGTGTAAGATGGAGAAGCACGAGGGGTATCGTAAATTAATAATTATCACCTGGACATTATTATGGTATTGATGAAATTTTGGCAGTGTTATCATCACCAAGTGACTTTTTCTTTTCTCAAAAAAGAAAAAAACTGTTGCAGGGTCACTGATTTGACAATACAGATGACGTCATTCATGAAGTGGAAGGTTGTTTAAGGTGCAATCTTCAGACTTCTGCAATAACTTCTACAGAAATGCTGTGAAAAATGTGTAAATCTGGATGGTGATTACATAGCAAAAAGTTAACAACTACAAATCAAAACAAACTTTCTGTAAAAAAAATTAAGGTGATAATTAAAATTTTACGATATCCTCTTGTATAAATGAAATATTATTAGAGTTCCAATAATCAATCTGCAAAATTATGTTATCAGCTATGGTGACTGAAAGTCAATGGCATGTTTTAAACTATTGTATTTAGTAATGAGACACATATGTACAGTTATGAAACACAACAAATGGGTTAAATCCAGCTTCTTTTCAGCCAGTAGGCATATTCCCTGAAGTTGGCTTTATTCGTAATGCTCCTATTGTCAGAAAGGGAGGGGAGAGTGGCAATAGATGCTGATTTCCTCTGAAGCTCCTAGTATTACCTTCCCTTACCATTATCCTGGCGAGTCCCATAACCTTCTGGATAAATTGTTTTTGGGGTAGGGTGGGGGAAACAGAAAAGAACTGGCATGGGAGAAAGGAAAGAAATGGGGGGGGGGAGGGTTACTTATACTGTATGTTTTATTCTGAACTGTATGTTTTAATTGTAAGCCGCCCGGATTGGATTACCAATGGGCAGGGTATAAATAAATTTTATTATTATTATTATTATTATGGAGAAAGAATGAAATGATGAAATACATCAACTCCATCCATTCCAACCATAGATTTCTGCTTCTTGGTAGGAAAAGAACCATGAATGTTAGAAACCAATCCATTATCTTTACTTCAAGATTCCTGTTTTCTTACTTATGGCATCTGTCTTGCATTGCTTTGATTTCTTGCATGATGGGCATTTGTTCTTGAGATGCAGGAGCTACTTCTGTATCCCGGAGCATGCTAAAAGCATGTTGCTTGAGCAGTCCCAGAGATGATAATTGCTGTTCCAGTTCCAGAATGAAATTACTGTGGTAATCTAAAAGATCCAGCAGTTCATTCTTTGAAGCCTTTTCTACTGAGGTCTCTGGTAATCGATCTTGCAAATGATCAAGAGTGTCTGTTGCTTTTTGCATCTAAAGAAAAGAATTTTTAATAATCAGAATTAAAAACACCATCAACTGGTTTTCTGAAATTTGTCAAATATGTGATAACAATTTTTTTAAAAAAAAATTGATTAAAAAAATGACAAAACAAAAGGAAAAAAAAGACATGTGATACCAAAGAGTAATATAGCAAAGAAAAAATACAATAAAAACATACAAACATTTAAATAAACATGTAAATAAACACCAACATACAAACAAATACAAATTAAAAAAACAGCTTCCTTACTGGATATGGCTTGTTCTTCAGCCCGTGTATAATATACTTTATTTATAGACTTGTGTTTAGTCATATATCATACATTATATTATTTATTTCGTTATTCTTAAATGATAGTCCCTATAATAGGACATCTCCTACAACCTATCAGTTCTATTATCATGGTTCTCCTCTGATTCTCTTCTAATCTAATTCAATAATAAAATTTGAACCCCCTTCTAATTTCCAGTAATCAATCAATAATTTCCAATCTTTTTTGAAAGTATTGTATCCTCTTTCCCTTATCAGGCCTGTTAATTTATCTAATTCCATAAGATCATATTTTTTTATATATATCATTCTCTAATATCAGAAATTTCTCTAATTTTCCATTTTGACACATATACAATTCTTGCTGCAGTAATTAAATAGAAGATCATCCTTCCATAGTTTTTTTCCATATTTTTATCTGTGACCATTCCCAAAAGATACATTTGTGGGTCTAATTTAAATGATTTTCGAAGTATTTTTGGCATCTCATTTTGAATTAATTTCCAATATCTTTCTGCTTCTTTGCATTGCCACCATAAATGATAGAAAGAGCCCACTTTCTTTCCACATTTCCAACAGCTATTCGTATGGTTCCTTCTAATCTTTGCAAGTTTATAAGGTGTCAAATACCAGCGAAACTGCATTTTGATTTTTTTCTTTTGTATCTGAATTTAGTGTGTATTTTAACCTTTTCTTCCAACAATATTCCCATTGTTCCAGATCAATATTGTGTCCTATATCTTGTCTATAGGAGGTAAGATATAGGATAACAATTTTTAAAATGGCAGGGATATCTATAGAATGCTCAGATACAAAACTCCATGTCATGAAACTTGGGTGTACTATCAGACATATTTGATAATCCAGGCTCCTAGGAGTGTTTATCTTATGATATAAATGCTTGTTACATATGGATTTTAAAATCTTTTTGGTACATACTAAATTAAGATATTTTAGGAATACATCTAAAAACATAATGCATAAAATAGTTTAATACTTGCATGTCTAACTTTAACTTTAGGTACAGCATTCTCTTGGTAAACTAATAAAGATGTATGAGCAAAAAAGATACAAACCTAAACATAATTTATCAAATGCCAAAAAACTGAGATTTACTTCTAAGTAAAAATTAATAACTATGCCAAAATATGATTTGAAGAACATTCTAACAGAATTTAAAGAAAATGTGAGAACATGTTTGCACTATTAAACCTAGTTGACAGGGAAACAGAAAAACTATGGGACATTGTCAAAGAGGAAAGCAGAAAGATGATCACTGCGGGCAAAAAAAGAAGGATAAGACACAATGAGCGACAGATGAAACACTTCAAGCAGTTAAAGAAAGATGAGAAGCAAAATAAAAGGGCGAGAGTAACACAATCAGAACCAAAAGCTACTGTCCAATGATACACAAGAATAAAGAGAATTACTACAACAATCAATGCAGAGAAATAAAAGCTGACAACAAAAAAGGAAGAACAAGAGACTTCTCTCACAAGATTTGGAAATTCAAAGAGAAATTTAAGCTAAGGATGAGAATGCTCTATGATCAGAAGAGAACATAATACACAACCACGGTGAAATAAAAAATGATGGAAGCACTACACAGAAGAGCTATATAAAAATGTGCAAGGATGAACAACACATGGGAAGAAGAAACATATGAAGATGAACCCAAATTTGAGGAAGTGAAAGTTGCACTCAAAACAATTGGGAAGAATAAAGCACTAGGAACAGATGACGTAACAATAGAACTACTACAATTCAGAGACTGAATCAAGTCCAGTTCTAACTAAAACCTGCCAACAAATATGGAAAACTAGGTAGTGGCCAACAGATTGGAAGCAATCAATATACATTCTTATACCAAAAAAAAAAAAAAAATACACAAAAGATTGCAATAATTACAGGATCACTGCACTAATTTCCCATGAAAGCAAAGTCATGTTTAAAATCCTTCAGCAAAGACTCCTACCATATATGGAACAAGAAATCCCAGATGTCCAAGCTGGATTCAGGAAAGGAAGAGGGATTAGGGATTACATTGCAAACATATGATCGGTAATGGAACACACCAGAGAATTCCAAAATAAAATCTGCATGTACTTTATTAATCACAGCAAAGCCTTTGACTGCATAGAGCACAAAAAGCAACAGAATGCTCTTAAAGGAATGGGAGTGTCACTGCATTTGATTGTCCTGAAGAGTAATCTGTACTTAGGACATGATACTTCTCTCAGAATTGAATATGGAGAAACAGAATGATTCCCAAGTGACAAAGGGGTAAGGCAAAGCTGCATGCTATCATCCTATTTATTCAACTTGTATGCAGAAAATATCATATAGAGCAGGCGTAGGCAACCTTTCCCCTTTAAGGGCCAAGGGACTTCAGCTCCCAGAAGCCTCAGCCATGTTGGCCAATAGTCCCATGTTGGCCAATAGCTCCTGGGATTCTGGGAGCTGAAGTCCCTCAGCCCTTAAAGGGGAAAGGTTGGCTACCCCTGATATAGTCTTAGACTCAGAGACAGGAATAATAAAGACCAGAGGAAAGAACATTAACAACCTAAGATAAACAGACAATGTAATACCACTAGCAGAAATAAACAAAGACCTGGAGCAATTTCTGAAAAAGAACAAGGAGGAAAGTGCCAAAGTAGGCTTATGCTGAACATAAGAAACCCAAAATTAACGTCCTGAGAAGAGGTAACAGAATTCATTCTAGATAATGAAACATTTAAAATAATAAAAGAGTTCCCATATCTTGAATCAAATGTTGATTGGAATGGTAACTGCAGTCAAGAAATTAGAAGAACTGAATTAGAAGAATGAAAGCTGGACAATGAAGAAAGTCAATAGTGCTGGGGTATGCAGACAGGTAGAATCTAGCATAAACACATGCAGAGTAGATGCACATAGGCAGGAATGCCCAGAATATGGTTTTCTGTTGCTCCAGACGGCACAGGAAAAATCCTCCCACAAGCAGGTACTGCTTTCAACTTGGAGAAATGGATAGCTGCACAGCAAGGCTTCACTCAATGAGGACTTTAATCTTTGTTGCAAATATTTACAAAGATAGCAAAGCAAAGCGGCCTCATTTATATACCACTTCATACCACACTATGGGGTGTCTAAGCAGTTT
>CM034701.1:314117686-314130699 GCA_020142125.1 Phrynosoma platyrhinos
CCACATCCATGTCATTTTCCAGACCAGGGTGCCACATGGTTTTGACAAATAGAATGAAAATAAACTCATTTGAGATGTGGTGCTGGAAAAGAGCACTGAGGATACCTTGGATGGCCAAGAAGGCAAACAAATGGGTTCTAGAACAGACCAAACCTGAATTCTGCCTGGAAGTTGGGAGGAGTCCATTGAGGCTGTTGTACTTTAGCCACATCATGAGGGGTCATGAATCATTAGAAAAGACAATGATGCTAGGAAAGGTGGAGGGTAATACAAAGAGTTGAAGACCACGTGTCAGATGGTTAGACTCAATCAAAGAGGCCACAGGCCTAGGCCTGCAGAACCTGAACAGAGCAGTGCAGGTCAGATGTCTCATCCACAGGGATGCTATGAGTCAAAGACAACTCAAGGGCAGTTAACAAGAACAAAATAAAAATGTTAAGGACCAACATCATCACTGAGCTGTGTGATTCCAAAGGCATAGCTTGTTTTCTTCAGAAGGGTAGTCCAGATTAAAAAGATGGTATTTTGAATCTTGGACACAGATGAGGATAGTAACATAATGTCTGAACACGGGCTCTTGACAGTATAACAACTGTTCAGCATTAGTGGGCAAAATATGGCCAAGCTACCTGCCATCTGCTAGGGCTCCCCATCCAGTCACTTCCCATTTTGGAAAAATAACTATTACTTTTTGTGTTTGTTCATTTAACATTGGCCTGGGAAACAAAATTAAATTCAGGTGACAAATCACATGTCCCAAAGACTACTTGGACTGTTATTTTGCATTTGGAGGGCATATTTCCAGGTAGGGAATATCAAGCAAGCCAGAGTGAGAATGCAGACTGCCAAGATTTGTAGGAAGGCAAAAATGGCACCCCTGGTTTATCATCCTAGGAAGATTGCATAATTGCATTGTTCTCAGTGGTAAAATATGAGCCCCACAGAGTTAATTCCAACCACATGTGCAAAATATTTTTACACTGCAATGAGATATTTGAATAACTGTAGCTTTGCCTTAGCAAAAGGGTCTTCCATACATCCAAGACAAGGTACAAATCTCCATTTACTAGCTTATCTGACTGGAAGCATTTCCTGATCAGTCAACACTGGATTATATTATATTAAAATACCAGCTGGAATCCAGTTGATGTACCATACCTGTGGTTTCATTTCCCCTCCAGGGTTGTGTAGTGGTGGCAAGGGGAGGCAGAAAAAAAAATTACCAGCTTCAAGTAGCCTGTTACTCCAGTACTTTGCTTCTTTCATGGCTGGTACATCTGCAACCCCCCCCCTTTTTTTTAACGGAACTCTCCTGCTACCTCTGCTTGTGCTGGTGTAGTTACTTGAGTACCCACAGGATTCCAAGGGCCAGAGTAGACAAGCATGAAAGAGCAGCCCGAGTTTGCTCCAGACAGAAGCAAGTTGAAACTCTGCTGTCCACATGGCCTGCTCCCAAGGTAGGCCATTGACACAGGAGCCGACTGGTGCCACCAGGTGTCGGATTATCCTGGCTCCTTTTGCTCTGGTCTTAAGGAACAGAGCGCAGCTTCAGCACAGCTTCCTGCCACCTTGGAAGCATGCATCATGTAATTGTCATGCCTCCAAAGCAGTTGGAAGCTGCTTCATTCAGCCTGTCTGTCTCACCCACAAGTTATAAATGGCAAAAGTTAACACTGCAAGTTCATCCAGAAAATTGCTAATATTTATACAAAGTTAATAAGGCTGATTCTCATACCTTATCATTAAATTCATTCCATTTCTGCATTGATTCATCCAAAATCCTCTCTTGCTCTTGGGAAACACTTCGGAGCTTTGTCCAGCGCTGCCAAACAGTTGTCATGGACCTACTTATGGTTGCCTTGCTGGCATCATTCCCCATTTTCTCCAGGTGGCATGCCTTTTCCTCCAATGAAGTAATTTTCTCATGAAAAGAGTTCACTGTAGACACCAGTGACTGAACGAGAAAATTAGTTTCTCTTCTTACAATGAAGTTGTACAACATTTAGTATAAAATATATTTTATAGCAAAGCAATGGATACTATGGGTATCAGGTTTACATTTCATGCATAAAATGTAAAATTTATTTATAACAGTTATATATTGGTAGAATTAAAAATATAGCCATGTTAGTCTGTACCTTGTAGCACCTTTGAGACTAACTGAATGAAAGAAATTGGCAACATGAGCTTTTGTAGACTTCAATCTACTTCCTCAGATGTATTTGTTAGTGCACAGACATAGAAAACTGGTCTTTGTGCATGGGGATGAACTGGCAGTCCAGTTTTGTAATAGGACTAGTATGTGGTAAAGGGAGTAGATCAGGGGTCGGCAACGTTAGCTTACCTGGGGCCGGTCGCTGGTCCCCAAGTTTTCCGGTCGGCCGGGGGGGATGGTGGTGTCGCACCCACCATTTTATTTGCCAAAATGGTGGCCGCAATTCATTTGCACACGCGCAGGAGTACTTTTAATGTGCATATACTATGTATTAGTTATGTTAAACTACATTATTGTTGCTTTGAGATATATTACTCACAACCTCATCTGAGATTTCTGTGTTGATGCAAAAAATGATACTTTAGGTGTAACTGCAATATAGGATCCTTCCCAGAAATTCTATTTCATGCACATCTGGAGAATATTTTTTTAGAACTGTCATGACATAACTAGATAGCCATTAGCTGTCTTCAGACTGAGAAGACTGCTTGGCTGAATCTGCTGTGGAATAATTGAGAAATCTGTGTGACTGAATCAAGGACCAGTTCACATGCAAAACTCATGAAATGGCTCTTACCAGGAACACATAACGGTTGCTGGGCCACATACTGTGAGAATCTCTGCTTCTATAGTTCAAAATGATTGTAATACCACAGCAGAGATTTCATTTCTGTTGTATGTTTCTATCTACAAAATCACCCATCAGTCTGGCTAATATATGAAGTATGCCTAATTCTTCTCATTCAAGAATATTAAGCCTGATTTGTCTGGCATAGGTAAGAGTTGAAAACTGGGCATTAAAATAAATTAGTACAATCTAGATTTGTTCTTTCAGCAGTAACCTTTTGATCAAGCTATTTTGAAGGTTACTAGAAGAAATCATAATAATACAGCCATCATAATAATCTTGATATTTGGGTGGAAGGAGTTATTTTCTTTTACAACAAAATTACTTATGAAAGCATAATGTATTTTTCTATGATGTCTTGATTTTTCATTGTCTAAAATATAAAGCCCTTTTATTATAAACTGCTGAGTGTCACTGTGAAATCATTCCTACAACTTTACTCATTACTGAGTCCTCTTCATGTTTTATAATCTACTGAGAAAAGAGTCAGGTTAAGTTTGTCAGACTAACACAGTGGACAAAAATGATTAACAAATCTGTAGTTTCACAAGGGGAAAGATGACAGCATTTTTAGAAGCTTTACCTTGTGTGAGATTAATTTTTCTTCTGCTTCAAGTATGGAAGTAGCTTTTGCTACAGAAAATTCAGATAATTTCTTCTCAGACTCATTCATCAAGTCAATGACATGCTGTCTTGCTATCTGGTATTCTTGCCACTGGGAAACACACCTTTAAAAATCAAACATCAAGAAGAAAATGTCACATATCATGAAACCATTGAGCACCATATAGTAAACAAAAAGATATATTTTCCTACCTGTAGTAAATAGGCTCATATATTAAACTCCAAAGATATTATTTTAACAAACTTAATTGTTTTACAATTTCTGTGAGAGATCTTCTACTGAGATCAGTGTACTTAAGGATGTTTCCCTTTGACCACATCAAGTCCATAATAATAATAATTCTGATAATTAATTTTCAAACAAATCTTAAGGATGAATCTTGCTATTTCCACCAGCACTGGAGATCCTGCCTTTCTCCTGTTGCCCACTCTCAGGGTGTGGCAGGAGTGGAAATGGAAGAAAACACTGACTTTGCTAGTCTTATATCACAAACTACACCAATACCAAACTACATCTTGGTCTTAGGGTAGAATGACCAAACAGCATGATACTGGTCTTAAAAATGAATTATTTGAGGCACAGACTTTTAATTTAACTTAATTTACCTAACTTAATTTAGGTAAAAAAATACCACCAGAAGATGTTACTATTTTAAATAAAATTAACCATAAACTTGGGTACAAAGGGTATATAAGCCCACATACTATGTAGTAACCTTTACTACTTAGGGTATTATTTATTTTTTAAAAACTATTTTAGCAAATGTTTCTTTTGGTCTTTAAAAACAAATATCACAAAGCCATTAAAAAAACAATATCAGGAGAAAATATGTAAAGAAGGCAGTGACTACGAAAAACCAAAAAAACTTTTTTTCCACCTCAGCTTTTCTTGTTGTTCAACTACTAGCAGCCAGAAGACATCTCACTGATGTCTTGCAGATCACCCAGGAATCTACTTTGGACATGCCTGAATGAGATAGCTTTTTCAACATGATATTTCAAAGAAACATTCTAAAGCAAATACCTTTGTAATAACTCCTTCTGGGATTGTGCCTCTTGTTCCATTTCCCTCTCCTTCTCCTCTAAAGCTTCCATTTTCTTGGTCAACTCTTCTTTTCCTAAGGCTTGTAGAAATGGCTCCATATCAGAGACAAGTTTCCATAGTTCTTGCAAATGGACTTGGAATTGTTTTTTAGTGCTGAAGAATTCTATATGGTTCCTTAAATTTTCTTCAGAGTTCTCCATGTCAAGGCCATTCTGTACTAACTGTAGTGATTCCTGGGCATCTTCAAGCCAATCACTAGCAGCCTGAATAACATGGTAATATCTTTGGCCCAGACTATACAATTTGGACAATTTCTCCTAAATGCAAACAGATAATGAAAACAGCATGTAGAATCATCAATGCATACACATTGCCTGCACTTAAACACTGCAACATACAAAATTAGGGAAGCCCTAGGGACCCAGCAGATTTGATTTCTGATGTAGATATGTCAATGTATGTAAAAATGAAATACATACAAATGGACAAGGCTGAGAGAGTACATGCCAAACGTTAAGCATGTGGATATTAAATACTGTAATGTAAGACAAGCAATAAGTAAAGGCTTGATTCAATTGATTTATTGTGAATCAGAATATAATTTAGCACATGTCATGACTAAACCAACTGGGTACAGCAAAGCATCAAGAAATGACTGAGAAGCTGGGAGTGGTGAAACATAAAATATAAATTATATGAATATCCAGTCCAGTGAAATTGGAAGGGTGTCAGTGTCTGTAAAAATGGAATTGAACTTCACTGTACAGAATATGGCAGCTGAATGAAGATGCTGAATGATGCAACACAAGTGAAAGGTGGTAGCATGATGGTTGACATGTCATCAATCACACCATATAAGATATACCCAGGATGACACAGCCAGTGACTTATGCAAGAGTACTATCACAGACATCTGTGTGAGATGATCATGTCATGGACCAAGTGTATAAATATAAGTGTGGCCTAAGTTCTGTGGGATGCTGTTGTTAGTGGATGGTTGGTTGGATAGCTGTTGGTTTGCATATAGTACTGTAAATACTCTGTAGTAAAGTTCTGTATATAGAACTTGACAATTCCTAGTTATTTTTTAGCACCTTGCACAGTTATAGGGCTGACAATACTGCTGAGCATTATTATCTATTTGCATGTGCTCGAACAGAAGGACCACAGGTAACGTGTGACTCTAAGGATATTTAATGATGTGGAGACCACAGTCAGTTTCAAATATATCCCACCAGGAAACTATGTTGGTATTTCAAATGGGGATGCTTATCCAAATTTGTGTCTGAATGTTCATCTCACTGAATTCAATAGGTGTCATCTGCCTTTGGAAGTATTTTTTTAATGTGCAGCTGAGTTACACATCCTTAAAGCCAGCCTAGGTGGACACTACAGAGTTTCCATGAATATCCAAGATTACAGTGTAACACTCCATGTTAAAAGAGGCATTGTTTTCGCAAATTAGAATTACTTTACTAATAGTTAATGTCTTATGGGAGAGTTTTCACTTCTTCCACAAACTTTATCAAATTACTTCTCTAAGAAATTAGAAGCCCATTTCTGCCATGTTCTGTCTGGATGACACAGATTCAAAACCCCAATTCTGGTGTGAGCAGTCTGGATGATGCCCATCTTGTTCCATACCAGACATGGGGTATAACACCCTTAAACTGGTTTTTAAAAAATTACTTATTACTCTAGATCTTCCAGGAAGATCTGTTCCCAGGCCATGGTGGCTGTTTGCACAAGAGTACACTAAGCCATCTGGAGCATTCACCGTCACTATTGATTGTTCACTCTGAGGTCAGAACAAGGTGCCCAGCCATATGATCAAGGCTGGGCACCTTGTTCTGATCTCAGAAGTGAGTGACCTGCACCAGTGGTTGAGATGCTGGGCAATGGGGCAGACAGCCCATTACCTAGGTAATGAGGGGGGTTTGGGACACCTGTGGGCTGCCCCTGGAATATCATGGCTCATGCAGACAGGGCACCAGTCTGTAAATGAAGCAAGTCCAATTTATATGTTACAGTTTCTGTCTACTAGGTGTAGAGCTGGTATACTCAGTTTATGAATGTTTAAGCTTTTATATTATTTAATGTTGTTTAAGGTTACAGCAATTGCTGTAGCTCCAATATAGCATCTATATTTGGCCTAAGCAGGTTAGTCAATCCCAGCTGCTATGCAATGTGCATTATTTCAAGGTAAATCTTGAATTGCATTTCTACCAGGTTTTGGTTAAAAAATAAATGAGAATACAAATTTCACCAACCTGCTTCATGTGTACTGCTTCTTGGACTTCTGCATCAAGTTCAGAGAGCTCAGCAAGACTGTTTTCTAAGTGAGCAGGTATTAGCTCTTTGGCTTTGATGTACTTCTCCTTTTCTTTATTACTTAGTGCTCTCATTATCCTCAGGCTGGACTGGACTTCTTCCTGCTGGATCTGAACTTTGCGGATCTCTTCTTGAATATCATTCAGTTTTAAATCTATACTCAAGGGGTCAATTAATTCTGCCTTGATGTGCCTCAGCCACTCAAGTGAACGGCAGATTTCTGTTTGGAAATCTATGCTTTGCACCAGCCTGTTTTCACACTCCATCACAGTATCACCAATGGCAGTATGTAATGTTTTCAGCATCTCTTGCCAGGTTCGCACCTGATTATTTGCTTCTTCATGAACAGATGGGTCAAGCTGGGAAGAAAGCATCTCAAGATGTTCTGCAATGTGTTTCAAAAGGATTCCAGTATCTTGCAGACTGCCAGCCAAAGAATGATACATTTTCAACTTTTCCTCTGCTGGCAGTGTTTCTTCATTCAATTTTGCTTGTTCCTCATTTATAGAATTTAGCTGTATCTCCAGCTGCTTACACATTTTCTCATGTTCTTGATAGGCTTCCATCATATCATCTAACTGGTTCACCTTCTGTTCTATTTGCCTTTTTAGTTTGTGATACAGAGTAGTGAGCTGCAGCATCTCTTCTGGTAGCCATGGTTGCCCAGTGCTCCGAAATGCTTCCTTCTTCTGGTTTAATTCATCTACTGCAGCACCAAGGTTTACAACTTCAGTTAAGACATTTCTGTAATCCTGCTGAAGTGAAACAACTTCTTCAGCTAATAAAGTAGAAGGAGTCTTATGCATGCTTACAATCTGATCTTCCAATTCAGACAGTGCCCTTGTTGTCATTTCAATTAATGATGCATATTCTTTACGGGCCCAAATTGCCTCTTGGACTTTGCAGAATTTATCCTTAGCTAGAGCAATTATTACACTGAATTGTTGAGGCAAGGCATTAAGTTTTTCTTCAAGGTAGGAATGATCCATTTCGTTAAGTGATGGTAAAATCTCCTGACCAACCTTTTGCAATGTCAGCAAAAGGTTTTCATATTCAGGGAACTGCTCAAGTATCTGATTATACTTTGCTAGCTGGGAATAAAGTTCAGAATTGCTATTCATTAAATTGATTTCTGGGAATGAAACAATATCAGATTGCTTCACCCAGTGACATGCTTTATCCAAATCTTCCTTGAAGTATTTCCTAGAAACCATATGTTTCTCCAGTTCTATTAATCGCTGACTACATTTTTCTACAATAGTATCATATGTGTTCTGCAGCTCTTGCAGTTTATTCAATACCTCACTCTTCTCTTGTTCTGTTGTATCCTTCATTAGATCCCGCCCTTGAGACCACAGGCCAGAGATTTCACTCTGGTAGGCCTTCAGGCTCGCATGTGCACACTTACATGTCCTGATCTGTTTACTCACGTCTTCTGGTAACAAACAGATATGTTCATGGAACATTATTTTTCTCTCATGTTGCTGAATTTGATTCATGGCTTGAAAGGTTGCCAGGATAAACTGAGTCCTTTCAGATAATGCCTTATTCAGGTGTTTCCTTCTCTGCCCAACCAGTTCACTAAGGCAATCCACGTGGTTCTGGGCCTCCAATAGACATTTCTGAAGCATCTGTCTTTCATTAAGTCCTAAATTAGTCATCACTCTATCTACATCCTTTATGAGCCCTTTCAAAACAAGCTGTTTGGCTTCCACTTCA
Organism: Phrynosoma platyrhinos; assembly: GCA_020142125.1. Classification (NCBI taxonomy): domain Eukaryota; kingdom Metazoa; phylum Chordata; class Lepidosauria; order Squamata; family Phrynosomatidae; genus Phrynosoma; species Phrynosoma platyrhinos. Next base: position 314,126,249 of record CM034701.1, read on the forward strand.
CTGCAAATAGTGAGATGATCCATGAGAAAGTTCTGAGCCAGCTCAGATGGTGGACTGTGTTTCAGAGCTTCAGAGATGCTAGGTTGTTGCTCTTCTGCCCATTCCATAAGTTCCTGAATTTTAGACTGCACCATGCTCAACTCTTCTAAAGTGGTGACAGATAGTTGTATTTTCCTTTTAATAAGGTCCTCTAGCTGGATCCAGTGCTGTTCAAAATGCCCTGACTGTTCTTTTACCAGTTCTCTGTCATCTAGATTTAAATGTTCTATCATTTTCTGCTTCTGTTCTTTTAAGTCTTCAAGAGCAAACCGTCTCTCCTGCAGAGCCAATGCTAACTTTCTCAAAGCCTCAAGATGTGTAGTTGTACTTTCAGCATCTGACCTGTTAACGAAATGGATGACGAACAATGCAGAGATTAATTAATGTCAAGATAGGGTAAAATACTTGGAGAGTAATATTAGATCAAAAATCCAGCCATTTAAAAAGCAATTGTTTAACTTTTCATATTGCAAAGTAATGTATCAGACATATGAAAAGTACAGCCTGCAGGCTGCACACAGCTCTCCAAGCTCTCCAAACACCCACTGGGCCCTATACACATATATTTAGAAATTACAATATTTAGAATATTTAGAAAATTAGAACATTTCATCAGGGGGGAAAAAAAACCTTCTTGTGTGCAAAAAGGGTAACTGTTGATCCTGGCAGTTGCACAGTGTTGTAAAATTTAGGAGCCCTGGTTAAATGCTTGTACTGCAACCACTCACTCACAAACCACAAGTTGTGTGTTCAATCCCAGGCAGGGGCTCAGGGTTGACTCAGCCTGGCATTCTTCTGACGTTGCTAAAATGAGTATCCAGTTTGTTGGGGCAATTAGCTTACATATTGTAAATTGCTTAGGGAGTGCTTAAGTGCACCGATAATCAATATAGAAATCTACTTGCTATTGCTATTGCTAGTTTTGCAGCATGGAAGCTTGCAAAAAGTTTGATGGTGAGTTGGAAACTTTTTTGGGTTTAGTTCTTCCAAAGCCACATATTTTCTGTAAAATTTTAACAAAACAGAACATGTTCCAAGGTGATCTATGTCATCAGGAAAGAAGAAACTTAGCCATCTCTAAAAAAAGTTCTGGTGACCCTGAGGGAAATCTATCATGAGGTTTTCTTGGCATGTTTCTTCAGAGGGGATTTGCCATTGCCATCTTCTGAAGCTGAGAAAGTATGACTTGCCCAAGGTCACTCACTGAGTTTTCATAGCCAAGCAGGGATTTGAACTCTGCTCCCCAGAGTCATATCCCCTTTGCAGATGGTGTTTTGCACCATCTTGGAGGCAAGGAAGGGAAGGGGCAGCCTCACACTGGGTGTCCCAACCCCCTCCTGAGGACGTCATCAGAGTGCTCATCGTGGTCCTTCTGGCTCAGTGTCTGGACATGCTGAGCCGGAAGAGGTACAAAAGGGGCTCTTTGGGCGCCCCTTTTGAGGCTTGTGGCTTTCCCAGGTGGCGAAAGGGAGGATGGGGGCCAAGGCATGGAGCAACCTTGGCCCCGATCTGCTGCTTCCCAGGGTGGCCCACGCCCGCCCATTTGCATCCCCCAAGTGTCTACTGTTCAAACCACTACACCACAAGCAGAAACAACTTGAAGGCACACAACAACAACAAATCATTTCAATAATCTTTGTTTAGATCCTGTGTTTTTACCACATGATGTTTAAAAAGACTGACAATAGCAACTCTGGTGCAATATAAATTTTTTTAAAAAAAAAATAAATATCGCCAGCTAATGAGACAAAATTTCCTTACCTTGCCAAGTGGTCCCATTCCTGTGTAAACTTTTCCAAAAAGACTTCTACTACATTTAAGCGATCATGATAATCCTTTGTCCTCTGAAGATCCTCCTCTCTATGTAGGAGTACATTGCTAGTTTGAAGACAAAGGTCCAACCAATGACTACTCAGGTGTCCAACTTCCTTGTGCTCAGGTGACTCCTGTCCTTGGGTTAGTTTGCTCACCTTTTCAGTTAAAGCTGTTAAAGCAGCCTGCTTAGACTGCAGTTTCTGACTAAACTCCTATATGAGGTGTTATAAAAAGAAAAACAGAAAGATTTTCTCTCAAAGCATTTTACTTATATTTAAAAATATATTAAAATAAATGTTTTAATGTCTTTTATTTAGATTCCATCATAAATACACAAAGAAGACCGATCTACACTCTCTCCTTTCATGAGATGTCAAGATTTTTCTCATAGCCTTTTGTTGTTCAGTTACTGCCAGTACATGTTTAAAATATATAAAGTTATTTTAATTGCTTGTTGGAGTGGAGCCCTGCATTATGGAGCCAGAGTCCATCCAACACTGTGCCACTGAATAAACTACTTAGTTTGATTTATAACCATGAACCTTAAACAGGAAAAAAAAATCCCCTTCAGCAACTCACTTCTTTCCTTTAAAAAAAAAGCAGCTATGTGAACAAGGATTTCAAGCAGTGGAATTGCTTTGGTCTGGGCTTTTGTGCTCTTCCTTGCTCCAAAACCTCCCAAAAGTAGCACAGTCTACCTGACACAAAACCACCATGGGCCTCCAAAATGTGCCTCAGAGCTCACAGTTTAAACAGAAGCTTAGGGAGAACAATTTGGAGAAGAGAAATTGGGAGAGGGTTGATCAGCCCCTCCTCAGCATTTCTTACTCTGTTCTTCCTCCAGAAGTTCCTTGTCCTTTAAAAGACTAATTTAAAGACTTAATACACTCATTTACATTTAAAGCGATGCTAGCCTTCCATTTGCAAGTTATATATATTTAATAGAAAGCACTAGGCAGTGGGAGAGAAGATTTATGTATAATTCCTCTTTGTTAGAGTATATGTTCAAGGATTGAAGGCAATGCCGATAATGCGAAGTTTCTATATGACTCAAATATGGGCCAAAAGCTGTTTTATAAATTCTGTATAAAAGACTGGTTTATAGCTTTCCTTCTTCACTGCCAAAATAAATTCAAGATTTGCTCAAAACAGATAGTATTAGTTGTAAGGTAAACATGATGGAATGCTGCTATCTAGTGGTGTCAACTAATTTCAGAATTGTAGGAAATTTATCTAGTTCCAAAATCCTAGCCTAATTATGGGATGAGCCCCCAATCCCATCTCAAGTGCATTGCCTTCCACCAGTCCCAATTAACTGATAGAATACAATGCATTCCAGAGGGGATTTAGAGCTTATCACAAAATAGCTGGGAGACACTGGAAACTGCAACTCCATACAACAGTCCTCCTTGACATTAGTTCACCTACCACCACTGCAACAGTCAATTAGCTAAGAGGAAAGGGAACAACTGACAAAGGACTGAACTTTCTAAACTTTCTTTGAAAAGACAACCTGAGCTTTCTAAGGTTCTTTGAAAATACAATGTAATTACAAGTGGAGATATTAAACTAACAGCTTTTAGCAAAAAAAAATTTTTTTTAACAACAATTGGGTTACATTTATTACCTCTTTTATCATGCAGTGCACCATCTTTTCATATTGGGATAATCCAGAGATTATTTTGCCCATGCATAAATATACAAAAAGAATGTTTAGATTAAAAAAAATGTCCTGTAATTAACTACTAAACTCCTCTAAACTAAGCATTTTCCTATCAAGTTACTGTCCCTTGAATAAAGCAAAGTGGTTCACAAAATCAGTGCAAGGTCTGTTGTTTTCTTAAAGTGTGGAGATAAAAAATAAACTACTTATTTCTTGTATATAAGAGAAAAGAAGGATATTAATGCCAGAGAACCTCCCTGTTTACTGATTATTGCTGAACTCTATGAATTGAAGTCAACTGTAAAATACATGAAGACATCAGTTACCTGCCTAATAGCTCAGATAAAGTGGCACTCCTGCTTTACATTTGTTCTACATAGCTGCATTTGTTCAAGAGAAATAAGGCATAGCTTTCAGACAGTGTGAAAAGTATGGCAAGGTATTAACTGCCGATCACATATTTCTCTTTCATTTCAATGAGAGCAGCTCCTTACCTTCACTTGCAAAACCATATTCTGAGCAATATTTAGTTCTAGTTCTGCCCCTCGTCTCTTCATATTCTGCAACTGCTGATCAATATCCTGGAAACATATCCACAACTCTGCTTTCATTTGCTTTATTTCTTCCCAGCCCTGAGCAAGGTACTGAGAGTTCATTATCCGATCTTCAATCTGAAAAATATAGGGAAGGGTAGCCGGAACATTTTTAATGCAATTCTTTTTGGGCTGTCTTAGGTGTACACTACCAATTTATGTAGGACAGACTCTTTCAGTAGATTTACAGTAAAGGTTGAGATAGAGGATAAAGGCAGTTTGCAAAAGTCTCTATTGTCCATGATGACCTAACCCTGTAAAATATCAAAAGAGATATACAACACACAAAAACTTCATTAGTTTTTTTGTGGGTTTTTTCGGGCTGTGTGGCCATGTTCTGA
>CM034701.1:314133168-314146571 GCA_020142125.1 Phrynosoma platyrhinos
TCAAATCATTGATAAAGATGTTGAATAGCACTGGGCCCAGGATAGAACTCTGTGCACCTCACTGGTCACTTCTCTCCATGATAAAGAGGAGCCATTGCTGAGCACCCTTTGGGTTCGGTTAGTCAACCAGTTACTAATCCACATTCGTCTAGCCTACATTTTACTATCTTGTTTGCAAAAATATTGTGGGGGACCTTGTCAAAAGCCTTACCGAAATCAAGATATGCTATATCTACCACATTCCCCTCATCTATCAAGCTGGTAATTTTATCAAAAAAATAGATTAGTCTGGCATGACTTGTTTTTGAGAAACACATGTTGATTTTTAGTGATTATGGCATTCCCTTCTAAATGTTCACAGACTCTCTGCTTAATGAACTGTTCTAGAATCTTTCCCGGTATTGATGTCAGACTAACTGGGCGATAGTTGTTGGGATTCTCTTTTTTCCCCTTTTTGAAGATGGGGACAATGTTTGCCCTCCTCCAGTCTGCTGGGACTTCTCCTGTTTTCCAGGAGTTCTCAAAGATTATTGCCAGTGGCTCTGAGATTAAATTTGCCAGTTCTTTTAATATCCTTGGATGTAGTTCATCTGGTCCTGGAGACTTAAATTCATTTAGGTGAACCAGGTATTCCTGTATTTTGATATTTTAGCATTGAATTTGTTTTAATTATTGTGCATTTCCCCTATTGTGTCATTTGCTCCATTTTCCTCAGACTGAACACCCTTTTCCTTTTGTGAGAAGACTGAGGGGCTATGCAGACAGGCAGAAAAGGTGACCTGAAGTTGCCTTTTCCCCAAACTGCAGCAAGCGTATCACCTGCCCTGAGGTTGCCCTAAATAGGGATGGAGCAGCCACACTAGGTGCCAATTAATGCAGCTTTTCTGAGGCTGCAGTGAAGCCTCATCACCCGCACTGCCAGCCCTGAGGTTTCCCTAAATAGGAATAAAGTAACCGCATGGGCCGGCAGCAGCGGCTTTAATTTTTTTTCGTGGCCTCTGTGGCGCAGGTGCACGTGTGCAAATACAACATGGCCCCTTTAACAGCAATGTTTACATTGCTAAGGACCTGCGCACTGTGCCAAGTAGAGAAATCATGGCTGCCATGGCAATCGAGTGGTCCGCAATGGTACTCAGCCTGCAATGCATGGTCACAGAAGCCTCTGCCATGGTCATGGTCCCTGCTGCAGATGGCTATGGTTCCTGCTGCAGGTGCATTCATGCAAGACTGCAGTGATGACTTGGAGAACCCAGAAGTGAGACCTGGTAGAGCGGGTGCCACAGGATGCATCACACAGTGTACTGCCACCGCTGCCACTCTGAGAGTCTCACACCACTGGTGGATGTTCCCCAGAATCACTGACTGGTGGGATTGGTTCGTCACATACATCTGGTCCGATGGAGGATGTTCTTCCGAATGCCCTATGCCCTCTTCCACAAGATAGTAGAAGTACTGCATCCGCAAATGGAGCGGGCAGACACCATGATGAGGAAGGTCATCCCGGTAGAAAAGAGGGTCGCCATGGCCATCTGGGATCTCGCCCACAGAGCCAGATACAAGCAGGCATTAGATCAGGTTGGGGTTGGCCAAACCACTGTGGGGGAAGTGTTGGTGGAGTTTGCCCTCACCATGGAGAAGCTGCTGCTGTCACAGACAGTGTACCTGGAGGATGCCGCTCAGGTAAGGACAGTAACATACACTTGTCACTTTTCCCTCTTGCGCAGAATGTATCATGACCATACAGTGTGGCTCCTACTGTATAGATTTGGCTGCTAGGTACACCTATTACGTCATGACCTGGCATACAGTGTGGCTCCTACTGTATAGATTCAGCTGCTAGGGCCATTGAACCTGCACAGGTATGTAAAAAATGCCATCAGTTGGCAAATGCTGTGACTTTTTATCATTCATCCTCCGCTTCTCCCCCTTCTTGTCACCCACAGATCATGCAAGAATTCGTTGACCTCGGCTTCACCCAAGTAGTGGGTGCCGTAGATGGGTGCCACTGTCTGATTGTGCCACTCTTGGGGAGGAGGAATGAGTTTGTCAACCAAAAGGACAGCTACTCTGTCGTCCTCCACAGGACATTGGATCATAGAGGACATTTTGTAGATTTGGAATTGGACTGGGCTGGATTGACTCATGATGCTAGGGTGGCAAGGAATTCCATCATCTTTCAGGCCATGGAGGCTGGCATCTACATGCCAAGGAACCCCACCGTCACCCTGAGGGGCCAGCAGATCTGCCCCCTCCTGTTCGCCAACAGCACCTACCCCATGCGGAAATGGCTCATGAAACCCTACCAGGGCACCACCAATGCCAGGCAGAAAGGATTCAACAAGAAGCTGAATCACGACAGGAATGTGGTGGAAAGAGCCTTTGGGAGGCTGAAGGCTCGGTGGAGGTGCCTCACTGCCGCACTAGTCATGGCAGAGGAGAATGTCGTCCTCATCATCACCTCATGTGTCATCCTCCACAACATCTGCGAAACCAAGGGAAGGGTCCTGGATGAGGGAGGGTGCTACAGGCGCCGCTTTGTGCTGCCCACACTGGGGGCATCTGTGGAGGACAATGACCTTGTGAAGTACAGAGAAGGGGAGGCTGTGAGGGAGGCCCTGGCAGAGTTCTCTGAGACCAGGAAGATCTGAAGTATCCCCTCTCCTCCATCTGTGAACCGAGGGCACTACTGTACTATGCCATGATAATAAGCACATGAACACGACATTTCCTATTATCCACACTCTGTGTATGGCTAGCATTTACGTAGGACACTACTGCACTATGCCATGATAATAAGCACCTCAATAAACATCTATTATCCACACTCTCGCTATGGCTAGTATTCATGTTCTTATGCACTTATCCTTGACCATGAGCCTAGGGAGTCACACACAGATACACAGAAACACACACACAAAAGGGCATGGAGGGGTCACCTCACGCCAGATTTCCTGGCAATAGAAAGATACAAAGACCTCTGACCACTTGGAACAGCTCTGCTGGACAGTTTCGTACAGATGCAATGCTGGTAGCAAAAAATAATTTCTTTGCTGCCTGCATTGCCACAGAGTAGACCTTCAAATAGACTGTAGCCCGCGTTCAGTTAGATTCACTCCAAGTCTTCTGCCAACAGTACTCTAGTCTCAGTCTCACTCACTTCATCACCATCAACTCCCTGGATAACCAGGGGGCTGCTTTGGCTATGCTCTGTAGGAGGGGATGCTCAGGAGCGATTGTGTTCATGGCCCTGGCTATTTCCCCATTCCAAAGGTTGGTGAGAACTTCAACAGAATTGCCTGCCAAGGTGACAGGAAACTCCCTAAGAGCCCTCCAGAATCTATCCAGATCCATCAGCCTCTTGGGGCAGACCTTCCTAATTGGTCCCCCATCCCTGCATAGGTTCTACATCCCAGCAAGTCTAAACCTGACCAGATAATGCTCTGTCCATGACAATGGAACTGTGGAAAGGCCCACCACACCAAGATCATCATTAACCCACCCATTAAAGAAAAAAAGGTCCAGAGTGTGCCCAGCAGCATGAGTAGGGCCAGTTACCACTTGGGACAGAGCCATGGTTGTCATGGAGGCCATGAAGTCCTGATCCACTCCTGAAAGAGCAGTCTCAGCATGGATGTTGAAGTCCCCCAGCACTAATAGATAAGGAGACTCCAACACTAACCCTGAGACTACCCTGGCTAGCTCAGGAAGGGAGACTGCTGAGCAATGGGATCGGCAGTACACCAACAGAATCCCTATTCTGTCCCTGCTAGCCACCTTTATGTATACACACCCAAAACCTGTAGACTGGCAAGGGGGCATCTGATCAGGGGAATGGAATCACAATAGACCACTGCAACTCTATCTTCCTGCCCCCCAGGTCTTGCTTGTTGCTGCACAGAGAATTCTGGTGGGCAAAGCTGACAGAGATTAACCCACCCACCTCAGCCTCATCCAACCAGGTTTCTGTTATACATGCCAAGTCAGCTTGTTCTTCCAGGATCAAGTCATGAACGGCAGCTGTTTTCCCATTTAATAACCTGGCATTCAGCAGCAGCAGCTTCAACCCAGGGGGACTGTCACCAAGGCTATCCATACTATTTGGACTGGGAAACAGCTTGGGGACGACAAGCACCCTCTTGCACTCCTCTCTTCCTTGGTGTTTTAATTGTGTCCTCCCTCCATATCTCCCTCTGCTTGAATGATTCCAATGGCTTCTCCCTGACTCTGTACACCCCTTCCCTCCTCATGAAAACATCCTTCCTCTGGCTGACAGGCCAATAACTATTACACAGTCCACTAAACAGACAGGCAAATAATAAGAACAAAAATAATCAAAACAGACAACAACCAGGAAAGGGCCTGGGCCTCACCCTCTGTACCCAACACAAATAAGCTGAATCAGGGCCCCAGTCCCAAAAAGAGAAGGAATCCCATGAGGAAGGCAGAGGTCTGAGCAGCAGTAAAACCAGCAGCTTTTTTCCAGTGCCTCCAGATCAGGGGTAGGCAACCTTTCCCCTTTAAGGGCTGAGGGACTTCTGCTCCCAGAATCCCAGGAGCTATTGGCCAACATGGGACTATTGGCCAACATGGCTGAGGCTTCTGGGAGCTGAAGTCCCTTGACCCTTAAAGGGGAAAGGTTGCCTACCCCTGCTTCAGATAGTCACTGTGGCCCTCCCTCCCTCCCTCTCTGTATCTCCCCCGGTAGGTCATTCCACAGTCTGGCGGCAGCAAACAAAAAAGTCCTCTGGGAAACCATTGCCAGTCTAATCCTAGCCAGTTGGAGCAAACTTTTCCCAGAGGACCTAAGCAAACAGAGTTGATTATATGGGAGAAGGAAATCATAGAATAAGAGAGTTGGAAGAGACCTCAAGGGCCACCAAGTCAGAACCTCCTTCCATGCAGACATACACAATCTAAGCACCCTTGACAGATAGCCATCCAGCCTGTTTTAAAACCTCCAGAGAAGACTTTAGAACATACTGAGGGAGTAACCTGGACCCAGATTATGTAGGGCTTTAAAGGTAATAACCAACACTTTGTGCTTTGCCTGGAAACTAATTGACAGCCAGTGGAGTGATTTTAAGATTGGTGTGATGTGATCACCCCTAGATGAAACTGTAATCAGTGTAGCTGCCATATGCTGAACCAGTTGGAGCTTCCAGACTTGGTACAAAGGTAGCCCAATGTAGAGCACATTGCAGAAGTCCAGCCTTGTGGTTATCAGCATGTGCATTACCATCTTTAGATCCTCTGATTCTAGTAAGGGGCACAGTTGGCATATCAGCTGAAGCTGATAACAGGCAGTCCTGACCTCCTCGATTTTAGCACCTGAAAATAACTGAAACTGCATTTTTAACACTGAAATCTGCTAATAGAATTCCTATTGCCATATACTGTTTTTCAGGTGTTAAAATTATCCACATACATTAACTGCTAAAAGAATGTTTACATATCTCTCAATGCAACAGTTTCCCCACTATAACCATACACGCCATAATTCCTTCCAAATGAGAGAGAAAAAATACCTTTTATGTCGGGGGGGAGGAGACTGTGAATATGTACAGTAGCCTTTTCTTCAGACTAATATTACCTAATATGACCTTTGTAACAAAGTAAGACAATTACGGGCCTCGGCAGATGGCTAATTGAGCCGTCTCCGAGGCCTGGAAGAGGAGGGGCAGCCGCACGCGCGGCGCTCCTTCCTCTTCCTGAGGTCGTCCTCGGAGCTTCTGGCTGTCCGCATGGCCGGCGCTCCGGGGACGACCTCCCGCCGCAGCGACTGGACACGCTGCAGCGGAAAAGGCAGGGAAAGTGCGCCCTACGCTTTTAGGGCGCACTTTCCCTGTCTTATGGAAGGAGCGCTGATTTAGCGCTCCTTCCAGGGTCACTGCAGGAGCGCCTCGGTGCGGCTGCCATGGCCCCGCGGCGCTCCGGACCAGGGCATCCTGGACGCCCTGGTCTGCTGAGGGGGTACATCTCTAAGAAGGATTACAGATCTGCCACAGTTTATCCCATACCGTTTGCTTTGTTAGTTGAATGTCTGTTGCTGTATTTTTCACTGTGCTGTCTGACAAATCACACATAGAACATAAAAGGTCCAAATAGGTGCTTGCTTGTTCCTGCAGGGCTCTGAAATGCTTCACCTAAAAAGAATAAGCAGATGTTCTCATGAAGTCACAGATTATCATACTCTACTGAAAATGTATTTTTATAGAACGGTCCAAAGGCATGGTATCGGAACACAGCATTGTTATGGTAACTATCAAACTGTATTCAGTTAACAAACCAACCAGAAAGTTGCATATATATTTATAAAGCTTTGAATGAAAAATATTAACTAAAGATACTTCAAAAGAGCAGACAAACATTCATACAATCATCCATACTTTTGACTACACAGAGAGATAGTAACATTTCAGATTACATTTAGCTTTTTATGGAATAAGAAATCTGCTTGACTTCCAATGGAGATTGGATTGATAGCTATGTTTGTGCTACATGCAAAAGTTTCAGAGGACATTTATCCAGAGAGAAGCAACAGGATGGAATTCAGGTTCTTACTGCTGAATTAACAACAAGGGATTATTTGTCTAGACTAACTATTCTCCATCTGAACAGATTCATCACTGTCTGCTTTTTCTGAATAATTTCTTAATCCAACTCAATCTTAATAGTATTACAAACTCCAAGAGCAGCTTTTTGATGGACTGCTCTGCAAGATATCCTGATTCATAGAAGAAAATGCTGGCAGACACACATAGAGTCACAGACCTGTATATCTGCTTGCTGTTGTTGTTAACAACCCTCAAGTTGACCAACAGCGACCCTGTGGATGAGATATCTCCAAGACCTCCTGTCCTCCACTGCTCTGCTTATGTCCTGCAAACTCATACCTGTGACCTCCTTAATAGAGTCCATCTATCTAATATGTGGTCTTCCTCTCTTTCTACTTCCCTCCAGCTTTCTTAGCATTATTGTTTTTTTCAATGAGTTGTGCTGTCTCATGATGTGTCCAAAGTATGACAGCCTCAGTTTTGTCATCTTGCCTTCCACTTGGTGGCACAGTGGTTAAATGCCTTGGTGGCACAGTGGTTAAATGCCTGTACTGCAGCCACTCGCTCATAGACCACAAGGTTGAGAGTTCAATTTCAGCCAGGGTTTGGGCTAGTCTCAGGCTTGCATCCTTCTGAGGTCGCTAAAATGAGTACCCAACTGTTGGGGGGCAATGAGCTTACAGTTGTAAACTGCTTAAACATCCCATAGCGCGATATGAAGCGGTATATAAATGAAGCTGCTTTGCTTTGCTTTGCTTCCAGGGAGATTTCTGACCTGATCTGCTCTAGGATCCATTTGTCTTTTTGGCTCTCTATAGAATCCTCAGCACTCTTCTGCAGCACCACATCTGAAATGAATTGTTTTTCTTCCTATCTTGGTTCTTAATTGCCCAGGTCTCACATCTATACATGATAATAGGAAATACAATGGCTTGTATGATGCTAACTTTTGTGCTCAGTTGTGTATCTTTGCATTTTAGGATCTTTTATAGTTCTGTCATAACTGCTCTCCTATTCTTAATCTTCTTCTAATTTCCTGGCCTCAATCTCCATTGCTATCAGTGTTTGATACCAGCTATGGGGACTCTGTTACTATTTCTATTTCTTTATTGTCTAGACTGAATTTGTGTAGATTTCACATTGTCATTATTTTTATTTTCTTTATGTTCAGCAGTAAGCCTGCCTCTGCACTTTCTTCTTTGATTTTCCATCTGTATCTTATCTATATAGCATGTACATTTAGAAAGGCACAATGCATAACATTGAGGATGCAGTTAGATTCCTTCACTATGCATCTATTTCATGCTGAACTCTTGCAAAGATATTTCAAAAGCTCAATACACACCAGACAAAGCTGGAACAAACACAGAAAGATCACACTAGGAAGAATGGAATGAGATTAAAATATGAATGCCTTATATGAACTTTAGACATTATGCACCCAACACTGACCTTTTGCTTAATACCAGTGTTTCTTCACTCTTATACCCCAGCTAAACAGAAAACTTTTGGCTGGAGATGGGCTTGTTTACTTTTTTGTTCTTGCATGGGAGAACAAATTAGATTCAATAATTGTCTCTCACCACAAGAATGTCTTCGAAAAATGTACCATTTTTGAAGACATTCTAGTGGGGAGGAGAAGAAAGCTTCCCCTTAAATTCATCTTTCTTGTTTCACATGACTAGGTAACGGCTGTCCCCTCCCATTGGCATGCCCATGTAAATGCCTGCTGTCTGCTATCAGACAATCTTGCTCACTGCCCCAATCCTGCCAACATCCTAGTAGAAGAGGATGGGAGAAGAGGATGAGTGAAGATTGCCCTTTGCTATGTTCTGATAGCCAGCACACAATGATGCAGGCATTCTCTGGAACCTTCAGTTGTCATCATCCTTCAGCTATTAGAACGGGGTAGGCAACCTTTCCCCTTTAAGGGCTGAGGAACTTCAGCTCCCAGAAACCCAGGAGCTATTGGCCAACATGGCTGAGGCTTCTGGGAGCTGAAGTCCTTCAGCCCTTAAAGAGGAAAGGTTGCCTACCCCTGTATTAGAACATAACAGATGATGATACCCCTTGCTTAGTTGCCTCCAGCCTCCTGCTGCCCACTACCTGTATCAAGTAAAACTGTGAATCTGAGCTAGAAGGGCAGGACTTTAGTACTGAAAATCTGGTTGAAGACTGGGTAGCAGAATAACAAAAGGGACTTCATGATTCTCCCTGTCAAAAGTTACCTGATAGTTAAGAAATCCTTTTTTCATTATTGCCCCTCCCCCCACCCAAAGCCTTTCCTCTCATATTCATATCATTGGGAAATATTCGTATCATTAGCAAGCAATAAATAAATAAATAAATAAATAAATAAATAAATAAAAAGATGTATTTTTGTTTTGAGGACTGGGGCTGGTGGAGGTCAGTGCCAACCTCCAAGGGTTCCAGGCAAACAATGTGGCCCCAGCACCCTAAACTCTGACAGTTTCCTTTATCTGCAGCACATTAACATAACACTGAACATATGTTGAAGTATTTTAGTAGCATAAGCTATTCTCATGGTTAAATATGTTTCAAGTGTTTGTGTACCAACACTGGTATAGTACTAGCCCTGCAAAAAAACATCAACACCAACCCCTCATATGCTGGAAAAACGTGCAGAAAAAAGGGATATGTTTGTGTTAACTGTTCAAATATTATATGTCATTCTCTCTGGCTACTGAACTGTTGGAATTATTTTGCCCTCCTTTCTACACTCTATTTCTTTTGGAAGTGGGAAAAGCCAGTACGTCTTCAATGTGTTGTAATGTCTCAATTTGCCACCTAAACTGTGAATGGGGTGGAAATGTGTAACTTCTAGTATACACCATGGGAAAACAAGGTCCCTTTTGGAATGTTGTCCTTTTATTACTGCTGGGGTACAGTTCTTTTCTTCCATCTCTTTTTAGAGGCTTGACACAGACCTTTTTTTTAGCAGAACCCAAAGCTCTTCTTTTTGTTCACACTCTTAAGAATATTACCAGCATCTCTCAATGATTTACATTATTAATTATGAACATATTTTGGAACTCACATAGATAAGATATTTTGGTACATGAGTCATTTTGATAAAATATTTTTCAGTTGATTGTTTTTACCTGTTTAACAGCATCTACTAAGCTGAATGGTGGACGAGGAATTGGCTTTAACTCTGGCCGAACTGCAGACAGCCAAACTTGACACTGCTGAAGAGTGTCTTGATGGTTAACATGTTTTTGGAGTTCATTCTCCAAACTCTGATACATCTAGAAAGAAATATGAATAAATTATTTAATGTTTCTGCTATCATTCTTAAAACTGGAAATAAAAATGTGCTGCATTTAACAAATTAAACTCAATTATAAACTTCAGGAAAAGTTTTGCTTTTGCAATGCTATTAAGCCAAACACTAAATAATGCTGTTCCCACTATATATTGTTCTACAAATTGTCTTGAAATCAGTTTCAACTACAGAGAAAGAAAACTAGATTTCTTATTAATTTCCCATATGTGTTCTTGAATTATTTTAATCAACTTTTTCTCATACATTGCTCATTTTGTGCCTTATTTACCTGCAAATTCTATGCTTCTGTATTACTTGCTATATACAAGTGGATTGAGACTTACTCTTTGGGCTGTGCTACATATTGCTGAATAGCTGTCCCTTGTTCCCTGGAGCTGGGTTTCTATATTTTGCTTAAATTTTGCTTGAAGATGCTCTGCACACTCACTGATCAAGCAATCTCCCTTGTTTTTAAGGCTGTTTAGGTGATCTTCAAATCCAGCAATTTCATCCATCATTGCCTAAGAAAGCACAATTTAAAAGGCCAAAGTATATTATTGGAAGTATTTTCAATACTTAATACTAAGACATTTATAGAGGCCATTCACACTAGTCAAATAAAGCAGCTTCAAACTTCGTTGAAGGCTAGCTGTTTAGATGACACACAAGGAGAAACCAGGTGGAAAGCAAAATTAAGCCATGTTCTGGTGCTAAAAAGTCTGATACTCCAATTTAACATGGAAAATGCACATAATCACACCAGCATATAAACAGCCTGGTGCCAATACAGGACTGTGGCAAAGCATAAATGCAAAAGTACATCAGGTCATCAGCAATGCAAGGTATGTAATTATAGCATACACAAACCAACGGGGGAGGCATGTATGGGGTGAAGGGGGCATGTATGGAGAGCCCTCCATGGTTGTGCCTTGCCAATGTATCACTGGGCACACCAGCGCATTGATGCATTGTACAGGCTGTGTGTCCCACTTGCAACTGTGTGTCTGATCATACAGGTGGCTGTCCAATGGAATGACATCTGGGTGGGAAGAGGGAGGTAACTGGAGGTAGCTGGTGGTGTGTTTGTGCAATGGTTCACATGCATAGTGAGAAAGTGACAAACAAATAACTGCACACTGCAGACTGATGCCATGTGGTGCAGACAGCCCATGGGTGTTTGGCAGCCTTTGTTATGACCACTGGGAAACTTCCAATGTTGTGGTGTGTATGTATTCCCTTCTATGGCCTTGAATAGACTCAGAACCATGAGCGGCCATGATCCTAGAAGTGACGGGTCATGTACCCAGGGATTCTGAATATCAGATCAAATAGATAGTTTGGGAGCTGCAAGGAAGAATTCACACTTCTAAGACAAGAAGGCTAGGTTATTTACAGAAGGATATTTTGCACCCAAGCAGGAGAGCGCTCACTTACAATCTCATTCCCACCCTTTGAAACCCCTGTCTCGAGTGATCTTTCCCATGTAGATTTGGACCTTTGATGTATCTTTGCCTCAGGCTATTTTTGCCCTATTTAAGGACCTAAATTGCTTTCGTTTCCTTGGACTGGATAGAATTCATGGTGACTCCATGCCACTTTGAATTCTAACTAGTGCTGAGTCACTGCCATTCCTCCCAACACAGTCAAGACCAATACCATACCATTCAATCGGACCACTCGGAGCCACCATGTCAATAGTATCACCATTAGAGAAGAGCCTTTTGTCTCCAATGCTCAACCCTTTATTCCTCAGCTCTTGGGTGTGTGTGTGTGTGTGTGTGTGTGCATGCTTGTTCTTGATGTGCATTTTCCTTGAATAAAATACAATTAATAGAAAAAATTCTGCCTCTGTGAATTCCCTATTCCAGCACCTTAGTATACAGATGGGAAATGATTCTTAGGGACTACTTGTAACTCAGTCTATTAAATGAACTAATTAAAAATTCCCCTAGTTCATAGTTACATCTTGGGAATGGGCTGTGTGGACAGCAGGTTTTTGACCCAATTTCAGAAATGAATAGTTTCCCCCCCAGGATCAAGGCACTTTTTCCTGCCCATCTCTTCCTGCTCATAGACTTTCTTGACATCATGAGTATTTATTTTAAAAAGATTAAATTGTTGATTCATGTGGTCCTCTAAAAACAAACAAACATGGATTCAGATATAATAGTGGACTGTGGTACAAGCCCCAAGTTCATGCAATCCCACTTCCTTCGTTTTTATAAGATAAAAGGAATGAGGAGACTAGAAGCTTAGAAACCCCATCAGAGCACACCTTTCAGAGAAAATTGTCTTTAACACAATTGTGTATGCTTAGGAAAAAACTCATTCACCTTAATGATTTTGACAATAAGTTATGTAGCACCGGGGCTCATCTACATTTGCCAGAATACTCCAGACTGCCCCAAATTTCTGGAAAGCCAAAACAGCAAATGGTACATTTTTAACATGTGGCACAAGGGCTGGAAACCCAGAAGCGGGTCCAGGCACTGTGTAAACAGCCTGGACCTGATTTGGAATTTTGGGGTTGTGTAGTGTAAACAGCATGCAGTCAGCCCAGGGGGAATTTGCCATGTAGAGGTCATGTAGATTAGCCCTAAATCCCACCTTGCACTGCAGTCCCAGCTTGATAGAACATCCCTTTCTTCCCTCCACCAACTCTTTTATGCCACCTGAATACTGGCTATAGAGGGTTTCCTCAGTCCTATAGTGCTGGTTTCGGGGTATGTGCATGCAAAAAGGGCACAATAGAGTAGGCAAGTTGCTGACTCCCATTTGTGCTGAATTTTGCTACTCTTCCAGTCTAAATCCAGCACTGTATATTGCCTAATGGATATCAGACCAGAAATTAACAAAAAATATTTTGCTCATTGTGTAAAATTTAAAACAGCTTATCTGTTCTGATTGTACACAAGACATGGAAGAAACTTCCAGTACCACTGTCTTCCCTTAGTAAAAAACACACAAACAAACAAAAAACTTTAATGGTGAAGAGAGTACTATTTAGTCTACTGATTTAAATTTCAAATGTAAATATGATAAAAAGGGTCATTGGATAGGAGTAGAAACTATATGGAAAGGGAAGACAATTTTAATAGTAGGAGTGTATGCCCCCCAAGAAAACAAAGCAAAATTTTATGAGGATTTAAACAAAAAAAAAAAAAAATAAGTGAATACGATTATGAAAATATTATAATTTTAGGAGACTTTAATGGTGTAATCGAACCTAAATTGGATAGAAAATCTGGAAAAGGAATAGGAGAATCACAAGAGAAATTGCCAAAGACTCTATTTAAAATGATGAAAGATTTAATATTGGTAGATTCATGGAGACATTTATATGATCAAAAAGAAGGTTATACTTTTTATTCAGATAGGCATAAATCCCTGGCAAGAATAGATTTAATTTTGATAAATATAGGGATGACGGATGAAATTGTAGGAATGGAAATATTGCCTAGAACAATCTCGGATCACAATCTGCTAATTTTGGAATTCAAAGAACCTAAGAAAATAAAGCAATGGAGGTTAAATGAGGAATTACTTAAAAATCCGGTAGTAGT
>CM034701.1:314153075-314165884 GCA_020142125.1 Phrynosoma platyrhinos
TATATATATATATATTCCATATTGATATACAATGATAAATTCAAACTGTCCATGAACTATACCTCAAGTTTCTGCATTTTCTTCTCCATGGCTGTTTTATCTACTACATCAGACTTTGTGATGACATTTCTGAATTTTCTGTGTGTAGCTCCAAACCAATCTTTGTAAGTAATGAAAGCAAGTTCAGATTCCTCCATGCTATGAATTTCTTCTTCAAGGAATTTTATTTGTTCCTGCAGGTAAATATGAAACAGGAATAAAATTGGTCAATCACCCATTTCTTAACATTTGAAATATTTATTTATTAAATAGAACAGAGATTGGTGGCAATGCAAAACAATCAAAAAGTTTTTTGGGGAAAATCATCAACTAATAACACAAATACTAAACATTAGCTAGCCCATGAAACCTGAAATATATTTATTAAATATCCTTAGTAATCTAGACAGACCAATGGAAACTAAAAATTGGAAGCTATTACTCTATATGATAACAGCAGCAAGGTTAGTAATAGTTAAAAATTGGAAATCAACTTCAGAACCAGAGATAGAAGACTGGTTATTAAAACTGTATGAAATGTATGAAATGGACATTCTTACCCACATAATAAATGGAAAATCAATAAAAGAAAGATGACTGGAAAAGATTAAACCCACTTTGGAAAAACAAATGGGGAAATAGAGCAATACAATTTATTACATAAAAATATGAAATGTTTGATTAAAAACATAAAACTTAAAATACAGCAATAAACTATAATATAAGCAATATTTATTGATAATTATCGGTACTAGAATTAATACAGCAATCTTACAAAGACAAAGAATCTCCAATAAATGCAAAACAAAGAGGAAATAAGATGAATAAAAAAGAAAAGGAGAAAATAGAAGAGTTGATACAAGAAAATGGAAAATAGAAACATATATACACACATATACATGGAAATTAAAATACTAGTAAACACAAATAAATACTAAATAACTTGACTAGTAGAAAATAAATTTTAGTTAAGAAGGGGAAGTATTAATAGACAGAAACAAAGAGAAGTAGACAAAACAATTAACAATTGATCTCTCTGGTGGGAAAGTCTTGTTTTTTATTTTTAACTCAATTTGCAAAACTTATGACATACTAATTAGGGAGGGAGGGAAAATAAAGAGAGGGAACTGGAAGAAAGAAGGATATAGAGAATGATTAAGGAATATTGAAGGTTTATATTGATTAGTTAAAATTATAATTAGTTTATTGACATATATTTTCATTTTTATATAAGAACTTGAAAAGGAAACAACTTTATTTTCTTTTTACATGTATGTATATATGTTCAAAGCATAATAAAGATATAGATAGATAGATAGATAACCAGAGATTGAGGAAATGCACTTAATTTTTGATTGCTACTAGATTAATTCTTCCCATAAAGAAACAAAATTACAAGCTTATTTATTCTACTTCAAGCACCTGTCATAAGCAAACAAAAAAAAATCAATGTAGCACTTTGTTGTTTTGTTTCTCTGGAAATATAAGAATCTTGGGTTCCTGCTGCATTTTCTTAATACATAGATCCATTTTAGTAATCTAAGTAGTGGGAGGCATGGATGGATATAATCTGCAGAAGTGTTCTCTCTAGGATTCTCTAAGTCTTCCAACACAACTCTATGGCCAATATCTACCAGATGTTCACCACAGAATTTCTCTGGAGGACCTAGAGATAACATATTAATCAAATCTGCAAATCCTCAAATCTGCAAAAGGGAAACAAGTGAATGTGGGATCCAACTGTACAGTGAACAAAATATAAGCTATAGCAAACTCTCTGTATTCCAATGTTGAAACCAAGTTATCCTAAAAATTTGAATTCAGGAAACATAAAGCACAGGACCGAATATGTCAATAACCTATGGAAAAATGGAACAGAGGATATCCACCCAGAACTCACCAGTACATGAAGAATAAGGGCTTGGTATCGAGATGCAAGGTGGGCAGCTTGTCTTCCTGTCCTACTAGAAGTATTACTCTCCTCCAGAATTTGCTGGGCCAACAGCCCTACCTCTTCAACTTCATCTTTATATACTGTTATTTCCTCATGCCATTTCTAAAGGAAAGAAACAACATTTTCAGATAAAATGACAAATGTGGTTTTAAAGATCTTGAAAGGAAAAAAGAAAGTTTGAAACACATTTCTCATTTTTTTAAAAAATTGCAACCATGAGCATGCAGTTTAGATCATAGAATGTTAGACTTTTTATTTAACAAAAAGGGATCTGAAAGACTAAAGCAGAACCTTTTAAAAATTCAAATTAACATACCACAGATAGATATGTAAACATTTCTGTATGAGCAGTTTGTTTGTTTGTTTGTTTATGGTATCATATGGGTCCATACCCTTTATTTGAAGTTTGAATCTCCATTCATTTGCACACAGACATATCCACAATTCATTATCAAACATTTGACTTTGTCATTCAAACACAGCCAAACCCTTGGTCATTGCTTCCTCCACATGCCTCTTTACTCCTACTGAACAACAACAGACAAACCTCTGTTTTTTTGTGTCTCTCACATAATAAATCCTAGTTACTATCTGCACAAGGACAACATTTATGGTAAATAACTCCAGCTTTCCAATATCTGTAAAGTATTGAATTTGATGGTAAACCATAGTTGGCCAGAATCAGCTATGCAAAAATTGACCAGCTAGCCTCACCTTGGTTTCATTGATATATTCCAGGCTTATTTGCAACTACAGTACTAAATACTGGGAGGGATATTTATTGCACATGTGAAAGATATATTTATTTAGGAACATAAAAATGAACAATAAAAATTAAAACAGGTTGAAAAACAAGGTCAACTTTGAAGTGCATTAATTATTAGTTGTTAATACCTAGAATAAGGTAGTCAGCTAGCTGACAGGCATGATAAACAGATTGTTTAGAGTAATTTTAAATCTATTCACATCAAATGGTTATAAATAATCATCATATAACTTTGTCACCTTCATTTGTTGTAGCTGCATCTCCTTTGTGGCTCTGTCAGATTGCCGGCCAGTCCTGATGTATACTTTCCCCTCCAGAGTTTTGATCCATTCATCCACCTTCAGAAATTTATTCTCCATCAGCCTCACTTTGCTTAGGATAGTGTTTAATTGTGTTCTGACCTCAGCAAGCTTGTGTTGATAGACTGTCCAATCCTGACGTACAGACTCTAGTATTCTGTCTTCCAGTTGGGGAATACCCCATGGGACTACTTGCTCCCTAACGTGAAGTGCTGCATTAAGCAATGCCTGTCCTTCAGCACATTCCACTTGTAATACCTAAAAATGCAAGATTCTTGGCATTACTCTGTCATTCATTCATATTAGATATATATACTGAAATATACTACAAACTGGATATGTAAAGAATATTTACAAATTTTCTTGATTGTGATGAGAAAGGATGTTTCAACACACTTAGGCACATTGTTGAAAGAATAGTCAATTGCTACATAATTTTTCAAATGCTTGGACTTTTTTTTGAAAATTTAATTTCCACAAAAAAATAATGATTTGTGTAAAAACAAAACAAAAAAAAAACAAAAAAACCAACCCAAAAGATTTCTGCAAAAACATTCTGGATTTTGTGCAAAATAATGTTTCTTTTTGTGCAAAGGAAATATTCACCCAAAATAATAATCCTGAAACGTGGAAAATATTAAAGAAACAAAAACTATCATAATCTTACTCAGCCAGGAGAAGGGGGAAAAAACTACACTGTTGCATGCATGAACAATATAAGAAAAAATATTGTTACTGGAAACTCATCTGAGGAGAAAATTTAAGCAGCTGCCATCATCCCTTGCCATTTGCTATGCTGCCTGCCTAAATACCCTAAAGGCACCAGATCCCATCTTATCTTGGAAGCTAAAACAGGGTCAGCTCTGGTTAGTACTTGGATGGGGGACCTCCAATGGATATCAGGTGCTGTAGGAAATATTTCAGAGGAAGGAACTGGTAAAATTCTGACCTCTGTCCTGATGTGAACTAACTGCCCATCTGATCTAGCTCCCCTAGACATTGCCACTGTTATTAACTGTTTTTAATTGTTGTTTAGTTATAGGGATTTTATTGTAATTTTATATTGAAGGGAGGGTGAGTCAAAGGGATGGTGGGTTTGGGGATTATTTTCTTGTTATTGTTTCTATAATTGTTTTAATCTTTGCTGTTACCCACCCCCATCCTCAACAAGGAGAGGCGGGATACTACTACTACTAATAACAATAATAATAATCACCTCTGAGTATTTTTTGCCTAAGAAAACCATATAAAATTCATGGGGTTGCCATATATGAATGTGACTTAAAGGCACATAAACAAATAGACACACACACTACAGCTAATAAGAGCTTCAATCCAACAACAACTGGAAGGTCATGTTCCCCACTCCAGCTCTAAATCATCTATATCCAAACACTCTGAAACTGACCAACACATATTAAAATCATTCAAGCCAATTCCCAAATAACCCACAAACATCCATTGATACCAAACAAAATATCATCTGCTACTGTATATTCACAAACCTCCTGGACTTCTTCTCTGTCTTTAGGCCTGAGTATCTCCAGTTTCATATTTAAAGCTGGCAGGAAAGTTGAACAGGGTCATTTCTTTTTGAATATGAGGACACAGTGCATTTTTTGCAATCCCCACTCACCTCAATCATCAATACAAAATATATTTATTCAAATAACTCTACCTGAAGTTCTCGGAGTGTTGCTTCATGTCTTTCCGTATCACCTTCAAGATGAGATAAATAGTGGAGTTTATCCTGTTCTTTTTCTAACCATATTTCCAAGGTCTTCAGGTTCCTTTGATATTCATTATGCAGATGAACCATTTCCTCAGCTTTTGTTATTGCCTCCTGTTATTAGAAATATTACATTACTACTGGGGAAAAGAGTTTCCTTAACACAAACCAAATAGGGTTAACAGATGGATTTCATGAAGGAGTGCTTATATGGTCAAAGAAGATCTAGCAAAATGACAAACATTGTGCATGCAGCTTTGTTTTAGTAAAGTAATTACTACTAAAATTTTACTAGAAGTTTGGTTAAAATCAGCCAGATACACACATGGCCAAAAATCATGTGCAACAATTCCAAAATTTATGAACAAAGAAACAACATTTCTTTCCACACATCCTCTACATGAATCTAGTCAAGGAGAAGGTTTCTTGCATTATCAAATGAAACAATACCATTATCCTGTCTTTGAGAAACTGGTATCTCTCTCGAATGTCCTGAAGTTCCAGTTGAGTTACATAATGTTCAGTCATGCCCATGCTTTTAGCTTCAATAGTCTCCAGCAGCGTACTGTGACTAAACACTTCTTCCTTAAGTAACTGTAGAATACAGATAGGCAACAAGTTAACAACCTAGGTCAGGGGTAGGCAACCTAAGGCCCGGGGGCTGGATGTGCCCCCCCCCAAAGCCTTTGGACCGGCCCCAGGCCGGTCCTGCTGCCACCGCCGCTGCCACCCACCATGATGATATTGATTATTGTGGTTATTACTTGTTCTTGGGGTTTTCTTGGCAAAATATCCACAGGGGGGTTGCCATGGCTTTTCTGGGGCTAAGAGAGTGTGCATGCATATGTTTAATTTTTTAAATTTTTTTAAAAAAATTAAAAAATATATTTATTTATTTATTTATTTATTTATTTATTTTTGGTGCTTCACACACACACACCCCCCCCCCAATTGTCTGAGGGACAGCAACCCGGCCCCTGGCTCAAAAAGGTTGCCTACCCCTGACCTAGGTAATATAGTAAAGTATTCTGGACCAGAGCCTGATCACTTCGGGGGGAGGGGAATGGAAGAATACACTTTATTACTTTATTATGAGGGTGGGTTGGTTCAAGCTGCAACCATATCATGAGGGGAAAGACTCAGGCTAAACTAAAGGTCATGCTTTATTTAAGGAAATTTATTTCCATCTGTCTACCTACCTACTTACTTATGGTTCAGATCTTATAAAATGTATTATAGCTAATAGAAATGTTGGAACAGAACAAGTGTCATCTAAATAGTGAGTTGTTAGTTGATATCCTTCTGTAAAATAAGATCAGTCTGGTTATACACTTAAAATTAGGACTTCTTGTTTGGGAGTGTCAGACTTTTCTGTGTGAAAATGCAGCAGACCAGCATGAAGGAACAGCTGGAGGTCAGGACCATGGAAACTGGGCAGCCCACTCCCGAAGTGGGCCACTGCTGCAGTCCTGAATGGACCATCAGCAGGAGCAGATTAATCTTCTCATAGAAAAGTCCAGGTCCTGCTGCCACGGCACGGCTTCAGAACAGCTTCCGGACACTTTGGGGATGTGCATCATCTGAACAGCACACACCTGAAGCAGCCAAAAGTTGCTTTTTGGGGCCCATCTGTTTTGGGCCACAGTCTCTCAGAAATTACAAAGTACATTTTGTGTGCGTTCAAGGGGGAAAGAGGCCCAGTTGGTAGAAGGGGCAAAGCATCACTATTGTGACTCCCAGCTAACACAGCTCCTGTAGTTACTGTCTGTTTGTAGGCAAACTCACTGTGCTGCTAAGACCTATGAAGACCTACATGGCTTTGACCCAGGCTATTTGATGGATCTGCACGCCTACATGTGCCACTGTGTGTAGAAACATAGCAAGGTTCTATAATTTCACGTGTTTAGAAACTGGGTTGGCCTTCATTCTTTTTTTTTCTGCCTTTGTATGGGACAAATAAGTCTGAAGTGACATTTAATATGACAACAGTTGTATGCATGCCTATATGCATATAAAGGTAGAGGTATTTCCCATTGACAAAGTTGTCAAGTCATGTCCAACCATAGGGGCAGTGCTCATCTCTGCTACTAAGCTGAAGAGCCAGTGTTGTCAGAGACTACTCTGTGATCATGTGGCCAGCATGATTGCATAGAATGCTGCTTACCTTCCCACCATAAGTATAATATATAACACAATATAATACATAATATAATCATCATCATCATCAAGTTAAGAGTGGTTAAGTTCTCACCTGAATACATTTAGTCAGTGTACATGTAAAAGGCTTGCTTTCAGGTTCATTTACTAAAATAAAAGCTGCTTAATATAGTTTAGAAACAGTTTGTTGTAATACTTCACAAAGGTGTTACTGCTAGGAAGAGGATGTAAAATTCCTGGCTGTTTATGCAAAGATACTGTTACTGTTACAGTTTTCAAGGATGGATTTTCCACTAACCTTAGATTTACTAAGTGAAGATGTTTTTTCCCTCAGTTCAGCACGTTGCCTTTCTGAAGCATTCATGATTGCTTCCACTTTGTCCATCCAGCTAGTAAACTGTCGAACATCATCCTGGTAACTTGTCCATTTGGAAAGTGCTCCTTCCAGGTGGCTGAAATTTAAAAGCATGTTTAAATAATGCCAACTAATTTATATAGCTCAAACATGCATGTCCAAAGAACAAGTTAAGATTGTGATGTGCACTTTTAGTGTAACATATACAGGAAGGTCAGTGTGGTTAGCGGTTTGAGTTTTGGACTATGACTCTGGAGACCAGGGTTCAATTCCCATCTTGGCCATTAAACCCAGTGGATGATTTTGGGCAAGTCATACTATTCCAGTTTCAGGGGAAGGCAATGGCAAATCTCATCTGAACAAATCTAGCCAAGAAAATCCTATGAGAGGTTCACCTTAGGGTTGCCATATGTTGGAAATGACTTGAAGGTACACAACAATGCAGGTGATGGAATATGATAGAAATGAGATATAATGAAAATCTGATATAAACTACAGTGAGCCCTTGGTATCCAATGGAATTTGGTTCCAGGATCTCCCATAGATACTAAAAATTCATGGATGCTCAAATCCCATTAAATGTAATGGCATTGTAAAATGGTGTCCCTTCATATAAAATGGCAGAATCAAGGTTTGCATTTTGAAATTTATAATTTTTGAATATTTTCAAGCTATGGATGGTTGAATCCATAGATAGTTGAATCCATGGATATGGAGAGCCAGTTGTATTTGACTTGGCTGATAAAATAGAGAAGTACTGATTCTCATTCCTCTTGTCATGAAAGGAAGAAATACCATTATACAGTAACTATCATGCACTCCCATTACTTATCTCTGTAGTGATCCGTATGAAAAAAAATTATTAAAGGGAGTATTATGGTAAATTTCACTCTTCAATAATTATTCTTAAATAATTATTTATAGGGACAAATAATGTAATCTGATCATAAATATTTATTTAAAGAAATTACAAGACTGAGACTGCTGCCATACTGCAGAATTAATACATTCTTACACAGCGTTAACTGTCATGGCTTCATCCTATTGAATTAAGAGATTTGCAGATTGTTCTAGACACAGAGTTCTCTGACAGAGAAGGCTAAATGTCTCACAAAACAACAAATTCCAAAATTCTATAACATTGAGCCATGACAATTTAAAAGGTGTCAAACTGCATGAATTCTGCAGTGTAGATGCAGCCTATACCAGCAGCAAATTAATTAGAATTTTTGTGTGTGTACCTTTAACTCATTTCTGACTTATGGCAACCCTAAGGTGAACCCATCACAGGGTTTTCTTGGCAATATTTTTCAGAAGGGGGTTCCCTTTGTCTTTCTCTGAGGCTGAGATAACGTGATTCATGTAAGATCACTTCTGAATTAATGTGTTAAGAGTATAAATTTTCAGGATTCTCATCTGGCTTTATTATCTTATTGTTTTGTTCCCCTTTTGGAATCTTGCATCCTGAACCTCATGTGGAGAAAAGTTAAACAAAGGTTGCAAACTGAATCATGAAATTATCCTAAGAACTTACAGACATTGGACTTGCCAAAACCAATACAATATTCAAGGGGAAGACTCAGGTGACTTCTGCAATAGCATTCCAGTGGTTTATAAATTTTAATTAAGATAATAATGGTTCGCTGCTCATTATTTTTATGTTGTGTACATGTAGATTTTATCCATTTCCCTTCAATGCTCAGATCGCTTTTTACCTTTTACAATGAATACAAGCAGACAAAAGGGAAGCCCAAGAGTCTTTAAGTGTTCTTAATTGTTGTTCTATTATAGGCACTCCTTCAAGTGATGTATTTTCCAAAACAGATTCTCCTCTTGTCAGCACCATTTTCATTTGGATTTCCTTTTCTTGTTTTACTGAAAGAAGTCCCTGGAAAACAACCAGATCCTTCCATTTTTATTATAAACATGCATATGTTATTCCACAGAGAAAGAAATCTTTCCACTCTCACCATCCCCCACCCACACAAACATTCTTGATTTTTTAAAAAAACAAAATGAGTATGATTTGTTTGTCCCAGAATTTGATTACAGCAACAATGAACAATATTGATATCCAACACCTTACCAGATTTTCTCTTTAAATATTTGTAAATTGTCTCATTTGATTTTATATATTTATGATGAAGCATATAGAAAAGCAATTTATTTTATGCATGAAAAGTACATGTAAAATACTTTTTTTGATAACATTACAAAAACAAAATGAGATTCTACTCATATACTTAATATGAACAGAAATATTTAGTAAGAAACTTATGAAGCAAGGATTTATTGTGCCCTCTTACTCACCTCAAGCTTTGCCATTCTACTATCAAGGGCATTTTTATCTGCAGTGGGATGGCAATAAGATTCTAGCATCTGAATTGCATCTGCCATCCAGTCCTGAAGCTCTTTCAGATCATGAGAGAACTGTTGATGCTCGGCTACAATTCTGTCCATTCTGGAGACCTTTTCCTTAAATTCATACAGATGTTAACATTACCAACCATTCAGATAATCTACCATTCCACTAGAGTTGAAAAAAACCAGAAAGGGAAATCTCAGAAGGCTACGTTCAGGATGAGTCAAGGGGTAGAAAGTAAGATAGTTCAACTGGACCAAATTCTCTTTTATTTGTTTTCGCTTGAGGTCTACCTGCCAGATATAAAAGTGAAAACTTTCCAGAATTACTGTATACATATTTAACAATTAGTTTATGCACACCACACATATGGTATGCACTCATAATTTATGGCAGACATGCATCCATTTTTTTCTTGTTTTATTTAAACAGAGTGCACATAGTAAGGAACTCAATGTCACAAATATATTTAAAGAGCATGTATGCTTTTCATGAATTATGGAGTACATATATTAATAGCATGCCAAACTTTATCTTCTTGTTTTGCATTGTATTTTAGGACACACTGATGAATCAAGCATAACATCTATTGAAATCACCATAGTCTTCCAAATGGAAAATTATGGTGTTACCTGAACACAGCATTTCTCCTCTATAAGACCATCAATCAGTTTAAAAGACCACAATGTCTTTCACCCAGCCAGTTTTATGTAATAAAGCACCTTTCTGTTTGATGGTTCTAAAAATGTTAAATGTGGTGGGATGATATTTTTTTAATTATGACTCTTAAACTTATTCTTTCTTCATATCACCTGGTCATTTTAGATGGTGTAGCAGTTTCTCCTACAAATTTGTACTATTGTCATGACACAGAATACTGGCCTGGCTATGACTAACATCCACTTTCTAGTCCTAACCAGAGTTCACATATTGAATCAAATAAGTTTATATAAATGTTAACAATTTCCCACAGATTCAATGGATCTACCCTTGTTGGGAGTAGCAACTGAATCTAGGCCTGCATTTCCCTGTATTGGTGTATATGCTCTGTTGCCAGTATGCAAGCTATAACATGCATTGCTAAGTAAACTTGTTTACAACACAAGAAGTTACAACATTTTACATATATAGAACTGCAGAATTTCAGAATGTGGGCTTTCTTTTTTCATTAATGCTGCCACAAAAAGCATGCAGAGATAGGCGCATTACCTTTGCTACATTGCTCAGTGAAAGATATTGAGAAGATAGCTGAGATACTCTGTGCATGAAATTTTTGCTGGCAGCTTGTTCTTCCCAAAGCTGCTGAGCTTTTTCTTTCAGCTTGTTGAGCTGGGATTCATGACACCTTATTTCCTCAAGGACAGACTGTAAAGCATAAGCAGGTCTTTGTTAAGGGTAGATGCAACAAAGCAAGTCAAAAAGAAGGGAAGCAGCAAAGGACATTAAAGGGGTGGCCATCAGTGATAAGGGTTAAGGATAATGGATGCAAAGACTTTTTAGATGATCAGATTAAAATGCAAGAAATGTGCATCTGTTGCTTGTTTGTTGTGCGTTGTGGAAATTAAGACAAGTCTCCCCATGGCAGTGATTCTCTTGAAGACATTTTCTCAGCAAGCACATCTGAATATTTTTGATGGCAAGATGTATAAAACTCTTTCACCTCCATCCCACTATCTTCCCAATTGTAATTCTAAGTGCTGTGTAGAAATGTGACTACATGACTATCAAGGATGCCTATCATCACTCTCCTATTTTTGCAAGTCTGTGAAGTTTGATTAGTGTGATCTCATTTTAACATTATGCTCATAATGACAATGATGATGATGATGATGATCAAACTAAGAACTTACAGTGTAGAAATGTTCAGAATACATGTCTGGCTTTTGTTATTGTTGAAAATGAAAAAAGGCACTTTCCTCCTGATAACAACATTCATTATATGAACTAATTCTTGTTTTTAAATGTTAGAAAAAAGAAAATTGGTAAAGGGTATGTATCTGCTCTACATTGTAAAAGCATCTATTAATACACAATGCTGAAGCATACAAAAATTGGAAGGAATATTATAGTATTCAAAGATTGAGGGACATTTGCAAAACACAAAGGATAAATGTCAGTGCTTTGAATTGATCAGCTGAATTGACCTATCCATGAGATAAGGAAACAAAGCATGAAATCAAGACCGATTAGTGTGGAACCCTAACTAAAGAGAACCAAACTTAAACCCATGTGTTATCATCACCTGTAGCTTTTGCTGTTCTCTCTTTTTAGCTGGGAGGTCATGGAGACGATTACTGGTTTCTTGCACTGTCTTCTGGGTTGCATTTAACCACTCTTGAAGTGGTTCTGCACTAGTTTCAAAGTCTTTCATCTGAACCTTTAAGTTCTAAGAAAATATGAAGAAAAGTCATAAGATGCTTTGCATTATAGATACCCTTAAGAAGAGAAGATGACACAAACCTTTTTTTTTTTGTTGGATCTCCCTCTTTTGACCTGGAATATTCAATCAAGTTCATTATTTGGTAAGCAATTCAAACCACTTTTTCCAATGGATGCTCAAATTCCACACACTCCTGCTTGACTTGCCCAACAGGGCCTTCTATTTGGATACTCAAATGAAACTTTCTTCAAAGATAGTTCAAAAGCATAAGTTAATAAATAAAGTGGCTAGATTACTAAATGTATGGAAAGACACCCCCTGATGAGTCGGGAGGGGTTTCTTGTTGCGCTGTCCATATAAGGACATGAGAGGCCTGATTGGTCAAGTGCACAGGGGTCATAGAGCACCTGCACACTTGGTCCAATCAAGTTGCCTTGTTCTTATTCCAAAGTCTTGTGGTGCCTGTAATCTCCCGAGACTTGGGGCGAGAGTTTGCTCTTTATAGTTCTGCGCTGCCACGTGGCAGCAGCCATTTTAAAGCTGGAATTGAGCAAGTCATATCACTCTGCTCTGTGCTTTGGCTAATTGCTTGGCTTTGGCCTAGAATTTATTGTTGGTTTTTCCTGCATTTGGCTCTTGCTGATTTTGCTCTTCTTCTACAAGCGGGAGTGTTCAGTGAGTCTCACCCTGTGCAATCTGAAAGGCTGAGTAAAGCCTTCAGGCCAGTCCCCTCAGGCCTGCAAGGGCCTCCGCATCTCCAACACTCAG
>CM034701.1:314177162-314191288 GCA_020142125.1 Phrynosoma platyrhinos
CGGCCCAGGGCGTCTGGGAAGCTCTCGTCTGCTTCCCCCCTAACTCTAACTGTCCGCCAACTGTCAGCCTGGGCTTTTTAAATGCTCCCAGCTGGAATCCCATTGACTGGCTCTCAGCTGCCTCCTGATTGGCCAGCTGGACATTCTATTCACCACATCCCCCACGAAAATATATATAAAGAAAATTGTGTAAATAAAATTGTTTATTTCTTTGAGTGATTTCTGGTAATGTAACTACTGCTTCTGTGTGCATGTGCAAAAAAGTTATTTCCAGAGCATCAACGGAATTTGTCCCCATTTGTGTGAAAACCAAATGCGCTTTCTACCCACTTTCTTGCATTAGTAACGTGCTTTTAATGTGTTGTTGTGCTCTCCATGTGAAAATCATTCATGCATTTGTGTGTTTTTCTGGGATGCATACACTTTAACCATTTTCAGGATGGAAGCACATAGGTCCCCATGTGATCAACTGAAAAAATCTGAAAATAGTCCACACTGGCTTCCTATTACTGTTAGCCCTCCACATTTGCAGCTTTGACATTTGAGAATTTGATTTTTCACAGATTTGATTAATATGTTATCTCTAGGAATCTCTAGGTCTTCCAGGGTGACTCTATGGTCAGTGTCTTCCAAATGTTACAATGGAGGACCTAGAGATTCCTAGAAAGAACACTTCTCTAGGCATTTGTAGGACCTTCAACACAATTCTATGGTCAACTTCCAGTGACTGTTAAACATAGAGTTGGGCTGGAGGTTGGAGAGATTCCTAGAAGTACCACACCACTGGAGCCCCTGCCTGCACATCCTCCTGCTTGAGTGTTCCCCTCTGTCCTCCTGCCGCTGTGCCGCTCTTCACAGGTGAAGTCCCATTGTCCCTAATGGACAATGGGACTTGAGCATCCACGGATTTTGGTATCTGTGTGTGTGTCGGAATGGATCCCCCATGTATACTGTGCACTATATCATATTCCACATATTCCACTATATCATATTCCACTAAAATGTATAAAGTGAACTTAAAATATGTTTGATTGGCTTGAGATATTGGCTTTCATTAACAGATAGACTCTTTCCATCTACAGAAGGCTTTGATCCAGAAGAGTCTTTCCATTGGAGGAAGGGAGGCTCAGCTTTTCTCATTCACTGCTTGAGATGGAGCAGCATTTCGGACTTTAAGTGATGTGGATCCATCCAATGGAATCCTAGGATTTGTCATTTTACAAGGCCTTCTATGTCAAAGGTTACTGGTGCCTCACAAAGGGCCTAAGCAGACTGGTGGCATGGGGCCGCCCTGGGAAGGTGCGCCGCGGGACCGAGGCATCCCCACGCCTTGATCCTGTGGCACACCTTTGCCGCCCCTAAAAGGAGTACTAAAATAGCACTCCTTTCACAAGTCAGCGAAAGTGTGCTCCAAAAGCTTGCGGCGCACTTTCGCTGACTTTTCCGCCACAGCGTGTCTGGACGCTGCAGCGGGAGGTTGCCCCCGGAGTGTCGGCCGTGCGGAGGGCTGGCGGCTCCGAGGGCAACCTCGGGAGGAGGAAGGGGTGCCGAGCGTGCAGCTGCCCCTCCCCTTCCTTGCCTCGAGGACAGCTCTATTAGCCATCTGCCGAGGCCTATAGTTACAAATCCCAAGATTCTTTAGCATGGAGCCATGGCAGTTAAATTGGTGGCAAATTGCATTATTTCTACCAGGGAGATGCAACCATTTCTACTCCCTTGTTGGCTTGAGCATTTTGGAACTTGTAGAAAAGCAACATTCCCAAACTCTGTATATAATAAACACTCATCATGCCATATCTAAATGTTTATGGACTAAAAATAACAGTAAAACTACTGCAGAAGAATTACTCACATTGATTTTGGTCAGTTTTTTCTGTAAAGCTGCTGCATCTCCAGATGTATCTGACCAGCGGTGAAGCTCCTCTTTTGCTGAATGTAGCCAGTCTGTAAATTCATGTACTGCATCAAGGTATAGTAAATGGTCCTTGACAATATCTTCTATTCTCCTCATTTTTTCCTGAAATAAAATGAGACTGTATTGAATTACCTTGTTCAAGGAATAGACTGTTCAAGGGATAATTTGTACCAGGTGAAGTTGCAGGCTGGTTTAGGCAGGGAGGGAGAAAGAGCGTTATAAAAGAAACAAAAGTGTGGTGGTGCTAGGAGAAAGAGTAGCAGGTGATGACTGGACAAATAAACTGCTAACCTTGCAAAGCTAGATACCTTTACTAGTAGGTGATAATTAACAGGGATTCTATATGTTTTACCTACACTCTGATTGAAAGAGTCTCACAACTATAACGAGATATATTAGCCCAGGAGTAGGCAACCTTTCCCCTTTAAGAGCCGAGGGACTTCAGCTCCCAGAAGCCTCAGCCATGTTGGCCAATAGTCCCATGTTGGCCAATAGTTCCTGGGATTCTGGGAGCTGAAGTCCCTCGACCCTTAAAGGGGAAAGGTTGCCTATCCCTGTATTAGCCATAGAAATATGCATAGTGAGTTATATATAACTTTGTCCTCCTCACCATGCCTCCTTCCATCACTGCATTACAAAATTAAAAACCTCCTCGGTTCTTCTAGCATTTCCTTATCCAAGAAGAAATTCCAGATGAATTAACTGTATTTCTTCATGGAACTTGTACTCAGATGTTTTGCTTGAAGCCACACTGTATACACCAGGGGTAGGCAACCTTTTTCAGGCGGGGGCCGGTCCGCAGAATAGCTCCCTTCCGGTGGGCCGGGGGGATGGTGGTGTGCACGCTGCTGCCACCGCGCATGCCGCGCCCCTGTTTTGTTTTGCCAAAATGGCGGCCATGACGCGTTTGCACATGCGCAGGAGTACTGCGCATGTGCAAATGCATCACGGCTGCCATTTTGGAAAACAAAATGGCGGGCATGACATGCGTGGCAGCCGAAACTCGCGGCAGCGGTGGTAGGTGGCGGCGGCGGCAGCAGGGGCCGGCGGGGGCTGGTAAGCGCGGGGCTCTGGGCCGGAACTGGCCCATGGGCTGTAGGTTGGCAACCCCTGGTATACACAGTAAACATCTACTAAATTTTGCTTTTCCTTTCTTGAGCACCCCACTCTTTTCCCACTGATCAAAAATTTATCTTATTATTCTAAGATATACACAAATTTCCATTTTGGTAGCTACCATAACTTCTGTCATGATCATCTGGACTAGCTCTAATGATTAAGTGCTGGATTTTGTCATGAGAGATATAGATTAAAACAGTGATGGCAAACCTTTTAGAGACTGAGTGCCCAACTCAGTGGCATTCCTGCATTGGGTGTCACTGGGTGCTGGGGGTGGGTTTTGGGGGGCATGACTTCTGGGAGGGGTGACTTCTGGGGGGGGGTGACTTCTACCTTCTGGGGGTGGGACTTCCAGGGCAAAACCCAAGGCAAACTCTCTCGGCCTCAGGCTAGCAATAGCTAACCCCCTGTGATGAAACGTGCCAAGAAAACTCCATGATAGGGAGTTTCACCTTAGGGTTGCCATAAGTTGGAAATGAATTGAAGGCACCACATATACACAAGTCACACTCTCTCAGCCTCAGAGGATGGCAATGGAAATCCTCTTCTGACAAAGTTTGCCCCATCACCTTAGTGGTGCCAGGAACTGGTATTCAGAAGGGAGGGAGGGTGCTCTGGGCCAATAATTTGGAAGCAACTTGGAGGCACACAACAACAATAACAACAACAACAAACATAATAAAGCACAGAAGACACAATACAATAACAAGAACAAAGAGAGCCAGCAATTTGAGCGTGCAACGCTGGAGACCAGGGCTCAAATCCCATGAAATCCACTGGGAGACCTTAGGCACGTCACACTTTTTTAGCCTTAAAGGAAGGCAATGGCAAATCTCTGCTGAAGAAATCTAATAATAATAATAATAATAATAAATTTTTATTTATAGCTCGCCCTTCTGCGCAGCAATCAGAGTGGGGTACAATAATTTTTAAAACAGAACAAAGTTAAAAACATTCCCTCATCCCATAATCCCACCCTCCCATCCCCTTAAAACAGAATTAAACTAGAGACCAATTAAAAATACAACAATAAAATAAAATAAAAACATCCTAGATAGCATAATGAATCAGAAATAACAAATTAGAAACTCATCTCTTAGCAGACAGTTATTCTGGGAAGGCCTGCTGAAAGAGATCCGTCTTTACTGCTTTCTTAAAAGCAGCAAGAGTGGTAATAAGACGGATCTCATCCAGCAAGACATTCCAAAATCTGGGAGCGGTTACGGAATAGGCCCTCTTGGAGGTCTGGGACAGCCCAGTTTTTAGTGGCTGTAGCAGGTTCCTCCCAGAGGACCGAAGGGCATGGGGAGGATCATACAGGGAGAGGCAGTCCCTAAGATAAGATGGACCCAAGCCATGTAGGGCTTTAAAGGTCAAAACCAACACCTTGTACTGTGCCCGGAAACTAATCGGCAGCCAGTGGAGGGATTTCAGCATGGGTGTTATGTGCTCCCTCCTTGATGTTTCTGTAATTAACCTGGCTGCCATATTCTGCACCAGTTGTAGTTTCTGGGTTAGGCACAAGGGTAGCCCCATGTAGAGTGCATTGCAGTAATCCAGACGTGAGGTTACCAGGGCATGTACCACAGCTTCCAGATCCCTCACATCCAGATAAGGGCGCAGTTGGCGTATCAGCTGAAGCTGATAGCAGGCACTCCTGACCGCCGCATTCACCTGACTGGTCATGTGAAGCGACAAGTCAAGGAGAACCCCCCAAACTGCGAACACAGTCCTTAGAGGAGAATGTGACTCCATCCAGGACTGGAGACTGTATTCCCAGATCTGCTTTTGGGCCTGTAACTGTGAGTACCTCCATTTTGTCGGGATTCAACTTCAATCTGTTTTTCCTCATCCAACCTATTACCGCTCTGAGACAGTCATTAAGAGGAGAGATGCCATCTGAAGTCTGAGATGATTATCTAGTCATGGAGAGAGATATCTGAGTGTCATCAGCGTACTGAAGACACTGAGCTCCATGCCTCCGAATGATCTCACCCAGCGACTTCATGTAGATATTAAACAACATTGGGGACAGGATGGCACCCTGAGGGATGCCACAGTTAAGATCAATTTTAGACGAGCAACTGTCCCCGAGCCTCACCCTTTGAGATCTGCCCGAGAGGAAGGAACGGAACCACTGCAAAGCAGTGCCTCCAATTCCTAACTCTCTCAGGCGATCCAAGAGGATGGCATGATCTATGGTGTCAAAGGCCACTGCGAGATCCAAGAGCACCAACAGGGTCACACTACCTCTGTCGATACTCAGGTGGAGGTCATCGGTCAGAGCAACCATGGCAGTCTCAACTCCATATCCTGTCCTGAATCCGGTTTGAAATGGGTCAAGATAATCAGTTTCATCCAAGACTGCTTGGAGTTGGGAAACAACTGCCCTCTCGATCACCTTGCTCAAAAAAGGGAGCAAGGAGACTGGTCTGTAGTTGTTTCTATCCAGGGGATCCAGGGAAGGCTTTTTCAGGAGTGGCCTAACCGCCCCCTCCTTTAAACAAGATGGTACATTACCTTCCCTGAATGATGCCAAGAAACCTCCATGGATGGCCTCAGAAAACTATAGTTCCCAGAATCCCATAGCAAGCTGTGTATCTTCCATCCAGAAAGAACAAGACTTCCACTCAGAAGGTCTACACATGGCCCCTCCTTGTCACAGCTTGGTTTTCTGGAGAGAACCAAACTGCGGTAAGGAGCCGAGCCAGTCTGTGCATCTCCCCAGCCCTCCTCACCATAACCTGGTTCTCCTGAGGCAAACCGAGCTGCAACAAGGAACCGGACCAAGCATGCATGCCCTCAGAGATGACTTTGTGTGCCAGAGAGGGCACACAATGCACAGGTTTGCCAACAGGATTAAAATCTTCAGTCATCCTACATTCTCTGGCAAACAGTAGGTATTGACTTCTGAATATGTATGGTTAGAAAGCAACTTCTTGTCATGATTCCAGAATTTTAAATTTTTTAAAGACTATCTGCTGCATTATACCACAAAATTTAAGTAGAAGGGGAAAACAAGCCATTTTAAAGAAACTACAGGATGCATAGGTTTCAAACAAAAACTCCTGGAGCCAAGTTGTCACTCTGGGACAGAAAGCTTAAATCAGCTGTTGGTTGGGGGTTTGGGGAGAGCTGGTTTGCTTCTTGGTTCAAGGGTAATCACATACCAAATAATTATATACAGACCCTATATACAGACAATGCATGTCCCCAACATGGCCTGAAGTCAGTCTGCTGCTGCCAAAAGGAGACTGAGGCTACCACAAAAAGGAATCGATTTAAACTGACTTGTGGCAGCATGATTTGAGACCTGCAGCGGCAGCCCACTTTAAGAGCAGGCCATGCGGTCACCATGGTCCTAGCCCAGTAACTGCTGGAGCAGCCAGAGGCCACTACTTCCTGGCTGTTTGCTTTGACCCTCATTTAACTACTGGCATATTCCTTGATCCACAATTTTTTACTTGATAGTCTGGTCTTCTTCTCTTTATCCTCCTTTGAATGGGTTAGATAGACCAATTCTACCTATAGCCTGTCTTCTTGACTTTATTTTGGTCCACCGCTACACAATTGTTAGGAGCTTCCTTTTTTATATCTGTCAATACTTTATGCTTATAAACATGATGTTCACTGAAAGCCTGTATAACCATTAATAGCGAGAGGCACCTATTTTGCTCTGAATTTTAAAGGAGCTATCCAAGATGCTGAACCTATTTGGGGGATTAGGTTCAATATGTAGGATAGCTGTTTTCAAGTTCAGACTAAAACCCAGAGAGGTTTCACTGTCCCACTGACATGGAGTCTACTAGGTCCCATTGCATGTAACCAAGTACAGTGGTTAAAATTAGCATAACATGTTAAAGTTTCAAGACTTCCTTGATTAAAACATATTGTGGGGGGATATATTACCAAAAAATTACCTTGGCCACAGTTGTAATGTCACTGAGTTGTGTCTTCAGCTCCTCTTGAGCATCTTCTCTGAAATAATCATCCTCTGTTTTCTCACGGAGTTCTCTTGCCTTGCCTATAAGCTGTTGCAGATCCTTAGAATGATCTTCTATTTCTGAAACTATAGCTTGGAAATAGTCCAGTTGGGAAAACTTCTCTTTCAGGCCATTTTGGGGGTCCAAAGGCTGTTCCACTTTATGATCTGCTGACTCCAACCATTGGTTCAACTGATTTTTCCTCTCCAGATAGTCATTCCATTGATTAACCACAGACTCCAACAAACTTTCATTAAAGAAACACACAGTGAGATCAAAATGTTACTAACTTTAAGACAGGGGCCAGCTAAGTATGACCTACACATCAGACTAGGGCCAGTTTTGATACGCTCAAGGCTAAATATTGTATATTTTTACCTTTACCTTTCAAACCCCCAGCCATCCTCCAGGGGACATTTTTTTTAATGCATTTTATCTCCACCTGGGAATTTTTTAGTCCAAAACAGGCCTTCATTTCAAACAGGTGGTGACCACGAAATGAATTCTCAGTCATTTTCTATTGTAAAATAGGTTTCTTCAGGTCAAAAGATGGCCCACAGTGACAAAATTTTCCTTCACAGCCTCTATAAGTTATTTGGGAATAAAGAATCTTTTCAAAAATTTTTCCAGATGAGCATGGCAGGAGTGCAGCCATCCAAAGACTTCTTGCAGGGCTAATGTAACCCCCTAACTTCTGACATTTACCCATTCCTGCCTTAAGAAAATTAAATTCAGTACTAATATTGCTGTGGAATGCTTTAGCCCAATTTGACCTCTGCCTCCATCTGCAGGTAGAGAATTGTGGAACCGTTTGATAGAGGACATTTATTAATTCAGAGCAAGAAAATAGGTGATAAGGCTGGTAAGCAATAGCTTCTATCTTTCTTATGGGTTGCCTGCACGTGTGTGTGTGTGTGTGTGTGTGTGTGTGTGTGTGTGTGTGAGTTTCACCCTGTTTCAAGTCTCAGCTGTTTATACAACACACAAGGTTGAAACAGTGTGAAACCTGGATGAAGTTACACTCCGGGGCAAAAAACCAGACCAAAATAAAGGCCTTTGGCACCACTCTAAAGCAGAAAGTGCACATTATTGCACCAGCATATAAACAGCACAATGCAAATGCAGGAAGGTGGGAAGACTCAAGAGGCTTACAGAAGCAGTTTGGAGCATACCCTCTGGTGTTTTTGCTCACCACATGGTGTTTTCTTTTTTTGAGTGTACAGATGCACAAGTGGCCAGATGTACCACCAACCCATCACATCAGTGAGCCGTCACATTCCCCATGAAGTGAAATTACGGCAGGACACCAATAATGCAACTGATGTAATAAATACATTGATGAACTGGCCAGTCCAACAGGGGGGCATGAGATGAAAGGAGGAAAAGGGGGCATGTGTGTGTGGCTTCCATTGTGCTTTGCCAATGTGTCACTGGGCTCACTGAAACACTGCACACATGTTGTATTGCTTGTGCAACTGTGTGGCCAGTCACATGGGGCATCCAATGGGATGGCATTTGGGTAATTGATGGTCACAGGCAGTGTGTTCATGTGGTGGTGCTCATACATAGAGGGGAAGCAAAAATAAATAATTGAGTGATGCAGCTTGACATGGTGCAGACTGTCCAAGGGTGTTTGTCCCACCTTGGGAGTGGGCTGTACAGGCAGTGAGGATTCCAGCTACATTGGAAAAATCTGGGAACAGCCTGGTTTTTCCTTTCCATCTGCTCAGTCCCTCTGTCTCTCCTCCCCTGGCCCTATTATCCATTTGAGAAGAGAAGTGATATACCACTTAGCTGACTGGCCAGCTACCATTTTCCTTGCCGCAATAGCATTCCATAACCCACCTAGCACTGCTGCTGAAAGCCCTTCAGTCTCCCAAAATGGCTTTTCAGAGACATTAAGGAAATGAGACATGTTCTCCCCACCCCACCCCATCCTTTGTTGTTTCGAATCCAAAGAATTAATTCATAATACTACTGAGCATTTTGTTTTCACCATAAAATACCTTTCTAAATTTATGGTCACATTTTTTTTTACTATGCAATAAATCAAAGAGCTTACCTTTGACAGGTCACTGATGTGCTGATAATGCTACTCCAGAGATCTTTTAATGCTTCCAATTGATTCTGTATTTCCTTCTGACCCTCTTCATTGCTGCTTTTAATGGCTTGTTCACCTTTGCCAATAGTCATGTTTAACTTAACCTCCCCTTCACCTTTCATTAAAAGGATCTCCTGAAAATCAAACAAATGTTAAGTTTTCTGTTTTACAATTAAGAAAAAATACCATCTGAACAAATCTTGGGTTGCCATAAGTCAGAAATTACTTGAAAACATACAACAACAACAACAAATCCTTGCAAGAGTGTTGATATATAAATAGTTCAATTTATCTATAGATAGATTAATCTCATCTGTCATTTGGAATTTGACTTTTCTGGTGTCTGCCCTTATTTTCTGATGAATTATGGCTATCCCACCTTTTGTTTCTAGCAGCAACTATCACTTAGGCATGTTATCTTGAAACTGGGCACTGTAAGTTGTATAACAGTGAAAAGGTTGTGGTTTTTTTTTTTTTTGGTGGGTTTTTTCGGGCTGTGTGGCCATGTTCTAGAAGAGTTTCTTTCTGACGTTTCAGAAAGTTTCAGTGAAAAGGTTTCTTATCAATTTTGAGATGGCAATTTCCCAAAGAATTATGTGAGAAACTTCTTCTTAGTTTCTAGGAATCCCCTCATTTGGAATTTTGGCTTGAAATTCATAATTGCCACTTGGATTTCAATCAAAAATACCATCAGATACTGAGGTGTCTGCCATGATTTTCAGATGAGTTATGACTTGCCCCATTTTTGTTTTCAACAATGTCCCCTTTTCTATCAATGCCTTTTGTTTTGAACAAAAACACTCTCTCAGATTTTGAGATATATATAGCATGATGTCCCAAGTAATAGATTCCACAGATAGACAGAGATATTCTTTTTTATTATTACATATGGCTTTGAAACTTATTTTACAAAAGTGATTAATAAGATGATAAGTAAATAAACATAGGGACAAGTAGTTTTGCCTTCATCTCTGCTATTATCCTAGTACCAACGTTCAATCTAATGTAGTATATTTGGATAAGGTTCTGAAACCTCCATTCTTCTACAGCAATCATTCTGAAACAGTCAGTTCAATTACTTTGTTACATTACCTGAATTTGCAAGAGGTGTTTCTCTAGAACAGTTTTGCTCCCAGTGGTACCCTCTACAGATGCCAACTTTTCTTGCACATTCTTCAGCCAGCTCCACATATTCTGTACAGCTTCTTCGAAAGCTTGGTGCTCCTGGAGGGCTGCCTGCGAGGCTTTCAGCTTCTCCTTTACTGCTTTAGTCAGATTCTGATAAGCAGAAAAATGCTGAGAAGCCAGACGGATCTCTCTCCCAGCATTATACCCTTTCTCATTTAGAACTTGAGACTTCTGTGTCAGTTTATCGAAGGATTCTCTGAGGAAAAAAAAAGTTAAAAGGGGAGGGCAACACAGCTGAGTTATAAATTATGCAGCTGTATAGATTAAACTATAATTATGAAAAAAATACCAACAATCAGTATCATTAGGGTAAATTATTTGTGGTTCAGATATGACTGGCAACAATTTACTATAAAGACACATGAGCAAAATTCTAATCATTGTAATGTAAACTGCTGAGCTGGTCTAGTGTTTGAAAAATGTTTCTCAATGTGAGATAGGAGATAGTCTATATCAATTAAGTACTAAGGATGCAATTAGACACAAGTGTAGTAGAATGAAAGTGCTAAACATGAAATCATGCTTTAAACAATGAGTGGACAATCTTCAAGGAATGGTGGTTACTTTTAGATCCAATGAATCCTTTCTTCAGAATTATAAGGAACTTCTAGTAACTTGGCTTAAAAGAGGTAATCCCTCCCAAATGGTCTAAAATTAATCCCCTGAGGCTTTTCAGGGTACAACTTGCTATTTTCTTGGAAAGAAAAGAAATACGAGTAGGGTGGAAATAATAAAAATGGCTTTGGAGCCATATGCAACCCATGGACCACTCTCTGCCCACCCCTGGTTAGACTATAGCATGAAACCTTCCTTGGTGCTTCCAGAAATAATAGAAGCATATTACTGAAGCTGACACATGTTATATGAATAACATGTATAGAGACATTATTTTCCTAATCAAATAAAGCAAACTGCTCTTAACTACCACAAAACTATTTTCACACAAAAATGTACTTTCAATAAAAACTTAATGTTAAGAGTTTAATCTTCTATTGTTGCAAAAATATAAACATATGGAAATCAAACTATTTAGCATCATTGTAGCTATTAGGACATAATAAAAAAAGATAAACTAATAAAGTAATCTGTATACCTTGCAATCAGAATCTCATGCAAAAATGCTTCCACTTTCTTCACCTCATTTTTCTTGTCAGGAATGTGCTGTTTGCTCTCGCCCAAAGCTTCTGTGCTTATTCTTTCCTCCATTTCACGAAGCCACAGACTTCGGTTCTTACACAGATCCTCAAAGCTACAAACAAAACAAATGCATAATTGTTTTTAGATGAATACAGAATTCAATATAAATCTCTTATATAGACTTCATCAGAAAGAAATGTGTAGGGATACAAGTGAGCCACGTACAAAATATTTTTCTGTAGTGATGCGTATGCTAAAAATAATAATCAAGCATCTAAATATGTCACACAAGACCATGAGAATTACAGAGAGAACGTGACTTTCCAAATTTCAAACTGGCACAGTCTATATTTATTAACGTAGCCAAAGGAGAAGTTAGATAACTGAAGGATTGTTCACTAAAACACCATTCATGTGCTTGTTCTGCAATTACTACTGTATTAGAAAGAGATCAGGGCTGTGCTTAGTGGGCCAGCTTCCGCAACTGTGTTCTTGTCCACCCTCCCACGCCCTGTAATCCTTGCACTGTGACGAAATCTGAGGGAAGCCTAGTCTCTTTGGGTAGGCTAAAGATGAAAAGAATAATTGAAAACTTTCAAGAATAGTTGAAAAATGGGTTTCTCAAACCCTAATAAAGAGAATCCTAAATTGATAGGGACTTACTCTGCACAAAATTCTCACTTTTTTAAAAATGCAGAAAACAGCATTCTCTGTGCAGGTAACAATATTTTCTGCATAGAAAAAAAACCACACCTTTCTATATTGAAATCTGAACTGATTTTTTTGTTTTTCTGCACAGAAAGTGCTGTTTTCTTCACAATAATACAATATTAAACTTTAGGCAGCATACGTCCCAAATTGCAATTAGTCTTTGAAAATAATGGAGTTTTCAATGTCCTTCTTAAAGTGAGAAAGAAAATTGCTAAAATGTGTCTTTGCTTCCTTCAAGAAAAAAATTTGCTAAAACCTACATCCCTAATATAGGCCCACTGCCTGATTATGTAGTTGGATTCTCACTAAACAATTATAGCAATTTCATTTCAATTTTAACTGCCATGGTGCTATTCTATGAAAATCTGAAAGTCAACAAAATTAAATAATAATCTGTTAATCGATGAAAAGGAAGTTGGTAAGAAAGAATGGGTGAGAAGTATGTGCAGAGGGTGTGAGTAAAGGCCTTTGCAGACTGCCAGAAATAGTGCACATTAAATTGAGGCACTGCCCTGGCTCAGTGCTAGGGAATCATGGGAACTGTAATTTATTGTGGCACCAGAGCTCTCTGACAGAGCAGGCTCAATGTCTCAGAAAAAAAAATACAATTCCCATGACTCCCTAGCACTAAGCCAGGGCAGTGCCTCAGTTTAATGTGCACTATTTCTGGCAGTCTGCAAAGGTAAGTGACAGAAAGTAAATGAATGTGAGATGGTAAGAGTAAGTAGGTATCATAGAAGTAAGAAAGAGAGGAGGTTGGGAAGATAGATAGAAGAAAGGACAAAGGAGATGTTTGAAGGAGTTTTTGTAGAATGATAAAGGGAAAGAAAGAGGAATGGAAGGATTGAAGAAAGGGAAAAGAAAGAGGTGGAAAACAAAAGTGTGTAGAAAGGGTAGAGGGAAAGAGAATAGGACGACATCTTACACTAGTAATAGCTTTTATGGGAACTCAGTGTTAAGCAATGAACAGTAATAATTTGAATGATATAAAATGAAGAGAATTTATACAATTAATATATATATTATATGTTCATTCCCTTTTCCATATTTTCTTTATATTTTTTTCTCTTTATTGTATTATTTTCATAATTGTTATGTGCCTACTACAAAATTGGAATATGGATGATGTATTATATGTGATGTTGTAGTTTTTTAAATTAATTAATTATTTTTTATATTAAAAAAGAAAATCTGGTGCCTGTTGTTTAAGGAGGTTCATGGGATTCTCTGCTAGCTCTTCTGAATTAAAGAGCTAAAATTCAGTGAGAAATGTCCAAGTATCTTGTATGTGTATGTGCCTTTAAGTCAGCTATCAACTTATGGCAACCTCATGAATTTCACAGGGTTGTTTGGTTTTTTTTGCAAGGAATACTCAGAGGTGGTTTCTGTCAGTTCCTCCCTCTGCAATATAGTCTATAGCACCTGTTATGGCATTCATTGGTGGTCTCCCACTCAAGTACTAGCCAGGGCTGACCCTTCTGAGCTTCCAAGATCAGACAGGATCTGGTGCCTTCAGGGTATCAAACAACAAAACTCAGGATTCTCTAAGTTAGAGCCACTACAGTTAAAGTAGTATCAAACTCCTTACTTCTATAGTTTAGGCACATTCGCAATATTATAGAGAGATTATACCATAGAATATAGTATTATACAGCTGGAAGAGACCACAAGGGCCAACCAGTCCAACCCCTGCCATGTAGGAAGTCAAAATCAAAGGATCTCTAACAGATGACCATCCAGTCTTCCAAAGAAGGAGACTCCACCACACTCTGAGGGAGTGTGTTCCACTTTCGAATAGCTCTCACTGTCAGGAAGTTTCTCCTAA
Organism: Phrynosoma platyrhinos; assembly: GCA_020142125.1. Taxonomy (NCBI): domain Eukaryota; kingdom Metazoa; phylum Chordata; class Lepidosauria; order Squamata; family Phrynosomatidae; genus Phrynosoma; species Phrynosoma platyrhinos. Next base: position 314,191,142 of record CM034701.1, read on the forward strand.
TGTTGAGGTGGAATCTTTTCCTGTAGCTTGCATCCGCTGTTCTGGGTCCTGTTCTCTGGAGCAGCAGAAAACAAGCTAGCTCACTCCTCAATATGACAGTCCTTCAAATATTTAAACATGGCTATCATATCACCTCTTAACCTTCTC
>CM034701.1:314211219-314221649 GCA_020142125.1 Phrynosoma platyrhinos
GCTTTTGCAATGCACCTTCGGCGACTTGTGAAAGGAGCACCAATTTAGTGCCAATTTAGGAGTGGGGATACCTCGGCCCCGCGGCGCAGCTTCCCGGGGCGGCCCACGGCCGCCCATCTGCTTCCCCACTAAAGTCTACTTCCTCAGGTGCATATGGTGGAGTGCAACTGTTTCTGAGTAAATCTCCTAGTTGTATCTTTTATAGTAAAAGAACCAATCTCATTATCAACTGAATTGCCTTCATTTGCAGACTCTCTCCATCTCACCTAACAAAAGTGTGTCAGGAGAAGAAAACAAAGGTCTTTGCATCATTACTAGTGGGATTGGTTGAGTAATTGAGCAGGCAATTCATCTTCTGTTTCCCTGATTTCTCACTAATGAGTTTGTGATGCTTCTTGCTCAAGAAAAGAAGTAGAGAAATGGTTTGGTCCCAGAGTTCAGAGTGTCTTCTAGTTCTATGCCATGGATGAGATGATTTCATAAGAGGCAGACAACAATACAGAATGATGTACTCTAGCCCTACCCACTCCCTGGAATCAGTTATCCTACCACACATAAAGAGGCAGGTACTTCAGTTCATCTCTCAGCATGGAGAATGCCCTCACTGTCTCCAATCTCAGACTGAAAATAAAAATGAGATTTGTGCCTCACTCCACTTGCATGCCCAATAGGGAATGCCCAATTACAGATCCTTTTGCTATTTCTGGTAATGTACTGAAGAGAGCAACTGGATTTCCCCCTGTTCTGCTCATGTTTCCCATTGGGCTTTCCAGTGGGATGGGGAAGAGTTCCACAAAATGGTGAGCATGGAGGTGTGGAGGTGGAAGGAGATCACCAGGACCCCTGATGGGCCAAATCAGACTCCTCCCCTACTCTAGATCATGGAAAATTTTCAATTAGAAATTAGTTTATGAAAGTATTTGTTATTAAAATGCATGCCTTTCAGACTATTTTTTATGAAACATAAAAATTTACCTTGTTGTGATATAAAGCAGGTTGTTGATCAGATGTATTAATCTCAGATGTACTATGTAGTTTACCAAGAAATTGTTTAATCCAGTCTGAAAAACGTTGGAGTAGCTCATCATACTGCTTATGTTCAGCAACCACAGATTGGAGGAAACTTATCCTAGAAGATATATAGGCCATTGTTTTTACCTTGAGTCATTTTATAAATAAATAAATAAAACACCTTGCTTATATCCCAATGAGCCCAGTATATTTGCCTTAATCCCAAGGGTGGGGTGGTGGTGCTGGAAGAGAACTACATCTGAAACAACACTATGCTTGCTTCTAGACATAAGTAGAAACAGACCTATATCATCAAAACGGTAGTCACTGTAAACACTAACAGGAGGTGAAATCCAATGTGGTTCTAGTATGTTGACTTTCTTTTGCTTTGTCTTACAGTCTCCTATGGAAACCAGTTCTGGAGTGTTTCCCAATTTCCTAGCACAGGTCTTAAAACTCCACAAAATTTCATACAAACCTATCAAAAGCAAATACCTGAGTTTCAAAACTCCAACATTTCTGTGCCAAAACCAGCATATTCTGTGAAAAATATACTTGATTTTGCTCCACAACAAGAAACTTGCAATAAAAAAAATTGTATAATGTGAAAAAATCACACAGGAATTAACATTTTATCAATACAAGATTTAAAAATAAAGTCTTTCTTGTCAAAGATGAGCAAATTTGTAAGTGTTCATTTGCACACCTATGCCACAAACATAGTACGCTGCTCAAAATATGTTTTTGCACAATCACATTTTTAATTCAAAATCAACAGTAAATGTGATGATTCCACACAGCAGCGAGAAATTTTATGAAAATGTTCATGCTTGTGTAGAAGAATAAAATAAAGATTTGCATTGCAATATTAACAATTAAATGTATGTCAAATTATTATAGTGACTATTCACAAACAGTGCTCTTGAAAAGTATTTTGGGAACAGACCAATGGAATATAGCATGGCTAGAATGATGGGAGGCACATCCCTCCATTATTTCAGGGAAAAAATGTTCCCTTTCTGCTCAACCAGTCTCAGCTTGTATGGACCCTTTTGCTCAAACTAAAAATATTTTGAACTCCAAAGATATTCCATTTAAATATTTTTTTAAGAAAACATGCTGTAACTGTATGTCTAGACCAGATTTATTGGATTACTGCTCTCTTGTATTGTGAGAAAATGTAATAAATTCCTAGGTTTGGGGCTGGAACAGCAATTAAGACACTAACTCTGAAGATCACAAGGTCAGGAGTTTAAAACCCAAGTGCTGTGTGACTGAGTGAGCTTCTGTCACTTCTCCCAGCTTCTGCCAACCTAGTAGTTTGAAGGCATGTAAAAGCGCAAGTAGATAAACAGGTACCACTTTGGTGGGATGGTAACAGCATTCTGTGCAGTCATGCTGGCCATATGACCCACACAGTCATCTTTGACAGTGCTGGCTTCCTCAGCTTAGTAACAGAGATGAGCACCGCTCACTACAGTCGGACACGACTTGACAATCATGTCACAGAGGAAATCTTTACCTTTACTTTACTTCTGCATTTAGTGATCTATACCTTCTGTTAATTAAGTACTATTACTTAAACACATACCTTTTGCTAACTGTCTGAGGTAGAATGTTCCATCTTCGATCTAGCTCCTCCAAGTCTTTTTTAAATTTTTTCACACTTTCATTAGGATTAGTTTTAATTAGCAATTCATTTAACTGCAACAGACTGGTATATACTGAAGCATGGGATGCAACATCAACTTGTAAATTCTGATGAATAAAAACCAATATGTTAGTGTAAAGAGCTATGACATACTAGTATTTTAACGTTTGCTCAGAACCAAATGGGTCAAAAGAAAACTGAACTAGTTTTACATTCTCAGAAAATCTTAGTATTCAAAATAATATAGAGACATTTGATTCTGCAATGTTTAGTTAGACTGAGGTGGGCACCTCTCAGTTGTTAATGAGCTTCATTGGTCTCTAGATGAGATACCCACAGGTCACCCCACTCCTGAATTTTCTTTCCCTTTTTTTTGCCCCCAAATGCCTTTACAATTGTCCCTTGGGGGTTGGGTGGCATTTTCCCATGTTTTCATGTTTCTCCCCTGTGTTTCCATGTGTGTCTGTGCTTGACTCCTTTCTTCAGTCCCTGACCTCTCTCTGTGGAGCTGGAGAGTCTGCACAGAAGTTCTAGTGAACACAAATAGTAAGTTTCATGAAGTTCAGAAACCTGATAAAACCTGACTGTAGGTAGGGTTCCTATATTTTAAATAGAGTAAAACCATATTAAACAATTTAACAAGTTAAAATAAGACAGCTTAAAAATAAGTTAAAACATTTTAGGAAAATTTAAAACCATGTGCAGATTTAGATGAAATCAATTATTCCCCCAAAGCATTTGTAAAAAGTCATATTTTGTAATGGCACTAGAATGACATTAGCACCGGCACCAATCAGCCATCTAAGTGTTCTGGTTCTGGATACCAGAACCAGTAATAGATTTATCATGAATAAATCCCCATCCCCAAAATTCCATTGGTAGCATGCCCTTCCATGAGATACACATCTGGAATCCTCTCTTTGATGCCAGGACTTTGCTTATCCACAAGTCATTCTAGATACTGTTGTTGTTGTTGTTGTTGTTATTGTTGTTGTTGTTTGCTTTTACTATTTAAGTATTAAACCAGCATGGTGTATTGGTTTGGGTGTTGGACTAACATCCTGGGAGGCCAGGGTTTGATCCTCCATTTGGTCATGGAAACCCACTGGATGACCTCAGTTGAGTCACACACTCTCAGCCCCAGAAAACCCCATGATAGATTTTCCTTAGGATTGCTATAAGTCAGAAACAACTTGAAGGCACTACCACCACCACCAACAACAAAAAATATTCTGAACACTGTAATATTTTAATGTTATGATAAATTTCAGCTGATTCAATTGGTTGTAAAATCTGTGATTTTATAGTTGGTTTTGGTTTCTTTTAAAATATTTTTAGATTTTCCTGAAGCAAAATGTCAACCATGTGGCAATGCAGATGGCCAGGAAAGCATGGCCCAAGGCCACCTAGCCACAAGCAGATCAGGTCTGTGGTGACCGCATGGCCTGCTCTGAAAGTGGGCTGCCACCACCAGACCCAAGCCACATCACCAGGAGCCGGATTATCCCAGCTCCCTTTTGCTCTAGTCTAAAAGACTGGAACGTGGCCTTGGCATGATTTCTGGCTGCATTGGAGACATGCATCATATAAACAGCACACCTCCAATGCAGCTGGGAGCCACTACTTTTGGCCCGTGTGTTTTGGGGTCATGAGATATATTAGACAGACAGACAGACAGACAGACAGACAGACAGACAGACAGACAGACAGACAGACATTGAGTTGCCAACTCAAATAACTTACTTGGACTACTTGAAGTTCACTTTCCAATTTTACTCTGTCAGCAGAAACATACTGTTCTATAGGTTTGGCTGAAGCTTCACATCTCTCTAACCAGGTTAAGAAGGTGGAAAGCTCCTTCTCCAGTCTAGTGAAACAGGGGAAAAGATATAAATTGTTGTCTAATAAAAGCAAAAGTTGTGAGATATCTGCAAGTATTTTCCTTGCCAAATTAAATGCTCACGGTTCTCACCTCTGCCACTGTGCTAGATGAGTCTCCAGTGAGGCCTGTCTATCCTTAGCTTGCTTCATAACACCTTCATGTCTTTGCTGAAGCATTAAAACATCCTGGCTTGCTTTTTCTTTGTTTGTGATCTTACGAGAACCAGAGGACAGAGATGCCAATGTTTGGTTCATTTTTTCTACAACTTGAGACAGATCCTGTTCAATTTTATGACACAAAACAAAACAAAAACAGGAAATAATTAGCATCACCAACTAAATGCCATGACTCTTTCATAGTTCTGTGAAATACAGGACACAGATATCACAAAGCTTTTTTTTGTTTTTGCTGTAACCAAGACAACTGCCTTTTGGGAATATTTCAGCTCAGAATTGCATTTAGCTTTCACTAGGTTAAATTTTCAATCAGATTATTTCTCCCTGTGCATTGTCCTATATGCATAGGCCTTTCCCATCACCTATAGTTCAGTACTAACTGCACTGCTTTTTTATTGAGTGTGTGAGTAAATATAGCAATTTCAGATGGCATACAAACTTAGCTAGAGCATGCCCTGTTTTTAACCAAGCTATATGTGTGGACTACAGGATTTTTTTTCAGTATTGGAACACCATTTGTCATGTCATGCAGATGTGCGAAACAGGCTTACTCCAAGCTAACTTCTGACATGTTGGAATTTCCCTTCACATAATGGCAGGAACATTCACACTTCCACATTGATGGCTTTTTGAGAAAGGCTTCTAAAGGCTGTCTCATGATCAAAATTTTATAAAATTAAGCAGTTTTGGGACCACAGCTCTCAGAATTTCATAGCTGGCATGTTCACTAGCCATATCGGCTGAGGGATTCTGGAATTTTTATTTAAATAAATTTAAATTTTTATTTAAACTTTTCACTTTTCACATGCTGGATTGCAAGGTTGTAGTCTAGATGTTTTTTTAACTCCCTCCCACACACCTCTTTTTGTGAGTCCCGTCACTCACCTCCTTCCTTTACTTACTAAAGCAAATGGAACTTACTAAAGCAAATGGCAGGCTGCTAAGTATAGGAGTATAGTTTTCTAGCACAATTTTTCAGATGGGGATTTCTGGCTAGAGCCCTATTCTGAATAATAGAAATGCCTTTAATAACCAAGTGTAAAACTTTTAAGAAAATATTTACCATAAGATCTTGCAGAACCTTGTAAGTCTCTGCTGATGAAGAGCATGAAGTGTCAAGCTCTGCTAGTTTGGTTTCATATCTGCACAGGTCTTGCTGGAACTAAAGCAGTGAAACATATACACATTTACTTAATTGTACTTACTTGATTGTCTGGAATTTACCTGCATGTAAGGCTGCATAAGACAGAATATCCCAACTGTCTAAAATAATGAACTAAAATCAGTATTTTAAAAACACAGTGGCTGTGTTTGTAAATTAAAATAAACCATAGTTTGTTGTGGCAGGAAGATATTTCAGTGAGTGTCATTTTCACACTCTCACTTTTTATTACCTCCTTTAATAAAGAGCATTAGCATTAGTATTTTATTTGTACCCAACAAACTCTGGTTAATCTTAACTATGAAATAAACAGGTTTAAAACATGGATTAGGAAAATGGTAAGATTCTAAAAAACCAAATTAAGGTTAAATACACTTGAGTTTGGATACAAAACTAAAACTAAACTTCAGTTAATAAAAAAATGAAAGTAAATGCTTTATCATGATGTTAGAACACAGTCAGTGACACTTGCTGTAATGCTGTCCCATCCATTGCTTTAATCATAATTACTTTTAGGACAAAATTTCACCAATGGAGGGTTAAAACTCCTTGTACAAAAAATATTAAATTGTATCAAGGTACTGTAGGAAAGGTAACAGGAATCTTTATGATGATGATGATGATGATGATGATGATGACAGATGTGGAAATGTAAATCTTTACTTTATTCTCAAATGTAAGAATAAAAGACATCAAGAGTTTTGTGTCCTTTTTTCATGTTTCACATTTCAGGATTTTTCTGCAACCATTTCAAGAAACTTTTTTTTCCTCACTGAAACCAGAAGTATGCACAAAGAAGTATTTTACAGAGTAACATATTTGTAAAACTTTCTCCAGAAGTCCCCAAATGTGAAAAATCTCACAGCAGCTGACCCTCTTTTGCAAGAGGACACTTTTGCTGAGAATGGGAATTTTTTAAAAAAATATTCCCTGCACCCCTAGATCTATGTTTAACTGACATTGGAAAGACTTTACATTTGTCTACCTTTCTGAGGTTTTCTTCAAATTTTTGCTGAACTGAGGCCTTTCCTGTGATTGCTCCTTCCAGATGCTGTGCACGATCTTGAAGTTCTTCTGAATACCTTCTGATCTGTGTCAGCTTGGCTTTAATATGTGCTGATTCTCCAGAAGTAAGATACTGTGAAAATGACTGAACATCTTCTTCTAGTTTTGGAATTTCATTGTTCCTGGCATCTATTTCTTTAATCATATCCTAAAATGTAAATAAATTTGCCCATGAAGAACCTATGCTGTACCATGTATTAACGTCCTGCCTCTTAACCAGTCTTTTCCCTATAAATTGCATAGATTTTGTTCTTGGAATCACTGTACACATTACATGGAAGTAATCTTAGCTCTAAAGAGCAATCATAAATAGATGGTGAATCATTCAGACATGGAGTGGCTACACAAATGAGAATACCTCTCATTACAAAACGTAATAATATTATACACATATCATGATACTGAATTATTATTAACTATTTTAACTGATTTTATAGCTTAAGATTATAAATATGTTCTTGATAAAGAAATAATTGACTTTTACTTTTTTCCCTTTGCCTAAAATGTTTTGTAACAAAAAAGTGAGAAAACTTTCAACCTAATTTTTAAATCAATGGTAATTATGTTTCAGTAATATGCACACATGATAAATCACCAGTTTCAGGTTCCTATTTGCAGCATACATTTGGAATCAACTAACATTCTAGTTGCCTATTGTTGCTTATCAGAACCAGTGTTGCTCTGAGAATTACTACTCTCCTCATTCTGCATGGGAACACTGTTCCCCTACCCTATGGGGAAAATAATGTTTGTTACTTATGGGATCAAAATATGTTTCTATTTCTGTGTCAGAGGTAGAGATTATATAAATGTACTCATACACTACATTTCTAGAATGGAACAATTAGTGAGGAATGTAAGTTAATCATACTGAGATCAAAATTGGACTTCTGTCACCCAAATGTTATTGAGATAATTACTACTGGCTAGTTTATATGGATATAGAAATTATCCACTTGTTTTGTTCAGGCAAGTGATTATATCTGACATATAAGACATGCAAAGGATACTGAGAAAGATCCAAGTGATTCTACTTAGTGTTCCACCAAGCAATTCAGATAATCCTATCTGTTTGTTGCCTTAACAAAGTTAAAATCTTCAGAGAATCTCAATGTGCAGTCTGTGTTTTCATTGCAACCACCCCACAACTCATTCTAACTTTCCCTTTCCTTTGCCTACATATTAGGCAGCAGGAATTCTCATTCTTGTTCTCTCCTTTGATATATTTGTGCATATAATGCATGCACATATACGCATGCATGCGTACACAGACACCTGTAGTAAAGAAGAGCTAAGGTTTAACATACAGCCAGGTTATGCACTAATAGCCCCTGTGCTGTTCTACTTGAGAAAAAAAGGATTACAATGAGAAAGGTGAGAAATTTGGATAGTTGGTCTTCTGGGGCTGCATTCAAAACGATCTGCAATTACTTCAGGAAAAACTCTTTACTGCTGAAGATATTTGTGATTGCTACCTTGTGGGCAAATACCTGAATGTGGTAGGAGAAACACTCAGGCTATACATTTCATATAATTAAAATAATCTCATTTAAAAATCAAGGTCTCCATAATTATGCATGCTGATTTTCATATGTCTAGGTTTCATGGCTTTGAAGCTACAGTGAAGACAAACTTGTACACTGTCTGGTATTGACACAAGCTATATTTTCATTAATCAAATAATTTAATATAATAAATTACATATTGTTTTTATATTATCCTATAGGTTAACAAGATAATATGAATAAAATCTTATTGGCAGAATGAAATACACACACATGCACACACACACAGACCGCTTTATTGCCTTCAGATTCTATTTCAGGGGTAGGCAACCTTTCCCCTTTAAGGGCCGAGGGACTTCAGCTCCCAGAATCCCAGGAGCTATTGGCCAGCATGGGACTATTGGCCAACATGGCTGAGGCTTCTGGGAGCTGAAGTCCCTCGGCCCTTAAAGGGGAAAGGTTGCCTACCCCTGTTCTATTTCCTCCCTGCATTGATTCTGTCCTTTTGGCTTTCATACATAAAACCACAACACTTACAGTAAGCAAAAAATCACAAAAATATGTATCTCTTCTTCATGTATGAAAACATTAAAACATAGTTCTACAAATACCTTATCCTATATTTGACAAGACCAACATCACCTGCAGGCCAGACCTTAGTCATTGGGTTGGCTACTCCGTCTTGTAAACAAGTAAAATTTACAAAACATTGTAAAGTTACCTGTTAACAAGCTTCCTCATCTAAAATATACTGAAGGAATGAAATTCATCATTTCTCATTTATAGGATCCATATATTTTAAAGAGAAAAATTGTGACACGTGTATCCTTCAGAACAGATACAGTATTTGCATGTTTTATACAAATATATCTGTATATTCTATAATCAAGAACAAATATCTAAAAACAAAGTTACCCTGACACTCAATAGGAAGAGCAGAAAAATAAAGAGGTTCTTTTCTGTGTGGGGACAACACAGACAGATTTCTAATACAATCTAATGATAACCATCTTCTGTACTTTTCAGAAATCATCTTGGTCCAAAGCTAGAAGACAGATTTGCTTTATATGGAGGGGAGGCGCGCTGGGTTTTGTTTTTGTTTTTGTTTTTCTGTACAAACCAATAACTTCAAGTTAATAAATCTCTATGACGGAATTCTTTACAGTCTCCGCAATAAAATCATATCATCTTGGAGCTCATGTATTTGGGGAAGGCAAAATGCACAAATACACACACGGACACAATCTTTCCTTCACAATTTTTCTTCTTCACAGAACACTGGAAAATTTCCCCATCTCCCAGTGTTGCCTAATGCTGGTAGGGCTGAAAAGGGCCAATCAACTTTATTTGTTGCCTTCTAGTTGTTTCTCCATGGATCAACTAATATTTACCTCAAATTCAAATACAGTTTGGAGATCAACTAGAAATACTTAACTATGCAAGGATCCTTCAATTTTTGTATTATACAGTATTTTAACCTTTAATCTATATTGTCAGCCATCATGGTTCCTATTTTATTTTATTTTATTCTATTCATGTTACATATTTAATTAATGCCTATCTGCCTTCTCAAATGTGCAATCAATACAGCAATGTACTGCATGCACAAAGAAGGAACAAACAAACCATACCATGGCCTGAATCCTCTCGCCAGTACCAACTAAAACAGACCCACGTCATCAATTGGACTTGATTCTATAGGGCCATTGGAGATGGGAATAATAACCAATAGAATTCAGGTCCATATAGTTCCATTCAAATGAGTAAACCAAGTGAACTATTACGCAAGTTCATTATACATTCCCTCGACATAGGAATGTGACCCAGGGAAACAGAAACTAATTAGAATGTGAAGTCTTGAGATTCTGGTTAATTTCTTTTGTATATGTATGTGTATATACCTATAAATGTATAGCATTATATTATTATTGTGAATATCTTATACTTCAATTGTGTTTGTAAGGATTCTGTAATTTAG
>CM034701.1:314221952-314234534 GCA_020142125.1 Phrynosoma platyrhinos
CCCACAAAAAACTATGGATGCCGACCATGAAAGCCTATGACTTCACATCTAAAGATTTGCTATTTAGATTGTATTATAATGTTAACCCATTGTTTTTATTTATAAGAATTACTTCTCATGAATCTTATTCCTCAATTCTTAACCAATAAACATAACTAAAACTCAACTATAGAGGCATACATTTTTTGCAGAAATTGTAATACCCTGGGTCCCAGTTTTCCAGTGTATGAAAAGAAAATGATGATGTTGATGATGCTTTTAAAAAACAACTGCTTCTATGGAAAGCTACATTTTTCAGGGTTATTCTTCCTACTCACATGGAAGAGAATCAAGATTTTTCAGATTTTAAAATTTATTTTACATACACATTTTGGCCACTTTTCTGTAGCTGTCCTTTTGTAATGATTTCAGAAATTCTATCAAAAGTATATTTCACCATCTCCCCCTCTACACATAACACTATTTTTAAAATGGATGTTTTTAATTCAATGGAGTTGCCTCCAGAATTGGAGCAAAGAACGTTGCAAAAGATGAGAAGTTTTGGCTAAAATGTTGTCATTTTTGAGGGCTTGACCACTATTTAAAAGAATTGCATGTCTGAAACATAAGCAAAATATTTAATATAAGGGGTGGGTGAGAGAAGGGAGGAGGGCATGTTCTTATTACTAGGGCACATGTACCCAATCCAGTAAAAATGTTGTCTCCCTCTGGCACTTATCCCATTTGTGTACCAAGTCACTGTAGGATGTGAAAGTCTCAGATCTAGCTCAAGAGTGCAGAAGTGACTTTTTGAGGTTGCCATATTTTTACAGTATTTTAACACACTTATTTATTCTTGGTGAAAGAATTTTTAAAGATAATTCCATCCACACAAATAATTTATCAGTATCTTTAAAGATACATTCTTGGACTACCTCTTTCCAAGCCCATAGGAACTAGATAGGAGCTCTAGGCCAATAGTAACTATGTAGCTTTAAATTGTACACAAAGCATTATAGATTGAAGCCCAAGTGTGTGCGTATTTGAAACAAAATGAGATAGAAATGTTCTTTAAAATCATATGCTTCTTGTTCACATTCAAGAAAAAACTGGACATATTGTGTGCATCTGAGATTTTATTAATGCACGAGAAGTCTATTAAATGATATAAAGAATTCAGAGTATGTAACAAAAGGTCTAACTACTGATACTGTAGTTCCTTTATTATTTCAGCACTACTGGAGAAATAAAGTACACAATTATCTACCATACCAAAATAAAATATTGTAGCCACTTGCCATGATGCATATTACAATATAGAACATTCTACAGTCTTTGAAAACATACCATGATGACACTTTGCAGGAAAAGAATATTAAATACTATGATATACACAATGAAGGGTTGGAGTATATTGTACACATTAGGCATAGGATCCTGCAAAACCAACCATCTTGGTATCTTTGTTTTAATGTGCAACATATCTTTTTTTTTTTTTACAATTAAGCACCTGTGAAATGCCCATTCCTCTCCTTTGCAGCTTTCTAGTGAAGAAAAAAAGAAAGCAGTATTTTAATGTTTAATATAATGTGAACCAGTCACCTTAATTTGGTTGATTTGCACATCCAAGGAAGATGATGATGTTTCCAAGGTATCCAGCTCTTTTTCTTTTTCAGTGATCCAGATGGACAAAGCTTCAAAACTTTTCCCAAACTGATCCCACTTGTTTTTCACCTTTTCCATGGTTTTAATACTAAAATTAACCATATTTAGTAGAAAACATAGTTTGTTACTATGTAACTGTGTCAATTTTCTTACGTCTCCACTTTAAATAAAATGTTTCTATAATAGCATGACTCTTCTTAAAAACCCTATCTGTTGAAAGTCAGATTTTATGAGGGCTATAACACCTCAAGGGCCAGACTAATTAGGTAGCCACATTGACTACCTCAGTGGTGTGGGAATTATACGGTTATTTCCATGTTCTGGAAATGACAACAGTGATGTGGAAGTAGCATATGTACATTATCACTGCAGAATGAGATGTCAGATCATAGCAACTTTCCCATTTCTAAGCCACTTAAAATTCTGAATACCCAAGGATGAGGTCCAGAGTAATTGAAATTAATAAATGTGTTGACAATGACTTTGAAGGTGAGCTTACTCCCTTTCTGTATGTTTCAGGACCAAAGTGTGGAGAAGCAACATTTTTAATATATACACAGGGTTGCATACAGAATATTATGTTAACCTTGTCTACAGTGTGGTCATTTAAAATCCATTGACATCTGTTTCAGATAAGAGAAAAGGAAATGTGCTATAGTTCCAAGTATAGTCAATAAAGAGAGCCAGCATGATATAATGATTTGAGCATTGGACTATAACCCTAAAGACAAGGGCTCAATTACCTGTTTGGTCATGGAAAAGAACTGGGTGACCTTTGGTGAGTCACACTCTCTCTTCACCAGTATATGTAAAAAATGTCTTGAAGGCACACAACAGCAATAGTCATTAATCACTACCTACTTTATATTCTTACATATACTAAGTTACCTCAAATTTATGTGGCAGCTTTAAAATTACACTTACTTGTCTTCTGGATCTTAAGGCTTTGAAGAAAATTTTTAAAGCACATGTGAAATGTAGTGAAATCTCAAATGGGTAAAGGGCTATTGAGCAAGACTTTCAGATCAGATTTCAATACTCAAGAGAGCTCCTTGTTATTGTTCCTCAGTTACAGTTTCATAGCCCTTCCTTCATATTATTTATAATCATCCATACCTATAAATTTGCCACTCCCTCTCATTAGATACACTATTAGGAATAAACATATGTGACATATTTTATTAAGAAAAACCCTACATCATTTTTCTCATGCTTCAACTGTACTGCAAGAGAGGTAGATTTCTTCTCAAAAAATGATGTATGATGTCCCACAGTCAATTTTAATGGCACATTTTGATGGTAGATCTCATTTCACTCTATACATTTCCAAAGGAATATATCTGACTTTTGGTACCACTAATGATATATAGTTTGCACCACATAGTTTATTCATTTTAGCTGTACTGAGACAATTTGGGCACTTTCTGTAATATGGATCAGGCCAATTCATGAGGGCACAAGAAAACATATCACTACACATATGAAGCATATGTCTGTGCAAATATATATTCAAGATATTCAGTCAACCAGCTGAATATTCATGCATATTTTCAAAGTTAATAATGATTGTCTGTACTGAGTTAACAGAGAAACCACATTACATTCAATTAAAAATCTTTGCCAAACATGCACTGAAAAGGAGCATGTCCAGAGTATCTACTTGATTAATTCAGAAGCATACACTCACACAAGTGTTATGAAGATAATGCATCTACTAGTAGTAATGGGGGGGGCACTAAACAATGTACACACTAGAAAGCAGGGATCATATAAGAGAATTATAATATCCCTCTTGAAGTTAAGGAGAAAAAGAGAAAGGAACAGTATGGAAAGACCATGCCATTCAAAGACAACAAACACCTTGGAAAAGTGTTTTTTCCAGATATTAGTATCCTCAAAGGTTGGGAGCGGGAGAAGGAATGGTCAGATTAAGATTTACTCTAAAAGTTATAAAAATCAAGCATGGCCAGATAAACAAATTCAATCTATCTCCATCTCCCTTGCTCTCTTTCCCCTCCTCTCTTGGTGCATATATGTGTCTACAATAATATTTATATGGGTGTAATGTGAAGCCAAAGGATAAAAAGGGAACTAGTTCTTTCTTTGAACTGAGAAATTCACTGAGTAAATTCTGAAATTCTGAAATTACATTGAGCAAGTTAGTAACTGTGAACCTTACATTTTCACTTATAAAATGGGAGTATCACTGACCAATATTATTGTTCAATAATATTCAGATAGACTATGATCTAAATCTGGTGTGATGCTATGGCAATATTGGGAGTTTCACTTCCTACCCCAGCAGCCTTCTCCACTGCTTCAAATCAACACCAAAAAGTTTCCTAGTCTTCTGGAGAAAGTTTTTAAAAGTGTGTAGAGTTTGTGAGGGCACCAGGTGGGAGGGTATATCATGTCCCTCCCAATTACACTCACAAGTACAATGACAGTGTTGCATTCAGGACTCTGAACAAAAAATTGAGTGCTATGTGTAAAGGCTATGAGTGCTTTTAAGCAACCTCCATGATGTAGCCATAATGTAGGGATACCAAAATAGGAAGGCTAGCCATGAACCAAGTCAGCAAATGTGACCTTTATGTTGGAGCTGAAACCTCTCTCCCCAAAATAATGTCTGAAATATGTATATCTAACATTTTGTAAATTAAAACTCAGTATGTGTGTACAAGATTCCATCCCTTCATTTCTATGCTTGCTGCCATGCTGTAATTAAGTATGGATAACTATGGGCCTCGGCAGATGGCTTATTGAGCTGTCTTGGAGGCAGGGAAGAGGAGGGGCAGCCGCACACTCGGCGCCCCTTCCTCTTCCCGAGGTTGCCCTCAGAGGTGCCAGCCCTCCGCACGGCCGGCGCGCCAAGGGCAACCTCCCGCCGCAGCGTCCTCACAAAGACAGGGAAAGTGCGCCCTACGCATTTAGGGCACACTTTCCCTGTCTTCTAAAAGGAGCGCCAATTTGGAGCTCCTTTTAGGGTCGCCGCAGGAGCGCCGCGGTGCGGAGGCTGCGGTCCTGTGGTGCTCCGGACCAGGGCGTCCCCGACACCCTGGTCTGCATCCCCCCTATGTCTTATATCATTTTTAGTTGCAGCAACAGGAAATAAGAACTTGGCTATCGTTTCAGTGAGGGAAAGGCACATTCTGATGTTTGTGTGCACAGAGAAAAAATTGCATTGAAAATATATCTTCAAAAAAATAGGCTATATTTTTGATGCGTCCAGGCACTTTAGAATATGGCACTATTCTTTTATCCTTGTCTGAGTCAAATAATTTACTGTATAATGTTGTGTATTACTGCAACACATTTCTATTACTTCAGTTCTGTTCCCAATTAACATTTTTGCCCTGAAGTTAATTGGCTTAAACACTGATAACTGTATTAATAATTGCTGTTTAACATGGCAATTATAAGGACACTTATATGGATATATATTTAAATAAATGAGAATTTTCCAAGCTTATAATGTGTGGGATTAGGGAGTTTGTCACTGTTTTCTTTACTCACTACAGTAACTGTTTAAAACCCTATGAAGACAGTAGTTTCTAGTGTGTGAGCTACTTTTCCATGAAAATCTGGAGTTTACAACATTTAGCAACTAATAAGACAACAAAAGCTATATTTCCCATGTCAGTGAGGAAATACTATGACTTTGTATGAACATACTCTTCTTCAATGGTAGCTTCCACTTTTTCAAGTTGTTCCTGGATTGACTTTGCTTCCTGCTGAAGGTTTTGCTTGCTCTTCTCACCAAGTTGTATTGCAAAAGACTTCTTGACAAGATTCTCAGCTTCGATAGCCATGGCTACTGTCTGTTTAGAAAGTTCCTATAAAGAACACAATAAATTTAGGCACATTTCCCAATACTATTTTATTAAGAACCAGCCAGCAATAGTTCATTGTTCATCTTCATCAAAAGAAATTTCAGCATCTCTTTCATTACAAAATTACTATTTCAACTATGAAGACACAGGCAGGGAATCATCCACCAGATAATTCATGAACAGTTTACAAAAATATAGTATCTCAATGAGTTGTGAAGTAGGGATTAGTCATTGATTGTGGTAACCACTCTTAATTTAATTGTTCCAGATCTTTAGGACATGATCCCTCTCACTGTGGAAATAGCATCAACTGCACTGAACATTGCCAGATGCTTTGCAGAGTCCAGTTTATACATGCCCTGTATATAGCCCTTCAATACAAGAGCAAGTTGAAAAAGAGAGAAAGGAATATGGAAATTGCACTGGGCTCTCTGTAAAGTCTGATGCATTGTTTTAATTGAGAGAGATGCTCCATACCTGACTGCTGTGCCTGGGTAGAGGAAGCTTGGAAAACAAGGATTCAGATAAGTCTGATGCATTGTTTTAATTGAGAGAGATTAGTCTTGCATCCTTATGTAGGTTGCTAAAATGAGTACCCAGCTTATTGGGGGCAATAAGCTTACACATTGTAAACTGCTTAGGGATGCTTAAGTGCACTGATAAGTGGTATAGAAATGTACTTGCTATTGTTCTCTCTCTCTCTCTCTCTCTCTCTCTCTCTCTCTCTCTCTCTCTATATATATATATATATATGAGAAATTATTATACTACTGTCCTAATCACATTTTTCAAAGCAAATTAAGGTAAATAAGATACCTATGAGAATTTCTTTTTACAAAATGATAAACAAACAAGATTCTAATACAACAGAAAAAGAACCATTAATGATTCAAACACTGTAGCATGGCATGAGTATTATAACATACATACTTTTGTCTTTTCTAGTTCTGAAGACAAACTCTCTAAACTGCTGAAGCTTAAAATGCGTTCAAGGGCAGAACTTGCATGGCTAAGATACTTTACAATTGTTTCTTTGTCTCTTTCAAACTGCTCCCATGTGTTTATTGTAATCTGGAAGAAAGAAGAAAAAGAGTTTATCTGGAAGCTTCTTGTTATATCACTGAAATTTAGAATTTCCTGGTTTCCAGAATAAATTTGTTCTAGTTTGTAATGTTCAGGTGTATCATGAGTAAGTATAAATTTCACACACAAAAGGTCTTGCTCAGAAATATAAAAGGAAGGCCTCTGTGTGTGACATCAACAATTGTATCTTATCTTCAGACAGACAGCCCTACTGTTAAAAGTGTGTGGTAGCTGCCGCAGGTGGCAAACTCTGAGGTTAAAACAACAACAACAAGGCAACAAGCATCAACATAGTGTGGAGGCAAGAGCTGTGCGTGTATAGCATGGCCTCCTTTCTGCCCACTAACTTAGCCTCCCACCCTAATAACAATAATAATAATAAAATGTATTTATATCCCATCCCTCTGAGAACAATCGGGGCGTCTAACAGATGTTAAAAATATACAATCCAATCAAATCCCCAGCACCCTCCCCCCCTTAAAAAAGCATTAAATCCAAAGAGATTAAAACATACAAGTTAAAATGACCCAATGGTCAACAACATTATACAATTATACAAACATGATATGGTGGCATTAATCAATAAATAACCCTATTGTCAGTGTTGATGAGAGATTCAGTTGCATGTTTGGTTATCTACTGACACAGGTATGTTCCTAAGCAGTGCAATCACAGAGCTTTTCTGACCAAATTCTAGAAAGCACTCTGATGTTTATGAGCAGAACCTTAAGGAACCTTAGGGAAAGTCCCTTTAAATACTCTCTGGAAGCCCACCACTGAGCCCAATTGACTAGCAAGAGCTTATCTCAGCCCTGTTTTAACTGCCATTGTGTGCAATATAGGAGAAAAAGTGGACCTCCAAACCATGCTGCTAATTTAGCCAGTGGTATATTCAAGTCTTTCACTTCAAGTCTCAACATCTCAAGTCCTTGCAAGAAACTTTCAAGTCAAATCTCAAGTCAAGTCTCAAGTCTGGGAGCCAACTTTAACAGAAAAAGGAGATGATGGTGGTGGTATGCTTATGCGGGGTGGAGTTTCAGTAACTGAAAATTCAAGATGTTGTGTACAAAGTTAAAACTCAGATGGGAACAGCAAATGTGTTAGGTCACAGGCTTGAGGTGGAAGAATCCTTCTAATGCTTTTCAAAAGCTTTAAAAGGCTCCTCTAATGTGCAGCAGGGACAGGCTGCTGAGTTCACCTCAAGCCCATTGCCTAATATGTTTGCTGTTTCTGGATGAAGCAAGTCAGTCACTAAAAATATACAATAGCTGAGTCAAGTTAGTGCATCATTTATTGATGAGTAGAGTCCAAGTTGTGACGTTAACAATTGTTATTAATATCACAACAAAGCTTTCTCATCTACCAAGGATGATAGAACAGCATGCAAAGGAAAGAAAGTGATGGTGCTGTAGCTACAGCATCTACATTTTTACTAATCCACCCCATGGCTTTGAGGTGACTTGTAACAAAGAGAGTACAATAGAGACAATAAATCCTGGCCTCCATTTGAAATCTCCAAAGTACATCAGACAACTGTATTTATTCCTGTTCCGTATGAGAATCTAGACCTGTATGGCAAAGAATTCAGTTTGTCTGTAAGTGTTTTCCTATGTGTTCTGACCGAGGGAGGGAGACAGAGAAATGGCAACAATCATTTTCAGTGGAAGGGGTAGGGAACTCCTTGGCATGTTTTGTTGACACTACAGAAATAGAAGGTATATGCATGCAGTCTGCATATTGTGCACCCCTGTCATGCCCAGCCTGGCTGAGGACTCAGAGGACAAGGAAGCTGAGCCAGAGCCTCAGTTTGAACCTGAGCCTGAACCTGAGCCTAGCCCTCTTGTTTTGCCCTAAAAGCTGAAGCAGAGTCTGTGGCCTCTAAGGAGGCTCAGCAACCAGGCCTCCCGGCAACAGAGCCTTCAGGCATGGGAGACAGGGAGGAGGACATACCTACCTTCAACCAGAGAAGAGTTGAAAGAATGTGCTGGTGAAAGCACGCTTGATCCTGACCTTCATTGTCTTCTCAGCCTGGACCTTGGACTATCAGACTGCCCAGCCATCTTAACTCTCTGGAACCCCTGACCTTAGACTGCCTAATCATCTTGCCTTTCTGGAACCCTTAACCTTGGACTACTCAACTACTCTATAGTTTGCACCTTGGACTTTGCTTTGTATCTTTTTTGCTTTATACTGCACAAAGCTCAGTGAGCAGTTTCCTTTGTATTTTGTTTGGACTTCGGCTGTCAGCATTCTTGGCCGCTTTCCTGCACAAACCCCAGTCTATGGAGATCCTTTACAAGGTCAAGAATGCAATTGCAACCTCCCTCTTATGTTTTCCAGCAGCTGATGTATAGAAATATACTGACTCTAACATATTTTTAAAATAAATATTTTATCTATTATATTCAATATACTGCTATCCTGATTATAAACCATTGTAGACTTGTCCTCCATTAATCTGTCTAATCATGTTTTAAGATGTTCATGTTAGTTGCCTACACTTTGCCTGTGGAAGTAAATATCATAGTTTAACTATAGTTGAACCTGATTGCTGGATGTGATGATTGGGTGAAAGAAACAATGTAAAAGCCCCCATCTAAATTCTTCCTGTATTTAAAAATACACCTCAGTCTGATGAGAAATCTGTACTTATGACAAGAGATAACTTTCAGAACAGAATACAGAGAAGCAGAATGATTCCCAGCTGGCATGGGGGTCAGGCAAGGCTGCATATTATCACCTTACTTGTTCAACTTTTATGTAGAAAATATTGTATGAAGCACAGGTTTAGACTTAGAAGAAGGAGGAGGAAAGATAGGAGGAAAGAACATCAACAATCTAAGATATGCGGATGACACTACTCTATTAGCAGAAAACATCATGGACTTGGAACAATTAGCAAGGAAGGTCAAAGAAGACGTTGCAATAACATGCTTGTTGCTGAACATAAAGAAAACAAAAATAATGACCATAAATTCAACATAGACAATGAAGAAAGGTAGAAGGCAGTAAAAAGAGAGGAAGACCACACGACTGATGACTAGACTGAATTTGGGAAGTCACGAACCTGAATCTATAAGACCTAAGCAAAGCAGTGGAGGATATCAGGGCTTGGTGATGTCTCTTACACAGAATCGCCATGAGTCAAAGTCAACTCAAGGTTAGCTAACAACAACAGCATGAGAAGACCATGATAAGTATGAAGTGGAAAATATGAAGAGAACACAAATATATTAGTGTTTGACAGACATGAGCAGTGTGGATCTCCTTAGAACAGATCCACTCTGGATGTTAATAGAAGTTTCAAAGGTGATGAATCACTTCCTCCAAACAGATTTAGCATTTGGATATCTCCTTTGAAGTTTGCATTAAAACCTAGGATGGATTTACCAGCCCACTAACATGGAACCCAGCAGCCACCAAGGACAATAATCTTAAAAACATACCTCACTACATTGTTCAAAATAAAACTGAGCAATTAAATATAGAATAATTAACTAAAAATAAGGCAGGTTTTTTTTTTTGTGGGGTTACATAAAGAGTACCAACCTTCAGTTGATTTTCTTCTTTATCCATAGCTTGCTGCACATTTTCTAAAGTACCTTCCAATTTCCACAAATCTTCTTGCCCAGTGGGAGACAGCCCACTTTCCATCTGTAATTGCTTACCTCGAGCAATCTGCTGTTGCACATCTTGCCTTTTTACATGCAGCCTCTTTGTCTTTTGCTAGGAGAAAATATTTGAAGGGATAGCAGTAAATGACAGTGTCATACTGTACGCCATACTACATAAATCTATTATCAGGGATGGGCAAAGCATGGCTTGTGAGCTCATCCAGCGGCATCCAGGGCCATTTTGTGGTCCTCAGACAAACTTTTGTAACATTTTCCAAGACCTTTTTGTCTCAAAATGCTCTAGGGGCCAAGGAAACCCCCCTAACATGGTAAGAATGCACCCATGTCCCTGACAGGGCTCTTGGGGGCAAAATAATTATAATTATAATTATTATAATTATTATTTTGTAGGAGCCCCCCGTTCCATATGAATGAATGAATGCATGTACTTGTTTTTAGAGAACTAGGATCAAAATTTCCCTATTGTACCAAAGAAGAACTAACTGGCAGCCACTCCAAAGCTCACCTAATATGTTACATAGTGCCAGTCCTTCTCACTTCTCTTTACATTGCATAGAGTTATCCTGCTTTGAAATATGCATACCGCTTTGACTCCCATTTGGGAGAAAAAGAGGATATAAATCAGAATAATAAAACAATAAAAGAGGAAAACAACAATAACCATAAAATACACCAGTGGTGTATGAATAACAAAAACCATGATTATAATTTATCATAACCTGGTGACCCTGCACTTGTTCAGTACAACTCTAAAGTATACAATTCAAAATGCACAACACAAGTATCATACATATCAGCAGGAAAAGAGGAGGCCTTTCACAATATGCAGTTACAGTGCTATGATTTCACTCTGACTCTTATGGCAAGATCCCATGGAATCCTAGGATCTGAAGTTTAGGGAGGGGCAGAGAGATTGTTTAAGATTATGATTTAGAGTTCTCAGCCAGAGAGCTCTAGTGCCTCACCAAACTACAAATCCCATGATTCCACAGAATGGAACCATGGTAGCTAAAATGAAATCACAGAACTGTAACTGTGAAAGGGTCTCAACATTAGCTTATTGTAGCAGCCCCAATTCTGTCCTGTGTATTATGAAAATGACCCTAGGAAGCACATTGTTTCTGCTTGTAGTATATGAGAAAGCGAGTGGTGTAAACTTAGAAACCAATATCACAAAGCATAGTTCTATTATTGTAAATCAAGCCACACAAAGAGATGAGGAGACAAAAAATAATTTATGCCTTTCACTGCTGAAAATATAGTTGCTCTGCCTGGTGTCTAAGTGGAGACCCCTGGGCTTTGGACTGGTTGTGGCCCATCAAGTCGAATCTTCTGGACCTGTTATCACCCATCACTGATCAGAGACACAAGGGAATTCAAAAGCTGGGAAGCCCTTGAGTGAAATCAAATGGTGCTTTGCAGCCCAAGAAGATGAGCTCTGCTTTTGAATCTAGCAAACTAAATCAGACAGTTTCAAAAATATACAGATTTCTTCTCCATAAAATAAAAATAGTAATGTTCACAGTATCCCAGTACCTACCTAGAATTTGGTGAAATACTTTTTAAAAAAATATTTCCTCATAAAAGCTGACAAACTAGTGAACATCATGTTGCAACAACCTCAGGTAAGCTCAATCATATAAACCACAGGGTGACCTTGGGCAAGTCACACTTTCTCAGCCTCAGAGGATGTCAATGACAAACTTCCTTTGAAGAAATGTGCCAAGAAAGCCCAATAATAGGCTTGCCTTAGGGTCACCATAAGTCGGGAATGACTTGAAGGCACACAATAATAACAAAAATGTATATGTAAAACTACTTGCTACAAAAAGGAAAAAGAAAAAAAAAGCCTTATTGTGGGCAGCCGTCCTACCTGATGGTATCGAAGGAGTTGCTGTGCCTGCAATAAGCTTTCAACATCTAAAATTTTCTCAATCTCTTCTTGAGCTTCTTTTGAATTTGTGATCAGTTCTACCAAATGTCCTTTCACTTCTTCTGTATACTGGACACAGTCACCAACAGCACCCAGTGTCTTCTCAATCTGTGTTTAGGAGCAACATTGAAACTCTCTGGACACATTCAAAGTCAGGAAACTAATACTATAATTGTTTTAAATAAATTCTGACTGCAGTATAATTCCACATCAACTACTGATATAATCGTATACTCGCTATTTTTGAAATCACCTCAGCCAGTTGGCTTAATTGTGAGGAGAGATGTATAGGATTGCAATGTATTATTTATTTCTTTTTACCACTGAGCAAGCCAAAATGTTTGTCCTTAAGATGTGATCTCATTGTCACTGCAGATACGAACTTCTCTGTTATTTTCCAGTTACATCATAGCCATCAATAAGTTTAAATAAATGTGAATACAGTGGAACCTCT
>CM034701.1:314234634-314255186 GCA_020142125.1 Phrynosoma platyrhinos
GATTCTAAAATTACAGTAGGCCACTGGTATCTCTTGGGGTTTGGGTCCAAAATCTTTGGATGTTCAAGTCCCATTAAATACAATGGCATAATAAAACAATGTCCCTTATATAAAATGAAAAAAAAAATCAAGGTTTGCTTTTAGAAATTTATATTTTAAAAATATTTTCAAGTTGTAGATACTTGAATCAGTGGATAAAAAAATCTGTGGATACAGAGGGCTGACTGTAATTGGAGAACTGGCATTACACTTATGTCTTTTTTTAATGCCTTCTTTTCTTCAGAAATTACTAATCTATACTGGTATATAATCTGCACACTAATAGGGAATGCATACTTCATGTACAGATTCTTGTGTAGCTGAATTAGTACCATTCATGGACAAGTGGGAGATCTCACTAGGTTCGCTCATGGAAGTACAAAAATTAACCCAACATAACTGAACATGGTCACCAAATACTGTGGTTTTTTGGGGGGAGGGATATGAAAATATGAATTGTAGCTTTCTTTACTATTTTGGGAACAAATAGAACTAATCAGGATGGTAGTAGATTAGAGTAATTGGGTTAATGTATGTGAAAAAGTAAAAGAAAGTAAAGAAGCTTCCTCTGAAACCAAAGTGAAGTTATACAGTACCTCTGGCAGTAACGTTAAGATCCTCTTAAAGTCATTAGAAAGTTTAGAAAGCTCATCTTCTTGCTTTTTGTTTTCATCCTTAGAAGAAACCTCAGAAAGGGCAGCAAGCCTAGATTTCAACCAGATGAGTGTTTCTCCTTGCTTGCAAGCTTCTTGCCTGATTTCCTGAAACAGAATCAATAGAAAAGGATCAAAAGCACAAACAAACAACTTTGGCCCACAGTAGCAAATCACCCAGGAAACTATGAGATACCAAGGGCTGCACCACAGTGGCACCAGGTTCCTACACACAAAATGTGCAGACTGAAAAATATGGTAATTCTACACATAGGTGAACTGCAAGTACCTCAACTCAAAAACTCCCAAGTTGCCAGAGATAATTTATAGACAAATATGCAGGAAGGCATACAGATATAGTATTGCCACAAAGTACAGAGGGCACCACCAATTTGGTTGGCTTTAAAAAGGGACTGATAAATTTATGGAACATATCAATGGCCATGGTAGCTAAATATTACATCCGGTATCAATATGTGGCTCTCTGTACCAGTGGCTAAGAAAAAATGAGTGAGAGGATGATATTCCGCTAACATCTTTTTTCTAGGATTTCTTGTAGGATTCCCACAGATATTGGTTGGCCCCTGTGTAGACAGAATGGTGCAATGGGCTGGACTTTTGTCTGATCCAGAATTGCACTACTTACATTTACATGGATACCTCACATTTGTGTCAGAACTTTATTATGTGTTAAGAGGACTTTCATGTCAACTACAATTCCCCACCAGTAAGAGAAGACTAGCAACTTCCCTAAGCAGTTCTGGTGATAAAACTCATGTAAAAATGTGTATAGTAAAGTCAAATGTGAGATGTAAATTGTTTCCCTTGTATTAATGATGGATATTTTTAAAACTGTTATTGCCAATAATAATAAGACACTATAAGCATGTACTTTACAAGAGAACAGAAGTCTATCCACTGCTAAATCTTGCCAATATAATTATTTAAACCACATCTATCTCTCCATGTTTCATAAAGATCATTTTAACAGCTTCTCTCTGCATATTCATGCCTTAAAATCTATCAGATCACTCTCAGAAGCTTTTGGAAATTCTGTTACCTGGTACTAATTCTGTGTATTCTCTTCTTAATTAGTTTTACTTGGTTTTGTACAGGTGGTACTAATTCTCTCACATTTCATTTTTATATAATTGTTTGTATATTTGATCCAGTTCCAAAACATCCGAAACAGAAAGAGGTTTATTTACTTTTATTTTCTACTATCTCAGCTCAGCCTGTTGGCATTAGAACTAAAAAATGTCTTCCTTATCTGAAATAATTCCAAATATACCTCTATTGATGTTTTAAAATGTTTATATTTAGCAGTATCTGTGGCACCATGCTTAATCTTCTTAAGCTGGGACTCCCTTGACGAAATCCAATTTTCTAATTCAGAAAATCTGAAAAAAAAGAACAACATAAAAATGAAATGGACTGTGACAATTATATATAAATTTAATGCAGGGGTGGGTGAAGGTCAGTTAATGGGCCACATGTACTTGCAAGGCTTTTCAAAGGCCTCCCTGCACTCTCAAAAATCTTTTGGAATATTTGTTTATAATGCTCCCTCCAGCCCTCCAGAGGTTCAAGATGCAATTTTATAATGTTTTATTTCCAGGAAGTAAACCAGAAAAATTGCTTTGGGAGGGGGAGGGATTGAAATAGCCCCAGGAGGGTTAGAAAACAAAATAAAATTGTCCTTAGGAGACAACCCATGGGAGGAGGAGTGGGAGAGCCTTCAAGGGCCAGGGTGGAGCAAGGTGGCCATACAGTCCACTGCATTTACCTCCCCATGTTTTAAACAAAGTACTTGTGATTTCACTCTGTAGCAAAATATTTCTAATTGACAACAGTCTTTGCCCTGTTATTCACTTTAAATAGTTTAATATATCAAGTGGATACATATATTTCCAAATCACTCTGATCGCGACCTGTCTAATATTATGTACTTTATCATACTTTTACTACAGCTTCATAAATACCTGTTCTTGTAGTCTTTCCATTTATCTGGGTGGTCCATTAGTTTGGCATAGGTGCTGGAAACTTGGGATTTTAGTTCATTGAGATGTTTTTGGCTACTTTCAGAGATTTTCTTAAGTGGATCCCATTCTGGTAATTTCAGGCATAGTTCTTTGATCAGATGTAATCTTTTCTCACATAGTTGTAACGGGCCATTATCACCAAAGAACAACTGAGGGCACAAAAAAAGGAATACTTGCTAACTCCAGTGACATGGATGGAGTACAATTACATCCAAAGTGTCCATGTGCACTTATAAAAGGTAAACCTGACACAAATAACCTTAACATTGTCATGTTTAGATAATGTTCAATGACAATTTAAAGTCCAAGAAATTAAGGATAGAACACTAAGAACTGCAGTGCTTTGTAGGATTGATTGTTCTTCCATGTTAACATGCATAGAACTGCACTGTGACTCTAGCAACATTTAAGGCTAGTGAAAATCAAGTGAAAATGTATATGAGGACTAGCTGGATTTGTGCTCAGTATATGACCGTATATACAGTGAGTTCAAAAATCAACCCATA
Source organism: Phrynosoma platyrhinos (assembly GCA_020142125.1). Classification (NCBI taxonomy): domain Eukaryota; kingdom Metazoa; phylum Chordata; class Lepidosauria; order Squamata; family Phrynosomatidae; genus Phrynosoma; species Phrynosoma platyrhinos. Next base: position 314,237,875 of record CM034701.1, read on the forward strand.
TTTGTTATGCAAGTCTATGTAAGGCTTGCATGGATATTTCATTTAAAATGACTTTTTTGCAATACTTACTATCATTATGATTACTATTGAGATTATATATGTAATGTTGTATAAGAGTTCAAGCCACCTAATAGACAGTTCCCATACTGTGATTACTGTCCAGACATTAGCATCATCAGTGCAATTTCCAACACAAGCTGAAGAATTCCTTCCTCTCATTTACCAATACACTTATCCTAGAAGTTCCTGTTGCACTTGTTGCATGACAAAATGTATGTACTGTAACTTTTTTCTCTACTTGAAATCATTTTGCACAGTACTTCATCTTCAAGGTGCAAGGGTATATGCATGTGAATGAATCACTATCAACATCCACTATATTTCAGGCTTACCTTGTGTTCCCTAATTATTTTCTCACTGCTCTCCTTGGACATCAGATCTTGCTGACGAGCTAGTTCTGTGTGACATTCTTGCACTGATTCTAGGAATTTGTTCTTCTCCACTTCTATCTTTAAGCGAAGCAAATGGTATGGGGCTTCTGACTGGAGATCCTATATTCCAGAAACAGTGGGAGCAGGGGAGCCAATGAACAAGAAACTCAGGGAGCAATTATTTTAGAATAATTTGTCCAGAGTAGGAAAAGTAACAGGAAGCTTATTATATGAATTAATGGAGGCAAAGGTAGCTTCTTATTCCTATCTAAACATGGGATATTCTAGATATTAATATAATACCAGGATCCAATGAGATAATTCTGCTAATGGAGCAGCCAGAGGAAAAGAATTTGACTAGAGGTTTTGAAGTTTTATTTGAAATGCATAACTGTACAACTGGTATCTGGAGGGTGTATAAAGATGTTCACCAATTAAAATAATTATGTGAAATATAATTCTGTTGGGCCAGTTTATTATACAGAATAAATGTTAACTATTCTCTTGATCACCTTATTCATTAAGGACTAAACTATTTGCATCAATTGCTTAATATAAGGTTGTTATGCAAGGTGCAGTATAAAAACAAAAACAATATGTACAATGTGTAACACAAGGATTTTTCATTTTGCCTGTTCCAAGTATGAGAATAATAACTGGACAAAGAGGCCACCAGCTTGGCCAGAATGGGTTTTGTAGCTACAGCATGTAACTTCTGCCCTGATATCAGTGGAAACACTAACCTTCCATTGCTTATGTAGTTTCCTAACAGCTTCCTGAAGAGTGTGCTGTTCTTGCTCAGGAAGGATGTCTGTAAGTTCATCACAAGCTTTCAGGAAAGCATTTAGCACTCTCTGGTCCAACTGACTGAAAAACTCCTGATTTTGAAAGATAATGCAAATATTCATAAGGTTAATTCTGTTGCCCAGGAAACCACAAGGTTTGTTTCTAAATCTTACACTCTGACCTAAAGCAGTCTGTAGCTTTTCAAGCTGCTTTTACTAATGGCATCGTGGTCAGCTTTTTTCTAAACCTGAACTTAGCCCATATTCTCTGATCCAATATGTGCTACTTTCAAATGCAGCTAGCCAATACATTCTTGTTTACTCAAAAGTAAGCACAGAAGACCAGATTGGGACCCTAGTTTTTTTGGGGGGGTGTCCGATTTAACCTTTTTCCTGATTGTATATCCATCTTATTCTCATAGGTCCAAAACACACTGCAGAAATAATCCAGTTTGAGACTGCTTTAACTGTCCTGGTTCAGTGCTAGGGAATCCTGGCAATTGTAGTTTATTGTGGCACCAGAGCTCTCTAACAGAGAAGGCTAAATGTCTCACAAAACTACAGTTCCCAGGACTCCCTAGCATTGAGCCATGGCATTTAAAGCAGTCTCAAACTAGATTATTTTTACAGTGTGTTTTGGGCCATACTTTGCATAGGAAAAAACACTGGATCAAAGAATGGCTTTTCTTATCTGGATTGGGTCATCTGGATTGGGTCATCTGTCTTTCTTATAAGAAACAAACCACTAACTTAACAGAATGCTACATAATAAAGGTAACTGAAGTCTTTCCCATTGTCAACATATTTATCCTTTAAAAGCCAGATTTATTCTTAAGCAAGAATACTGAATTGGAAAATTTACATTGTATTTGGTAAGGGTCATAACCAAGGGATGAATTGCATTAATTGTACTATGATCTCCAGATGCTAAATTAGACCACAGTCCATTACAACACATGTAACCACAGAAGATGCTAATCATAGCCCCTTTGCCACTCTTTCCTCAATAATCAGAGATCATAATACACCAGAATTTACTCAGAATGGGAAGCTAGTGAGTATTTCTCACATTCTTTTTTTGTGTCTCTCCTCTTACAGGCAGCAAGAGAAAGAGGTGGGTAGATATAGAAACACACCATAGAAGTGAATACTGAATTCTTATAGTAGAGATGGCACATAGCCAGGGGTGCACCTACAAATAAGGATTCTGATCACCATTTCCCAACGAAATTATCTTTCAAACTCCAAATTTCTAGCACTGGAGAGAATGAGAATTTATACCTGGAACTCTTTTATTTCTTGTGTTCACATTCCCTTGGTAACTTTGGCTGCCCTTTTTCTTTGCTTCCCAACTATGTTTTGAAATGGTCAACTGAAGTTTTGAATGAATGAAATGCTAGAAATTTGGGGACTAAAGGAAAGTTTTATTGGGAACAGACTTATTATTTGAGAGAAGCAATGCTTTCATCCCACTCACCCCCCCCCCCCATAGCTACACCTCTGTACATGGAAACCCACTGAGTCATATTCCAAATTAAGTCACTGGCACAGTTCAGTCTGCAGAGGAAAAAGGAGATTGTGCAGTAGCAGGGTTCCCCCCCCCCTTTTAAATATTTGAGGAATGTTTGCAGAAAACTCAACACATCAACTTCAATGTAGCTTTATTACAGTACTGGTTGGAGCAATTACTAAAATTCTCTGTCAAAAAATTATGGATGAGGTCTTACAATATTTTGAAAAGGTCTACTAAAATCACATCTCATGTCAGAAAGAACACAATAGCAACTGCTAGCAATCATTGGACGGACCCCTCTAATATTGTTTTTCAAGATCTGAGGAGTTGTACTTACGGTATGTTTCTGGAGAAGTTCTTCAGGATTGCCCCTTTCCTTTAGACAGCAATGGGCCACCTGAAGAACATTTTCTAATTCTGTTCTAGATTCTTCAAATTTCTTCATCAAACGACTATTTGCTTCAACAGTTTTCTTCCAGTCATCAATCTTCTTGGACATATTCTTATTTTAAAAGTGAAAACAGAGAAAGATAATTACCTAACACTTCTACTGCATGTTATAATATAAAGCACTCCAAAAAGAAAGTGACAAAAGTAATAGACATTGGCTTATTCAAGCATTTCTTTCAGGTGACGTTTTGAAACAATCTGAATTTTGGGGTGCTCTAACTGGAAAACAAACTGAAAATTAGATCTTTTCTATTATAATAACTACAGTACCTAAAACTCACATTTGAAAACTAGAATTTATTTTTTTTATTTTATTTTTTTGCATAAGACGAAGGGGTAAAACAGGCCACCTTGAAGAAGCGGCTTAAAGCCACCCCTTTGAGTGCTGGATCAGGGCTGTGGCAACTGCATGTCGCAGCCCCGATCTGGCTATTTGCTAGCTCAAAAGGAAGCAGCAGAAAGCCACTACTTTTTGAGCCAACAGAAAAAAAAGGCTTTTCCACACTGCAGCTTTTTGGCATTTCTGAGGCGCAGCGCGTGTAAATGCTGTGCTGCTAGAACACTATGACACTGCCCACTTTGTGGTCAGTTGGGAGGCATGACGCTGGCTTGGCGGAGGCTTCAGAGCATGCATCATGCATATGCCACACACCCCATGCCACCTTGAAGTTGGCATATTGTGCCAGTCTGTTTTGGACGAAAGTGAAATAAGTCTCTGGTGAATAACTAATATTGTTTTGTTTTGTTTTAAAAGGAATTATTGGGGGAAGAAAGAGTACAGATTTAGAACAGAAACTATACATATCAAATGATGAAGCACCCTCCCTTTGCTCTGTACCACTTGTCCAATTCCACTTTTCTTTTCCTGATGCAGCAGCTTGTCTTCAAACATTGCACTCCTACCACTGTTTTCTCTACTTTATCACAGCCTCATAAAGAGTTTCTTCTTTGAAAGAAAACAGTGTTGTCGTTATATTTCCTGCACTTAAATCTGACATGCATTTAATTGCAGGTGCTTTTCACTTGTTCCTGTGTGCATTGTATTCATTAATTCAGGGCATTAGGTTGTTTTCAATGAACTGTCCAAACATTCCACAAATATTTTTTGTTCAGATAAGATGCTGCCTTATCACTGAGTCAGTTTTTTCTTTCTCTTCTGCCATCTGAGATGGTAGCATAATTCTCTCAAGCCAGAAATGGTCCAAAATGTATTATCACTCCTCTCAACAAATTACCTGAAAAGCAGCTTGAATTTCTTTGACTTTCTTCTGAAGAACTGATAGACTGAAGTGATGTAAAACTTTACTTGAAGCCAACAATTTTGTAATGCTCTGGCTATTTCTTTCAATTAGTGACAAAGCTTTCTTGCAATTTTCTTGGTAAGCTACAAGATCCTAAAACAACATGAAAAAAATTAAAGTAAAATGATGGACTTTTTTAATCATTAAGGAAAAGAAAGTAGCTTGAATTATTGTACGGTGCATATTCTCTTTCTGCAGGTGTTATTTTCAGCTTTATTTGGTACATAGTATAATGTCTCCTTCATTAAGATTATAGATGTTATAGCAATGTGATCCCAGGGGAATTTAATTTAATAAATCTATTAATCCTGAGTGTAGATTATGTATATCAGATTTTAATTGTTCCTGATCATTTGCTGTGATACAGAATTGCAAGTTAAGTATTGAGTGAGGGCCTTTACAGACTGCCAGAAATAATGCAGCTTGAGGACACTTTAACTATCCTGGCTCAATACTAAGGAATCATGGGAACTATAGGTTTTTCTCAGACATTTCTCTGTCAGAGAGCTCTGGTGCCACAATAAACTACAGTTCCCATGATTCCCTAGCACTGAGTCAGGGCAGTTAAAGTGGCCTCAAGCTGCATTATTTCTGGCAGTCTGTAAAGGCCCTAAGTCTTTTAATACAGGGCTATATTTTTAGATGAATGGATTTAAGATGTTATTAAAATGAAATGTCAAAAGGCTCCCTTCCTCCCTGGTCTGTGGCTTTGCATGAATGTCAATTCAGTTTCCAGGAATGAGACCGCGTTGATTTGAGACTTTTAAATTATTACCTCTGTGTCACAAAGTGTTATCTTCTAGCAGAAGACTGACAAGTGAATCGTTAGGATTCGATAACAAAGGTTGTGGTTAGTGATGTAAAACATATTCAGAAATGTTCTCATCCTTGACAAGAATGGCTGTCTCAGCAGAAAATCATTTTTGACAAAAAAAAAAAAAAGAATGACTAGAACCATTTTTGCACAGAAAAATATCTTTCTATTCTTCCCTCTGTGTGTGTGTGTGTACATGTCCGTGTGTGCACACAAATTTTATAGAAATAAATATTTTTACCCAAACAATTTTTTTTTGCTAAAATGTTCTGAAATGCAATCAAGGCAACTTATTTAGTAAATATATTTAGAATCAGGATTTAAACTATTCCTGTCATGCCCTAATATTGCAGTCACTAGAACTGAAACAGAACAGCTTTGAAATTTTACTTTTCAATGTAAAGAATTCAAGTAAATTCAACTTAATGGATTCTCCAGGCAGCCTAGCCATAAGCCATTAGCTATTTTGTTTGTATGATTTAGAAAACTGTAGTCCAAAATATCTTTTTCAAGCTGTGATAAATAGCCACATCAAAACAAAACAACCCCCCCACCCAAAATAGACATTGACATATCACCATCTATTACAATATATAAGGTAACACCATGCCTGTTTTACTATTTATCTTTTTACAGCATAATGCACATTTAATGATGCTATATAAATACATGAATGAATTATATATTCAATTGTATATTATACAATATATATTAAATATTCAATCTCAATTGTTTTAAGACATATCCTCTATTATGAGGTTCAAAAGGTTCACAGCCTGGAATTACTTAGCAGATGGTCTTCAATTTTCAAGACTAGAAAATCCAGTTAAGGAAAAAACAAACCTATTTAGTTAGTTGTGATGGCTCTGGAGCAGGATAATCTCCTCAAAAAAGGCTTGCATTAAAGAAATGGCCTCACTAGACAACATCACATTCCTTTAATCATCTATTAAGTTTTACTCAATTATCCTTTTTGCCAAAAAGAATGTCAGTGTCCTATAAACTTGACTCTCATACTGAGTGAGCAATGAGCTGCAAGTAAGGTTAAATCCAAAACATCATCATGTTTACCATGTGTATTCAGAATTATATGATTCTCTACCTAGATCATGGAATTGATGCTTAAGGATCAAACTAGATGTTAAAGTAAATTTATGTTCCCTTCAATTAATCTATTCTTTGTTCCATAAAGGAATTTCTTCACATATACATCGTTCAGATTAGACCTATATTTATTCACAAAACAAAGCATAGTAAATATATTTTATTTTTGTGATTAGTCTTTAGAACAGGGGTAGGCAACCTTTTTGAGCCGGGGGCCAGGTTGCTGTCCCTCAGACAATTGGGGGGTCGAAGCACCAAAAATAAATAAATGAATAAATAAAAATAAAAATAAAAATATTTTAAAAAATTAAAAAAATGCATGCACACTCTCTCAGCCCCAAAAAAGCCATGGCAAAACCCCTGTGGATATTTTGCCAAGAAAACCCCTTCTCTGTCAGAGAGCTCTGTTGCTACAATAAACTACAATTCCCAGGATTCCCTAGCACTGAGTAATTAAAGTGGTCTCAAACTAGATTATATATGCAGTGTGTTTTGGAGTTCAGATATCAATCCTATGACTTAGGAAATATGTTGTATACTTCTATGATAAATGCAATCATTATCTTACCTAGTAAGAAGAGATGGATATGAGGAAAATCACATGCTATGACAACTAGATATCTTTCATCAGTTAGGGGATCTGCAAAAAAATGTGCTAAACATTTTGGCTGAGATCCTACATTGTGCTTGAAAGGTGTAAATATACAGTTACATGGTTGTCAAGGTACACCACTCTTCTGATGAATATAGAGATTTTATAATCAATTACGTACCAGAGAATATGCCTGCTTATTGTCCCATTACAATGGGAAATGCACAGTGGCAATTTCTGCTATCCCAGTGAATAAAATGAAACATTGAGGCCACTAGTATCTATGTATACATCACCCCAAAGTGAGCAACATCATGGCTAGAATCCTGTTGGTAGTCCCAGCTTCAACAGAACCATTGAATCAGTAGTTGAATGCTGAGCTACCATACAGATATATCCAAATGATTCAATGGCTCTATGCTAGTCAGGACCAACTACAGAATTTAAGTCTATGTGGAACAGTCACACTAGAACCATGAATTGAATGTCCATTCCACAGCAGTCAAAAAAGTACAACCACATGTGTAAGGGAACTTACAGATTTTACAATACCAACATGATTCCAGACATAGTTTAGTTTGACTTTCATTATCAGTGTTTTGTTTTGCACGTGAGTATGACATCTTCATGGTAGTACATATCTTACTACATCAATTCTTATCACATATCCTTGTTTTCAGCGTCATGTTAGTAGAAATTGTGTATTAGAAATCATGAACAGATAATTCTAAATAGCAGAAGTGCAGGAATCAGTTGCATTTTCACATGTAAAAAAAGCTGTAATTGTTCAGTATAAATGATTTAAAAATGAATGCATGAAGCTCTTTTACCCTAAAGAACTAATCATTTCAAAAGATTTTTCAGAGAAATTATGAGTGGTTTTGCACATTTCCAGTATTTTTTTCTAAAATGTCAGGATTTTTTTTGCAAAAAATATGTTATTTTGCACAATTTTTTGCATGAAAAATGTTTTTGTTTTGTTTTAAACATTGGCTGTAATTATGTTGGGCAGTTATGAATGTGTAAGCTAGAGTTATGCATTTGTGGCTGTTTCATAGTCACAATGCCTATATAACTCCTAGTTTAGGGGATACATAGGAACTGTGAAAGTTCCTCAATCCCCAATGAGGGTCTGTGCCTCCATTACTCAGGAAGCAGTTAACTGATAGTACCACCCCTCATTTCCCGATGCAAGACATCTCAAGCACAAGGGGAAATTGCAACAGGGGAACTGCTTCTGCTTGTCGCTCTGGAGATTGCTCATAGGAGGAGGTGGGAAAGTCTGTCAGCAGCTTCCAAATTGTCAGGATCCTTGGCAGATCTTGCCATAAAAGGGGATTGTTTTTTCTTTTCTTTTCTGCTATGCTTCTGGTTTTGTACTTGAGCTGTTGCTTTTGAATATAATATGTTTAAGCATATAATGTGTGAGGATTTAAGCTTCAGTGTCTGATAGGACATGTTTGTGCACTGTAGGGAGGAAAAAAGAATGTCTGGCTGGATAATGAACAGATGCATTGGGGGAGAGCACTGGTACTAATTTTCTCCAAGTTCAGTCTCATGGGAAATATGGCAGGGGCCCAAGTCAAGGGGCTAAGGGAGAGCAACAGTTGATGTCTAAATGTTTTGAAGTATGAGTGAATTTTTTTTTAAAGTCTGCAAAATGCTGGGAGAGCATATTGCTTTCTATATGCTTGCAAATGAAGATTATGATAGTTGTGTTTGATGAAATCAAGATATTAACTTCTTTGGTTACTAAAATAAAATTTTGCTGTTAACATACAGAAGACTAAACTAAGAGAGTGGGCAGATTTCAACACCAATTGACAGGAGAGCAGACCCCCATTGCAGGGATTTAGGGAATCAGGATGGGATTCACTGCTCATGCATTCATAACTCCCCACAAGATTCCAGCCATAATCTTTTGTGAAAAATACAATTTCTGCACGGACGTTATTAAGCAGAAAACACTGCTTTTGTATAAATGAAACTTTTGCCAAAATAATATATATAAATAAATTAAAATATGAAACTTTTTTTCAGCTGAATGCACTTATATGCTGAGATGCACATTAAGGTCAAGAAAATTTGTGAGCATTCTTTACTTCTACAACAGTGAGTCTATAATTTTGGCCCATCTAACCCAACATTGTCTATTTTGTCTTGGAATAGTTCTTTGCGCTCAGGTTGAGGTCTTTCCAAGTCCTGCTATCTGAGGTGCCAGGAACTAAACATGGAGATATCTATGTGAGAAGAACATGCTGTAGCACTGATTTAAGCCCCCATTTCTTCAACTGTATGCTGAAGCTAATGAGCAACTTTCTTTGACTAACTGTGTAATAAATAAAACTGCATAGTGCAAACTCCAATTTAATTTCATCAAGTGAAAGAGAAATTTGTCTTGCCTAAAATGAAATATTCAAGATATTTATTTAATGTTGAACCACATTCTTCTCATCAAATAGGCATTATTTTAAAATTATCATACATAAGGACTTTTAGATTCAAAGAAATCTCATTTCCAAATGTCATGCAAATAATACCTGATGTTGCTGTTTAAAAACTTCAGCAGGCTGTACTTCAGGGTCTAGGACAGAAATAATTTCATTGACCTTTTCAAGAGATTCATAAAAATGTGTAATTTGCTTCTCTAATTCTTCCAGGTGAGGAAGTAGCTGTTGAGATTCATAGAGAACAACTGGGCAGGATTCATTAATCTGAAAGGAAAAGAAATATTATTTTTAAATTTTTAAATCAACACCACAACAGTCTCCACCACTGCTGCACTATTTCATTGTATTTTCTCCATTATTGGTCATTTTAAACTTAAATAGCTATGATTTGTATAGTTATTTGGGTCAAAGCTACCACTAACCTAAACATAAAAATAGCTACTTGTTCCTTACAATATTGCTCACTCTATAGTCATTTTAATATATCGTCATTCAGTATTATTAGAACAGTTGTGTGGGTGAGATGTTCTTCTCCCATCCTATATTGAGCATTAGCTCCTTCCTCCTTACTTTCTCTCCCATGCTTGTTTCTGTTCTAGTCTTTCAGGCTCATTTTGCCTGATACATCCCGCTCAGTTCTGTCTCTGACACCGTCCTTCCTTTGTATCATACTCTAAACCTTTTTCTCCTGCTCTTTGTTTCTGTCAAAATGTCATATTTTTGTGAAGTCGTAGGCTTTCATGGCCGGCATCCATATTTTTTTTTTTGGTGGGTTTTTTCGGGCTGTGTGGCCATGTTCTGAAAGAGTTTCATTCTGACGTTTCGCCAGCATCTGTGGCTAGCATCTTCAGAGCTCTGAAGATGCTAGCCACAGATGCTGGCGAAATGTCAGATAGAAACTCTTTCAGAACATGGCCACACAGCCCGAAAAAACCCACAAAAAAAATATGTCATATTTTTATTTCCCTATTATTTTCTGCTTACTGTTCTGATTCTTTATCCTTTCTCATAAGATCTCACTAAATATGTGGAAGAGGGCCTAAAGCCTTCTTCCCTCCCCAGAGACACCAGTGGGCACCTTGGTTTCAACTATGCCATCACCAATGTGAAAGCAGCCATGTCAGCTGCTTCAGGAACACTGGGGATAGGAGAAGGCTTTAGCTTCCCCCATTCTCAACAACACTAATTGGCATTGATCCTCAGGGCCCCTACAACCACATAATGCTCATTTATGCCCCCCTGCACCCCCAATGCATGCCACTGCAAAAAAATAATAATCAAATTTCCAAAGTCAAGTATCCTCCACATGGCCTCTAGGGCATATAGGGGCAATTTTGACATGTTTTTATCCTTCAGCCATTTTAGGCTTTTTTAAACAAGAGGGCATGAAAGGCATTTTGGGGCAATTTGATGGGATTCTTTGAATAAATAGGGAGCCCTGAGGGACATAAAATGGCTCTAGGTATCACCACATGGCCCATGGACTGCACTTTGCTCAACTTTGATGTAGTTCATTGACCCTGCTTTAAGGTCTAAAGTGATTTTAAGAATAACTCAAATATTAATTTGTGGAGATAGAAATCTGACTACCTTGATGAGCTGTCCTTTGATTCCTGACATTGTTGCTAGCATTTCATGGACTTCTACTTGTGGAATTTCCTTGGTAACAAGCTGTGCTGTTCTTGTAACCATTTTGTACTGAGATTCCATAACAGGAACTTTTTGTTTAGTATCCTGTAAGAAAATTAAAAAGTTCAGCAATAACCATGCATAATGTAAATATTCACTCTGCTGGTTATACAAACTGAGCATCAAAAGTGAATATCCTTTCCTTCACTTGCATAATTGGCATGATCTCACATTACATCAATAAGTGAATGTTTGAGGTGTCCACAGAAGGTAAATTGGTACACCACATACTGCAGGCTATGATCAAGATTGTATCCTCCCAGGACACTTGGAATGGACAGAACAGTACAGAGAAAATGGAACATTCCAGTCCACACATTAGACATTAAGTGAAATTTACAAAGACTGTTCCATACTGTTAAATTTATACAAGATGTTTTATTCCAAAAAGGAAAAAAAAACTTGCCTCCATTTCTTGGACAAACATCTTCACATTTAGAAAGGACACTTCTAACGGGATATAGAGCTTCCTCTTTACTTCATCTGTGAAAACAGACAAGGTTGCAACTCCTTCCAAGTATTCTTTTCTTATTCTGTCTAATTCATCAGTCCGAGCATACTGTGGAAGTAAAAATATAAAACAGAGTAAACAGAGAACACTGAGGGTTTCAGGAACAAATGTTTGAACTTTATTTCATAAGAGTTTATAGTTTTCTCTCAAGAGATACATGTTTGCTTTTTTCAATGAAAATATAATACTGAAATCATAAACATCTATATAGTTTAAGTAGCTAAATAAATCCTATACTTTTTGCTGTGTTTCAATGGTTAAGAACTCTGTGTTCAAAGCCACTAAAGATATACCTGTTTTACTTGCATAAACAGTTCTCTCCATCGTCCATTCAGTAACAGCAGCTGCTGTTTTAAATCTCTGGAAATAGTCTCATCACATGTTTCAATTAGAAAATTGCCAGCATCATTCATAGTGGTATGCTGTTGTATCCACTGTGGTAAATGTCGGAAGAAATCCTAGGAAGAAGAAAACAGTGTTGCTGAAATATTATAAATATGAATATGTCATACTGCATTAAAGCACCACCCCATTTGGTTGCATCCTATATAATCAAGGGGATTTTAGTTTGGTGAAGCACTAGAAGAGCTGTGTGGCTGAGAATTCCAGTATCTCTCCCTAAATTGCAAATCCCAGGATCCCACAAGATGGAACCATGGAGGTTAATGTGGAATAACAGTGCTATAATTGTGTAATCTGAATGGACTCCTGATACCTTTATGTTGTGAAAGGTTTGGAGTCCTCCCTCCATTCTCGCAGGGGACCTTCCCCCCGCGAAAATGGAAAATCATGTGTATTCAAGCTTGAATGGAGGTACACCCCCACAGGTGTACACATATTGTTGGAATATAGATGGGTTATACAGTCAAAGGAGGAATGTAAAGATGTGTGTGTGGAAATTTCCTCATGAGAACAACATCTAGAGAAACAAAGAGAACCTGACAGCAGGTGGCCAAGAAGTCAAAACAAGTACAGTTTTAGCTGGGAAAAAGATAGCCAGTATATCAACAAGGTGAGTTCATGGGAAAGTAGTCACATGGGGGATGAGGAACAGCTAGAGACTGGGTTAAAACACATCATACAGGCATTATCCAATCAACATAAGGTTAACACCCAGAAGGTGGAGTATGGGAAGGGCCAAGGGTTACTTTGTTTGGGTTTGTTTATATATGCCAGTACTGTGTGTGCATGTGTGTTCAGCTGTGGTTTTAATTATGGAGTTAGTTTTTGGCTTTTAGTTTTTGATTATGCTTATACTGCTTTTACAATGTAACTCCTGGATCTGGAAACATGAATCTGTAACTTTTCTTTTCTACAACATTAGCAAGATGTGATTCTATGGTTTTTCTTTTTTTATTTTACTTTATGGAACAATAAAGTTCTACTTTGGAACTACAACAAGTGTCTGCATGGAAAGGCTAATGGAGGAAGCTGTACTCTGTACTCTGCTGGATTCTGCATACCACATCCAAATATCAACAACAGGCATGCGCCACAGGCACATGGCCCATTTTATCCCCCTCTGCTCATCCCTCATGCATAAGTTAGGGATGTGAATCTCAAATCTGCGAGAACAGAGGGCAACTGTAATTGGGGGAGGGGAGAAACAATAAGAAATTGTTTGATCCTTTGGGCCAAACTAAATAGCACTTTTAGTTTTCTGCTTTAATTTATAAGTATATTAATGATTTAAGTATTATAACTATAATTTATAAATAAGTATAATTTATAAATAAGTATAACTATAATTTATAAATAAATAAGTAAACATCCTAAAACCAAACAGAGAAGGTTTAGAGCCTAATTCTTCCGTACATTAAATGAAAAATTGCCTTCTCTTTTTTTTAAAAAAAATAATGCAAAGGTAATTCTAAATCTGATCAAAATTTTCCATTTCCCGTGATATTCTGTGATGACTCTGTCAATACTCCCTAAACCTCTGACCTCTAGATATATATCTACATCCAACACGACACTTGTAGGAGCATTAATATTTTGGGATCTGTACACTGCAGCCTTTCCATCCTGCAAAACGTGCTTCAGAAAGTTTCTCAGCCCTCCAGAGCAGGTTTTTAGAGCCTGCCATGGTTGCCTTGACTGACGACCTGCGTCTGGGCATCGACAGGGGTAGTGTTGGTGCTTTTAGACCTCTCAGCGGTTTTCGATACGATAGATCAGGGGTAGGCAACCTTTCCCCTTTAAGGGCTGAGGGACTCCCAGAATCCCAGGAGCTATTGGCCAACATGGCTGAGGCTTCTGGGAGCTGAAGTCCCTCAGTCCTTAAACGGGAAAGGTTGCCTACCCCTGCGATAGATCATAGCAGCCTCTTGGATCACCTGAGTGGGTTAGGAATTGGAGGCACTGCGTTGCAGTGGTTCCATTCCTTCCTCTCGGGCAGGTCCCAGAGGGTGCTGATCGGGGACAGTTGTTCTGCAAAAAAAGACCACACATGTGGCATCCCTCAGGGTGCCATTCTGTCCCCGATGCTGTTTAACATCTATATGAAGCCGCTGGGTGAGATCATCCGGAGATATGGGGCTGGGTGTCATCAGTATGCTGATGACACCCAGATCTATTTCTCCATGTCTTGATCGTCGGCCTTGAATTCCAATGGCATCTCTCTTCTCAATGACTGTCTTAAGGCAGTAATGGGCTGGATGAGGAAAAACAGATTGAAGCTGAATCCAGACAAAAAGGAGGTGGTCACAATAGCGGCCCCGAAACCAGGAATTGGGTTGCAACTTCCAGTCCTGGACGAGGTCACACCCTTTGTGAAGGACTGTGTTCGTAGTCTAGGGATACTCCTAGATTTGTCACTGCAAATGACTAGTCAGGCAAATGCGACGGTCAGGAGCACCTGTTATCAGCTTCGGCTGATATGCCAGCTGCGCCCTTTCCTGGAAGTAAAGGACCTTGAGACTGTTGTGCACATGCTGGCAACTTCCCGTCTGGATTTCTGTAATGCACTCTACATAGGGCTACCCTCGTGCCTGGTCCGGAAACTTCAGTTAGTGCAGAATATGGCAGCCAGAGTGGTCTTGGGCACATCTAGAAGAGACCACATAACACCGGTACTGAAATCTCTTCACTGGCTGCCCATCAGTTTCTGGGCCCAGTATAAGGTGTTGGTTATTACCTTTAAAGCCCTAAATGGCTTGGGTCCAAACTATCTTTGGGACTGCCTCCTCCCATACAATCTACCCCGTGCACTCTGGTCCTCTGGGAGGAATTTGCTGCAGCCAATAAAATCAAAGAGGGTTTTTTCGGTAGTTGCCCCCAGACTTTGGAATGGCCTGCTGGATGAAATCTGTCAGATAACAACTTTGAGCAGCTTTAAAAAGTCTGTGAAGATGAATCTCTTCTAGCAAGCCTTTCCTGACTAGATTTTCCCGGCTTCAGGAGCTGTTTTAGCCATTTGCTTTTTGGCTCTCGTCATTGCCCCGTTTGTCTTGAATTTTGACTGTTTTATTATTTTTCTTGTGATCTTTTTATATGTTTATTTGATACATGATTTAATATTATTTTAGGGGTGGGGGTGAGGTTTGGGGTTTTAGACTGTATTTTAGGTTGATTTATATTGTATGAATTTTTTAACTGATGTAAGCCGCCCCGATTGGTTGACAGAGGGGAGGCATATACATCAATTATTATTATTATTATTATTATTATTATTATTATTATTATTATTATTATTAATTTAGGGCTTGCCAGAACAGAAGCTTATTACAAAATTATTGTAGTTTGTAATAATTTGTGATACAAATGCATTATTTTATTGATTCTCTCATTCTGTTTGTGCTTTATTTTGCCCACTGTTTGTGCTTTGTTTTGCCCATCACACGAACAAAAGTAATGCACCTGAGTGGCTCCTGCTGCTAGACTGTGCCTCTATATGGGGGCAGATGGCACAAAGCACCTGTAAGCTAAGCTCCAACCATGTATAAGGTTCTCTATGGGGGAGAGCAGATGGGCAGCCGCAAAGTGCCATCTTGGAGCCAGGGAAGGGGAGGGGCAGCCAAATGC
Organism: Phrynosoma platyrhinos; assembly: GCA_020142125.1. Taxonomy (NCBI): domain Eukaryota; kingdom Metazoa; phylum Chordata; class Lepidosauria; order Squamata; family Phrynosomatidae; genus Phrynosoma; species Phrynosoma platyrhinos. The sequence continues at coordinate 314,253,538 of CM034701.1, forward strand.
CCCAACCCCTTCCCGAGGATGTCATCAGAGTGCTCTGATGATGTCCTTCCGGTGCAACCCCTGCATGGGCTGAAGGAGTGTGGAAGAGGTGTGCAGTGCCTCTTGCAGCACCCCTTCTGCCCGCTCCGGAAAGAGCAGCATTTTAGCGCTCCTTCCAGAGTGGGCAGAAGGGGTGCCGGAATGTGTTAGTAGTAGCCCCAATACTCTGCTTCTCAGGGCAGCCCTTGGCTGCCCATCTGCTCTTCCCCATGGAGAACCTTATACATGGTTGGAGCTGCTAGATCCTAGGATTCCTAGCACCTGTTAGAGGCCACAGTAAATGGTATGCCCTTCAGCTGATCACTAATATAATTAAAACAAAGAGATAGCTTACCCCGATGCCTTTGCAGAGAAGGGCATGTTGCACCAATCTCCTGGGTCGGAACCACAGCTTCTAGGCCTAATCAAGCTCCTGCTTGGCTTTGCCCTGAGATAAGTCTTATGATTGCTGGACCATCACAAGACATCAGCTTGAGAATTAGGCAAAATCTCACTCAGATTATTGCACCAAGTCTCTAAACCTCATGAGACTTTCAGGCACCTCAGACAGGCATTTTCAGCTGGACCTTCAGCATAACCCACCCTCCCATTCTCCATACCATTGAACTCTTCTGCTATTCCCCGGGCTGAGGCTGGTTGCCTTCAGGGCCAGGAAGGAATTTTTCCAAGTTACTGTAGCATTTTATTTTCACATTCCCTGGGGTTTCCACCCACTGTGGGATTTGGATGATAACCACTTACTTTTGCAAGTCTGAGCATGGGCAAACTTCTTGCACTGCTTGTCAGATAGGAAGAGGAACCCTGGTGGAACAGTGGTTAAATTTCTGGACTGCAGCCACTTACTCACAAACCACAAGGTTGTGAGTTCAATACCAGCCAGGGGGTCCGGGTCAACTCAGCTTGGCATCCTTCTGTACATCACTAAAATGAGTACCCAGCTTGTTGGTGGGAATTAGCTTACACTTGGTAAACTGCTTAGTACACTGGTAAGTGGTATAGAAATGTACTTGCTATTGTTATTGCTAAGCGGGAAATGCATTAGTCAAATCAAGAGAAGGGAAGCCCTCAGGCTGTTGGCTTTTAGGTGGAAGTAGAGGTTAACCTGCAGTTTGGGCATCTGTAGACTGCCTCTCACTAACAAGCTGTTTGGCTCGCCCCATGGTTTGGCAAATATGGCAAGCATTGCTAGATCCTTACCAGACTCCTATTCTTACTGCCTTGCTTGGACAGAAACCATAGAACCCTGTGTCCTCTCCCCACTTTCATTTGTATTGCCTGCTAACCAGGGTAATTGTCTTAAATTTAATATGTTTGTATTTGATGTATCAAAGTTGTGGCCATCCCATTTAATAATATAATAATAATAATAATAAAATTTATTTTTACCCCACCCCATGGCGAACCAATCCGGGCGGCTTACAATTTAAAACAAGCATACATTGAACATAGCGTACAATAAACCCCCTCCCCCCTTAAAATAGTATTAAATAAAGACAATTTAAAAACAGTAATCAATATAGATTAAAATTAAAATTTAAACTACGAAGATATAAAGTTAAAAAAGTTAGCCCTCCATACCCAAAAACCAAAAAAAGCCTGGTCAACGATCC
>CM034701.1:314265068-314297258 GCA_020142125.1 Phrynosoma platyrhinos
TAAGGAGTTGCAAGAGGCTTCCTCAGTGTCAAGACTTATTGTAGTTTTGTTGGGAGACTATGGTCAGTGTGGGTCCTTGTTTTGTGCTGTGTGCCTCTTGCTCTTGCCTTGTGGAACTCTGTTGTCTTGACCCTGGACCAGACTGGACTTTTGCTGATTGCTGCCTGCCCTGATCTTAGACTGATTGATGCTGATTTCTGGACTCTGCTTTGCTGGTGTTTCGACTACAGGAAGGTTTGTGGCTAGCCTTGCTGTTTGCAGCTCACTGTTTCCATCCCTAGCAGCTGTGGGAACTGAGGCTGGCTGTAGCCCAGGACACTTGGCTAAAGTAGTGACCCAAGAATTTCTGAAGAAAAACACTTGTGCTTTATAGATTAGAACAAAGATTTTGCCTATGTAGGCCATGAAAAATGATAGATTGCTCTAAAACAGTGATCATCAAACATTTTTGGGCTACCCTTGGGAAACAACCCTAGTGCCCCCCACCAATTTCTTGATATTAGGTCTTCTCTTTGTGCAGCAGCCAGCTGACCAGCAGTATTATCAACAATGCCCAGATCATCACCATTTCCTCCTCCACCTCAGCCTCTCATGTGTGAATATATCAGTGACAGTGGCCCAGGCCTGCTCCCCCCTAATAATAATAATAATAATAATAATAATAATAATTTATTTATATACCACCCGGTGGCGAGCCAATTTGGGCAGTTTACAAGACTAAAATGCATACAGCTTAAAATAATATAATTCCCTCTCCCCCTTAAAAAGTTATTAAACTACATGTCAATTAAAACCAACTAACAAATCTAAACATAACAAATAAAAGCAAGCAAACAGTACAAACCAATAAAACCCCTGCAACTTCGGGGGCTATGGAGGCATTCCTGAGGAGAGGGAGATCCCGGGGTCTCAAGGTCCCGAGGCCAGGTATTTTAGTCTGGAAAGGCCTGCCGGAAGAGATCCGTCTTGACAGCCTTTTTAAAGCTGTCCAAAGATGTTAGTTGACGGATCTCATCCGGCAGGCCATTCCAGAGCCTGGGGGTGACAACAGAAAAAGCCCTCTGGGAGGTTGCTGCAAGCCTAGATTTTTGAGGCTGCAACAAATTCATCCCAGACGACTAGAGAACACGGGGAGGATTGTATAGGAAGAGGCAGTCTCTGAGATAGCTTGGACCCAAGCCATTTAGGGCTTTAAAGGTAATAACTAACACCTTGTACTGGGCCCGAAAACCAATAGGCAGCCAGTGGAGGGACCTCATACTTACGCTGGCCTTACAGCAAAAAGAAGGCCATTTGGCTGGCTGGCTAGCTGGCTGCTCCTGCATCACAAGACCAGAGTGGGTGAAAGGCTTCTTTGACCCTGCTCAACAAGCTGCTCAGTTGCTGCTCCCTTTGCATTCGTTTACCCTGGGAGCAGAAATTGAGCACCTAGTTGAGCAGTGATCAAGAAGCCTTTAATGTATGTTGGTCATGTGGCAAAGGCCAGCATGCTCCCTTTTCACCCAGTCACCCTAGGAGCAGCAATCAAGCAACTGGTTTGTTTCTTCTGCTACCAGTTATTTTGGCCTGTATAATGAAAGAAAGCAAGAGCAGCAGTGCAGCTCCAACCTGCCAGCCCAGCCCTGGTAAAGCTCAGAAAACTTAAGCAGAGTCCCAAATGTGAAAACTTATTATTGCCACTGCTTCTTCCCCATTGCCATGTGCTATCACTGCTCATCCCCTCATGGTCCTAAAGGCCACTGGTTCCCTTTGTCTCTTTTACACACCAATATTTTGACTAAAGACCCTCTGCCACCCCCCCTTTTCCCCCTATGGTCTCCTTTCCCTCACTGCCCCCCCCTAAATCTTTCCACAACCCCCGGGGGTGAGTACTGCCCACTTTTGGAATCACCGCTCTAAAAGAAGTGGGTGTGCAACAACATTCAATTGTCCTGATGCATATTCTATACTGGCCACTGTCAGGGCAGAACATGAAAAAACATGGTTTCTAGCTGGGAATGGAGGCTGCATCTTATCACTGCATCTGCTTAATTTATATGCAGAATACATATTGTATGGGAAATGGGATTACATTTGGAGGAAGGAGATTTGAAAAGGTAGTATGGAAAGATGACATTACAAGTGGACTGATTCATTCAAAGAAACCACCATACTGAATCTGCAAGACCTGCACAAGAACAAGTTCTCTTGGAAGACTTCATAAGTCAAAGCTGCTTTGCATCAGATAATAACAAGAAAAACTTCTTCATTTTACTGTGACTTACAGTAACACATCTCAATCTTTATTTACAGTTTTAAAAGAAACTTATTTCACACTATGCTATACTGGAGGAGTCTGAATGTTGCTCTTTTGAAAAATTACATTACATACGAACCTTATGCTGCTCTATTTTTCTGTGTATCAGATTTGCTGTTTCCTCGTGAGCTTGCTGGATGATTATTTCTTCTCTCAGAGAAGTCTCTGCCTGATAAAGCCAGGCACCAATAGTACCCAGAGGAGCAGGAAGAGATTTATCAAGATGCAGGTGCCATTCAAATAGCTGAAAAACATCAAACAGTAAGGCTACACATGTGTAGGCATAGCATTAAATATTTGATCAGCAAAAACTGAAGTTTTGATATTAAACATTATTTATGATGATTTGGATAAACTGGCAGCTGCATAAAAAAGAGAAATAAGAAAATTAAAGTTCTGGATTGTGTTTGCAATGTACAGTACTATAACTTTAGTAAAATATGTGTAAAAAAAAGAGCAGTAAGGGGGGATGCAGACCAGGGCGTCCAGGACGCCCTGGTCCGGAGCACCGGGGGGCCATGGCAGCCGCACCGCGGCGCTCCTGCGGCGTCCCTGGAAGGAGCGCTAAATCAGCGCTCCTTCCTCAAGACAGCGAAAGTGTGACCTAAACGCGTAGGGCGCACTTTCGCTGTCTTTTCCGCCGCAGCGCATGCGATCGCTGCGGCGGGAGGTTGCCCTGGAAGCGCCGGCCGTGCGGAGGGCCGGCAGCTTCCAGGGCGACCTCAGGAAGAGGAAGGAGCGCTGCGCATACGGCTGCTCCTCCTCTTCCTGGGCTCGAAGACGACCCTTTTAGTCGTCTGCCGAGGCCCTAAGTCTCAAGTACAGATGATATGTGCCATTAATATCCCCAGGCTATTCTTCTTCCAGACTTTCTGTTGTTCTTCCACCCCCAAGTATCTCAAAGTACATCACAGTTCCATCCATTTCCAATCTCTCCCCACCCTTTTGCATGGGCTATATTTTTGTAATAATTGGAAGCAGTAATGAACAGTTGACAGGCATGCCACTTTGTTTTCTGACATAGAAAATGTTTTGGAGAAAACGCCTAATGGTTACTTATGGGAAGGCAAGAGAAGGTTTTAGGAAAATATGGGAAAAGCTTCTTGGGGTAGGACAATTCACTGAAACTGCCAGTAAGCATGGCAACTAGAATTCTGATAATAGTAACTTTTCCAAACTCTGGTTTAAGGGTCAGAGGATTGGTCCTAAATCCTTGAATAATCTCAAGAATATTCATACCTCATTTCAAAATTCCATACCCTAAAGTGAAAAAATTGCCTTTTAAAAAAAAACATTTTTAAAAGAAATCAGGAACAGATAAGATTAACAGGAATCACTGATATAATTCAGGAAAAAAAATCAGTTTCTGAAATGAATAAGAGGTGAAATGTGTGAATTTATCAATCCAAGACCTGGGAAGCCTCCAGTCCCGATTGCAGTAAATCCCATGGAAACTCAACCATTCTGACCTTATTTCTTTTGGATTACAACACTATGAATCCCCCACCACCAGGATCACTAGCCATACTAGGTGGGGTATTCTGTAATCCAAAAACTATTTAGAAAACATTCAGGAGTAGCTGTGTTGGCCATTTAGCAAATTCAAACAAAAATTCATTAGTGATACCTTTATTGCCCACCCAAAATGCACAATATACTTGGGTTTCTTCATCAGGCAAGATGAAACAAACAGGAGAAAAACAATTGGAGATGTTACTCAGATGTCTACATGTTGTTTCAGCCTTTATTTAGGGTGGTATATGGTGGGGAGAATATCTTTTGCAGGCAGGCTCCTCCTCCTTCTGAACATGTGGCTATAGGGAAATTTTCAAAGTACAGGAAATTTATATTTAAATTTAAAATTTAAATTTAATTGCATCCCTGTTAAGATGCAAATGGATTTTAAATTGATGGATCACTGATGGATTTTTGTCCAAAACTATGTTTTCTTAAATCTGCATTTTGTGAACCTCATCATTCCAATCAATTTGACTGATAACAGCACTGATTTAGGTCCACCTTCAGTTATGACTACAGCAGTTGGAACTTGTAGAGAACAGATAAAGTAAAAAAGGATATCTCAAATTGGGAAAACCTTGTATCAGTCAGAAGAGTGAGGTTCTCCAGCTTTTCTAAGACATACATAGGAATTACATAATTCCTTTGCAGGAACTGTATAAGCTAACTCATGCTTGCCCAAGTCCCTGTAGCATTAAGTCAGATGTTAATGCTTTCCTCCATTCCTCTGGGTTTTTTTTAAAGATCTAATAAAGCCTTGATTAGTGTCTTAGGCCCAAAACACATTGCAGAAATAAACCAGTTTGAGATTGTTTTAACTGCCCTGGCTCAGTGATTGTTTATTCTGGCACCATAGCTCTCTGACAGAGAAGGTAAATGTCTCACAAAACTACAGTTCCCAGAATTCCCTAACACTAAGCCAGGGCAACTGAAGTGGTCTCAGACTAGATTATTTTTGCATTGTGTTTTGGTCTTTGGAATCTGATGGGAAGTAGAAAACATTTGTTGCAGGTTTTTGAGCCATCTGCTTAACCCAAAATTGGTCAAAAGTAATTTCTGGTTGTATATGCACATTTGCACATGAAAATTAAAACTTATAAAATGTTTGGTTTAACATCACACAGTACTAAGAACCAGAAGGAAGATAAAAGTCATGAAAAGTCTGATTATGAAAACCTTTTTCTGTCCTAAAATCTCATATGACTTCCCTCCACCCCAGTAAACTTACCCGGGAAGTAACTCTGTCCCATGCCTGCTTCACCAAGGCCTGATCAAGTGACAATTTGCCATCCTTCCTTAAAGATTGGATTGCAAGTTCAATCTGTTTCCTCTTTACTTCATACTGTACTCTGTAATACTTAAATGACTGCAAAAAAAATGCATGAATAAGTATAAGGTGATGAAGGAAAGTAAAATTGAAAGACTACTAGTTTAACTATTCCCAGTTAGAAAGGAAATACAGATATAAGATGTGGTGAGGATCCAACAGTCATCCACAAGAAGAAAGACAAGAAAAATTGCATTATGTTAACAGACCCACTGAATATGTTACACATGTAAAATCAAGACAGACCCTTTTATTCTTGCTACCCCTAGAAAGTCACCTAGAAGAACCAGTGTTACAGGTCCAAGCTTAATACTTAAAATCTTTGGCATATCCCAGGGCCCTGTACCTGGACAGGTCACTTTGTAGTAAAAATGTGATATTACCTGGTATTTTTCTTGCAAGCTTGTGTCCATCATTTGTGCCCTTGTCAGGTCTCTTTCAAATTGTTCTACCCAAATTTTCAGGTCTCTTAGCATTAGTCTGTCTTCTTTCTATGACAGGTATAAAATACCTCCAATAAAAATCACATCTTGTTTAAGATGTAACATTGAGTTAGTAAGAAAATATCAAATAAGAACAATTCCATTTTTTAAAATGCACATTTAGCTCACTTTACTTTTGTTTTCTCTATTGCCCATGAGACCTGGCTTATTAGGGCTTTACATGGGATAAGAAAGCAGACTTAGAATAGAGATGGGCAAAAGCTGATCAGGGCCTATTTTTGTGGGCCCCAGACAACCCCCTCAATAATGAAAAAACACATTGTCCCAAATTGTACCAACACCCTTTAGAAAAGAGGGAACAACAGATTTTGTTGGTGGGGTATCATTTTAGAGGCCTTCTAAGGAGGAGGACATGAACAGGTACTTCCTGTTGATTAAAAAAACTTTCTCCTAGGCCTCAGTAGTTCCCCGCTCCCTCATAAAAGGTATGCCAAAAATACTTGCCTTACCACCTCGGGCACACGTGGAGGCATTTTGAGACTCCCATGTGTATGGAAAGATGTGTGGTTTGTTGCATTGCCATCCAAGATCTCCTAAGCGGCCCAATGTGACCCACTACTCTCCATAGGATGCCCACCCCTTAGACAATTTATTCTGATTATAAAGTCTGATCCTATCCTTCCCATCAGCTGCTGTAATATAAGGCTTTGTTTTAAAGGCTAAACAGCTCATATGGAACACTGTTGCATATGCAGGAAAGTAGATCAAAACTGTCTGGTTACACTTGCTTCAGAATATCAACACAAGCCCCTTGTTAGAAGTCTTCAGTGATGCCATTCGACAAGCATCTATAATCTTTCATAGATTGTGTTGTGAGAGGGATGGAGGGAAGAAAGGTTTATCCATTTGATGGGTGCTTATCCACTGATACAAACTGCGCCCATAACAAAACTACTGTTAGCTGTTGGGAACAAATAGACTCATATACCTGTATATTTGCCACACTGGTGGGTGCAATTTGCATGTGAAAGGAGGAAAGGGACAACCTAACCCATGGCTAATGACAACTGGTATCTCCAGAATAAGTAGTTCAGTGAATCTGCTCTTGGTCTTACCCTGATTTTTAAAGGTGATTCAAAGGTGTTGAACCCTACCATCCCCTGAACAGATTCAGCACCTGGGAGAGCACCTTAACTCCAGGCTAAAACCCAGAGTGGACTTATTGCCCTACTGACATCAGAGCCACCTGGCTCCAATATCTATGGCTTATTTTATCCACCAACCCTCCTCACCTCTTTCCCATTGAAAAATATACTTGGAGGGGGATTCATACTTCTTCAGTGCTATATTTAGTCTGGTATAACAGCAATCATTGTTGCTTCAGATGCACAAATAAAGTATATGCTCTGCATATACAAAGTTCCAGGTTCAACCATTTGTACTTACAAACTATAAACAGAAGTGGTGGGGAAAACCTCTGTCTGAGACCTTTGTGAGCCATAGGCAATTACAGTACATAACACAGTGCTAGACATCTGAATAGCCTGACTTGGCATTGACAGTGACATAACTTATGATAGAGTAAAAAAAAAATCACAATTTTCGAAGCTCACCTGTACAACAATTAAAGACTATTTAGTGGAAGTTTCATAGCTCTCCAGTATAATTCATATGTAACATGTCTGTGTATTTTATATATTCCCAAAGTAGTATTATGAAGATATTGAATTGTATGTAAACTAATTTATCCACTATCAGATAAAGTTAATGCCTAAGATATAACACAAATTAGACATGTATCCAGCTACAGCAACTAGACCCAACTAGAATAGAGCCACTGAATCAATGGGAAATTGGTAAGTCATCACTAACATAAGCTCCACTGATTCATGTGGTTTACTCTGTTGTTATTGTTCTTACTGTGTTCCTTCAAGTCATTTCCAACTTATGGCGAACCTAAGGCAAACTTCTTCAGAGGGGGTATACCATTGTCATCATCTGAGGCTGAGAGCATGTGACTTGCCCAAGGTCGCTCAGTGAGATTCCATGGCTAAAGGCCTTTGCAGACTTCCAGAAATAGTGCACATTAAATTGAGGCACTGCCCTGGCTCAGTGCTAGGGAATCATGGGCACTGTAATTTATTGTGGCACCAGAGCTCTCTGACAGAGAAGGCTCAATGTCCAAGAAAAAAATACAGTTCCCATGATTCCCTAGCACTGAGCCAGGGCAGTGCCTCAATTTAATGTGCACTATTTCTGGCAGTCTGCAAAGGCCCTAAGTTGGGAATCAAACCTTGGTCTCCAGAAATCCTAGTCCAGTGCTGAAACCACTACCCCAAACTGACTCATCATCTAGTTGCAGATAATAACCAGATTTAGACCTCGATAAATCTCTAATATATCATTTTATATACATACAAAAAAATGAATTAGTGAATTCAGTAAAAAACTGAGTTTCAAGCAGTTTCTTTATCTTATCATGTTGCTAGAATTCAAAGCCATAGCTGTGTTAGCCTGGAAAGTCAGCATGCAAAGGCATCTTGTAGCATGAGCAATAGCATGTGCATTTCTAACTGAAAGAAAGAAGCTGGTAGCATGAGCTTTTGTAGACTTGAGCCTTCTTCCTCTGCAATTGAGGAAGTAGGCTCAAGTCTACAAAGCTTATGCTACCAGCTTTTTTCATTTAGTCTCAAAAGTGCCACAACATCTCTTTGGATAATCATTTTGTGATATGCTCTTCTAGTTTTCTGTTTTGTTATTTGTTCATTGTTGAAGATTGGCAGTTTTGATATGTTGTGAAGTAATTGAAAACTTAACTGAGTAAAACTGGTTTCAAAATTTGAAAGTATAATAAAAAAAGCCAAGCTTAATAAATATAACATTTTAATTGGACAAAGGGAAATAGGGTGCAGAAACAGGTTTCTGCAAGCAGACCCTGCATCATTTCTTTGGCCTGAATCTTGCATCTAGAACCTATAACTGTTTGTAAGTCTTCTCTGTTGCTAGACTAAGGGTCCTTTCATACTACACAGTAATAGTTTTAACTGTCATGTTTAACTCTCATATTATATAATTTTAACTGTCCAGCTTACGGAATCTTGGGCTTTGGTAGTTTAAAGATAAGTATTGAAAATTTTCAGCCACAGAGTTCTAAGGCCTCGCCAAACTAGAAACTCTAGGATTACATAAGATATTGCCATGACAGATAAACTGCCCCAGGAAAAGCTATACAGCACTGAATATAGGGGGGATGCAGACGAAGGCATCCAAGACGCCCTGGTCCGCAGCGCCGCGGGGCCAAGGCAGCCTCACCGCGGCGCTTCTCCACCGAATCTAAAAGGAGCGCCAAATTGGTGTTCCTTTTAGATTTAAGGGAAAGTGCACCCCAAAAGTGGCGGGCGCACTTTCCCTGCCTCAAACGCCGCGGCGAGTGCGGTCACCGCGGTGTGAGGTCAACCCGGAAGCGCCGGCCGTGCGGATGGCCAGCGCTTCCAGGGGCGACCTCAGGGAGAGGAAGGGGCGCCGAACGTGCGGCTGCCCCTCCTCTTCCCTGCCCGGAAGACGACTCTATTAGTCGTCTGCCGAGGCAGGTAGTGGAGTTGCTTCCATGTCAGTGGGGTGGTGAAATCATTCTGGGACTCAGTATGAACTTAAAGGTTTAAAGGCTTTAAAGGTCCAAGATGTGAACTTTTTTGGACACATGGCTCACCGTCTTGGATAACTCTTTTAAAGTGCAGCCTAAAACCTAGAATAGGTTCACCACCCCACTGTCATGATCAACAATCAGAGTATCTCATGTTTAAATGTAACTTGTTATTTAAAAAGTAATTTCTGAAAATGTTAACATTTTAATTAACTCATCACACTGCCCATTATTCATTACTTTCAATTGCTCATTATTTTTCATTACCATTATGAAAAAGTTATAGGAGAATGGCAAAAAAATCCCTTAAAATATGCTTACAACTTCTTTTCAGAATAACTCTAAAACTCACCCAAAATAAAGTAATTGAAAAACTAATGTGGAAAATTACATTAATTGTAACATTGTTCTCAGTAATTACATTTATCTTAAAAAGTAATCTCATTATGTACTTGTTATCAAAAAAGTGTAATGAGTGATAAGTAAAGACCTTACTGGTAACGCACAATCTCCAAGCTTTGTCAGCAATGCTTAGTTACTTCCAGTTTTTAAGATTTCCTATAGGGTACTGAGATGAGCTCTATGTGTCTTTAAAGAATGCTGGATTATTTTATTCTGCATTAAAATGAATGATTTAGTAGAAGTGAAAGATGTCAATATTTTAACAGCCTCTATCATATTCCCATATGTTGAAGATAAGTAAAATACACTATCTACAGTGAAGAAAACATGGGAATGATGGGGACTAGATGAGATGGTTAATATACAATAATGTCAACTAATAAGAAAATGCAAATTCACCATGTTTATTACCCTTACCTTGTATTTAGGTTTAGAAAGAGCAAAAGAAGAAACTGCTTGACGTGGCTCCTAGCAGTATGAAGAAAAATGGATAGCAGGAGGGACAAGAGGAGCAAATAATGAAATTAAAAAATAAAGAACAGCATAGAATGAGAAATGTATTGAGAAATGTAGATACAAAGGAGTTTGAGAATTAGAGAGGTTTCACTTTTCCCATCCCTAATCCCACTGCATTACTCTTCCTTTGCAAGATTATTACAGGCTCAGCTTTCCTCATCTGAAATGTTTGGGATGAGAAGAGTTTTGGATTTCAGAGTTTGTCAATTCTGGAATAGTTGCATATACATTATGAGCTATCTTGGAGATTGGATCCAAGTTTAAACAGGAAATTCATTTATATTTCATATACACCTTATACACAAAGCCTGAAGGTACCATATTTTCTGGTGTATAAGACGACTGGGCATATAAGACAACCCCCAACTTTTACAGTTAAACTATAGCGTTTGGGATATACTTGCCATATAATACTACCCCTCTTTCCAACACACACCAAATAATTAAAAAAAAACATTAGATTTGATTTCAGTGATGCATTCTGGGGTATGTACAATTTGTGGCCAAGTAAGTGACCTTGGACATGTCACACACTCTTAGCCTCAGAGGATGGCAATGGCAACCCCCATTTGAAGAAACATGCCAAGAAAAAAACATGGTAAGGTTACCTTAGGGCAGGGGTAGGCAACCTTTCCCCTTTAAGGGCTGAGGGACTTCAGCTCCCAGAAGCCTCAGCCATGTTGGCCAATAGTCCCATGTTAGCCATTAGCTCCTGGGATTCTGGGAGCTGAAGTCCCTTGGCCCTTAAAGGGGAAAGGTTGCCTACCCCTGCCTTAGGGTCTCCATAAGTCGGAAAGGACTTGAAGACACACAAGAACAACAAAAAAAGTCTGCAATTGTTTCATAGTTAGTACTTGGGAATAGTAGCCACCACGGTGTAGTGGTCTGAGTGTTGGACTACTACTTTGGAGAATTCGTTTGGATTCCCCACTTTGCCATGAAACTCACTGGGTGAACTTGGACAAGTCACACACTCTCAGCCTCAGGGGAGGGCAATGGCAAACCTCCTCTGAACCAGTCTTGCCAAGAGAACCCCAGGATAGGGGTTCACCTCCTATCCGCTGCTGCTTCTTCCTCCTGCCTCACGCCACACCTTCCTTCTCCCCCTTCCTCTTCTCCCTTCCTCCCCCCTCCTCTTCCTCCTCCTCCTTTACTCTGGACTTCCTCTCTTCCTCCTCCTCCACCCAGCGTATAAGATGATCCCCAACTTTGGAGAAGTAGTCTTATACACCAGAAAATACAGTATATACTGTATTATATACACTATTTTTAATAATCTTGTGTATGAAAAAAGGTTTGTGTATACTGAACCATCAGACAGAAAATGTGTCACTATCTCAGCCACTCATGTGGACAATTTTGGAATGTTTTGGATTTCCAGATAAGGGAGACTCAACCTGTACCAGAAAATGCCTCCTTTGTTCAATTTGCACATGCATTCTTTAATGAAAAACAAAAAAAATCCAAAACTAAATTCTGCAGGTCTAATCCTGTTTCCTATTGAATTCACACAGACTTTAGAAACTTGGCAGATAAAAGGCAAGGTCCTGGGTTTTCTTGAACAAGAGTTTTCAGTTACCTCAAAAATCATCTTAACTGTGATGTTATCTGTGAGACCCAGAGAGGCAGTGGCAGACCAAAGACTGAGTAGGACAGTGCTTCTCCATTATTTTCTCTCACGCCCCCCCCCCAGGAAAGAAGAAAACATTTCGCGCGCCCCCCGCACAACTGTAAATAGTCACATGGGTGGGTTTGACCAATCAGGATAGAGCACGTCGGGCTGCTACTGGGGCTGCACTGGGACAATCTTCCTCTCTCCAGCTGTAATGGGCCCCCCTTTACAGAGCCTCGCACCCCCCCTGGGGGGCCTGCCCCACTATTTGAGAACCGCTGGAGTAAGAGAACATGTACCCCTAAATGGTGGGAAAGCCACCATTCCCCTTGCTCTGCCCATGCATGGAAGTGGGCACAAATTCTTAAGGAGGGATAAGAAGTGAAAACAAATAGTGTTTTCTCCAAAAGTCAAGATTTGAGATGCCTCTTAGGAGCTAGATCCTCATATATTTATACTAGGATAGTGGTGATGACAGCAATTTCCCCCTTCCTCCTCCTCTCAATAAGATTTAGCGCTGAAAGAGGAGATATGTTTTATTCTTATGTTTTAAGAATGGTGCAGTGGTTAAATGGCGCAGTGGTTAAATGCCTGTACTGCAGCCACTCACTCATAGACCACAAGGTTGTGAGTTCAATACCAGCCAGGGCTGAGGCTCGACTCAGGCCTGCATCCTTCCGAGGTTGCTAAAATGAGTACCCAGATTGTTGGGGGACAATCAGCTCATAGTTGTAAACCGCTTAGACATCCCATGCGCGATATGAAGCAGTATATAAATGAAGCTGCTTTGCTTTAAAATTACCTGACACAATGGTAATGCCAATCCAGGAGAAAAAATTCTACAGGTAGAAATGTTTAGTACCTGGCATCACCACATTCTGAGACTTCAGATAACTACTCATACTCACTAGTAAAACAACCACAGAATTTATTTTTAAAGCTCACTTTCATACACTTTTTATTGGTATCTATTTAGTAGATTTTGTCAGAGGAAACTAGTGTTCTGGTAAGCAATGGAAATGAAACAAAAATAGTGCTCATGCAAAATCGTATGAAAACAGGAAATTAAAACAGCATAAAATAGCCAGTGGAACGAAATATTATAAAAGATGCACTTCAAAGCATACAATCAGAATCATTAGTTATATTTGTAATATACTTATGATCCATATGGAGAATGACCAAGTGAATAGGTTTATTGTATCCCTAACACTTTGTGCATTTGTCTGGCAAACTTTAAACACCACCTTAGTAGGAAATTCAGGAGTATTCTTGCTTGGTCCGCAATATATAATTGCTATAAACAATATAACGTTTGCCAGGTTACCTTAAAGAATTATCATGTTTCTGATTTTTCCAGTGATATCTGTCACTGATTTCAGGCAGGTACATATTGTCCTTTAGGATAAGCTGTTCTAAGTTTTAGTTTATCTGTTTACTTGGTCCATTAATTTCTTTCTTTCTTACATGAACACCTGAATTCTATTGGTACTCCCTACTGTAGCAGTCAACAGTTCAAGACCCAAATGCCACATGATGGAGTGAGCTCTTGTCACTAGTCCCAGCTTCTGACAACCTAGCAGTTTGAAAGCATATAAAAGTGGAAGTAGATAAATAGGTAACACTGCAGTGGGAAGGTAACAGTGTTCTGTGTAGTCATGCTGGCCACATGACCATGTCATCTATGACAACTCTGGCTATTCAGTTTAGTAATGGAAATAAACTCCAACCCCATTGTCAAAGGGGAAAGCTTTATTATCCTTACACTTTAGTAGAACCATTGAATCAATGGGAGTTATATAATGGTTAACTGAATTGATTCAATGGGTCTATTCTGATGTGGTCTTTACATTCTGGGTAGGATTATACATCACCACTAGTCACTTAACAAACCTCAAACAAACATAATTTCATCTTGTCTCTAGTCAGATGATACAAGAGCATATTTTGCTTGCATCTGAATGCACTATAAAACAGCACCTGAAGGGAGGACAACATAGAAATCACAGAAATGCAATGTTCCAAATAAGAACAGTCTGCATTGTCAGTAAAAAACTGAAAGTGTGATTTATATGATATGAACAATAGGTTTGTTGTTGTTAACTGCCCTCGAGTTGATCTTGACTCATGACGACTCTATGGATGAGACGTATCCAAGACCCTCTGTCTTCCACTGCTCTGCTCAATTCCTGCAACCCCATATCTGTGACCTCCTTAATAGAATCCATCCATCTAGCATGTGGCCTTCCTCTCTTCCTACTTCCCTCCACCTTTCCCAGTGTTATTGTTTTTTTCTAAAGAGTCCTCTCTTCTCATGATGTGTCTGAACTACAATAGACTCCGTTTGGTCATCTTGGTTTCCAGGGAGGTTTCCAGTTGGATCTGCTCTAGGACCTACTTGTTTGTCCTTTTGGCTGTCCATGAGATCCTCAGCACTCTTTTCCAGCACCACATCTCAAATGCATTGATTTTCTAACTATCTTCGTTCTTGACTGTCCAGCTCACACATCCATACAAGGTAATAGGGAATGCAAAGGCTTGTATGATTCTGACTTTTGTGCTGAGTTGTATTTCTTTGAATTTTAGGATCTTTTCTAGTTCTTTCATAGCCACCCTCCCCATTCTTAATCTTCTCCTGATTTCCTGGCTGCAGTCCCCATTCTGATCAATGCTTGGTCCCTGATATAAGATATAAAATCTTTTACTATTTCTATTTCCTCATTGTTTAGTTTGAATGTGTAAGTTCTCTGTGGTCATTATTTTTGTTTTCTTTGTGTTCAACAATAAGCCTGCCTTTGCACTTTCTTCTTCAATCTTCTTTAGTTGTTGTTCCAGGTCTGTGAGGTTTTCTGCTAGTATTATGGTGTCATCAGCATATTTCAGATTCTGGATATTTCTTCCTCCTATTTTCACTCCTCCCTCTTCCATGTCCAAGCCTGCTATAAGTTGAATAGGTAGGATGATAGGATACAGCCTTGTCTGACTCCTTTACCAATTCGGAACCATTCTGTTTCTCTGTGTTCTGTTCTGACAGTATCCTCTTGTTCTGAGTACAGATTCCTCCTTAGGACTATCAGATGTGCTGGCACTCCCATGTCTTTAAGGGCATTTCATAGCCTTCCATGGTCTCAAAGGCTTTGCTATAGTCTATAAAGCACATGCTGATTTTATTTTGGAATTCCCTCGGGCATTCCATTAGCCATCGCATATTTGCAATGCGATCCCTGGTGCTTCTTTGTTTCCTGAACCCTGCTTGAATCTCTGGGATCTCTCTTTCCATGTATGATTGGAGTCTATGTTGCAAAATTTTGAGCATGATTTTGCTTGCGTGGGAAATCAGTGCTATGGTCCTACAGTTGCTGCAATCTTTTGTGTCTCCCTCTTTGTGGATCGGGATGTATATTGATCACTTCCATGTGTTGGCCAAAGTTTTGTTTTCCATATCTTGTTAACATATGTTGGTTAGCACTAGAGTTGACTCTGTCAGTAAGAAGAGATCATTTCACAAGATCCAAGAAATCAATTCAAACCAAGGACTAGAACAATCTATGACTATAAAAATAACATAATTTAAGACCAGGAAGGAATAAAAAGGGGTTAGATGCAATACACAGAGGAATTATACAAAAGAGATGACAAAGTTAAGGACACATGGAATAAAAAGCCGTAAGATAGATGAACCCCAAATTCTAAAAAGTGAAGTGGAAACTGCAATAAGAGAAATAGTGAAAAACAAATCACCAGGAATAGATAATATTCCAATTGAACTGCTGCAATCCACACTGACAGAGCCAACTCTAGTGCTAACCAATATATGACAACAGACCAATAAGTTACAGTCTCAAAAATGAAATAACTTAAAGGTAACTAAATATGTGTATCCTGGAATGACAGTGATTGATGCAGACTGACTCATGTCATCCTCTTTAAAAAGGCTGGCCTTCCTTGCAGTACTACACTCATACATAGCTATTTAAAAAAAAAAAAGTTATTTCACGTGTCTAGGAAGCAGAATGTGTTCAGGACCTGATGGACTCATCCTTTAATGGTATGCCTCTGTTATCATAACTCTCTTTTGTACAGGGAAAATGGCACTATGTTTACAAAATTAAATGGCTGGAGTGAAATACCAGGAAAGAGAGTAGCGGTCAGAAGCCACTCTGAGGCCATGCTTATGGGGCAAGAGCTGGTACCAAATGGAGCAAATTTAATCCTCTCTTACCAGTGGCCCATTTGGGACTGTGGCAGCAGCCTGCTTCCACCTGCTTCAGCCTTATGTTTCTAAGTCCTCCCCCAATTATGCATACTTTAGCTACTTTAATTTTAAAATATGTGCATCATTTTGGAAATAATTATTTCTTGGAAATACACATTTACAAATGTGTAAATGGTAAAGCTGACAGGCACATTCTCTTGCAACAAGTGTCAGGAAGTATAAAAATGTCACTTTCATCAATATTGTCAAATCCAACAAAATTTCTCTCCCCCTGTATAAATATATTCATGTGAGATCAGACCTGCCAGAAGAGAACTGGAAAACATTTATTAAATGATGCTCCATAAAGTACTTTTTAAAAGTTCATGTTCTATAAAGCTATTCTTGCTCTCTTCTCATAATTCAAGGTCACTATCACTTCTACCTCCATTACAAGTTTTTATCCAGAAATATTCTAAATTATACTTAGTCATCCTTTGCCAAAAGATAGCCAAGGTCAAACCATTCTTAGTTTTTCTTTAAAACTTATTGTGTTTTGAAAACAGAGGGGAAGAATACATGTACTGTAAATTTAGTGTCAATGTAAAATATAATTAGAAACATACATCTGCCTCCTGTGCATCATTTGCAGCATTATGGGGATCTGGATAGTGTTTCAGGAACTGTGCTACATAGGTCATCACTGATTTTTCATCTGGTTTATCCACATCCACATCTGAAAGAATGACAAAGACAGTAAATTAGTATTAAATTGATCTGTACAAAGTGTTGTGAAAAAGCTTGCACTTTCTAAAAAAAAAAAGAAAAAGAAGTTTCTCAAAAAGAAAGAGAAAAAAAAATCTAAAAACACAGACAAAACCTATGCCCCAATACAAGTTCAAGTTATTTTAAAATTTCTTACATAAAATGTCATATTACCTTCAGGATCAAGAAGCCTTGGGATTCCCAGTTCAGACTCTGCAATCATAAAAGCTTCTTCCAAATTTTCCCTGTTAGATCTTGTTTTCACCCTCTCCAAATCCACTAATTCTGGACGGATAGCATGAATAACGGAATGAAAAGCAACACCACTTCTCCAGCTTCGTCCAAAATCTTTGACTTCAATTCCAGCTTGCCTTAATAACAAGAAAGCACCTGGTAACAATCTATTCAGATGCTTGACCCTGAACCTTTAGTACTACATTATCAACCAGGTTTGGAGTTACATTTTACAATGTCTCTAAGACAAAATTTATTTGGAGGTAAATAGACTATATTTTGTTATATACAGGGTTCCATCTGTGTATTCCATAGGGCAGTAGATGAAGCTTGGTAGGACCATGAGAGCAAAATGAAAGCCACGCTGAATTAGTGAAGTTATGCAAAGTTATGGGACAGTGATGGGGAACCTTTTAGAGATTGAGTGCTCAAACTGCAACCCAAAACCCACTTATTTATCGCAGAGTGCCATGTCCCTCTGGCTTTCTAATAATGAACTCTGGTGAACTCTGATCTGACCTGATGGCTAGCGCATATGCTATAGGTTCACCACTACTGTTATAGGACAAAGGTTATTATAGCTGTAATTGTTTTTGTTGTTGTGTGTCTCCTAGTCACTTCCTGCTTGTGGTGATCCTAAGGCAAATCTATCATGGCGTAGATTTCTTGGCAAGATTTGACCAGAGGATTTGCCATAGCCTTCCTCTGAAGTTGAGAGTGTGTGATTTGCCCAAGATCACCCAGGGCTTCCATGGTGGTGTGGGCATTTAAACCCTGGTCTCTCAGAGTCCTAGGCCAACATGCAGACTATTACCCCACACTGGCTCTCAGAACAAAGATATCAGACAAGTAGTAAGCTATTGCCCTTTGAACAACATACACTGTTAATTAAATAGTAAGAATCCAAAGTTCTAGGCAGTTGCATTACACACAATTCAGATCTGAAAGCTATAGAAAGCAGACACAGATCGGTAAACAATTAGCTTTGATTTCATATATTCTTTATAAATATAGTTCAAACAGCTATAATTATATAACTATAACTATCTATTGATCCAGTTCTTTGTCTATCTTCTAGTTTTTCTTTCTTGCTAGTTTTCTTTGGTTTCCAGTGTTTTCTACCTTCTTCTGTCTTCTCTTAAGATTAAATAGAATTAATATCTACAATTTCTGGATTAAATCAACTAAAAAG
This sequence comes from Phrynosoma platyrhinos, assembly GCA_020142125.1. Classification (NCBI taxonomy): domain Eukaryota; kingdom Metazoa; phylum Chordata; class Lepidosauria; order Squamata; family Phrynosomatidae; genus Phrynosoma; species Phrynosoma platyrhinos. The sequence goes on from CM034701.1 coordinate 314,283,212, forward strand.
GATGAACTGACAGATTATTATCAATTATACAGCTTCATCATTTAATCCTACTTATGTTCTTCATATTTTGTGTGTTAAATTTGTATTGTTGTCTTCTACAATGATAAATAAATAGAAATAATAAAGCAAAAGAAATAATAAAGCAAAATATATCTGTAAAGCTGCAAACATTTAATTATACTGGCTGTGGCAATAATACTGTTGCATTTACCAACAAGGTTTTGCTATATGCAACCAGTGATTGAATAAAAATTCATTTAATCAAATAAGCTCCTATGGTACAACATCATTCAAATAAAAGTATGGTCATGATCTCAACATGGTTGAAAAATTGAAAGTTCTGTTGGTAATGTCTTCAAGCAGACAGGTGACTTGGAGTGGCCTCTGGTGCAAGCATGCCCTGAATGGTGTGGTTCTGAGGCTGGCCACCACAGCGGTCTGCAATGGACTGCTGGGAAAGAGTGCTTTTTTCCCCCCACTCCTTCTGCAGCAGAGTTTGGCTTCCCTTAGGCAGCCACAGTGTGCCTTCCGCCCAATCTGGGAGCATGCAGCATCTGAACACCATGACCTCAGATCAGGCCAAAGGCAGAGCTTTTGGCTCATCTGTTTCAGATCAATGTGTTGCTTCTTGCTGCTTGCTATTCTAGTAGAAGCCAATTCCTTCCTCAGCTTTTATTGATCTCCATGTCACAATTCATTACTGCATTATTTAATACATGTCTTGCTTACTTTGCTGCTGTGTACTGGACCCATTTTAGCAAAGCCTTTTTTGCATTTCCTTGAATTTTGGTTACCACCTTCCGTTTGGATGGTGGACTGGCAGTTTCAGAACTAACGACACTGTCCACAGATGAGGTACTACTGGAAAGTGATTGCAGCTGTGGAAGGTTGCTTGTAAGTTCCTCAATCTGTGTAAGAAATGAAAACAGTTAAAGAGTGTTGGGAATAAACAATTTAAAAATTTTTCATCTGTTTCAGTGTCTCATTAAAAGAGCACAGGTCTAGAACTAGTCAGTTTGTATCAGAAAAAACAGGATACACTCACAACTGTTAAGTCTAATGAGAATATATCTAAACTCGGCATTCGTTTTTTTCCAAAATTGCCCATACACTTTCATTAATCATTCTCTTTTTCATTTGTGCTAATTAGAACTTCACAGGTAAATGGTACATATAGCTGCTATGACTGTGGTGCATTTGAATTCCAATGTCACAAAAATCATGAATATAAGAAACATGTGTGCAGAGTGTTAGCTAGTAGAATGGCACATGCATACAATTGACACTGGCTTTTGGAGAGCCACTGAACATTCTGGAAATTTTGCTGAGAGCAGTTTGGCACAGTGGACTGGAAAGTTTCATAATCACACAGAAGCCATCATACTTGGGCTGCTCTATACAACCAAATTTCATTGTGTTCTTTTTTTCTCAAGAAATTATTCAATAGGTTCCTGAACAAGCTGAAAGTGGTGCATGGCATGTTTGAATTTCCAAATAGCAGCTAGTTTAGAAATTCTGAAAACCTAATTTGGCTGCCAATTCATTCTCTAAGATTACAATGCATTCACTGTGCTTTATTAGAGTGTATTCACAGTGCAGAAATAAAACAATTTAACACCACTTTAAGTGGCATGACTCAATGCTATGGATTCTAGGATTTTTAATTTTGTGAGATATTTAGCCTTCCCAGTCAGAGAGTTCTGGTGCTCTACAAAACTACAAATCCCATAATTCCACAGCACTGAACCATGGATGTTAAAATGATCTCAAAGTCTATATTTCTGCAGTGTGGCAGCCGCCTAAGTCAGGTAAAGATTGAAGAGTGCATTGTGGCCTTTCCCATTGCAAGAGTGCATTGTGGCCTTTCACTACAGGAAAACATAAGGAAATAATCTGCCAAATTATGGCATTTTATTTCAATTATTTTTTCTGAGGACTGAAGACAAACTTGTCTGCCTTTTTCATAACAATACAGCAATATCCACTGCTTCTCACAGATATAATTTTATGAAGGAGTGAGGAACACCTGGCTTATGAGTCATGTGTGCCCCTCTGGCCATTTTTGCTCCCTTGCCCCCCATTATGCTTTAATACACACTGTATTTATATTGTTATCACCACCACCACTACTACTCTGTCTCCTCCTCCTCCTCCTTGTTATAATTAAACTTTATCTCCCACATTTTTACCAAAACTGGGACTCAAAGTGGTTTACAATTTAAAACAAGTACAATGTAGCTGAAAACACAGAGAAGTCATCATTAAAATAGAATTAAATTCCACATGCAAAGTAGGAGTAGGAGTTTAAGCCTGGAGCAAGTGGTAATGTTCGGAAAGTTTGCAATTTTTTTAGTTGCCTTATGTTGCCACCCTCAGGAGTTTTTCAAGTATATAGAATTTGTTCAAACATATGAGATATAGGAAATCATATTACAGCATTTTTATACATGTTCTTCCTCTCATATAATGCTTGAAAACAATGTGTGTGTGTGTGTGAGAGGGGGCAACACTTGGGCTTTCTGTCCAGGTTGCACAACTGTGCTATTATTTTCATAATACTCAGAAAGAGAAAGTTTCTCTTTTCATAAAGATATCTAAAGCTCCTGGCCTAAAGAACCAAAGGACATATTACTTTTAAAAAACAACAACTGTGAGGTGCTCCAAACTGACCCCCTTTGAGACGGCACTTTGTGCCATCTTGGAGGCAAGGAAGGGGAGGGGCAGCCTCATGCTGGGTGCCCCAACCCCTTCCTGAGGACGTAATCAGAGCGCCCATCATTGCACACGATGGGCGCTCTGATTACATCCTTCCGGCTCAGCGTCCAGACATGCTGAGCCGGAAGAGACGCCAAAGAGGCACGCAATGCCTCTTGCGGCACCCTTTCTGCACCTTGTGGAAGGAATTCTATTTTAGCGCTCCTTCCAGGGCCCGAAAATGAGTGGATCAGGGCCGAGGAGTGCGGCAGCCTTGGCCCCAATTCGCGGCTTCTCAGGGCGGCCCATGGCCGCCTGTCAGCAGAGGCCCTAAGTTAGAACAGCAGCATTGGTAAATAGACCATGCTGAATAAATCAGTCCATTTGCAGTCCATGCCACTTTCACATGCATTGCTTTATAAGTCTATTCCTTCTCATTGCCATATCAGTGTGTGAAGCTTTTTTTCACACACATTTTAAAAAATATTCACATTAATTGCCATATACAATGTTTCCCAACAGCCTTTTATATACAGGCATTTTACAAACTTTTGTATGTGCCTTTCTGTGACATGTGCATTTTTTAACTTACAAACTTCTACAATATGCAGTTTTTCCAGTACTGACCCAGGCACTGCATCACAACATTCATAGAAGTATGCAATCCATAGAATCTGTTAAACACATATCCTTCTAGGAAATAGCTCAGTTTGTTTTAAACAACAACAGATAAAATCATATTCTAAAGTAGCTCATTTAGGTCCAAAACACACTGCAGAAATGACAAAACTGTTACTTGTATCATGAAGAATGTGGGGCAAAACAAACCAGCTTTCTACATCAGTTTCCTGGTGGCTTGGGGGTGTGGCGTTTAGATGGCACATGCCCCAAAGACGTCTTGAAGCTGCCCAGCTGCTCAGATATGGGCCAGCATCTGGGTGTTCCAGCAGTGTGTTTACACACTGCACGCTGCCAGAGCATTTTAAAGCTATCCAAGGTGGGGTGGGAAAAGCTGGCTTTTTGCCAGCGCAAAAAGGAGTTGCTCTCTGCTGCTCCTTTTCTGGCTGGCAAAAAGGGGCCATGGCGTCATGTTGTTGCAGCTCCAATCTGTCTTCAGAAGGGGCAGCTTGAACCCGCCCCTTTGGGGCCATCTGTTTCACCCCTGAGGTCCAAAACACACACCAATTTGAGACCACTTTAACTGCCCTGGCTCAATGCTAGATAATTCTGGGAACTGTAGTTTGTTTGTTTTTTTTAATTTTTATTACCGTAATTAAAAAACATCAATATACGTTATTTCTATCATACTCATCCAACAACACAACAACACCAACAAAGACAAAGACAAAACACTAAGGGCCTGAGCAGACAGTGCAAAGCGCCGTTTTCGAGGCCAGGAAGGGGAGGGGCAGCCTCACGCTGGGCGCCCCAACCCCTTCCCGGAAACGTCGTCGGAGCAGCCGGCCCTCCACATGGCTGGCGCTCCGAGGATGCCTTTCTGCTGCAGCGTAGCATCTGCACACACTGCAGTGGAAGAGGCGCCGAAGGTGCGCCAGCAGCCTTTTGCAGTGCACTTTCAACGATTTGTGGAAGGAGCGCTATTTTAGCACTCCTTCCTGGGGCGGCGAAGCTGCGCCGCAGGGCCGAGGAATGCAGATGCCTTGGCCCTGATCGGCAGCTTCCTGGGGCGGCCCCGTGCCCCCCGTCTGCTTCCCCCCTAACTCTGAGACAAAGGGCCTTTGCAGACTGCTAGAAATAGTGCAAACTGAGTCCATTGTAACTGCCCTGGCTCAGTGCTAGGGAATCATGGGAATATTTTTTTCTGAGACATTGAGCCTTTTCTGTCAGAGAGCTCTGGTGCCACAATAAACTACAGTTCCCATGATTCCCTAGCACTGAGTCAGGGTATAAAGACAATAATAATATAATCAAATCTCTGATATTTCACACTAACCTCCTTCTTCCAAGCTACTGATTCTATCATATCTCTTTTGTTCCCTATACTGTTTTCTCCTGATCAGATTCTTTACATTATCATCCTCTTTCTACTCTTATTCTATCAGTTTATTTGATTATCATCGACATTTAGTCCTTATAGACCTTTCTGTATAATCTACAATAGCATTTCAAACATATTTTTGAACTTTTACTCTTTTATGTTAATATTTTTTTTCCTATGCCTATTATCCATATCTCACCCCATTCTTGTTTCACAAATTCAATGAAGGGATTCCATATTTTCAGAAATTTTTTTAGTTGTTTTTTTCCTGTAAAATTTGGTTTAATCTGTTGTTTTCCATCAGATCATATAACTTCCATATCCAATTTCTAATCTCTGGGATTTAGGGCCTAAGCAGATGGTGCAAAGCGCCATTTTCGAGGCCAGGAAGGGGAGGGGCCCCAACCTCTTCCTGAATATGTCATTTGAGTGCCCATCTCTCTGCATAGCCCTAGCTCCAACAATGCACTTCTGCTGCAGCGTCCGCACATGCTGCAGCGGAAGAGCTGCCGAAGGTCTTTTGCGGCACACCTTCGGCGACTTGTGGAAGGAGCACTATTTTAGCTCTCCTTTCTGGGCCTGGGACACGGCGCATTGGGGCCAAGGAGTGCGGATACCTCGGCCCCGATCCGCAGCTTCCCAAGGCAGCCCCGTGCCACCCGTCTGCTTCCTCCCTTAGTTTTACTTCCATTTTAAAGCATATAATATCCTAGCTGCTATGGTCATATAAAAGATCAATATACCATGTTCCATTTCTAAAGTGTCTTCTTGATTTATATTTAATAAAAATCTCTCCAAGTTTTTTGCGATCTTAAGATTTAAAATCTTTTCCATTTCTTGATGTATTCCATTGCAAAAAAAAAATTGCATACTTTTCATTTTCATCATATGTAAAAAAAAATGTGCCCAATTCTTTGTCACATTTCCAACATTTGTTTTTTCCCATTCTTATGAATTTTTGAGAATTTAAATTGGGTGAGGTCCCATCTGTATAACATTTTATAGTAATTTTCTTTAAGATTATAACTTAATGTATATTTGAATCTTTTGGACCATGTCTTTTCCCATTGTGTCACGCTTATTGGATGACCTATATTCTGGGCCCATTTTATCTGGGTTTAATGGGTTTAATGATTTCTTCTTCCAAGTCTAATGATAGTAAAAGTTTATATAAATTTTTAATCCTATGATCTCCCTCTGATCTCACTATTTCTTCAAATCCCGGATCTGTGTCTTTAATATTATCTAATTTTATATCCAACGAGAATCTTTCTTTTATTTGAAAATATGTAAACCATGTAAGTCTCTTTCCTTCTTCTCTTGATTGATCGAAGGTTTTTAGTTTCATTTCACCTCCTAATAAATCCTCATATGTAACTCACTTTGATTCTCTTAATGGTATTTTATTGAAGAAATCTTCATTTATCGAGGTCCATTTTGGCACTCCTATACTCGTCTTGGTTTCAGTTTAAGCCAAATTTGTAGAAGAGAGTTCCTAATATAATAGTCATTAAAATCTTAATTAGCTTTTATTTTATTATAAAATAAATATCCGTGCCACCCAAATCATAACTCAGTTCCTTCTAATTGTAAAATTCTTCTATTTTCTAATTTTAGCCAATTCATAACCCAATCCATTGCACAAGCATAATAATAAATTTTCAAATTTGGTAAAGCTAAGCCCCTCTATTTATCTCATCATGTAATAGTCTGTATCGTACTTGGGGTTTTTTACTTGACCACAGAAATTTCAAAATGTCTTTTTTCCAATTTTGAAATGGGCTATCATTTTTGATAACTGGTAAATTCTGAAATAAAAAGATCATTTCAGTAAAATATTCATTTTGATAGTTGATATTTTCCCCATCCATGATAAATCTAATTTTGTCCACTTTTCTAGATCTTTTTAAATCTCTTTCCATTTTATCTCATAGTTATTTTTAAACAGGTCTGAATTCTTTGTGGTAATATACATCCCAAGGTATTTTTGTTTGTTTCACCAACTGAAAATTAGCCTTTCTCTTTACTGTTTGTTTCTTTTCCTCTGTCAAATTCATAAGCAGCATGTTGTTTTTTTCTTTATTTATTGATAATCCTGGAAACTTCCAGTATTTATGAAAAGTTTCCAATAATTCTTCTATGTGTTCTATTGGTTTTGCTAATGAAATCATTACATCGCCCACAAAGGCCCTCAATTTATATTCTTTATTTTGAATTTTAATTCCTTTTATATGGAGATTTCTCTTGATTGCATTATTTAGTATTTCTATTGTAATTATAAAAAGTAAGGATGACAAAGGACATTCTTGCCTTACTCCTCTTTGAATCGTATAATTTCTTGTAAGTTCTCCATTAATTACTAGGGCCGCTTCTTGGTTATTATATATATATATTTATATATATATATATTGAATCCACTTTCTAAAATTAGCTCCTATGTTCATTTTCTCCAGTATTTTAAACATAAATTCCAAATTAACTTGATCAAACACTTTCTCTGCATCCATGAAAAGCAAAGCCAGTTTTTTAATCAATTTTTTAGAGTGGTATTATATTAAGAAGATTTCTTACATTATCTTTCATTTGTCTTTTTAGGAGGAATCCCGTATGGTCTTCATAAATCCAGTTATTTAATATATTTTTAAATCGTTCTGCCAATATGCTTGCTAATATTTTATAATCACTGTTCAATAATGAGATTGGTCTGTAATTTTTTGGTTCAAGATGGTCTTTGTTCTATTTTGGTGTTAATATTACATTCGCTGCTGTTCATGATTTTGGGAATTTACCATTTAAAATGGCATTAAATATCATTTGTAAAGGGGCTACTAATTGATCTTTAAATGTCTTATAAAACTCAGCCCCTAGACCATCCGGTCCAGGTGTCTTTCCTTCTCTGCTTTTGCTTCTCTGTATAGAATCTATAATTTCTTCCATCATTATTTTTTCTCTAAAATTTCTTTTTCCTGATCTGTTATTTTATTAATATTTGCTCATCCAAGTATCTATCTATCTTACCTTCTTTAATGCCTTTTTCCTTTGATAGTTTGGAGAAGTATCCAAAAAAAGTATCTTTTATTATATTTTGCTTGCTAACTATTTTATCTTCTAATTTCAACTGATTAATATTTTTCCCTTTTTCTTTTCATAATGTATATGCTAGAAATTTTCCGGATTTATATGCATGTTCAAAAAAAATTTTGTTTAATAAATTTCAATTTTTTCCTCCATTTCTTCCATTGTTATTATGGAGATTTGTTTCTGCAAGCTTTTTATCTCATTTTGTTTTTCTTTATCATTTGGATTTACTTTTAAGGTTTTTTCTCTTTTTAAATTTCCTCTTCTATTTTTTTTAATTTTTTCATATTTTTTCTTCTTCCACTCTGAATTTTTGTGAATAAAGAACCTTCTCATAAAAGCTTTTGCTGTATCCCATACTATATGTGTCTCTGTTCCCTTATTTAAATTTTCTGCAAAGAAATAGTTTAATTGTTTGTTTGTTTTTGCTTCTTCTACAATTCTTTCATTTTGTAGTAAATATTCATTTAACTGCCATCTATATGATTTTTTACCTTTATAAATTGTCATTAATACCGGGCTATGATCCAACCAAATCATTGGTTGGATCTCTACTTTTTCCACCAGTTTTAGCACATGTGGTGAGGTAAAAATCATATCAAGTGGTGAGGTAAAAATCATATCAATATCCATGATTTGTGGACATTTGAAAAAAAAGTGAAATCTTTACTTTCAATATATTTCTCCCTCCAAACATCTTTCAATTCAAGTCTTTCTAGCAATTCAAGTCTTTCAAAAAAAACTTTCAGGTAGTTTACCTTTTTTTCTCTGGTTTTTTTTTTTTTGTTGTTGTTGAGAATCTGTCTATTCACCCCATTCCAATCCCCCATTGCAATTATTGTTTCGTAGTCTAAACGTTCTAACTTTTGTAAAATTCCTTTATAAAATTTCTTTTTTTGGTCAGAGGGTGCATAAACTCCCATCAAAAGTATTTTTCCTATGGCACAAATTATTTCAATTGCTAAATATCTTCTGTTTGGGTCATTCAATATTTCTTTTGATTCTAATTTAGGGTTTACATATATAACTACACCTCTTTTTTAGTTTTTGTCGCTGATACATATTCCTTTCCTAATTTTAAAATTAGGTAGAGGGTCACAAATTAGTAAAATTGGTGGCATCCGGGTCATCCTTGGACAAAGCAGAAACACTGAGGCCAGATGCCTCCTTGGTCTCCTGTGGTGCTCCCTTATGTCTTGCCTCTGAATCCAAGCTCATCCAAGGCTCCAACCTAGGGGAACCAGGAATAGACCTACACATCGGTATCCTTCTTGGCAACTTGATAGTAGCTTTCCTTTGCCAAGTGTACCTCAGAGATCAAAGATTCCCCAGGCAATCACATTGGGGACATCTTAATTGGACGCCATTAGTTTTGTGAGACATTTAGGGCCTTTACAGACTGCCAGAAATAATGCAACTTGAAGCCACTTTAGAGGGGTTGCAGACTGCCAGAAATAGTGCAGATTGAGTCCACTTTAAGGGTTAGAGTTAGTGGTAGAGAATCATGGGAATTGTTTTTTTTCTGAGACATTGAGACTTCTCTGGCAGAGACAATAAAATACAGTTCCCATGATTCCCTAGCACTAACCCTAACCCTAAAAGTCGACTCAATTTGCACTATTTCTGGCAGTTTGCAACCCCCTTTAACTGTCCTGGCTCAGTGCTAAGGAATCATGGGAACTGTAGTTTATTGTGGCATAAGAACAATCTGACAGAGAAGGCTCAATGACCCAGAAAAAAATACAATCCCCATGATTCCCTAGCACTGAGCCAGGACAGTTAAAGTTGCATTATTTCTGGCAGTCTGTAAAGGCCCTTAGCCTTCTTGAAAGAGAGCTCTGGTGCCAAAACAAACTACAATTCCCAGGAATCCCTACCACTGAGACAGGGCAGTTAAACTGGTCTCAAACTACCACTACCACTGAGACAGGGCAGTTAAACTGGTCTCAAACTAGATTGTTTCAGCAGTATGTTTTGGATGAAAGGGCAGGAACACAGCAGCAAGAAGGGGTGGCCTGAAGCTACTCCCACCAAAGATGGATTGGGGCTGGGACAAACATAATAATAATAATTTTTATTTATATCCCTCCCCTCTGCCACGCAATCAGGGCAGCGTACAACATGTTAAAACATCACAATAAATTAAAATCATGCCACAGCCCCAATCTGTCTTGAACCTGGCCCAATTAGGAGCAGAAAAGATTCACTTCTATTTGGGCGAGGAAAGCGCCACCTTTTCTGGCCCTGCTGCAGCACTAGGGTGACTTCAAGATGCTCTGCAGACGTGTGGTGTGTAAATGCCACACCACTGGAATGTCTTGAAGCCACCCATGTCTGGACAGTGAGGCAGCTTTGGAGCATGCGGCATGTAAACACCATGCTCCCAAGATGCCCAGAAGGTGTTTTTAATGGGCCGTCTGTCCCGGCCCTTAGTCTTCACAATACACTTAAAGTTCTGTCACAATACAGTATTGTGATCGCCTCTTCTATAGCAACTCTGCCTTCTGAAATCATTTTTGGAAATACTGATATGACTACTACATATTTATTTTATTGGAAAGGGGCTGAAAAAACTTACCTGAAAATATAGAATTATCGTCCACACAAGTCCAAGCACAATAGAAGGTCTACCATCAGCTATATCAGTTGAATTAATGTTGACAAGCTTGATCTGTTTATGTTGGATACAATACAACTCTTTATTAGTACATACAATAAACAGTCACAATCAAATGGTCTCTACAGAGATGAAGCATTAAAGACTTAAAATTTGTAAAGGTAACTTCTAAATAGAGATCATATTTATAATGGTCTCATAAAAGGATTCAACACAATTAAATTATAAAGATATGCATGTGTTTTTATATGTAATATTCAATGTTCCTAAAATACAATAAAATCAATACTGAAGCAGCAAACCAAGAAAGAAGAAAAATCTCTTGACTGTGAAAACAATGCAAACACATTTATACAGCTACACTGTACACATGAACATACAAATCCCACCCCTTCCAAACTTGATCAATGCATTCCTTCCCTGCTGATAAAATAAGCAAACTCCCTGAAGGTACAAGATGATCATGAATACTTTTCCATTTCAGCCTTCTGAGCTGACAGATGTTTTAATCAAACAAGGAAAACAGACAATGCAAATAAAGAGAAAACAGATAAAGACTGAATGGTTGAACCAACTGCTATGTTGGATAGAGGATTCTGGGAGGGGTAGCCCAATAATTAACCTTTCTTCTACTTTCTAAATTCCATAATTAAAAAACATAGCTTTTGCTCCTTATGCAAAATATTCAGTTTTAAGTAGTATAGTAAGCAGCACTATTTAATTTATCTGAAATTTGTTATAGAGGTTAAGTCTCCCTTATCCAAAATGCTTGGGACCAGAAGTGTTTTGGATTTTGGATTGTTATTTTATTTTATTTTTTGGATTTTGGAATACCTGTATTTGCATATGGGCACATGATGAGCCATCTTGAAGATAGGACCCAAATCTAAACACAAAACTGATTTATTGTTTCATATACACCTTATAGCTGGAAGGTAATTTTATACAGTATTTGAAATAATGGTGTGCTTGAAAAAAAAAAGAGCCATCAGAAAGCAAACTGAGCCATCAGAAAGCAAACTGTCACTATCTCTGCTACCCATGAAAAAAGTTTTGGTTTTTGGAATATTTCAGAATTTCAAGATTCTGGATAAGGGAGGCTCAACCTGTATGACTGAATGCTCAACAAAAACAATGTACCAACCGGTGATCCTCTGTACACGGACTAGCATGAAAAATAAATTTTAAGATAACTATTTAAAATGTTTTATGTGAATAATTATTAGCACAAATACAGAATAGGAGGCAAGTAAATACATATTTTCAAATATGTGGGTTGTTAAATAGATACTTCTCACTATTTACATTTTTCTTTCCTCTAGTAAAGACTATTTAAAAAATTAACATGAAGAAACCGCACCTATATTATAAAAATAGGCATGATGAAAAGCATCAAAATTGTTTGCCTACATAGAATTCAAACTTTTTTCTATATTTCTTATATTCAAGGTTCTGAGATTGATATGTTTAATACTTTGACTTCTTCCTCAATTCCTTCTGTTTCTGTAAGAACTTTTTATGGCATTTTTATTCTTACTTAATATGCTCGAATCATGCATTTTGGTTTTTTCCTTCATCAGCTGCAAGTCAACATCACATTAGGCCAGGAATTTTGGCTTAATAAACTGTGATGTAAACAAACATTTGGGGCATGCAGACCTTTCACTCATCACTTTCTGTGAGCAGATAAACACATCTTTGTATTATTTTCAAACTGAAAGTATGAGTGCACATTTATAATTATAAATCGGGTTTGGATTAAATACAAAGCTACAGATTTGCATGTATAACTACCTCACATTCATTGTGTGATTCCTGATTGGTGAGAACCACACATGGAAAGGGGAATGAACCCTCAGTGAGGGGGGATGCAGATGGGTGGCCCTGGGCCGCCCCAGGAAGCAGAGAATTGGGGCCGAGGCTGCCGGACGCCTCAGCCCCAATCCTTCCTTTTGCCGGCCGGAAAAGAGCGGCAAAATGCAACTCCTTTCAGAGCTGGCAAAAGGGCATCCTAAGATCTGGTGTGTGGCTCTTTAGCGCCCCTTCTGGCACAGTGTGTCAAAATGCTGCACCAGAAGGACGTCCTGATGCTGTGTGCCATGTGTAATGGCAAGCGGCATCAGGACGCCACCAGTGTGTGGTTGGGGCACCCAGCGTGCGGCTGCCCCTCCCCATTTCTGCCTCCAGGCCAGCCCTTTGGGCCGGTCTGTAAAGGCCCTAAGTTTTTAAATGGTGCCAAAGTAATAGCAGATGAAAGAATAATGGTGTAAAAAATCATGAAAAACAGCAGGAAGGAACAGAATGTATGAGTGTTTCATAGTGCTACTCATAAACATCAAACACACACACACACACAATACCTTGAATATCTTTGAAGAATAAAAGTTTGGCATAGTTTTGTTTGGGCATAGGTATCTCATTGATTCCTTCCACAGACATCAGTTCTTATGAATAAATAGCATGAGCCAGGGATGGCAAGGTTAAGAAGCGTGATCTTCAATACTGGAAAGATCCCCTTGTGGCAAATGTGGAAACATTTGCCTATATCCAATCTAATCTAAATAGAGTATGTATCCCTAAATCATCAGGGTAAATCAACACTTTTTAAAATTACATATATTCAACTAACAGATGGATTTAGGATATAAAATAGCAAAGGTCAGCATATCTGTCTATCATCTAGAAACTGGTGTCAAAAACTGAGGATGTGACATGAAGATGTCCACACCATGTTGGGAAAAAAACTATTCAATACAGCCTGCAGCCATAGTTTCCATAGTTTGATTCCGGAGCTGCATGTGGTCTGCATTAGCAGACATCTAACCACTCTTTTTATGGCAAAAAAAGATTAAATTGCCTCTTCTGGAAGCCTCCAAGAAAGAAAATCTACCATTTAAGTAGGAACAACCCTCCCTGGAAATGGACTTCTAGTCATTTCTGGTTTAGGCTTGGGGGAGGAGTTGTCACTTTTGGCAGTCTGTGCCACTCCAAGAGGGGCCCGAGGGTCAAAAATCATACCCTAGACCTGCTGAAGTTGCTCTTTCCTGGTATACAGAAAGAGACAATAACCACTACACTGGAAAAATCATATTAGAACCTGGAATTTTGGAAGACAGCCTTTGAATGAGCATTTCTAGCCCAAGAATGAATCTAGGTAGATAATTTTATGTTTTGGCCTGAGTATCCTTTTGAAGTATGTGTGTAGATAAACAGATAAATAGACAAACAGATGGATAACTAGTGCTACACCAAGACTGGTATTTACACTTGTCCATACAATTGTGTAGTTTGTATACAAGGAATGCATGAAACCATTGTCTATACAAGCATATCTTGAACATACATAATAATAAATAATAATAATAAATTTTTATTTAAAGCCCGCCCCTCTGCATAGCAATTGGGGCGGGGTACAACAATATTTAAAACAGAACAAAGTTAAAACATTCCCTCATCCCATAATCCCATCCTCCCTCCCTCCCATCCCCTTAAAACAGGATTAAACAAAAGACTAATTAAAATACAATATTAAATAAATTAAATATCAAAAATAACATGAGGAATCGAACTAATGGGACTCGTCTATGGGCCGACAGCTATTCCGGGAAGTCCTTGAAAGCAGCAAGAGTAGTGATAAGACGGATCTCATCCAGCAGGCC
>CM034701.1:314343427-314355891 GCA_020142125.1 Phrynosoma platyrhinos
AGGCTGGTGACTACCTCCCAGAGGGCCTTTTCTGTAGTTGTCCCCAAACTATGGAACGGCCTGCCGGAGGAGATCCGTCAATTAACATAACTTGACAGCTTCAAGAAGGCTGTCAAGACGGATTTCTTCCGGCAGGCCTTCCCAGAATAATCTACCAGCTCAAGCTCCAGAATCTCTCTTTGGAGATGCTCCCCCCTTTTATGACTAGATCTTTTTATGAGCCAGTATAAATATTCCTGCCAGCATTTTCTATTTTCTGTTATGTACTGTGTTTTGATTTTATATGGAGGAATTTACCTCTTTTATATGTTGTTTTAAATTATGTCTGGTTTAATAACTTTTTAAGGGGGGGAAGGGGGTAGTTGTTCTTAATTGTTGTGTGATGATTTTATGATGTAAGCTGCCCCGATTGCTCTCAGAGGGGCGGGATATCAAATAAAAATTATTATTATTATTAAATTATTAAATAAATAAACAAATATATTTGTTGACATCCTTTGCTAGAGACCCTCCTATTCCCTCCTCAGCTCTGGAGAAACTGTACCACACCTCTCTGTCCAGATGATAGAATATTTCAGTAGGTATTGAACTTGAATTTCATCCATTCTAGTTAGAACTTTCTTTTAACATTATGCTGTTATAGTGCTATGATTCCACTTTAGCAGTCATATAGCTTTCTGAGGTATTTAGAATTCTTAGTCACACAACCCTATTGCGTGACTGAACTACAAACCTCAGGGCTCTCTATAAGATGAAACCATGGCAGTGAAAGTGGCATTGTCGTTCTATAATGGTCTGAAAGTCTGGAAGATCACATCTTCAATAAATCATTTTCTATTACAGTACATTACATTGAGATTTTGTGGGTTTCCAACTCTGGTTAAATTTCTATTTATGCATGAGATAATTGTGAAGATAAATATATACTCCAGTGCCTAAAAGTATAAAGTAATTACTACACATTAAATCTTGAACAATCTTTTAACTGCCTTTGGCTTTAGCTGTTTATTGTTCATTTGTAACAGGCTGGATGTTCATTTTTACAGAATATGCAGGATAACAATGTGTATATGGCTTTATTTAGTATAACAAGTGTTAACCAGAGTGTCCCCACCAACTCTCAGTATTACTTCAAATGTCAGGAAATTAGCTTTTGCAAGAGGTTTGGGTAACCTTTAGGCTGTTCACATCTGTTTAGCAATAGCAATAGCAAGTACATTTCTATACCGCTTATCAGTGCACTTAAGCACTCTCTAAGTGGTTTACAATGTGCAAGCTAATTGCCCCCAACAAACTGGGTACTCATTTTAACATCCTCAGAAGAATGCCAGGCTGAGTCAACCTTGGGCCCCTGGCTGGTATTAAACTAATAACCTTGTGGTTTGTGAGTGAATGGCTGAAGTACAGGCATTTAACCACTGCACCATCAGGACTTCTAATTGGCTTAAACCAGGGTTGGCAAGTTCCCCTTACTTGGGGCTGGGCCGAGGATCCCCAGGTCTTCCGCGGGCTGATGGTGGTGGTGGTGGGGAAATGGCGGCATGCCAAAATATAGTGTGGGTATTCAGGAGTACTAACACAAGGTACTGTGAAATGATAAAAGTTTCAGCTGAACACAGTGGCCACATCCAATCCCAGCTAAACCACAGTTGTGTGATCTAATGAGAAAAGGCTGCCATAAGTTTCAGGTGCAGCAGTGCCAACATGGCTATGGCACTTTTCTGGCATGCTGCACAAGACTGAAGCTCACTGTAGAATATCTTTGACATGCTAAACCATAGGAAATCCATGGGGTCACCATAGATTGACAGTCAACTTGAAGACATATATGCGCATATACAAACTATGGTTTAGTGCATGTTCACATATTACTTCCTATCCTAATCATATTCAGTATTTAGGAAACAGAATATGAGGGAAACTTTGAATAAATCTCTGTTATACCCTGGAAGCCACTACGCCTAAGCATGCTGTGAGGGGTAAGAAGGCAAGAAAGGGAGACTCTAAAATACATAGATAACGACCAATGTGAAAGGCACTGGTTTCAGTGTGGAGTCTGAAGGCCTCTGTTATCAACATAATTGAATTGAAAGTTCAGAAAACAAGATTCCATTACCAGGTTTCTAGAATGCTATAGAGGAAGCAACAGAAAATAACATGATCAGTTTTCAGTAACATGTTAACTATAGAGTGAACATGACAACTGCCCTAAACTTGATCTAATAAGTGGTTTTATGTCTGGAAAAGCTAGCAAGATTCAACAGGGAGTATTATATAATGTGTTGCTATTGAAATAATGCCAGGAAGCACATCAAAATCTTGATCCCCAATGTTATAATCTACTAGGCCAGAGAACATTTAGACAGTTATCCTCTTGCTCCTACTAAATATTGTTGCTTGGCTGTTCTAACAGCCCTTATTTGGGGTGAGGGGTCTCATTGTGTAAATCAGGGGTCGGCAACCTATGACCTGTGGGCCTGGTCCACCCCCCCGAGGCCTTTGGACCGGCCCCCACCAAACCCCGCTGCCAACAACGACAATTCCTGCTGACCCCCGCTACTGCTGTGCACGAGGCTGCCACGCCGCCACCACGCACATCACGGTTGCCATTGTGTTTTCCAAAATGGCAGCTGTGACTCGTTCGTGCATACGCAGGAGTACAGTGAATGAGCAAACGAGTCACAGCCACCATTTTGGAAAACAAAATGGCAGCCGTAACATGCGACGCAGCAGCGCGTGCGACGTGCGGTAGTTAGTGGAGATTTGTGGCGGCGGCAGCGGCCCGTGGAAGACCAGGGGATCTCCGGACTGGCCCCAGGTAAAGGGAACTTGCCGACCCCTGGTGTAAATGCTGCATAATCCCATATAGCTCAACATTTTCTCTCTGGTAAATGGATACCTCAGAACCTGAGGCATCTGCATTTGACCTGCATTCAAATGGAAATCAGACTTTTTTTCCCTGCATCTGAGAATTTTGTTTATTAAATAATGTTATTTATTTAAAAAATAATAACAAACATACATGCATACAAATGAACAAGACGTTAAAAACATTTACAGACAATACAACACACATAACTACAACTAAAAACATCTACTTCATACAGACATACAATTGAACTTCCCTTTCTCCAATTCCGGATCTATAATTGTTGTTAAGTATATTATTCTTCCCGTATGTTTATAGTATATATCGTATCACTAAATTAATAAACAATGTTTTATACATGCCTATGATCAGTATAGACATTATTTTATGCATACATATAATCTACTCTACTATTCATGACAATTACCTAAAAGTAAACTTACAGACATCATAGCATCTGAGAAATTTTTGTTGCTTACAAGTAATCATAGGGGGCTGATGTGTTCGAAGGTTTATTCAAAAAGAAGACCTACTTGGTTACTGGGATTTGCCATATATAGGCAGCTATAAGTCAACCTCAAGTATAAGTCAAGAACATGTTTTGGGATAAAAATTATGGATTTTGATATCACCTGTGGATTAGTTTAAAGTAAAACATAGGGGCATGTAGTGAAGGATATAAAAGATGAGGCATAGGAAAGCAATGCCAAAGAACTTACAAAATTCTGGTAGGCGTAGTTGTTTGCACTCACTCTAAAGGCTGGGTGGATAAGGAGGGAACTACAGTAAATTATGGCTGAGTGATGTGTGGGGGAGGTGACCAGGCACAGGCAGGGTTATAGGCACCACAATTCAAAAAGGATGTTGAAAAACTGGAATGTGTCCAAAAGAGGGAGACAGGTGGGGTGCAGATGGGCAGCTCTGGGCCACCCCGGGAAGTAGCGGATCAGGGCCATGGCTACCCCATGGTGTGGCCCTGATCCTCTCTTTTGTTGCCCTGAAAAGAGCAGCAAAATGCTACTCCTTTTAGGGGCAGCAAAAGGGTGCCCTAAGAGCTGGCAAGCAGCTCTTCTTTGCCCTTTCAAGGAGGATGTCCTGACACCGCACGCCATGCATAACGGTGCACGGCATCAGGAGAGCATCAGCGTGGGATTGGGGCAGCCAGCGTGCGGCTGCCCCACCCCATCTCTGCCTCCAGGTTGGCCCTAAAATGGTGAAGGGGCTGGAAACCATGTCCTATGAGGAATGACTTAGGGAACTGGGTATGTTTAGCCTGGAGAAGAGATGGTTAAGAGGTGATATGATAATCCTCTTTAAATATTTGAAGGGATGTCATATTGAGGAAGAAGGTGTTCTGCTGCTCCAGAGAAAAGGATCCAGAACAATTAATGCAAGCTACAGGAAAAGAGATTCCACCTCAATATTAGGAGGCACTTTCTGACAGTGAGAGCTGTTCGACAGTGCAACACAACCCCTCAGAGTGTGGTGGAGTCTCCCTCTTTGGAGGTCTTTAAACAGAGGCCTGATGGCCATCTGTCAGGGATGCTTTGATTTTGAGTTCCTGCATGGCAGGGGGTTGGACTGGATGGTCCTTGTGGTCTCTTCCAAGTCTATGATTCTATGGGCCTTTACAGACTGCAAGTAGCTTGAGGCCACTTTAACTGCCCTGGCTCAGTGGTAGCGAATCATGGGAACTGTAGTCTATTGTGGCACCAGAGCTCTCTGACAGAGAAGGCTCAATGTCTCAGAAAGAAATATAATTCCCATGATTCCCTAGCACTGAGCCAGAGCAGTTAAAGTGGACTCAAGCTGCATTATTTCTGGCAGTCTGTAAAGGCCCTTTTTCTGATTTTAACCCAGAGAAGTTGACAAACATTAGGCCTTTGCAGACTGCCAGAAATAGTGCAAACTGAGTCCACTTTAAGGGTTAAGGTTAGGGTTAGGGAATCATGGGAACTGTATTTTATTGTGGCACCAGAGCTCTCTGACAGAGAAGATTCAATGTCTCAGAAAAAAAACCAGTTCCCATGATTCCCTAGCACTACCCCTAACCCTTAAAGTGGACTCAATTTGCACTATTTTTGGCAGTCTGCAAAGGCGACTTATTCAAATCCTCTCAGCACTCCTATGAGGGGAAGAACGAAAGAGTTATCACCACCACCATTTTCCTGCCCAGGCATTCAAAAAGGTCAGAATGGACAGAACACTGTTAACTTTCCACTAAAGTGGTACCTATTTATATACTTGCACTTTTACATGCTTTCAAGCTGCTAACTCCATCACACAGTGCTTGGCCCTTGAACTGTCAACCTGTCGATCTTTTAATCATCAGAGTCAGCATCTTAACTGCTGAGCCACCATGTCCCTGATGCTATCCAATATACATGGTAATATTTGCTCATTTGCATGAATTTTGACATTCTGACAATATATTTACAGCAGGTTCCATGAAGAGGTATTTATTAAGTGAACATATAAGAATCAAAATATGCATAATCCTCATCCTCTCTTCCTATTTTTTTTCCTGAGAATCAAAATATGAATGAACTGATACTATCCAATATACATAGTAATAATTCCTAATTCATATTTTGATTCTCTGCATGGAACCAACCTGCTGCAAGTATATTCTCAGAATATTTACATTCATACACATACATCTGAGAGAGAACTAATAAAAAGATAGTCGCTGGTAATAGTGGACACAGAAGGCTGAGAGTAATGGATGGGATAATTTTTCCAAAGCTGGCTCAGAAGCTGGCTCAGAAGCAGGTTCAGAAAAATCATCCATGTGTTTACAGTTTGAGTTTCTGTGTTAAGCCAAGCAGAACCTCTGAGAGCTTACATATCTCTACACAAGACCAATTTCAGACATAGGAGTTAGGCTAGAAATTTTTCAGGCATCTGGCAGTGGGGTTACCTCTGTAGTTTTAACACTTCTGTGGATACCATTCAGCCCTAGTAATTTGTTACTGTTTATGCTGTTGATTCATTCTAAAGTTTGTACCTCTGCCACAAAGTTACATATGGTGTGAAAGTAACCCGTGGGGCTCTATGGTTTATTGAATTTGGCTGCATAATGTCTTTGACTGTGTGGTTTCTCAACTCAGTTTTTCCACTGATCTTTTCTGTCTTGCCATTTCACTGGAATGGCACTTGTGATTCACACAGTGTGGCAGGAGAATTAACCATTAAAAAAAAGATAAAACTTTGCTCTCACATTTCATTTCTGTTCTTCAACAAATTGTATACATTTTAAAAATTAGCTGATACCTAGAATCAACAGAAAGTTTAACAGAAGATTAGGAGAGAGCTTCACAAATATTTTTAATCAAGTAAACTCGTACTTTGACCCAATTTTTATTTAAAGCTGGTTAAGAAATCTCCCTTTCCCTATTGTCCTAAAAGACCTGGGAATACAGTCAACCAAGGGATGAAGCAGAAGGGGCAAAAGGGGCAACCAGAAGCTACATTGGCTTTGATTGCTCTAGCACCATGGTGACCGGACACTGCAGTCCCGAAGCCGGCTGCTGCCACAGTCCCAGATGGGCTGCCAGCAGGAGTGGCTTTTCGCTGCTCCTTTGTCCAGCAGCTTCAAGCCATGTTATCTGGCCTCAGAGCAGCTTCTGACAGCTTCGAAAGCACACGCCATATAAATGCCATGCCCCCGAAGTGACCAGAGGCCACTTTATTTGGCCCAGTAAAATGAGAATTATTCCCTGCCCTGATGTAAATATTCCAAAGGAGGAAAGGTGTTAGCTATAACCTAGTGACTGCAAATATTGCAATCAGATTTCTATGTTCATTAGCCACTGACAGCTTTTGACACCCACTGTTTCCTTGGAAAGGACATTAGAAAAATAGCGTTTGATTTCTAAAATGCTGAAGATATTTTGCACAGTGTGCTGCATTTCCAAAATGCCACTTTTGGGTACTAATTATGAAGAATAGTTTAATTGAAGTTGAACATTTATTTGACTTTTTTTCCAGGGTTAGGAGGCTATCCGGATGGGCTAAAATGCCCATCTTCCCACTGGCCTCGTGTTATCCTGTTTGAATGACACAGACCAAAACCCCAGAGCCAGGATCAGGCCAGATCCTGGCAGACAGGACATTGATCTGAAAGATCCAGACTAATCCCAGGTAAACACACCTTAACGTGGGTAATTTGACCCCTGGTTTGCCATGCAATTTGCCAGAAATTCCATGGTGAACCCCAAATTTTTAGATGCCTTACATGCTCTTTACACTCCCCATGCATCTCCACTAATGAGTAGACCAAACACCCTTTTTCACATCAGGCATGATGACAGGGGTGTGCTCACTAGCAGAGATGCAAGGGGAATGTAAGGTGTGCATGTTGGTAGAGGGCCAGCATGAGGATTGGCATGTAAACACCTAACCTGGGTTAGCCTGTACTTTTTTGGCCCGTCTGCTCAGGGCCTATGACAGTATTCCACAATGAGAATTTAATCACTGAGAATTATTAAGATGCTTTGATATCATTAAAGTGCTTTACATTAAGCATCATCTCATCTGTACCTCAACAACTGCTGAAGTGTTTAATAAAATTATTATGGGCCTCGGCAGACGGCTAATAGAGCCATCTTGGAGGCAGGGAAGGGGAGGGGCAGCCGCACGTTCGGTGCCCCTTCCTCCTCCCGAGGTTGTCCTCGGAGCCGACGGCCCTCTGCACAGCCAGTGCTCCAAGGACAACCTCCTGCTGCAGCATCCAGACACGCTGCAGCGGAAAAGTCAGCGAAAGTGCACTGCAAGCTTTTGAGGCGCACTTTCGCTGATTTGTGAAAGGAGTGCTATTTTAGTGCTCATTTCAGGGGCAGCGAAGGTGCACCGCAGGATCGAGGCATGGGGATGCCTCGGTCCCACGGCACACGTTCCCAGGGCGGCCCACAGCCGCCAGTCTGCTTAGCCCCTAAGTTTTTAGGAAGATAATGCTGCATTTCTGTAGTGCAAACAGTCTATTTTAACCTTAAATTACATTTTTAAAATGCAAAACAACACCAAAAAATTAACAGCACATCTAGCTGTTAAAATTTTCTTATTTTTAGCTCCCCATGGGTAGTCTCATGAAACTAAGGCAAATTAGATTTTAAAAACAGAAGCAGAGTATATAGAGGCCAAGCTTTTAAGTAGTAAAATCCAATACACTAATGGAAACAGAATGGAAATAGGTTGTCCTGTTGTGGTTTCAAATTTAAAGCCACTAAAATGTCATAAACAGTTTTAATTACAACTAAAAAGCAACATTGATTGATTCCTAGTACAGGTATACCACAGTTTAACAAACAGATGTGTTCCTGGACAGTACTTCTTTAACAGAAAATTTGATACCAGAGGCAAAAATAACGGAAAGAATAAGGAAAAGTTTCTACACCACAACCAAATATATTTCAGCAAACTTTTTTATTCAAAACTAAAACCATTCACATATGAAATCAAACCACGACAGGAAGCCATGTATAAGTGAGGAAAATAATTTGAACTTTCTAGAAACCACTTGAAAGCATCTTCCAAAATGGATTCAGGGATCATTTTTTCCCCTCTCTTTCAATAGCTTCTGCTTTTCTTATTCATTATTAATCATTTTGATGGCCAAACCTACAGGTCTATACTTTTTTAACATGCTGATTGATGCTAATCTGCTCTTCTCCCTGTTTTGCTGCTCATACATCCTTAAAAAGAAATTCTGGATGCAGCTGTTGTTTGCCTGTTGTAGGCAGGCACACATAGCCATAGTAGAATCCTACTATTTCCCAGCTCAAGCTTTATTAGATCATTTATTGCACATATACAACTGCAACCTGACACCAAATTCCTGTGTTTCTCCAGCCCACCCTCACCATCCTCCCAATGCTGATTCTTCTTTGTCAGAGGCTTTGTTAACTGAGGGGGGATGCAGACCAGGGCGTTGGGAGTGCCCTGGTCCGAAGCGCCGCGGGGCCAAGGCAGCCTCACCGCGGCGCTTCCCCAGCGCATCTAAAAGGACCGCCAAATTGGCGATCCTTTTAGATTCAAGGGAAAGTGCGCCCTAAACTCGTAGGGCGCACTTTCCCTGGATTATCCTCCGCAGCGCGTCCGGCCGCTGCGGAGGGAGGTCGCCCTGAACGCGCCGGGCGTCCGGTGGCCCGGAAGCGTTCAGGGCGACCTCAGGAAGAGGAAAGGCCGCCGCGCGTGCGGTGGCCCCTCCTCTTCCTGGCCTCGGAGACGGCTCAATAAGCTGTCTGCCGAGGCCCTGAGCTATGCCTGTACAGTCTTTTCCATGTCTATTTGAACTAAGCTGGGCCCAAACCAGCCTAAAACCCAATTAATTTTCAATCACAAAAAAATCTTTTTGTAAAAAAAAGTTGAATGACATCACTAGCTTACTTTTATTACCTGTCTATAATTTCACTAGGTGTCTTCATTATATTTTTAAATATTTGGGGCTAATCTGAAGTATTAATTCCCGAAGCTTGGTAGTGCAATGGAACTATGGGACATTTAAACTATGGAATATTTAAAATGTATATGCCAACTGTGCCCATTCTTTGAGATGCCAGATCTGGCCCTGGTGGTACACACCTTGGTTACATCCCATTTGGACTACTGTAATGCACTCTACTTGGGGCTGCCTTTGAAGGGAGTTCAGAAATTTCAGCTGGTCCAAAGAGCTGCAGTCAGGCTGCTAAAAGGGACAGGTTATAGAGATCACACAATGTCCATGATGAAACACCCCCACTAGCTGCCAGTTTGTTTCCAGGTACAATTCAAAGTCCTGGTGATGACCTATAAAGCCCTATATGGCTCAGGTCCAAGCTATTTGGCAGACCTTATCTCCCTATCTGAGCTGGCCTGAGCTCTGAGATCCTCAGGGGAGGCCCTTCTTTCCATCCCACCGCCATCACAAACATGGTTGGGGGGGAGGGCGGACACAAGAGATGGCTGTCCCTAGACTGTGGACTCTTCTATGGCTGTCCCTAGACTGTGGAACTCCCTTCCCAGGGAGACCAGAATGGCCCCTTCCTCGATGGCCTTCCACCGACAGGTGAAGACCTTCCTCTTCAGACATGCATTCAAAACAGAAAGCTATTAAAGCAGGGGTAGGCAACCTAAGGCCCGGGGGTCGGATGCACCCCGCCGAGGCCTTTGGACCGGCCCCAGGCCAGTCCTGCCACTGCCACCACCACCACCTGCCATGATGATATTGATTATTGTTGTTATTACTTGTTCTTGGGGTTTTCCTGGCAAAATCTCTAGAGGGGTTTTGCCATGGCTTTTCTGGGGCTGAGAGAGTGTGCATGCCTATTTTTTATTTTATTTTTATTTTTTTAAAAAAATATTTTTATTTATTTATTTATTTATTTATTTATTTTTGGTGCTTCGGCCCCCCAATTGTCTGAGGGACAGGAACCCGGCCCCCGGCTCAAAAAGGTTGCCTACCCCTGTTTTAAAGAATGGCATGGGGTTTATACTGTTTTAATGTGTTCTAAACATTTTTATCTTTTAAACTATTTGATATTTTAATATGTAATTTGTTTTAATATTGCAGTAATTCATTTCTGTTTTAATGTACTATTTCTGTATGCTTCTACTGGTTGTACTGTTTGTTTTTTTTAAAATGTTGTCAGCCTCCCTGAGTCCTAGTCTTGGAAGGAGTGTGGGATAAAAATAAATATAACAAACAACAACAACAACATTATAGGAGGAAGGTTTCAGACAGAAAGAAACATTTAGAATCATAGACTTGGAAGAGACCATCCAGCCTTTGTTTAAAAACCTCTGAAGAAGAAGAGTCCACCACACTCCAAGGGAGTGTGTTCCCCTGTTGAACAGCTCTTACTGCCTGGAAGTGCCTCCTAATGTTTAGGTGGAATCTTTTTTCCTGTAGTTTGAATCCATTACTCCATGTCCTAGTCTCTGAAGCAGCAGAAAACAAGCTTTCCCCATCCTCAGTATGACATCCCTTCAAATATTTAAACAGGGCTATCATATCACCTCTTAACTTTCTCTTCTCTAGGCTAAACATACCCAGCTCCCTAATTCTCTCTTCATACAGCATGATTTCCAGACCCTTCATCATTTTGGTTGTCCTTCTCTGGACATGCTCCAGCTTCTCAATATCCTTTTTGAACTGTGATGTCCAGAACTGGATGCAGTATTCCAGGTAAGACCCAACCAAAGCAGGACAGAGTGGCACTATTGCTTCCCTTGATCTAGACACTATACTTCTATTGATGCAAACTAGAAAAGCATTGGCTTTTTTAGCTGTCGCATCACACTGCTGATTCATTTTCAACTGGTCATCTACTAGGACTCCTAGATCCCTTTCACATGTAGTCTTGTTAAGCCAGGTGTACCCCATCGTATCTACACATTTCATTTTTTCTGCTTAAGTGCAGTACCTTACATTGGAATTCATTTTGTTAGTTTTGGTCCAGCTTTCTAATCTATTCAGGTCATTTTGAATTTTGATCCTGTCCTCTGGAGTGTTAGCTACTCCTCCTAATTTAGTGTCATCTGCAAAGTTGATAAGCATGCCCTCTATTCTTTCATCCAAATCATTTATAAAGATATTGAATAGCACTGGGCCCAAGACAGAACCCTATGGCACCCACTGGTCACTTCTCTCCAGGATGAAGAGGAGCTATTGGTGACCACCCTTTGGGTTCAGCTGATCAACCAATTACAAAAAAAAAAAATCAATTTGCTTCTGGTTCCATTGATGGAATGACATCCCAGTTTCAGGTTCTGTCGGTGGAATGATAGAACTAGTTCCATTTTTTTTTAATTTGAAAGTTGCATATTGTTCTTACTTAAAACATTATATGGAAAGAAGAAGTTCAGTGTCAAATTGTCTAATGTACTGCCTCCTGTGTAAAACATTTATATATCTTACAAAAGGCGGGAGCATAATCAGGCCAAAAATCTCAAACTTTGAAATGTCAGTAAAATTTCCCTGTAGATATCCGGCATAAAAATGTAATCAATACTAGTAAAGGATTTATATAGACTTGACAATAAGTTTAGCTTTTAAGATCTAGGATTAATTAATTCTGCAGGATTTTTGTTCTATTAATTATCACAATTTCTGTGTAACTTCTCTTTTCTCTTTTTGTCATTTTATCTCTTGATGGATAAAGAAAGCTTTTAAAATTCATGCTTAAGATTACAAAGCCTTCTCAAAATTGCCCTCTGGCTGATAAAAAGGTGAATGAAGAAAAGTGAACCATTCTTCATAAGGAACATGAACTGTTTGTTTTTTTTAATGTCTACTTTATTCTCTGATGAAACTGATGAATAAATTTGCTACTGACATCCAAATAGCATGTGTCACTTTAAAGAAGAATAGGCTTTCAAAAATTATCACTATACCCTACCTTTTGAAAAGACTGGGGAATAGGAATTGCGTGTGTGCCTTCAAGTCACTCGTTGACTTATGGCAACCCCATGAATTTCATAGGGTTTTCTTAAACGAGAAACACTCAGAGGTAGTTTTGCCAATTCCTTCCTCTAAAAGATATCCTACAGCACCTGATCTTCATTGGTGGTCTCCTATCTAAGTACTAACCAGTACTAACTAAACCTGCTTAGCCTC
>CM034701.1:314359409-314376383 GCA_020142125.1 Phrynosoma platyrhinos
TTGAAAACTAGATTCCCCCCCCCCCAGATTTTTAATCTGGAATTTCAGACTTTGAAACTGAGCCCGTGATATCCTAACCCCTGTGCTCATCTGGGTCAGTGCAGGAATTGATGGGTGTCCAGATTCACCAAGCACCTACATAGGCAGGCTGGCTGGGAGGGAACCATCAGCTGATGCAAGCAGAGGCAGTAAATTACCAGAAGCTAGAAAGGGTCCTTGCCTGTGGAAGTCTGTTAGAAGAAAAGTGTTTGTCAAAGCAGTATCAGTCAAGACAGACAACAAGAATCAAGCTCAACATGGTCCAAGGGTCAAAGAAGCCAGGAAGTTCAAAGTATAAAGTGCTGGTGTTTGGAAACAGGTTTCAAGAACAGGAATGCTGGCCAGGAAATGGACAAGTTGTTTCCAGCACTTCCAGTTTAGGCAAACTCGGCTCTTAAATGGCCTGACACCACCTAGTCCCAATCAGAGCTTCCTTG
The DNA here is from genome assembly GCA_020142125.1 of Phrynosoma platyrhinos. NCBI lineage: Eukaryota > Metazoa > Chordata > Lepidosauria > Squamata > Phrynosomatidae > Phrynosoma > Phrynosoma platyrhinos. The sequence continues at coordinate 314,359,886 of CM034701.1, forward strand.
TTGTTGTTTGGCCCACAGCCTGGCTGAGTGTCTTTGTTGTATCCTTTTGTCCCCCCTCCTTGATAGAAGACTTAGGACCCCAGCTGTGCCTCATCAGCAGGTGAATCTTACCTTTGTCCTGCTGGCTGAGGCTGCTCTGCAACAGGGAGATCTGCAGGTTGTTCTCTGTCTGAAAGACTTGCCCTCTCATCAGACTCTTCCTCTGGGCCCCAGTCCTGCAGCTCCTGGCCCATGACAGTGGATGTCTAGTTGCACCCACGTGGCAAGGCACCCCATATCCACATCAGACATGGCAACAGGAGTTCTAAGTAAGAGTGATGGTGTAGCAAGGTAAGGCACACATCTGAACACATCCAGGAAACTCCACAGTAAACCAGGGTCAAATTATCCCAGGGTAATGACTGTTCACCATGGGGTCAGGCCAGATCCACTGGAGTTGTATCTGGTCTAGCAGGATTGCGCCCAATCATACTCCCAAGGTTTTGGCCTGCATTGCCTTAACTGGATGACATGAGGCTGGGAGGAATATGGGCCTTTTGGCCTGTCCAGAAAACCCCTTAGTATTTACAATTTAATATTGCTACCACCATCTTTCATAAATAATGGGTATACAGTACAGTAAATTAAAGCTGTGAGCATAAAGCCTCAAATTATCTTTTATCTGAAATTAAACTTTTAAGTACCTGTAGAATTCTATCACATCTGCAGAGAAAAGTAGAATATGATAATAGTTGAAAGTTATGCACTATTTGATACTTAGAACACAAACTGCACATGGTTACTCTGGAATAAATTCAATGTGACTTTTTTTCAAATAAGAATCTTCAAAGTATTACATATTATTGGCACTACTCCTGTCTCAGCACTACACAGATTGCCAAGTGCTATTTATATGTGCCTGGTTAACAATCAGCAATCATGCCTTCATATGTCAGAGGGAAATGGTGGAAATCACTATTTATGTTTACAAAGTTTACAAATCATTATTTATTTGCCACATCATAAACCATGGCTTAATAACAAAATTACAACAAAATGTAATTTGGCATTTAGGATACTATTTGTCCAAATCAATATGCACCATTTAAAAGACTAAAATTCACTATGTAGCCACAGTTTCTAATCACTCCAAGTATCCAAATAAGACAACATAAATATTAGCTTTAAAAGTGTGGTCATACCTCTGCTTTATAACATTGAATCTACATAAGCTTACACAAGAAACACATATCAGCTACCTTCTGATCCATCAAGAGAAACATATTAAAGATACCAAAAGACTGCTCTCCACAAAGCTACTGTAAGGGCCAACTCATTAGACCTACAACCACACGAAATAGTAAAGAAGGACTAGATAAACAGATTAAGAAGTACATAACAAATTAAGTATAAGAATCACTTTTTCCAAAATGAACCTGGCCATACACTGAGGTTTAATGATATGCCCTCCTCTGGTGTCCTTGACATCTGATGTGAAGTAGGCAGAGCCTCTTCCACATGGCACCATACCTACAGAATATGTTTCTCAGGAAGGTTCACCTGGTACTAACTCTCATAACTTTTCAGCACCAACTAAAGATGCTCATTATTTTCCAAGCCTTTCAACTGTTTAACTTTTAACAGTGTATTCCATTTCATATTTTTTTGGTTTTGTTTACTGATACAAAGTCAAACTTATCATGGTTGATATGTTTTATATGTTTATTCTTTTATTTGTACATATTTTACTGAATGGCAGCATATAAATTATTTAAATAAATAAATAAATAAATAAGCTCTCTCTTCCAGGTCTTAAACTTGGGAAAAACTGCAGATCTAGCAATTTCTATTTTCCTGTTAGTTACATAAGCCATGCAATCAAGTCTTGCTTAGAGATGTATGGAACCAGTAAAATCTACCCACATATACCATTTTGGCTAGCCTGCACTGTTTTAATCCTGCATCTTTGATATAGAAGCAAAATAATTCCAAAACATGTGTTAGAAAAGATTCAAGCCAACAAAGAATATATCATTTTTGCTTTGGTCCTAGTTAGCTTACTATGCTAAATCCCATCCTCTGGCCATAAGACTTTGCATTTAACCCTCAGGACTGGACACTTGGTCACATGTCAGTCACGACCTGGAGTATTTTTTTTTTACAGTTTTGATTAGCACCCTAGCAACAATGCAGTCAGATGAATGTTGTCATGAAGAAGTGGGCAAGACCCCTGAAAAGATGAGAGCGCTGTGTGTGTGTGAGAGAGAGAAAGAGAGACTTTTGAACCTTCTGCTTCATAAAAAGTTCCTGGAGTAGGAAGGCAGGAAGGGGGGGTTATTGTGTTACAATAGTGGTGTATGCCTTCTTCAAGAAGGTACACTCAGACCTCCATATCTGCGGGGGATATGTTCCGCCCCCCCGCACAGATATCCAAATGTGTGCATGTACTAGTCCTGTTTTTCTGGTGGTGTGGTGTGGTGTGCATGCCACTATTAAGAAAAATCAGAGGCTTGCTGTCCATGGATGGTTAAATCTGCAAATGGCATGTCCACCGATATATATAGTTCCATTATACATAAATATGGTTAAAAAAATCTTCATGATGTATAATCATAATGATAGCCAGCATTCTATATTCTATTCTTGAATGAGGTGCTTGAGGATGTGGGGGCATCTCTACGAGATCTTGGCTAAAGCAAATTATCTACATACTTTTCAGTCTGGCTCAGGCCTTGATATGGGATGGAGCTTTGATCACCTTGGCAGATGATCCATATTGATAACTAGGTATGATGCCATATCTTGAGTCAGCATCTTTTGTGTTCTATTGCACCATAATTTAAAATAAAATAAAATAAAATAAACTCTGTGCGCGCACACACACACACAAAACACTTAGTTGTGAAAAGGTAAGTAAGATTTAGCATAACCAAGGAGCTTATTAAAGCAACCATGTACGTTGAGTCCTGTTGAGTTGGAAGAATCAGGAAATGGACTCCAGAGCGATGCAGTGTATAAGACATTATTAGTGAACTATGTCTGGCCTAATACAGCACAAGATGTTCAGAGATGACATAGCATTTTAAAGTTTGCAGGGTCTTTTACAATTCCCAGATCACTTATGCTTGACATCTGCTAGAGATAAATCTCTTAATTCATGAAGGCTAGTCTGCACTGCAGATTGTCTGCTCATCCATAATGCAGGACCACAGCCTAAAAAAAGAACTGTACTCAAATTCAGTAGAGGTGAAATATTTTTTTACCTCCTGTTTGATCTTGCAGCAGAAGCTGACTAAACCCTTTTCTATTTTAGAGGCAAGGAAAGGAAATCACCAAACAGGTTGGAAGGCTGTGGATATATTAATATAAGACTCCATCTGCCAGATGATTGCTTTCCCACTTTCTTCTGCTAAATGACTCTTATTTATCTATATCTTTCAGAAATCTCCATGCTTTGAATAATAAACAACATGAATTTGATGTATAAATCTCTGTAATAGTTAGAACAGAAGGACTGCCGTAATAATAATTTCCTCCATGTTCAACAAAATCTAAAAATATGAATGGTCCCATGCACTTCCAGATTTATTGCAATGGTGGGGAGGAATGCAGCTTTTCTATCAGAGTAGTAGCCACTGGAAAGGAAAATCAATGGAAGGTTTACATCTATTATTTTTATTTCTTCTTTTATGTCCCATCTTTTTCCCAAAAAGCTGGAATTTCTGATGGCTTAAAATTTTAAACCAAAACTGAACAACACATAAATAAGACATAAGTAGAAATATATAAAATATTATTAAAATATAATGATACTAACTATAGAATTAACACCATTTGAAACAAATCCATTAAAAGGCACAAGATAAAGCAGAACACTGCAGCCCTTTCCAGTCCATTTGTAAAAATGTATTTGAATTGAAAAAAATCCCCTCACCAATGAATGGACAGAAAAGATACAGCCATCCTAAACCTGTGCTCCAAATCCAGGGAGCTACTACCAAGAAGGCCTTTCCCCATGTTCCTACCAAACATGCCTGTGAAAATGGTGTGTGTGTGTGGGGGGGGGGGGGGTAAAGAGAACAGCCTCCTCTGGAGCTCTTAGAGCCTAGACAGATTACATGGAAGATACAATCCACCAGACAACCTGGGCCTGAGTGATACTGTTGTTACATCTGTTAACTGCCCTTGAGTCAACTTCGACTCATGACAACCCAATATAACTAAGGCATGTGTCACCATAGCAACCTAGGCCCCAAACTAGGGCTGAATCAAGGGATACACCCAGATTTCAAATCTGTGTCTTCAGAAGAGTATAACCTTATCCAGCACAGATTGAGGAAATTATTGCATTGTATTTAAAGTGACTTATCCCCGACGGAATACAGTCACGTTTAATTTTAAAACCAGGTGTTATTGCACTCAGCTGCGTCTGGGCAAGTGCAACCTGTATGCAGCCTGGATCCCAGCCGCATTTATCCTATGACTTTTCAAAAATGGGAGCTTGCCATTTTTGAAAAGCTGCTGGATAAACATGGCTGGGATCCAGGCTGCATACCGTTTGTACTCGCCTGGCTGTGGTTGCGTGAGATAACAGCCAGGTTTAAAATTAAAAGTGACTGTATCCTGTTGGTGATAAGTCACTTTAAATACAATGTGATAATCTCAATAATTTCTACTCCCTCTCTGCCTTTTATGACTAGGAGCACCTTTGTCTTGTCTGTATTAAGCTTCAATTGTTTCACCTTCATCTGATCCCTTACTGACAGCAGATGCTGGCTCGGTTCCAAAACAGCTTCCTTGGAAATAGAAGCAAAGATTTGGGTATCATCAGTATACCATGGTCACCTCACCTTAAAAGTCTAGTCAACCTGTCCCAGTATTTTCACATATAGGTTAAATAGCATGATATGGGGGAAGGGGAAATAGAATAGAATCCAAAGGGACTGAACAGGAACTCCTCAACACCACCTGCTCCCTCTTCTTAAAACAAACAAACAAAACACCCAAGAGTGGCAATAAAACAATGTTTCCAAGGTGTAGTGATCTGAAAGTTGGACGATGACTTTGAAGAAAGGGTTCAAATCCCAACTCAGTCATAGAAACCACTGAGTAATTTTGGACAAGTCACACTCTCTCAATAAAGAGGAAGGCAAAGACAAAACTGCTCTGAATAAATCTTGCCAAGAAAACCATGTGCTAGAGTTGCCTTAGGGTCACCATGAGTCATAAATCTTGAAGGCACATAGCAGCAATAACAACAAGCCCCATCTGAGGAAGGGGGCCCAGAAGGATACCATTGTAAATGATATCAAAATCTCTGAAAAGTCCAGCAATAAAAACAGGCACATACTCCCCATGTCCAGTCAACAACATAAATAATCTATTAAGGAAGGAGGCCACCACACACTCCAATACCACATTTTACAGGCTTCTAGATACATAACCAGGCTTCTTCATAGATCTATTTCATAAGGAGATGGTTGAGCCTTCAAGGCATATTGACAATAGTAGCAGTAGTAAACTAATACCCACAAGATGTTTTGGATTAAAATTCACACAATTTCTGATTAACTATGCTGGATAGGATTTATGGATCTGTGTTCCAAAATTTCTGTAGGATACTAGGTTGCCAACCCCTGCTCTAGACTGAAAGACCTTGGATATGACAATAAATCATGTGGCCTACCAGATTTTTGCCCTCTAGGCTGTATCCAACCACAAAAGCATAGCTAAGACACCTCCCCTCCCCCTGTCTTGACTGATCTTCCTCCTCAGAAAAAAAGAGAGGATCAACCAACAATCCACAGCTTGAAGTTGACTTATTTTGAGCAGACCATAGCTGAGATTGGCTAAAGTCTGCTGGTTGATCAAAAATTGTAGTTAGCCAAAAACAGAAGGAAATAATCATCATCATCATCATCATCATCATCATCATCATCTCTTTTTTTCTGGGGAGGAAGAGCAGTCAAGACGGGGGGGGGGGGGGGGGAGGTGCCTTAGCTATGCTTTTGTGGTTGGATGCTTCTGATCTCCTTGTACATTCCAGAATTCCTTATGAAAGAAGATAGACCTCCTTTTGTATCTCAAAAAAAGATAGTTCTTGTGTGTTACAATCTACAGTCTTAGTATATGAAGATTACCGTAGCAAATTTTTCAATGAATGAATGAATGAATGATTTTGCATCTATACAGGATACAGTTGCTTTTTACATACATAGATCTATGCAGCTATTTATTTTTGCTTTTTCAAAATAGCTTTAATTATGCTGTTTTTAACTTGTGTCTTAATATTCGTATTCAATTATTTTTTACATTTTGTTATGGATGTTTTAGTTTTATCCTTTCAAATTATCGCAAGCTACCTTGAATTGCATTTTGAGAGAAAGACAGGATATAAATCCCACAAATAAATAAATAATAAAATACATCTTCAGTAACCACTTTTATCTGCTGAAAGGAGGCATGTTTCACAGCAGGTGCACAGTGTAGCCAAATTTCTGATTGCAGTTCTGTGTCTGATCACATTGTACATATTCTTATAAGCTTTTAAATAACCATAGCAGTGCTAGAAACATCATTATCATAAGGACATTATTAATAAGTTAGGAACTGGCCATACAGTACGAGCAATTTCTCCTAGACTTAAATGAATGCAAAAGCACATGTTTCATTCATTTTCAAAAGGGTTAATTGAAAAGATCCTTGTGAATTTGCTGTGTGTTTTTCAATAGACTTCACTGCAGTTCAATAACATTTGAAGAAGTGGACAAAGGTGAGCCTACAAGCTCTATTAATCACTTACCTTGAAGTCTCTGCATGACACCAGCAATATCCCGAGGTGTTCTTCCTGCTAGCCTTGAGGAGGCCATTTTTGGTCTGTAGCAAAAATAAATTCTGCATATAGAGTATCCACTTTATGATGCCAGATTCTGATCATTTCATTTTGCAAAGCATCATTACTTGCAGCACTGCATGCCTTAGTAAGTCTTTGTGGGTTGGGTTTTTTTCAGACAAGAAATGTTCAGTTTTCCAGAAGACAGCACTATAGAACTGCTCTCTTTCATGAGATCTCAGCCAAATCTGAAAAAGACAGATAAATGCAACACTTCAGAGAACACCTACAGTCATTTATATAAAAATACCTCACAATATTATCAGTAAATCAAGCTTGCAGAAATGTGGTTGCCTGGCTGTCCTGGGTGACTAATGACCTAATTCTCTGAGCTACTGCATTGGAAAAGCAGCACAACCACTGTTGCACCAGAAGAATTCACTGCAAATCATAATTCCTCACATATGAAATTTACCAGTTATGGCTGCATTCATGATTGGAGCACGTGGGATGCCACAATCATGATGGTGTCACAAGCTTCTTCTGCAGTGTCAGTTATGTACATCCTTTGGTTTTGAATGTAAAAAAAAAAAGCTTTATTGTTGTTTTAAAATCTGAGTGATAATTGGGGTATCAGAATCTAAAGTTTTCAATAAAGGGAATATGTACCAAGTTCTGGTGGTTTCAGAACACAAAATTACACTTAATTATGCAGAAATGTATATGAGGATTGTTAAATCACATTTCTTCTATTAGTTCTTTTTGCCTCATGGAAACTGCTCCAAACATATTCTGCCGTTTTGTGTTAGAAAAGAGCAGTAATCTCTGCAGCCCCTCAGAGGAAAAAAAAAAGCTTAATGATGCATACAGAGACAAGAAAAGTCTCTATACTTCAGACATCCCTACTAAATGGGTACCTAAAAATTTAAATAAAGCTATAGCTGTACACTGAAAAACTTTAGTTAAATACTGGAGTCAAATGCCCTCAAATAATATAGCACACTTTCACTGACTTTTCCGCCGCAGCATGTCCGGTCGCTGTGGCGGAAGGTTGCCCTCAGAGCGCTGGCCGTGCGGAGGGCTGGCGACTCCAAGGGCAACCTCGGGAGGAGGAAGGGGCGCCGAGCGTGCAGCTGCCCCTCCTCTTCCCTGCCTCCAGGATGGCTTTTTAAGCCATCTGCCGAGGCCCTGAGTCAATAATTTATTAGCTTGTGCTTATGATACAGCTGTCCATACTTGTCACACTAGTATAGGAATGTTTAGGGGCAGAGGAAGACTTCTCATGACTAAAGAACTCCGCAAATGCTGCGGCGAAAGAGACGCCGAAGGTGCGCCCAAGGTCTCTTGTAGCGCACCTTCGGCGTCTTGTGGAAGGAGCGCTATTTTAGCACTGAGAAGCTGCGGGTTGGGGCCGAGGAGTGCGGCTACCTCGGCCCCAATCCGCAGCTTCCCGGGGCAGCCCACGGCCGCACGTTTGCTTAGGCCCTGAGTCAGGGCAGTTAAAGTGGACTCAATTTGCACTATTTCTCGCATTCTGCAAAGGCCCTTCGTTTGGTATAATAATTCAGTTTTCCAATCCATAAAACTCCCCCACCCCTTCACACAGTAATGGTGGATGTCAGAGTCATCATTAGGTTTGTCTCTATAATGCTGCAAGCCTACAGGAGGCAAGCTTGCCCTAGTGATCAATTTGTGTGGCAAGTGATGCCTAACAAATAGCCCCTATGCAACATCTCTGAAGGAATAAGAAAATGAAGACACAATTAAGAACCTTCCTTTAAATATGAAATGAAGTTATAATGTACACAGAATTATGAGTCTCTCATTCTCTTTGAAATACTTTATTTAAAGATCTTCTGGGCTCACAGGATTTAGAATATCTAACAAAGTGCTTTATGGATGTGGAGATGTTTACTCTATGGAACCTGAATGTTCTGAAATAAGGTACATTGCCAAACAGGCATTTGCTTCCTAGGAAAGGTAAGCAGGCTGTGATCTAGTCCACATAGACAGAATAAGCAAACATATTTAAAAAGACATATGACAAATTAAAAATATAATGATAAAAAGTAACTTAATAAAAGCTCATTAAAATTAGGTATACCACTCAGAATCAGAGAGGTATATGTTTATTTACATACATATCTTGCTCTTGGATTTTTCTCTAAGGAAGTTCAGCATATCTCATCCAATCTATACACAGAGCTATAGAGGTATACTGTATTATGTAATCACAGTTTATTCTCTAATCCATTTAGGAGGTGTTCCTACATCTCTACAGTATGCTTACTGTTAACTAGGATCAGATATACAAACACATGCCACAGAGTTGGTTATGATAAAAAAAAAAGTAAAGGTACTCCCCATTGAAAAGATTGTCAAGTCATGTTTGACCGTAGGGGACAGTGCTCATCTCCGTTACTAAGCTGAAGAGCCAGTGATGTCAGAGACTACTCTGTAATCATGTGGCCAGCATGATTGCACAAAACACTGTTTACCTTCCCATTGAGAAGTGTTACCTATTTATTTACTTGTATTTGCATGTTTTCAAACTGCTTGGTTGGCAGAAGCTGGGACTAGTGGTGGGAGCTCACTCCATCATGCAGCACTCGGGTCTCGAACTGCCAATTTGCCAATCTTGCAATCAACTGAGTCAGTGTCTTAACCACTTGAGCCACCACGTCCCTTGGTTGTGATACATTGGCACAAAAAATTCCAACAGTATTTTGACATCCTGAATACTAAACATGTGTATTATGAGATAGACATTCCTAAATTATAGAATTAATCAGATAAAGAAAGTGTGTGTTCTCTAGTGTACAAATAGATAATTGCAGAGTGTAGGACAAGAGTCTAAAAAACATACCGGTATGTTTGGATGGCAAAGTGTAAAAATGACCAAACTCAGTTTGTTCAGTAACTGGTACAGTGGCATGGCATATTCATACAAGTTATACCCTATGAATATTGAAATTTTCAAAGAAAATCAGCAGTGATTATGTAATCAAAATATGAGGTAAGCTGGTTTTATTTTAATACATATAAAATTATTACTTCTTTAAACACTGAGTATTAAAATTGTGTGGCAAGTGATGCCTAATAAATAGCCCCTATGCAACATCTCTGAAGGAAAAAGAAAATGAAGACACAATTAAGAACCTTCCTTTACATAACAACATTTGATTAATAGAAAAAATAACTGCAGGCAAAAGTTTGTGAGTTTATCTTGTACATCCACATATGGTAAGAGTTTAAGCAACAAATAACCAATTAATTACCCTTCTAATCCTAAAGTAAGACTCTGAGGTGTATTAGATGTGTGACAGACGTTACACTGCTTTGTGTGGAATGGAAATCTAGACTTATCTAAACAAAGGGAACCTAAGCTGCAACAGATGGGAAGAGAAAGAGCATTAGCAAAAGAGGAGACCACATCAGCAGCATCTCCACTTCAGAATTACAACACTTTACTCTCTCTGTATATCTGTATATCAATATAGAAATATATCTATGAAAATAAATAAAACCATACTTTGGTTAGTTACTTAAAGCATTGATCTGACATAAAGGATAACTGATCTCAACATGGTAAAATAATGCAAATACAAGACCATCAGTTATAAATGGAGCATACATGTTGTAATGGCCCAATTTCCTAGCAATAAATATAAAAGGAAAAACCAAGAAAGTATTGGTTTCCTTCTATCATATTTAATGCACAAACACTTATGTGCCACTCATAACCAATGGCACAAAATATGATTTATGGTATTGATATATCAATATATATTGATATATTTTATACTGAAAGGTAATGGTATTGAGTAAATATATATCTGTTCCTGAGTGTTTGATTTTCTGAAACAAAAAAAATGCTTCTCATATCCACATAAATATGGAAAAGAGTAATATAATTTCCTCTTTAAAAGCAAGTACGGTACTGTATATAAACTCTAGAAAGTCAGATTTACACAACTTTGCTGAACTCCTGGTTGTTTTGTTTTTTAAATATGCAAAACCAACACTACAAAAGGGGACTAAATACCCTAAAGGCATCAGATCCTGTTGCTCTTGGAAGCTAAGCAGTGTCAGTCCTGTTTAGGTCTTGGATGGAGACTGCCAAAGAATGCCAAGTGCTGTTGGCTATTGAGTTTATCGCATTCTTAAATAACTGACCTTACCTAATTTGGCTTAAAATTAGATTCGGGTGATGTCTGGACCCTATAGCATAATAATAATGATAATAATAAAATTTATTTAATACCCCGCCTATTGAAAAACCAATCCAGGCAGCTTACAATTAAAATCAAATACAAACCCCAGACAATCCTTCCCCCCCTTAAAACAGTATCAAATCACAATAACATAAAAACAATATAACAATTAAAACTGAACTTAAAACGGCACAATTAGACACTCCACTATGGCCTATAGCAGAGTTCCTGTCCATCCAAGATGGGGCCACGCCAGGAACAGTGCTGATTTAGGCCGGGGAGAATTAATCAGGAAAGGCCTGATCTGTAGTGTAGTGTAGTAAAGGGTTTTGCTGCCAAAATCCCTGCCTAAATGCAGCCCGCGGCCATCCCTGCTACTAGAGCTGCTCAGTGTGGCTCTTTTTGAACCCAGGAGTTTTCCAGCTTGAGAAAATGGCTTCTGGAATGGCTCCAAGAATGGGGATGACCCCGGGTGGCAATTTCAGCACCAAAATCCTTGCGATAGGGTCCAGACACCACCCAAATTTAATTTTAAGCTGGATCAGGTAAGGCGAATTATTTAAGAATGCGATAAGCTCCTATATTTCAGAGGAAGGAACTGAAAAAATGACTTCTGAGTATTCCTTGCCTATGTAAACAGGTAACATGAAGACACGTGCACACACAACATTATAAACGGAAGGGGTCTGCAGACACTATGATCAATCTTACTTGTGTGAGGTAGAGGGTTGTAAGAATGTACAGGAAGTAGTTACTTAAACTGCAGTTTGTGCTGTATGATGACCAGACAGATCCCTTTAGTTTACACAGAATGACTACATTATCTTAATACCAGTTTAAAGTATTTTGTCATCATGGAAATTGTTGTCCCACCATGTAGGCACTCAGTTTAGTTGTTCCACATACCATTCACTAACCAGGAGAATGAGGATGGATACAAATGCACAAGATCATCTGGAATACAATGGTTTGTATGATTCTGACTTTTGTGCTGAGTTGTATATCTTTACCTTTTAGAATGTTTTTTAGTTCTGTCATAGCCACCCTCCCCATTCTTAGTCTTCTTCTGATTTCCTGACTGCAGTCTCCATTTCTATCAATGTTTGATCTCAGGTATGGGAATTCATTTACTATTTCTATTTCTTCATTGTCTAGGTTGAACTTGTGAAGGTCCTCGGTAGTTATTATTTTTGTTTTCTTTATGGTCAGCATTAAGCCTGACTTTGCACTTTCTTCTTTGATCTTATTTAGTAGGTGTTCCAAATCTTTAAGGTATTCTGCTAGTATTATGGTGCCATTTGCATATTTCAGATTGTTGATATTCCTTCCTCCTATTTTCACTCCTCCTTCTTCTGTGTCCAAGCCTGCTTTTCTTATAATATTGCATACAAGTTGAACAGATAGGGTGAAAGGATGCAGCCTGGTCTGATCCTTTTGCCAGTTGGGAATCATTCTGTTTCTCTGTGTTCTGTTATGACAGTAGCCTCTTGTCCTGAGTACAGATTCCTCATCAAGACTATCAGAATTCCTAGCACTCCCATGTCTTTAATGGTATTTCATAGCCTATGCCAGGGGCCGGCAACCTACGGCCCCATGCTTACTGGCCCAGGCAGACCCCTGCCGCCGCTACCGCCACCACCTGCCACCGCCGCCGCGTGTTTTGATCGCCGCGCGGCCGCATATACCACGACCACCATTTTGGAAAATAAAATGGCAGTCGTGAGTGGCGGCCGCCATTTTGGAGAACAAAATGGTGGCTGTGACTCGTTTTCGCATGTGCAGTACTCCTGCGCAGGCACAAATGCGTCACGGCCACCATTTTATTCTCCAAAATGGTGGCTGCAACAGGCGCAGAGGTGGTGGTGGCAGCGCACGCAGCAGTGGCAGCGGTGACACGCGTGGGGCTGGGGGTTGCACGTGCGCGTGTGAGCACATGCGCCGCCATTCCCCCCCAGGCCCGCTGGAAGGGACGACTTCGGGGAACCAGCCCCCAGCTCAAAAAGGTTGCCTACCCCTGGCCTATGCAGTCAAAGGCTTTGCTGTAGTCTATAAAGCACATGCTGATTTTCTTTTGGAATTCCCTGGGTGCTCCATTAGCCATCGTATGTTTGCAATGTGATCTCTAATGCCTCTTCCTTTCCTGAACACTGCTTGAACCTCTGGTATCTCTCTTTCCATGTATGGTTGGAATCTATGGGCCTTTGCAGACTGCCAGAAATAGTGCACATTAAATTGAGGCACTGCCCTGGCTCAGTGCTAGGAAATCATGGGAACTGTAATTTATTGTGGCACCAGAACTCTCTGACAGAGAAGGCTCAATGTTTCAGAAAAAAAATACAATTCCCATGACTCCCTAGCACTGAGACAGGGCAGTGCCTCAATTTAATGTGCACTATTACTGGCAGTCTGCAAAGGCCCTATGTTGCAGAATTTTGAGCATGATTTTGCTTGCGTGGGAGATCAGCACTACGGTCCTATAGTTGCTGCAGTCTCTTATGTATCCCTTTTTGTGGATGGGGATGTATATTGATCAGTTCCAATCTGTTGGCCATCATTTTGTTTTCCATATGTTGGTTAGCACTAAAGTTGACTCTGTCAATGTGAATTTGCAGCAGTTCAATTGGAATATTATCTGTTCCTGGTGATTTGTTTTTTGCTATTTCTCTTATTGCAGTTTCCACCTCACTTTTTAGAGTTTGGGGTTCAGCTTCATATGGCTCTTCATTCCATGTGTCCTTCTTTTTGTCATCTCTTTTGTATAGTTCTTCTGTGTATTGCATCCAACATCTTTTTATTCCTCCGTGGTCTTGAATTATATTATTTTTATTGTCATAGATCGTCCCAGTCCTTTGTTTGAATTTTCCTTTGATTTCCTAGATCTTGTGAAACAGATCTCTTGTTCTTCTCATTTTGTTGTTCTCTTCTATTTCTCTGCATTGGTTGTCATAGTAATTGTCTTTATCTTTCTGCACAAGCCATACTGTTGCATTCATAATTCTTAGTATGTTCCTATCTCCCTTTTGTTTTTCTTCTCTTCTTTATTGTTTGTAGTGTTTTTTCTGTCATCCATGGTTTTTGCTCTTTCTTTTTGTTTACTGAATGTGTCTGTCTGCATTCTTCTTTTATTATGTCTCCAGCTTCAGACCATACTTCCTCTGGTTCTTGGTCTATTCTGCTTAGTAATGTGAATCTGTTTCTTATGTTATCAGTAAATTCTGTTGAGATATTAGATCATATTTTGGTATAATCACTAGTTTTGTTTTCTTCTTGAGTCTTACTCTTATTTTTATTATGAGTAATTCATTATCTGTGCCAAAGTCAATGCCTGGTCTAGTCTTGGCCACCAGTATAGAGTTCCGCCATCTTTTACTTCCGATTATATAATAGACATAGACATGGGCACATATTTAAGCTTCACTCCTGAACAATTGTTTTACACCCAGTAGTTTTCCAGACCTCCATGTACTGAGCATGGTGGTCTGGACAGGTCTCTGTAAGTTAGTTAAATATGATTACTGAGTTCCCATGACTTATAGGCCACCTTATAGGGTATCCAACAGGATTGACAGAGGGAAAACTATAAAGGGCCCCTGTACCTTTAATCATTGTGTAGAAAGGAGAAACTCAGCAGGTCTTGTTTGCTTGCACAACAACCAACACCTATTGAAATTTCCTCTTCTACACAACCATTAAAGATACAAGACACCCCACCAGTTTTTAGTCTGGCAACCCCAGATCCCAATAACAGAACAATATAACCCTATTCAGCAGAGCTCTATCCAGTTCTTTACATTTAGCACATAAATATCTGGGAAGTTCCCAGCATGTAAAATGTTTGAGGTGTGTAGATTATGTGCCCACATCCCTGCCTCGAAATTAGCCCCTACACTCGAACAGGCAAATACTTGCAGAGGGCCAGGGAGATATATAGGGAAGAGTGGTTGGAGGAAGAGCACAAAGGCACTTAAAAGGGAAAGCATTATTGTCTTTGTATGATTTATTTTTATAATATCTTAAGTGCTACCATTGCATTTGCAGCTTAACATACTATTGACTATTATGTACTATCTCCTAAATTAATTTTTTTTAATGTTTATTTCTTTAATTTATATCCCACTTCTCCCAATATGGGAGTTAAAGAGGCTTACAATAAGTTATAACAAAATAGCTACAACAATATAGATGACTAAGAGGCAGAACAGACTACCCCTTTGAATGCCAGGTTGAGGCCGTGGCGACCACATGCCCCCAATCTGGCTTTTTGCTGGCACAAAAAGAAGCGACAAATTGCTGCTCCTTTTTGAGCCAGCAAAAAGACGGCTTTTCCAGTGGTGGCATTGCTTTGCAGCACTCCTGCGGTGTGCAGCATGTAAACGCCATGCTGCTAAATCACCATCATGCCAGCTTTTGGGTGGCGTCAGAGTGGGCGGCATCTAAACGCCATGCTCTGACACCATCCTGAAGCCGGTGCAAAGAGGTGTTCTGTTCTGCCCCAAAGTTTTATTTAAAATACACAAAACATATCTTCTAGGTTTTATAAAATGCTACACAAAGTTGTAAAATACCATGTATTGATAATACAATCTGTACTTGTTCAAGAAATAACTCAAGAATTAGTGCTGGCAAACTAGACTGAAGTCAGTTACAGTCAGCCCTTCACATTCACAAATTTGACTATTTGCAGATTTGTAGCTGCTGCTTGTAGCTACCTTGACCTGTCCCCTTCCTCCTCCTCCTCTCAATCTCTTGTCCTTCCAAATGAGCCATCCAATAAGATTCAATAGATTCACATGATGGTGTTGTCAGGTTCAAATTACAGTTTCTTTATAAAATTCATGTGGTCACCATGAGCCAACTGCAACCTCTTAGTTTAACCTAGTTAATACGATTGTTCTCAGGATTAAGGTGGGGATGGTGAAAAGAATGTATAACCAAGAGGTAAACCAAACTAAATTAGCTGAAATACATATAGTTGGAGATAATAATGATGTTCATGCAGAAATATGCATTTCCAACAGCCTTTCAGCCTCTCACTTAAGCTACAATCCCATACATGTGAGCATAGACCCCACTGAACTCATTTGGGCTTATATTTGAGTAAATATGTGTATCATTTCATTGTTAGTTGAAACAGAATATTACTCTATAAAGGCAAATTTTATCTCACACACAAATGCACAAACACACACACTCATCCCCTCTCTCATACTCTGTTCCCTACCACCACACTTTTATTAAGATATGCACCTACCCACAGGCTGAAGGAGAAATTATGACTTACTTGTTGCTATGTCATCAACTACCAGTTAACTCCTCCTGTATACCAAGAGCAACAGGGTGTAGCCAAGCAATTTCTATACACATGCCAAAGAGAGACTCTCATTCTCCTCCCACTTTGATTGGTTGCTGGGTACTCAGGAGATAAACATTCACTAGTTTTAAGGCAGAGGCTCAGACATCCAGTGATTTGTAT
>CM034701.1:314387027-314402668 GCA_020142125.1 Phrynosoma platyrhinos
GGGCCTTCAACTGCCAACCTGCCGATCTTGCAATCAACAGAGTCAGCACCTTAACTACTTGAGCCACCGCAACATTTTAGCAATCTGTAATGCAATGGTATCACTAGGGTTGGCGTCACAGTGAGGTAACTCATGGTGTCACCCCTCCATTGACCTCTGCCACATTACACTATACAGAATCCTTAGTAATGTTTTTTCGTACTAGTGTTACTCATAAATTGTAATTCCTGTATATTACTGAATATAATGGCAACAGTTGTGACATAAAAGAAATCACAAAATAAAAATTCGACCTTTAAATTACAATATCATAGGCACAGCCTAAATGTAGTTACACGTACCTAGTTTCTTGTGGTTAAAGTGAAAATTTGGTAAAATGTGGAGTTTAAAAGAAAAGATTAAAAGAATTTAAAAATTATTTTAATAGATAGATTTTAAATTTTAAAATTTATTCTTAAAAAAACCTGGGGTCTCTCCTTTTTCCTCGCACTGAGCCTTGCCCCACTCACACCATCTGTTTAGCATTTTAAAGGGGCAGAAGCAAATGCCATAGTCTGTTTCTGCCCAAAGGCAAATGTTTGGGAAGCAATGGTATCTCATATATCCTTAGGGTGTCACCTGCTGCAGGCTGCAACCCCCCCCCTCCCCACATGACTCTCCTGCTGTAATGTACATCAGCAAAACTCAATTATCCTTGGGTCTCATGGTATGGCTTGTCACTGACCTCCTTTGACAGTAAAGCCTTTATTACTACTCTGACATTGCTCGTATCCAATCAGCTGGAAGTGTCACCATAATTCTAGGCAGCACTTAATACAATAATTATAATTTCCCTTGCAATCATTGTTCATTCCTATGGCACAGGAAAAAGGGGAAAAGTCATTACTGTCACCATCCATCACCATCCCATGTAGAATCGCTGACACATTTGCTTTCTTTCATCTGCATGCATATATTGTAGCACTAAAAAGAAAACAGGTTTTTGAAAGGAGGTGGAGGAGGAGGAGGAGGTGGTGGTGGCAGCAGTGGCAGCATATCAGGCATAGGCATGGGGATGGGCTCACTTTACAGAACACATATGATGAAGATAAATATATAACAATTAAATAATGCAGTTTGACACCACTTTAACTGCCATGTCTGAATGCTATGGAAATATCGGAGTTGTAGTGTGTGGTGGCATATATATATAAATCATATATTCTTAGAACTCTTACAGTTGCTGTGTCTCATTCCTTTGCTTGCCCCCTTTCTTGGGATGCCAAACTATATTTCAAAATGGTCAATTATGTTTTGAATTATTGTAGTGCTAGACATTTAGGGAATGGAGCATAATGTCATTTGAGAAGGAAGGATTCTTATTTGGGGTGGATGTCCTCATATTGCCCCCCAGTAGCTACACCTCATCCTTCATAATTATGTTTGGTCAGCCTGCACAGGAAAGAGTGGTGCTGCAATTGCATAAACGTAGAAAAATAAAAATAAATAAAAAGTGGTGTCACATCAATTTTATAAAGCCAAGAGGAATAAAATGGGAAACATTTGACTGCAGCACTTTGGATATGGCATCATCTGGATTTTTCACAACACTTTAGTTAACAATTGAAAGATGGTTCTAAAGGAATTCCAATCTGGAATTATGCACCTCTCTCTAGTTTCTTTTCACCAGGTGTAAGTTCACAGAGTCTGTATGACTAAGGTCCAAAACACACTGCAGAAATAATCCAGCTTGAGACTGCTTTAACTGCCTTGACTTAATGTTAGAGTATTCTGGGAACTGTAGTTTTGTGAGACATTTAGGGGGGATGCAGACCAGGGCGTCGGAGATGCCCTGGTCCGGAGCACCGCCGGAGTTCAGCCTCCGGACCACGGCGCTCCTGCGGTGAATCTAAAAGGACCGCCAAAATGGCGATCCTTTTAGATTCTCCGGAAAGTGCGCCCTAAAAGCGGCAGGTGCACTTTCCGGGGCTCAAACGCCGCGGCGCGTTCGGCTGCCGTGGCATGAGGGCAACCCGCAGTCGCCGGCCGTGCAGACAGCCGGTGCTTCCGGGTGCGCCCTCAGGAAGAGGAAGGGCCGCCGAACGTGCGGTGGCTCCTCCTCTTCCGGGCCTCGGAGACGGCCCAATTACCCGTCTGCCGAGGCCCTCAGTCTTCTCTGTCAGAGAGCTCTGGTGCCATAATAAACTATAATTCCCAGGATTCCCTACCACTGAGCCAGGGCAGTTAACAGGTTTCAAACTGGATTGCTTCTGCAGTGTGTTTTGGACCTTACTCCCCATTGACCATTGTAGGAAAAGCAAGCTGGAACAGATGGGATGTCTCTCTCTCACACACACACCAGTTACTTGCATCTTCTGAATATCTGCTCCAAAAGGGTGAGGAATCTGGATTCAAACCATCATAACCTTATAATTAATTATTTTTCTTTATTAACTTATTTCATACTTTATGAAAAGAGCACCCACTGATGTACAATTTACTTAACCTGTTGAAAACCTTTAGTATGTCCAATGGACATCTTCTCATTTTAGTGTCCTTCAGCAGTTCAGCCTCCCATTATCAAGGTAGTCTTTATAACAGGAATCAGCTGATTTCACCCTGAACATCAGCCAGTCATGAATGGTTCATGTAAATATTGGTGGGTCCTCCCCACAAGTAGCATTTCTACTTTCTTATTTTACAGTTGCTTCACAGTTCCAAAGGATATTGGTTGAAGAGGACTTTTTTCCCAGTGTGTTCATTCTTTGGGTTTATCTTGTCACTTGTGCACTCTGCCACTTTTCTAGGTGCTTTTTCAGCTCATGATAGTTTCCTTTGGTAATCAAGTGAGCACAGCAGAAAGGAAGCTGCAACAGAGGTAAGTGACAGGAAGAAATTTATTCAAGAGCTAAAAATAAAACATTAGCATCTTTCCCCATGTCCCCTGTCTATTATGTGTTTGATCCAAGAAAAAAGTAAGAGTTTCTTTTCATGAACACTTGTGTTGTTATTTTTCCTTCCTTCCTTCCTTCCCTTCTTTCTTTCTTACTTGGTATGTTTTGATATTTCTGATATATAACCTATATTTACTTGTAATTTTATCCTCCTGAAGAGACAACATGGTGTGGTGATTAGAGTGTTGGGCCAGAACCCTAGGAGACCAGAATCTTCATCCCAGCTCAGCAATGAAAACCCTTTGGTGACCTTGGGTAAGTCACACTCTCTCAGCCTCAGAGGAGAGCAATGGCAAACCTGTTCTGAATAAATCTTTCCAAGAAAACCCTTTGATAGTCAGGGCTGACTTGAAGGTACATAATAAGAGCAAATATCCTCCTAACTTTAATGGGCATATTCTCAGATTTAAGGTAATGGAACAATGGCTTCATCCCATTGTCTAGTGAGGCGATATATATGCATATAGTAAGAATTTCCAGTCTTCCCCCAGCCCTTTGTAGCCTTACATTATCACATTATCTAAGTCAGTTGTGGTGAACCTATAACATGCATTCCAGAGGTGGCACTCAGAGCCCTCTCTGTGGGCACACGCACTGTCACCCCAGCACAGAGTTTGCCAGAGTTTGTTACTAGAAAGCCAGGGGGACGTGGCATTTTGCAATAAATAAGTGGGTTTGGGGTTGCAGTTTGGGCACTCGATCTCTAAAGGTTCACCATCACTGATCTAAGTAACACATTATACTTGATAGAAGACAATCAAGCTGAAAGGAATGGCAACATTGTTACAGGGATCAAGGCAGAGGAAAATAAACAAAATGAATACAACATTTCAAATTCCTGAAAACCAGGATTCATTGAGGTACTAGTATAATTAAATGTGTGGATATCAGTATCTGACTTATAAGATCTTGGATGAATTGGCACCTACTGTTGTTTGTTTATTTAGTGACATCAGTGTGCATACATCTATGCAAGTGTTCTTTTACCTCACTGGACCTCTTTCACTTACTCATTGACAGAGTAGTAAATATCCCAGGTTTTTGCTCCACAAACAACAAAAAGCTGCAGTTTAGAGTGTCTACTTCTGACATCACTGCTGTTCACTCCTAGAATTTCACTACAGTCAAGTGCATATAGATGTTTTTATTTAATGACTTTACACTTCAGTTGAGCAATTACACAGTCCTGTATGAATTTTCTATTTCTGGGACTTATGTAGGCTACATAGTCCCCCAAATAATGATAATAATGATAATAACAGTAATAACAATAATGATAATCATGATAATCATGATATTAATAATAATACACTCAAAACTAGAAGTGATTAGAAATCTACTTCCAGTTTTCAGGTGGGGAGTACCCTGGGAATTTTTGTCTTTACTTGTTTATTGTTTGCTTGCAAAATTGTTGCAATGGCAGCTTCCAGGACTAGAAAAGTTACATGTTTTACCAGTTTGAGGAGGAGGAGCCAGCGTGGTGTAGTGATTTGAGGGTCAGACCAGGATTCTGAATATTGAATCCTTATTCAGCCATGGAAACCCACTGGGTGGCCTTGGAAAAGGCACACTGTATCAGCCTCAGAGGAAGTCAAAAGTAAACCCCTTCTGAACAAATCCTACCAAAAAAAAAAAAAAATCCATGATAAATTCACCTTAGGGTCACCATAAGTTAAAAATAACTTGAAGGTACACAACAGCAATAAAAAAATTTGTGAGCATCACGTGCAACATTGCTCACTCCTGTGTTAGAATCAGTGTTTTTCAAACTTTGGTCTCTCAAATATTGGACTTGAACTCCTGGAATTCCAAACCAGGATGGATGATGGTCAGGAATTGTGGGAGATGAAGACCCCAACAGCTGCCAGAAAGATGTTTGAGAAGCATTGCTTTAGACCAGGGGTCGGCAACCTGCAGCCCCCCGAGGCCTCTGGACCGGCCTCAGCTGACGCCCGCCGCCGCTGCCCCCGCCACATGTGCTGCTGCCGCGCTGCCGCCATGCGCGTTGTGGCTGCCATTTTGTTTTTTAAAATGGCGGCCACAACTCATTTGTGCATGCGCCAAGTACTGCACATGAGCAAATGAGTCGCAGCCACCATTTTGTCTGCCAAAATGGTGGCCGTGACTCGCTCGTGCATGCGCAGTATCCAGAAGTACTGCGCATGCGCGTGCGAGAGTGTGCGTGCATGCACAGTACTTTCGGAGTACTGCGCATGCGCAAGCATGTGAGTGCGTGCACAGCCACTTCCCCCCCCCCCCCAGCCCAGCGGAAGACCTAGGGACCAGCGACCAGCCCCAGGTCTGAAAATCTTGCCGACCCCTGCTTTAGACTATCACAAATTCAAATACATTTAGTAGAGAGATGGGCAAAATAGATCCCATGGACTACGGGGGGTTGCAGACTGCAAGAAATAGTGCAAATTGAGTCCACTTTTAGGGTTAGTGTTAGGGTTAGGGAATCATGGGAACTGTATTTTATTGTGGCACCAGAGCTCTCTGACAGAGAAGGCTCAATGTCTCAGAAAAAAAATTCCCATGACTCCCTAGCACTAACCCTAACCCTAAAAGTGGACTCAATTTGCACTATTTCTGGCAGTCTGCAACCCCCCTACATGTGGGCCCCCACTGTTTTTTGCAGCATGCTACTGCCCCCGTGTGCTCCTCAATTTTTTTTAAAATGCTTGTTTTGCTGTTGAAATTTTACTACATGCACTGTAGTCAATGGGACAATATAGTAGTCAATGGCTTTGTATCATAATAAGTAAAGTTATGTTGATTAAATAATACATGTAATGTTTAATGAATTTTAAAGAATTAGGATGATTTTACTTTTTTGTTACTAAGAGGTGTTATAATAATTAGTTATGAAGAAATTTGGAGTGATTTTATTTTTTAATCTTAAGTAATAATAAATGTAATATTTAATAAAATTAAAATGACTTGAGCAGGAATTGTGGGTTATTGGGGGTTACTTTAATTTGTTTACATTATGGAACGAAATAAGGGTTTTAAAAGTTAAACATGATGATTTCTGCTATTGTTGGCTCTAACCCAGCAACATATGGTAAAAAGAGGTGGGACTTTTTAATTGATTTTTCTTAAAGAGGGTGGAATTGTTTTGAGGTTTTTTTAAAGTTATATTCTTAAACACTTGGCCAGTCCAAAAAGTCCAAACCCCCAGCAGTTACCCACATGTACATTAGCAGAACAGGTGGTTTCTTTTTTTCATTTCATTTAGAACAAGATCCCAGTGAGGCACCAGATACTTACAATGCCTGAAACACAAGAGTATGTTGCCAGTACCTGTTCTTCTCCTGTGTCATACATTGTGTTGGCTGCACTAAGGAAGTTGGCAAAAGGAAGTGGTTGGTGTCTTGCTTGCCTGTTTCCTTTTTAAGTCACAAAACTTGATTGCATTATGCAAATACCTTACACCATTTCTTATGACTTCATTAGAAAAAAGAAGTGTTGGCTTTATTTCACATCCAGAATGCTTAAGGAATGCATAATTTATGATTCAGGAAAGAATTACATCTTCTTTGTCTTGTGAGGTATTTAAGAGCCCTTTATTTTCTAGACAGAATTTGCTTTACACCAAGCATGTCTGGAAGTGATACTTTGAGTCTTAACTGTCCATTCTTATCCTAATTGTAAGGCATACATTCTCTTTAATTCTCAGTGTAGATCCACTGGATCCATTAGATGTATTTATATTTTGATTCACCATTCAACAATTGATTGTATTGATCTACTGTAGCTGGGTCTAACCAACAGCTTGCCAGCAGTGCCATCTCTAGGGTTGGTGTCAACTGGTGCAGTCACTCATGGGGGGGGGACTTATGGAGGTGGGACTTCCAATGCGCAACTTCCAGTTTACATGGGAGCATGAGTGCATGGCCAGAGATGTCATGTGTGACCCCAGGAAGCAGCCCCGGGGCAGGCTGGAAATGCCCCGCATGCCCTGGAGAAAGGCCGGGGAGAGCTGGAAATGTCTCACTTGCCCTGGAGAAATGTTGGGAGCAGCCCCAGGGAGGGCTGAAGATGCCCCGCACACCCCAGGGAAAGGCCGGGGAGCAGCCACTGGGCCCTGGGGAGGGCTGGAAATGCCTCATGTGCCTCCAGGGAGCAGGCCCATGGCCATGGGGAGCCCCATAAACCATTCCTGGAGCTGTGGAAAAGCCCTGCAGGGGGTGGGTGACTGGCCGGGTGTCATCCCCCTTCTGGGGGGATCTGCACCCCCCAGTGACACTACTGCTTGCCAGGCCAATTCTGTCTAATACATTTATTCACTACAGTTAATCAGTTATTCATGTCTTAAAAGGCACCAGGGGCAGAACTAAAAATCATTTGTGGGATTAATTATAATTATTAATGAACAATTTTATTTACACATGTTAGGTCTTCCACATTATTTTAAATATCAAAGTTATGTGGGTGACTGAGAACCAGTGGTGATCATCTCTTTTTTCTTTTGCTGTGGGACATGTGGGAATAAATAGCAGAGCTAAAGGAATATGAGAGGGCAAACATGATGTACTGGTTTAAGCACTAGACTATGACTAAAGACCAGCTTTCAAATCCCTCCTCAGCCATGAAAACCCAGAGTGACCTTAAGCAAGTCACACTGTCTCAGTCCCAAAGGAAGGCAAAGACAAACCTCTCTGAACAAATCTTGACAAGAAAACTCTACGATAGGTTCATCATAAGTCAGAAATTACTTGAAGGTGCACAACAACAATAGAAGTTTCACAGATTATACTACAAGAAACAAGAAAAGTGAGAAAATGAATATGAGTAGCAGTAAAGGAGGCAGAGGAAAGTTTAATGTAATATAATTTCTGAGACAGATCTTGACATAAGATTCTTTTATATTAACTCAAGTTCTTCAGGAGTCATTAAACACCCATAAACTTAGCTTTTAAAAATGTGATGAAGAGTATGCAGATTCTCTTCATTAAAGGGCAGCATTGCCTCATGCTTTTTTGGTGCCTATCCACTTTTGTTACTGCTCTCATTATTTCTGAACCATACTAGTTATGTCAAAGGAAGGCTTGACATATGGAGGCATTTAGCAAGCAGATCTTTCTCAGGTCTATCTGTGCAGCTTACAAGTGTCAGTAGCCCCCCCCCCAAAAAAAAGCATGATACACTGGGGAATAATAGATGCAGGGCCTGGGCAGGCTTAATAAGTCTAAAGATAATTGTAGTTTAAAATGGGACATTTAAATACCATAAGTGAAGCCAGGAAACACAAAATGGGGAAATTCCTCTGGAATGTTGACAGGGGTTCCAGTTCTAGCTACTTAACAACAGAATGCTGACAAACAGTTCAGGTTCCATGAGAAAAGTGAAATCTCATTTTGGGTGGAATTAATATATAAGGCATTGATAAGGCTTGCTTTAGCAAGGATATTTGCCCAGAAAGCCAATATACTTATATTCTCTGTCCTATCATGATAGTTCTCAGGCTAAGACACGACTATCCCAATCTCTTGTTCAGATGATTCCTACCTATTGTGGTTAGAATGATCTCTCCTGGACCTCATGATATAGACAAGAGCATGGACTTGGCTGGCTATAATTCCTAATTTAAAGCAGTAGCAATAGCAAATACATTTCTATACTGCTTATCAGTGCACTTAAGCACTCCCTAAGCAGTTTGCAATGTGTAAGCTAATTGCCCCCAACAAGCTGGGTACTCATTTTAGTGACCTCAGAAGGATGTAAGCCTGAGTCAAGCCTGAGCCCATGGCTGGTATGGAACTAACAACTTTGTGGTTTGTGAGTGAGTGGCTGCAGTAGAGACTGTTCCACCAGGACTTTTTTGCTGTGTGATAAACCTGTTTTTTTTTTTTAAAAAAAAAAATACTAGCAGAGACACCTCTGCCTTGCTCTGATTTGCCTTGGTTTTATCCCTTTGCTTCTCATATGTGTTAATTGTGTGCCTTCAAGTTGTTTCTGATTTACTTTGACCCTAATACAAACCTATCATTTTTTTTTTGGTAATATTTCTTTAGTAGGGGTGTGCCTTTGCCATCCTCTGAGGCTGAGAGAGTGTGTCTTTCCCAAATCACCCAAATGGAGATTTGAACCCTGGTCTTTAAAGTTGTAGTCCGACACTCAAACCACTACACCACACTAGCTCTTGCTTCTCATATACCCTACCTAACCTTACCATTTTCTATCTCACTCTGCCCTGAGCTTTGGTTTTCCTGATCTTTGTCCCATTTGTAACTACCTCTTTTGTCTCTGGCCTGTTTGACCTGTAGTTTCCTTCTGAGAAGCAAACCTTAGCAAATGTACCATAAAACTAAGTCCCAGGCATGACAGAACATGCCTCTGGCTTACTGAATTCAAGGGATACCTTTTGTTTCATCCCACAGCTCTCAGCAGCTACCACAGAGCTATTGAGGAACACTTTGACTATGAAAGGAGGAGACACTGAGATCTTGAACAGCATGAAAAGAGTAAATCAGAGCAGTCACATTGCAAAGAAGGGAGCAGGAAATGGAAAGAAGGCAAGTGAGAGCAAATATTTAGGGCATGCCTTCATTTACATATCAATCTCAATGACTCTTCTTACTATTCCTTTTCAACAACCTATACCTTTGTATGATGCCTTGATAGGGCACATATCAAAAGATGAGAGACTTTCCCTTGCTTACTATTTACTATCATTTTTGTTTTATCTGGCATTTAGGTCTCTTGTCTTTTATTGCATTTTAATAGTTTGGCTATTGGTTTTTTGTTTTTTGTTTTTTTTTTTTTTGTTCTTTTTTTGTGGTTTTTTTTTTGGAAGGGGAGAATTTTAAGCTCTGAGAAAACTGAGAAACTATCTATAAATGCCAGAAGTGAATAGATGAAAGCAAATAATGTCCCTGGTAGATTAATATACAGATACATTTCATCAAATACTTCTAGTCAGATCCAGTGATGGGTTTGAAGTTATGGTACTATAGAATCTAACAGAACTTTCTACTCCACCTGATAGCAATCCCCACCCTTCCTGAGAATAAGCTTGAGGTGTTTGGGAATCTTATGGAGCCACTGTTTGGAGAGCGTAGAGGGCTATGGGGGCAGCAGGGGGACTCCAGAGTTCAGTCAGTACAACTTTAGGTTTATAGCTGAGAGAAAATAAAGCCCATCAAAGCAATGAAACCTATTGGAGGGAAGAATCCAACAGTTATGTCAGAGTGCTTCAACATTTTCAAAGCCCTGCTGGAAAGAGAGGAGCAACTTCACTGGCGATTTCTTTCCCAGGGTTTTAAATGGCAAGAAATCATTTAGGCCACCACCAGGGCTTACTCTATTTTCCCCCCCATTCTCTTGGGACCATTGTTGGAAGCTGTAAGGGTATAGATCCTGTCAATCCAGCACTTCTCCTGTTCCACACTTGCCTTGTCCCAATCTTCCCCTTCCTCTATTTCTAGTATCAGTGGGGTGTTCTTAAAACAAGAAATCTCAAGTTGAAAACATGTATACAAACTTGTGGATGCAAAAAGAGCAGGCTGAAAATAGACACCGTTTAAATTCTGTTTGTGTGTATGTATGTTTAAATGTGTATTAAATTTCCAGTCAAAAAACTCTCCTCTCTTTTAAAATAATGCTTTAATCCTCTACACCAGGGGTAGGCAACCTTTTTGAGCTGGGGGCCGGGTTGCTGTCCCTTAGACTATTGGGGGGGCTGAAGCACCAAAAATAAATAAATAAATAAATAAATAAATAAATAAATAAATAAAAATATGCATGCACACTCTCTTAGCCCCAGAAAAGCCATGGCAAAACCCCTGTGGAGATTTTGCCAAGAAAACCCCAAGAACAAGTAATAACAACAATAATCAATATCATTATGGTGGGCGGCAGTGGCGGCGGCAGGACCGGCCTGGGGCCGGTCCAAAGGCCTCAGGGGGCCGCATCCGGCCCCCGGGCCTTAGGTTGCCTACCCCTGCTCTACACAGAGAGAGAGAGAGAGAGAGAGAAAATTGAACATCTTCAGAATAAGCACGCTTTGTGCTACATTTACTTATTTTAAATAGATAAACAGTATGTAAATTCAACAGCTAAAAATAACAATTATTGCACAATAGAATTGGGCTGAAAAGCAAACATTTGTGAATCTTTTCCATTCACTAGTCACATACCACCATCTGCTGGCCAAGAACAAAAATATTCTAGCATTTATATAACAAGGGTGTGTGCTTCCAGATCCTAGGAAGTGAAGTGGAAGCTGCACTATGAGAAATTGGTAAGAATAAATGATATTCCAAGTGAACTGCTACAATCCACACAAACAGAATAAACTCAAGTGTTAATTAAAATATGCTAACAAATATGGAAAACAAAAAGGTGGCCAAGAGACTGGAAACTATCAATATACATCCCCATCCATAAGAAAGGAGACATAAAAGACTGGTAATTATAGGACCATAGCATTAATTTCCCACACAAGCAAAAATATGTTCATAATTCTGCAGCATAGACTCCAATCATATATGGAGAGAGAAATCCCAGAGGTGCAAGCAGGACTGAGGAAAGGATGTGATCCTAGGGACCACATCGCAAACGTACAATATAATGGAATACACCAAAAAATTCCAGAAGAAAATCATCATGTGCTTTATAGACTATATAGCATGTGCTATATAGCAAAGCCTAAGACTGCATAGATCACAAAAAGCTATGGAATGCTTTTAAGGAAATGGGAGTGCTTCAGCATTTGGTAGTCTTGATGAGAAATCTGTACTTAGGACAAGAGGCTACAATTAGAACAGAATTACTAAAGAAAGTTAAATGAGTACTTAAATGTACTGATAATGTACAGAAATGTACCTGCTATTGTTATTCCTAGATTTATATCCTGCCATTTATCTGAAGATCTCAGGGCAGCTTACAATAAAACAAGGTTTTAAATAATAAATAACTTTAAAAGATTAAAATATATATTAAATAGTCTCTCATTTAAAATTTAAAACCACTTAAAACAATTTTAATTAATATAATCATAAAAAAATGTTCTGGCTGTAAAAATTTGGCCCAAAAGTTTGGCCCAAAAGCTTCAATAAAAAGCCAGGTTTTAACTTGGCACCAAAATGATTCCAACATTGGTGACAACCGGGTCTCCAAGGGTAGGAAATTCCTCAAAAAGGGTGCCACCACAGAAAAGCTCCTCTCTCCTGTCCTTCTACCATCTCACTTGTTGGACAAGCATGTATAGAAAGTGTTTCCTGAAGTATTGAGGTCCCAAGCCATTTAGGGCTTTAAGTACTATTGCCTGCACTTTGAATTCAGGATGAAAACATTTTTGCCAATGAAAAACCTTCAGAACTGGAGTTATATGTTATTGGAATAGAATTCCAATAAGCAATCTAGTTGATGTATTTTGCACTGATTGCAGTTTCTAAGTGATCTTCAAAGGCAGCCCTACATAAAGTACGTTGCAGTAATCTAATTGGGAAGTCACCAGTGCATGGTCTACTATTGCTAAATTATCCATATCCAGGAAAGAAGTACTCTCAGATTATGCACCTCCTCCTACCCTATTCCCAGAATCAAGAAACACCAGTCCACAGAGCCTATGGGCCTTTGCAGACTGCCAGAAATAGTGCAAATTGAGTCCACTTTAAGGGTTAGGGTTAGTGCTAGGGAATCATGGGAATTGTTTTTTCTGAGACATTGAGCCTTCTCTGTCAGAGAGCTCTGGTGCCACAATAAATTACAGTTCCCATGATTCCCTCACCCTTAAAGTGGACTCAATTTGCACTATTTCTGGCAGTTTGCAAAGGCCCTATGTCTTATTGGGATTCAGCTTCAGTTTATTCTCCCTCATCCAGTCTAGTACAGCATCCATGCACTGCTCTATCATCTCCACAGCCCCAGTCAACTTTGATAACAAAGAGAAGAAGAGCTCAGTGATCAACATACTGATAGCACCCAACCCCCAGACACCTAATGACTTCTCCTAGTGGCCTCATATAGATGTTGAACAACAAGGGAGACAAGATTGAACCCTACAGCACAATAAACATAACTAGAGCTGAGCAGGATCCTAATGCCACTGTCTGGAATCAGTCTTGCAGACAGGAGTAGAACCACTGTAAAATAAGCATCTCCTAGCCCCATCTGCTAGAGCAGGTCCAGTAAGAGGTATCAAAAGCCACTGAGAAACTTAGCTTCCCCTGTCTTTCCCCTGGAGTAGGTCATCAATCAGAGCAACTAAAATTGTCTCAGTACCATACTCTCCCCTGAAATCCAACTGATTATATATACAACGTTCAATAAAAGATAATTTTTGTCTACATTTCTTTTCTGGTCAATATTATTTATTTATTTCCTTTAATGATTACTACCCCAAATCAATTTGTTAAAAAGAAGAGTGGTGTTAAAAAATGGTCCGCATCAGGTGTGAAACATACTAGGTATGCCGCTGCACAAACAAAACAAACTGAAGCAAAACATCAGTGCAGCAGGTCAGATGCAGCAGTCATAAGAGACTCAATACTCAGCTGTCATCTGAGTGACCCTAGTTTTTTCTTGACAATCTCTGCTTCTCACCCAAGGATTCTGGAGCTGAACAACACAGAGTCAGCACACACTCTCACTGTGGGAGGCACTGTGTTACCAGATCCTGCCTCTCACTCAAGAGGGGGAAAATTGGAAGTATAAACACTGATTAACGCGTTATTAACCTGCAATTGTTCAAATGGTTTTCATATGATGTCAGCATGCAAAATGTTGTTATCCCATGCAGAATCCGTGATTAACTTTCACTTGTGCACAATTGTGTGAATGGTTTTCACATGATGTTGAGACAAAATGTGATTAAAGTGCCATTATCCCATGAAGAACCAGGCAAGAAACAACAGTAACTCATTCATGGAATTTTTCTGTGAATGACTTTTTGCTGTTTCTTGCCTGGTTATTCCCTGGTTCTTCACAGGATAATGGCACTTGCGTTAATGTCATTTTAAGCATGTTTTATTGTCAATTGCATGATTTTCATTGGTTAATCAGTGTTTAAACTCCCAGTTTTCCCCGTGTGATAAACTCCCATGAAAGGGTGGTGCCCCTGCCCCTCATGTCTTCCCAAAGAAGTGCCCCCCTTTTCATGTCACCCCTTCAGTGTTAACCTCACAGGGGTCAACCTGCCACTATTGGTTGTCTCTGTTTTACATTTCCTCACCAGCCAGGAAGGTGAAGGTCCTGGATATGGAGGAGAAGTTGGTCCCAGTCAGGAATCAGTCCTGATCTTGTAGCAGCAGATAGCACAGTCCTAATTCTGATGGAAGCTTTCCTCTCATTCTCTCTTTCTTTTCTCCTGCTGGCCTGGCTCCAGACACCCATAGTTGGTAAGATGGTAAGTGCTTCCTGAATTATTTATTTATTTATTTTTTCAATGCCACCTTTCTCCCAAAAAGGGACCCAAGACAACTCACAAGATAAAAAGAAGCTTTCTGCTTTCTGTCTCCTCACCAGCCAGAAAAGTGAAGGTCTTAGATATGGAGAAACATTTCATTAGAGAACTAAAAGAAAAGAAAAGAAAAGAAAAGAAAACTAAAACAAACCTTCCACAGACATCCATCATGTGGGTTTCAATCACCAAAATATGTTTTTAAAACCCAATATGGAACTCTGTTCTTTGTTGCATATGTTTCTATAGATAGATCCATGGGAATTTCAAGTGACTTGGCAATGTAATAAGAGATATCCACCATAATAAAGGAACATTGTTAATCATAAAAATTACAGATTATTATCATTATCATAACTAATAATTAGCAGTAATCAATCACTTGGAGCATCTATATGCATAATGTGCAGTATTAACATTTTGATTAACTTGTCTTAGTGGAGTCTTACAAAGTTTCATATTCAAACCCAGTCAAGAAATTCCACCAGGATAAAAAAACAAAACAAAAAACAAAAACCCAATTATAAACATTTTCTATAGCAGGGATGCTGGTTCTGTAGAAGCACAGTGATTTCTCAGTCCAGGTTAGACAGAGGAACAGGTTATGGATCACTTGTGAGATTGTGCTTCAGGTGATATCTGAACTCACCCTTTCCTCTGCCTGTTATAACAATAGGGATTCCACTATTTTTAAACTAAATTATGCATGCCCTAATCATGTGTGAGATTTGAGTCCTCAAAGGAACTTTGAAAGGTAGAAAGCTGTCATTGATTTGTTTATCTGAAGCTCATTTCACTTTCTCCTAATTCTTTTGATGTTTGGGAAAAGCTTCTTTTATGTGTAAGTCAGTATTCTGCTAAATATATCTATGCTTTTTCTCTTGAATATATTAATGCATCAAGGTATTCATGCTTTGGCTTTCTTTTGTCAAATGTCAGAGGCAAAAAAGCAGTGTGAGCTCTTAAAATCTGCAAATGACATTTAGTTGATTTTTTTAAAAAACAACAACAACAGAACATTGCAGAGGCTAATGGGGTGTCTTTTTAGAGAATGGGTTGCCAGTAACTACA
Organism: Phrynosoma platyrhinos; assembly: GCA_020142125.1. Taxonomy (NCBI): domain Eukaryota; kingdom Metazoa; phylum Chordata; class Lepidosauria; order Squamata; family Phrynosomatidae; genus Phrynosoma; species Phrynosoma platyrhinos. The sequence goes on from CM034701.1 coordinate 314,402,439, forward strand.
CTATGACAGGAGAGAATCTGACCACAGTGTTTCATGAACAGGTACCAAAGGCATGGGAGCTTCCAGAGTTCAAGCATCATAGGGCAAGGGTGGGGGTGAGGACAACAAACTGGTAATACAGGCCTTACTCCCATAATCCACTTCTTACATACAGTGTCATGAATTATAAAAAGGTTTATTTCATTTCAGAATTTGTTGTCACATATTCTGCATTTCTGGGGGGGGGGAGC
>CM034701.1:314402713-314412896 GCA_020142125.1 Phrynosoma platyrhinos
GGGGGGGAGGATAATAAAAACCAGCCTGAGAGTTCTACAAGTTACAACTGTGTTGTAACATTTTGATCATTAATAGTGATGGTAATGATGATGATTCATCAGGATAAAACATTAGATCAATTCACTTTAAAATCTGAAAAGTTAAAAATGGAAGGTCCCCTTCTCCCAGGTGCAACATTTTGCAAGAAAAATTATCAGAAAGTTCTGTGGTGTACTTGTGAAGCTGTTAGAATTTTCTTCCAGTTCTTCTGGTTCTAGTGTCATTTTTAAAGGACTGAAATGAATTTAAAGCAAATATTTTTGTTTTGAATCTGAGTTTCAATACATAGATGACCTTATCAAAGTTGCATCAAAAACATGACCATGAGTGAATAAGACATAGTACAGGAACCTACAAACCCTTTCAGAAGAAGCATCAGTACATGTTACCAATATTTTATGGTGCTTTTATTTCTTATAGGTATAGAAATTGGAGACTGGGGCAGACCTTTGGACTTCCAGGTAGTAAAATATAGGAGCTCTGGTAGCTGCTACTTCTAGACCAAACATCAAGGGAAACATTTGTCTTTCAGATTCTACTAGACTACAGCTTCCATGATGAATTGTTACAATTGGCCATGCTAGTTAGAACTGGTGATAATTGCAGTCCAACAACTTTTCACCCTTAGTGAGGCTACACTCCTATAAAAGTATTAAAAATTGCAGTTATGCTACAAAAAGAAGCAAAGTTGTCCCTCACTATGATACTGTTTTGTATGAAAATCCTTTATTTGTAAGCTGATACTTTTTGCGCTGGCTGCCAAGTACACAAACACTTCTGAGGCATTCCCCCTCATGCAGGGAAGGTTGCTGAGCAGAAAGGAAGTGATTCATCTCACATTGTTCTTTGGTCGGTCAGGTCATTGCTGTTCTCAGGGAGAACTACAGTTGCAGCCAGAATGGAAGCAGCTTCTCAGGTCAAATCAGCACATATAAGTGATCTGAAGTTGAAAAGTTGTTGTGTGAAGTAACACTGTCCTCTGGAGACCCCTACAATGTAAGACAATTCCTTCAAGCATCATTTACTTTCCTGCCAAGTGACAGTCAGGAAATACTGCTGTCTAGGCCAAAAATAGTAAGAGACACCACTTTCGTTCTAGTTTGTATTGTGTTCTTCTCAGTCCAAGCTGATAGAAGCATCCAGAGATCTCTATGTCACTGTAGAAATTGTCTCTATTGTCTATTCAGACCCAAACAAATAAAATTGAACTTCCTGATGAATTTGTAAACCAGAAGCTTCACATTAGGGACAACCTCACAGTCAGAACAGTGTATCCTGGTAGATTGATATGGTCTCCAATTCTGTAAATATTGACATTTCTGGTGTCAGATTTTATTCCATAGGAATGATCCAATCTCAGATGATAGTACAAAGGTTCCCTCTTATCTTCCCTCTCTTTCTAAATTATGTATGTTTTCTTGTAAATCCCTCTGTTTTTAAGATAAGCCTGAAGAATATTTGATATCTGGAATGTAATCCTCCCCTGTGTGTTTGTGCTTTCAAGTCACTGTTGACTTATAGTAACCCTATTAATTTCATAGGGTTTTCTTAGGTTTTGCCAGTTCCTTCCTTTGAAATATAGCCCACAGCATCTGGTATTCATTGGCAGTCTCCCATCCTAGTACTAACTAGAACTGACCCTGCTTAGCTTTCAAGATCAGACTGTAGGTAGCTGGTGCCTTTAGGGTATTTAGGATGTAATTCTCTAGTTACCATTTTTTATGGCCATGATTGCTCTATAATATTGTCACTTTAGTTTCATTAGAAGCAGCAGTTTTGCTGATCAATGCTAAATAGGACGTTTTCAGACCTCTTTCATATTACATGGTTGGAAGAATGCAGTCTAGCAATGTAATCTTTAAGCTAATGCAGCACCACAGAACAAGGAGATCTGAAAGATAAATAATTGTACACAAGCATTGACGTGAACATCACTTGAATGTTCACATCTATTGAAAATGGTAATTCTCCTAACTACTAACCTTCTAACTGCACATGGTAACTCAGGCCTCAGTGACCATCTCATGACTACCTTGGGAAACATATACAGAGCAAATATGTATAACACAGTATAAATGGGCTCTTTTTGATGTAAAAGAAAAATATCCTCCCATCTTCTAATAGGCAGGACAAATATTTTAATCCAGCTTTTGGTGTGGACTACCGCATAGTAAATATATATGAACATTTTTTCAAAACTTTTCTTTTCCAAATTAGTAGTAGTCACATGATTGGAGTTAGTATTTTATTTTATTTTATTTTTAAAAGAGTCCCTGCTACCATTGCAAGTGGGGACCATACAGAGCAGGACATTTAAAAAAAAAAACAATGAGAGGAAATGGCTTTCAGCAGCCATTTGACTTTTAATGCACTTGGGATTTTTGCTTGTACAAATCTAATAGGATCTCTGCTAAAATGTTGAAAATGACTAAAACAGATTTTCCCAATCATGTATTCTCCACATGCATTGGTCTACAATTGCCATCGTCCCCAGTCACTATGACTGGTTTAAAATCTGCACCATGGCCTGGCTTGACATTTAGAGCTTGAAGTGTTCTAATATGGATACCAAGAAGAGGAAAGATGTTTGATTTAGTTGTTGTAAAGCAGTTCAGCAGAAGGAAATGGAAAATGTTTGAAGATGTCTAGAACATTATTGCAAAGTTATCATTCATACAACAGTATTAAAAATATCATGGAGGTAGCCTTGTTCATCTGTTGTAGGAAAACCAACAAGGAGTCTTGCGGCACCTTCAAGACTCAGAAGACTCTTCAATCAGCTGCCTTGTCTTGGTGTTACCCCTTTCTGCTGTTTCTTTAGTAACCACCTCCCTATTCCACTAAGCTGTGGAGTGCTTGAATGGCAAGCCCAGAAGATGCTATTAAGCCATGGTACCTCGCAGTGTGCGGCAGAGCAGTGAGGGGTGCAGCTCTTATTAGTGATCTGGACAATCCCAGTCAAGTTTGTGTTTCTTTAAAGTCAAATGTTGATCTGACTTCCACAAGATTTTAATGAATGACTGTTAGTGAAGTTCAGTAATATGAGTTTACTGAAAATAAACAAATGGCAGCTCAACTTGAAGTGGCTAAAGCTTGGAAGACAGGACTTGTGTCTCCAAATAATGGATAGAAAGGAGTTTGGGATCAATGGCTAATGGAGAAGCTATCGGATAAAATGAAATGTAACTTAGTACAACAAAACCAAGAATCTTTTTTATGAAAATGGCTTCGTTTTATTGATTTTGTTAACACACATAATATAACTGTCCTCCCACCAACCTACCATTTGAGATTATGCCGATGTTTTTCAAACAATTTAATCTGTATAGGAATATATGCATGTGGGGCTATTGAATGTTAATTTTTATAATTGTAAATATTTTGTGGGAGTTGCCATCTTTTATTGTTTTATTTATTGTATAATTTTAATACATTTTTAAAATTTTAAAAAAAGATATATATGTTCAGGGGTGCAAGGGGATCTTGTAGGATCTTTGAAGCTAACTGAAAGAAAGAAGTTGGCAACATGAGCTTTCATAGACTTGAGCCTCCTTCCTCAGATGCATGTTTGGAGTGGCGATCCAGAGACAGACCTATATAAGCTGTTTATAAGTAAGAACGTCAATTCAAATTCAAAACCTTGTGGGTATGGAGATGAGGTGACAGGCTGAGTTTTAATTATGGTTGATGAGGAAACAAAGGCAGAGGGAAGTCTATAGTATAAAGCCAAGGAGAGTACGGTAGATAGCCATAAGAATGAGTATTGGAATATAATGTAGGAAACAGAGAGGGGTTTGTGATGAACTGTTCTAGGGCACTCTCATGAAGATGGGGATTAGATAGTGTTGAAATGTGTGTAACGTGCCAAGAAGTCATCATCTCTGTTTCACACATACAAAACACTCACAATAAGACTGAAGTGTAATTTATCAATCCTCATCCAATCCACCTTTGATGCAAGACATTTATAAGACATTATATCTGGATCTGATAAAGTGGAAGAATATAGCTTCAGCACACACTCCAGTATTTCAAAGTTGAAAACTGGGACATATGTGGCCAAGCAACATCAAAGTATGCTCAAACTGGCAATGGTTATTAATGGGGAAGTTCACACAAGATAAGAGAGGCTGCAGCAGATTGCTTTTGCCTGAGCCTACTGAGAAGGACAAGATTCCACCTCTCCTATTCTCTTTTCCCTGCTGAGTTGAGTGAAAGCAACATTTGCAGTTTTAACTCAGTTTGTAGCAACTGTAGTATACTGATGACAATGGGGGAAAGTGTGAGAAGGAGAGAGTAACTGGGACATTTTAAAAGTAGCTCAAAAAGTGGAAAGAGAGAGGATAAATTTGGACTGTTCCTACCAAGTCTAGACAATTAAAAGGTATGAGCTTGATGTCATTGTGCATTTTGTGTGATTGTGACACAGTACATCAGAATTCCAGACAACTTGACTAGTTACTTCAGCATAAAATTTTAAAAGCATGGCCCATAGGACATTAGTAAAACCTTGATAGCTGCTAGTCAAGGCAAATTCAACATGTTTGAAAGCAATTATTCATTTTAAGTCTTAAGAGATGTATGCTATAAGCTATCGTTTATAGAAATAAATGTAATTCAAGACAGTTACTGAAAGGTAGTTTAAATGGGAGTTATTGTTGTAGTATGGTAGTGAGCCAAGGGGTGACTGCATTTACCTTACTGCTATTGTATTTCTTTACAGCATAACTGGAAAAGAAAGTAAAATAATGTCACAGAAAATATGGACGATATTTAATTGTGAAGCTGTTTCCTTTTATGATCAGCTGAGATGTCAGCATTTACCGTTGACCTGCATTTTTTATTCTGGACAAAGAAGTTTGATACAATTTTTAAAACCTGATTTTATATAAAACTGAATATTGATAATACAATGAAGAGAAATAGCAACAACTGGAGCAGTAAACAAGGAGAGAAAGATACAATGCATTCCAGGAGACATCTAGACCAACATTAGCAAAAGATGAACTATACTGGTCCTGGTAAACGTGTCAACCTTTTTATTTAATGAAGTGGAAAGTGGCCAGCAAGGAAGCTAGGCTGGCTGTCTTGCAGGATCAGAATCCAGTCTCCCTTTTGTTCTTTTCCATGGTGGAGTGAAAGATAAGCAGTCTACAGCTTTGATCCTTTTGGGCACCCAGACAGGCTTTTAGACTGGACCCAGCTCACTCAGTCCTTGTTTAGAGTAGGAAAGATGTAAAAATAGAGTGTAAGCTCAACACTGCTGAAGCCAGGAAAAAAGTCATCTCCTCTCCCACTTCAGTCTTCTTCCATTGAGGCTGTTGACACATTGCAGAATTAATGCAGTTTGACACCATTTTAACTATCATGGCTTCATCCTATGGAATCCTGGGATTTGTAGTTCATTGTGGCACCAGAGCTTTCTGACAGAGAAGGGTAAATATTTCATAAAATGACTAATCTCATATTTCCATAGCATTGACCCAGTGTTAGTTAAAGCCATGTCAAACTGAACAGGTTCTGCAGTGTAAATGCAGCTAAGGTTAAGGGGAAGAGTGCTGTATTCAAGAACTAATAGGAACAGCTATATCATCAGTACTTGTGAGCTACCACTTCTTTCATTTACTCCCTACAAGCAGTACCGTAGTCCATGAAACTCTTCAGTATATCATTACAGTTTGTCAAATTGTGTTTATTTCTAGTCAGAGTATCACAAAATCAGTGCTGCTGCTTTGTATTATTGAAATTGTTGTTGTTATAATTATTACTATTAGTCCCATTCCTCTAGGATGTGGAAGTAGAAATAAATGTCAATGAAATTCTGTTCAGGCATACTTCTGTTCTCAATCAAACTTATGCAATGCCACACATGCACTATATCTATCTAATATATGGTTAAAACAGTGGAGGTGGGGGGCATTTGGACATGAACCCCTCATGTAGAAGGTAGTAGCTTTCACATGTACTTTTGCACATTTGGGAGTGGAGGATGAGTTCCTTCAGCCACAGACGCATTCTGGAAAACTGTTTTTGAATTGGATCCAACAACCACCAGTACACATAACGGATAAAGTATTGTTCTTGCTTAATTCACTGTCTAGCCAAGGAAATGACGAGAAGGAAATTGTTTTCCCATCTCAGGAACCATGTGGCAATCTAAGATAAGGCAAACAGTTGCTAATTTGAGTATAAAAGCAGGAAACATGATAACACTGATTTCCTTTCATGAGAACAGAACAGTGTGAGAGAATATGCAGGAACATTTTTCTCCAAGTCAAATCTTTTAACATTATACCAAGTGATCTACCTTGGATACAACATTTTTATCACTTTGAAAATTCTGAATGCTATGGAGACCAACGGTACTTATTCAGATAAGCCATGGCCACCTAATTTCTGGAGTAAGTACTTATTAATATGTTATTTTCTAAAAAAATATGAAAGATAATATTTTCTATACAATATTGAATATTTCTGTGTGATATAGGGCCTTTGCAGACTGCCAGAAATTGAGTCCACTTAAGGGTTAGGGTTAGTGCTAGGGAATCATGGGAATTGTTGTTTTTTTCCCTGAGACATTGAGTCTTCTCTGTCAGAGAGCTCTGGTGCCACAATAAAATACAGTTCCCATGATTCCCTAACCCTTATAGTGGACTCAATTTGCACTATTTCTGGTAGTCTGCAAAGGCCCTAGTTAAGTTGTCCATTACATGTTGTTTTTCCCAATGCATTCAATGTTTTTGACTTTTACAATAAAATGCTGCAAACCTTTAATGGGAACATTTGCAAAATGAAAAGCTAAATATTTTAACATTGCCATCTCATCTTCCCTGCAAAGTTCATTAGATGTGTCCAAAATCTAAATATTAATTTGAATTTATGCTTGTAGTGGACTGAGCAAATTACTAATAAAAGTATCTGCAATAAAGGGAATTTTGTGCAGATTGTTTGCCCGTCAACTATTCAGACAAAAACAACAACCAGAAACTGGAAAAAAATATGAAATATTTTTAATTACTTGTTTGGTTTTCTATTTCTGGGTTGCAAGATATCCTCGTGGCTGTTATTCTTTCACCTGGAATATTAAACCTTTGTCAAATTCATGTGGGACTTTCATTTATTTATATTTTTAAAACTTCATGTTATGGGGAAAACCCAGTAATCCTTTCATGGTGGTAGGAGTTTAATGATCTGGAAGGTTCAGTTATTTCAGTACTCTAGTGTGAACTATGGCTTCATGCTGCAATCCTGCTATAAGAGGCAGTTAGGGAGGAGATGGGGGAAACCCAACCAGCACTATTTGGTCTTTAGGGGATACTCTAAAGCCATTATTCTCCTAGTGAGAACCCAGATATTGTAAAGAAGCACAGGCAGTATCCTTACACCACAGCTGTATTACTGATAGTTCCAAAGAGCCACTTGTCTGGTTTAACAACTGTTTGCTTCGCTGGCAATTCCTAATTCAATACAGTATTTTCTCCAATACTTAAGCCCCAGATTACAGTTGTCCCTTCCTGTTCGCAGACTTCGGGTCCACGGTCTTACTCTTCGTGGGGAGGAACAACAGCTATAGCTAAAATGGCCGTACGTGCTATTAGTTTCAACGGAGCTCGAATATTAGTAAGCCACCATTTTCGCAGGTGTGTGTATCCAGAACGGATGCCCCATGAATTGGGATGGGCAACTGTACACTTCATTCTGCATCCAAGATACACTCCAGGGAGTTGAAATAGTTAATTTAATTGACTGAAGTTTATTATGATATAGAATTTACAATAGCACTTACATTTTTAAACTGCTAAGCATTCTCTAAGCAGTTTACAATGTGTTAGCCAATTTAGTTTGAAAATAACTATCTGAATAGTTTGAAAATTACTATCTGAAAAACAGCAAGGGCCTGTTGGGGCCTTATACTGAAGGAGTCATGAGAGATATACCCACTTAGAATCATAGAATCATAGAGTTGGATGAGACCACAAGGGCCATCCAGTCCAACTCCCTGCCATGCAGGAACTCCCAATCAAAGCATCCCTGACAGATGGTCATCCAGCCTCTGCTTAAAGACCTCCAAGGAAGGAGACTCCACTACTCTCCGAGGGAGTGTGTTCCACTGTTGAACCGCCCTTACTGTCAGGAAGTTCCTCCTAATGTTGAGGTGGAATCTCTTTTCCTGGAGCTTGCATCCATTGTTTTGGGTCCTAGTCTCTGGAGCAGCAGAAAACAAGCTTGTTCCCTCCTCGATATGACATCCCTTCAAATATTTAAACACGGCTATCATATCACCTCTCAGCCTTCTCTTCTCCAGGCTAAACATCCCCAGCTCCCTAAGTCGTCCACTTCTTACTCAGAGCATGAGTCTTCTATGCTGAAAGTCTTGGGAACCTATCTGGAGGTGAAAAGTGACAGAATCAGCTGTGGTGTATTTTCAAGGTTGCTTCTATGAATAAATGCAGTGACAGCTAAAAGAAGTAAACAGAAGCAGAGATGATGGCTAAATACTTAATCCTTCCAATGGAAGGATGTGAGCAAAGGAGTCCCGCATTGACCTGTTTTGAATCTGTTGCTTTTTAACCTGTTCACAAACAATCTGAAAGTGAGCAGTCAGTACTGAGGTGACCAAGTTTGTTGACAATCCAAAAATATTTTAGGTGGCCAGAGGAAAAAAGGATTGTGAAGAGTTCCTAAAGGATCTTTGTTGTTGTTGTTCTGTTTCTGACTTGTGGCAACCCTAAAACAAACCTATCATGGAGTTTCCTAGGCAAGATATGTTTAGAGGAGGTTTGTCATTACCTTTCCCTGAGGCTGAGAGCCTGTGATTTTCCCAAGGTCACCCAGGCTGCATCCACACTGCAAATAATCCAATTTGATACCACTTTAACTGCCATTGCTCAATGTTATAAGAATTCTAGGAATTGTAGTTTGTTGTGGTACCATTTAGCCTCTTCTGTCAGTGAGCTGTGGTGCCACAACAAACTACATTTCCCAGAATTCCATAGAATTGAGCCATGACAGTTAAAATGGTGTCAAACCAGATTATTTCTGCAGCACAGATGCAGCCACACTGAGTTTCATGTCTGAGTGTGGAATCAAACCTTGGTCTCCAAAGTCACAGTCCAGCATTCAAACCACTACACCATGTCACCTCTCAAACAATCTTTCCAGTCTGGAAATATAGACAGTAAAATAGCAAATGAGACTCAGTGTAAATCAGTCTTGAGGGATACATAGTAAAGCAAAATATCTCAGCTTCACCTAAACACTGATGGGATCTGAAACGGTAGTGACTGACCAAGAAAAGGATCTTGGAGATATGGTGAAAATGTCAACGCAGTGTGTTGCTTCTGCAATTTTGCTTTGCTTTGCAATGTGGAGGCAAGCTCCACATTGGCATAATTAAAAAAGGAATTGAAAATAAAGCAGTCACTATCATACTGCTTTCCACAGAATCCACAGTGCAAACCTATCTGGAATAATATGTACAGTTTTGGCCACCACAACTTAAAACAGATATGTCAGAACTCAAAAAGATGAAGAAAGGGCCATCAAAATAATAAGAGGATTGAAACAACTTTCCAAGATATCTGTGGCTTAGGAAAAAAGTGAGTAAGGGCAATATGCATGGTCTTCTTTCATAATATTAAAATCCATGGTCATCCATTGAAGCAGAATGATAAGAGAATTAGGATAGATAAAAGGAAATATTTCCCCAGGTGATGCATATTTATATGCTGGTATTCACTACCACAACATATAATGATGACTATTAATTTGAATTAATGTAAAAGGGGAAAGATAAATATGGAGGTTGAAATCACTTATGGCCATTAGTCATGACAACTATACATCACTCCCAGTATCAGGAACACTGTGTAAGTGCTTCTGATATCAATTGCTGAGCATGAGTCATGTTTGGTTGCTGGGCTTCCCATAGGCAACGGAATCACAATAGTAATAGAACGTTAGACTAGGTAGGACTTTGGCTTGATCCAGCATGGATCAAACATTTTAAAATGTTCTTGATTTCTGTTCAGAGTAAAGCATTGCTTACTGGACTCTGAGGGAAAAGTGAAGAGAAAAGAACTACTTCCACAGAAGGGGAGTTCAAAGTGAAACTGGAAATACCTCTCCAAGGACCTTATCACA
>CM034701.1:314419624-314437809 GCA_020142125.1 Phrynosoma platyrhinos
CCAATTGAAGTTTCCAGGTTAGGCATAAGGGTAGCCCCATGTAGAGTGCGTTACAGAAATCCAAATATGAGGTTACCAGAGTGTGTACCACAGTTTCAAGGTCCCTAATCTCCAGGAAAGGGCGCAGCTAGCGTATCAGCCGAAGCTGATAGCAGGCACTCCTGGCCATCGCATTCACCTGACGAATCTAGGAGTAACCCCAGACTGTGAACACAGTCCTTTGAGGAGAGTGTGACTCCATCCAGGACTGGGAGTTGTATTCGCAAGCCTGGTTTCGAGCCCGTGACTGTTAGTACCTCAGTTTTGTCTGGATTGAATCTCAATCCAATAATAGCATCAACTAATATCAAAGTGCTGTTTAAAAAGTGCAGGGCAGAAGCCAGCAATAAAGCAAAGCAGCTTCATTTATATACTGCTTCATATTGCGCTATAGGATGTCTAAGCGGTTTACAACTGTAAGCTGATTGCCCCCCAACAGTTGGGTACTCATTTTAGCAATCTTGGAAGGATGCAGGCCTGAGTCTAGCCTGAGCCCTGGCTAGTATTGAACTCGCAACCTTGTGGTTTATGAGTGAGTGGCTGCAGTACAGGCATTTAACCACTGCGCCACCATAAAGGTTGGCCATACTCATTCATACTAAATAGATAAATGATGCATTCATGTTATAAGACAATATAGCAATGGCTCTAGTATATTATCATTGTTATTTGTGAAAATAACAACTATAACCTTCTTACAACAGCAGGATGGTGAATTTGCAATGTATTTCCAATGAAAAGTTGCCTGGTCCCAACTAGAAAGACACATTCAATCAATGAGCTTTAGAGTCTTTACAGACTGCCAGAAATAATGCAGCTTGAGGCTATTTTAACTGCCTTGGCTCAGTGCTAGGGAATCAGGGAACTGTAGTTTATCGGGGCACCAGAACTCTCTCATAGGGAAGGCTCAATGTCCCAGAAAAAAATACAGTTCCCATGATTCCCTAGCTCTGAGCCAGGACAGTGGTCTCAAGATGCATTATTTCTGGCAGTCTGTAAAGGCCCTTCTTTAAGTACTGGCCTGCCATTCCACTATTGTGGGCAGCAATACAGATTCATATGCATCAAAATTATAGATAAAATAATCTGAAAAACAGATGAAATGTGTGTGAATACAGAACAATCAAGCACAGCCCCAGAGATATAGATGGATTCCTCATCATGATCACCACTTAGTTTGAATAATTTCTGTAAGTGCTCACCAGAAAGCCTTTGAAATGCACAGGCATGAAAAACTGTATATGGGAAGATTGCATCTTGTTTTCAATGACTGGACTGTTTAAAATTCTGGTGCTGAAGCTGATCTATCTGTTGAGGTTGATTTCCAGCAGATGGCAATATTGTTATAATTTTCATGTAGTTGTTCCAGGAAAACACAACAAATAATCTCGAAGTAGAAACTGTGTTCATTTTAAGGGTGGAACAAGACTCTTTTTGCAGCAGACCAACATATCTACCTCTCTGCAAATGGATGAGAAACCCCATGGTTGAGAAATGTTGGTAAATCTATCAAAATTTGTTTACTTTCCCTAGACATTTTTCTGAAGTGGTAAGTTATGATGGTGTTGTTGTTGTTGTTTCCATTTTTAGATCAAATTATAACAGCATTTTCCGTTTCTATGGTCATTGGACTCGTAATTGGAGCTATAATCTGGGCTTTATTGACTTGCTTATCCAGCCGCAGAGCAAGTGCACATATTTCCCAGTGGAGCACCTCATCTTCCAGTCGGCATTCCAGAGCCTCCCATGGAAGTGCTGTTACCAGGCCAGGATTTTACCGTAACAGCAGCTGTGAACGCCGGAGCAACCTCAGCTTGGCCAGCCTTACCTTCCAAAGGCAAGCTTCCTTAGACCAAGCCAACTCCTTCCCCAGGAAATCAAGTTTCCGGGCCTCCACATTTCACCCTTTTCTGCAATGCCCACCACTTCCTGTTGAAACTGAAAGCCAGCTGATTACTCTAGTGCCCACCAGTACTACCACAACGCTTACTGGGAGCACCACCAACAGCCTCCCTAATCCTGAATTCCATTGGTCCAATAACAGCCTTCGTGTCTGCCACTCAACACAAACTCCACCTCCTGCCTATGATTCTATCATAAAGGCTTTCCCAGACTCTTGATTTTGATTCTTGACATAGAATCTCAGTTCAGTGACTTTCTTTGGGAATATACTACTGAATCTGGCTAAAGCAAAAAGGAACTATACTACAGAGATACCAATGACAGCATCACTGTGATATAAGATAAATGGAGAAAACATTGATGTCTCTTTGCTTTGAAGATTTTCCTTTCACTATTTGCAATGATCCACAGTGTTTTGATATTTATCTTTGCTTTGTAGCCATTTCTATTAGTTTATATGATGCCAATTTCTTTCAAACTAAAGAAACTGAAACATTACCAAAGATGCAAACCTAAGAATAGAATTTGATAACAGTAATCGCAGTATTGTTTAGGTTACTGCTCTTGTCCTTTTTGTGTAGGATTTTGCTTTTTGCAGTGTCACAATCTAGGGATTTTGATTTCCAAAAGATTTTTTCTCTTTTGATTATTCATTAGTATACAATGTAACCGTAAGCAACATCTACAGGAATTTTTCAACAAATATCATAGTTTTAAATGCTTCAATATTTGTATTCTCTTTTACAAGAGTTATAGCATTGTTTTCTGTTTTAAGGAAGGGTAGGGAAAGTTTGGCCCATGCACCACATGGCTTCTATGGGGTGAAACCCTAGGAGTAGCCCTGTGGGGGATGTGCCCCTGCAAGGGCCTCTAGGAGGCCAGTATAACTTCCCTCAATAGTTGCCCAGCCCTGTTTTAAGATATATCTCCCTCGAAACACAGTCTGATTAAAATTGTAGCCATTTAAACACTTATCTGGAGGTGTGTGCATGCCTTCAGCTCACCTGTCAACTTAATGCAACTTCATGGATTTCATAGTGTTCTCTCAGTCAAGGAATGCTCAGAAGTGATTTACCATTGCCTTCCTCTGAAACACAGCCTATTCCTGGAGAGGATCCACCATCCAAGTACTAGTCAGGTCTGACCCTACTTAGCTTCTAAAAACAGATGGGTCTTCAGGGTACACATTCCCTTGAATCTGTAAGTACTTCCTTTTGAATAGATATGCATTGTATTTTGCTGCCAAAAAAAGTGTCATGGGGACAACCACAGATACATATTGGTGTCCATGGGTGAATGATTTGGAGAGTAGAAGCCCCACTGGATACCTCATAAACATGAAAGTAAAAAAGAGCTATAAATTGAGAATTCTATTTTGCTTCTTTCTGCCTTCTTTCACCTTCTCTGTAAAATGAGAATGGAAGCAAATGGAGGTCTGCTTGTCATGGGGGGGAAGCAGATGGGTGGCATGGGGCCACCCTGGGAAGCTGCGGATCGGGGCCAAGGTATCCGCACTCCTCGGCCCCAATGTGCCACATCCCAGGCCCAGGAAGGAGCACTAAAATAGCGCTCCTCCCGCAAGACGATGAAGGTGCGCCGCAAAAGGCGTCCGGTGTGCGGACATTGCAGTGGAAGTGCATTGTCGGAACGCTGGCTATGCGGAGGGCCGGCCGCTCCAACGACGTTTTGGGGAAGAGGTTGGCGTGCCCAGCATGAGGCTGCCCCTCCCCTTCCTGGCCTCGAAGACTGAGCAAATGCTATACCTTGCTTTTTTCTGGGACCTGCACTTTGAAATGTTGCTTTTTTTTTGGACTACAGTACCCAAAATTCCTCATCCACTATAGCTAATAATCATACAAGCTGGGAATTGTGGAGATTTAATAACAATAGCATTTCCAGGGGACTGGCCATTGCACAATGCTTTGAATCTTAACAAACTATATAATCCAAAATTTACAGACAGTTTTGACAAAATATTTAAAATGAATATATTTCTGGGGTAAGGATATACTATAATTATTTTAGGAAAATGAGATCCTATTTTTTTTAAGATTAAACATATTTCCTTCCTTATGAATACATTTTAGCCTCCAGGATTATTCACCAGAACAAAAAAACAAAACAAAACAAAGAACCACCGTTTCTTTCCATTTAATCAAATTGCTTGGCTGTAAACATCATTCTTCTTGTTATGAAATGCTCAGATGTTCATTTATTGTATTTAAGTAATATATTAAACTAGGAATAATAAGGGTTCATGTTAGAAAAGAAAACATGACACAAACCACTCTTACCCTGTCGCAAGCTCAAAATAACAAGATGTGGGCTTCTTGATCCTGTTTACCATTTTATTCTTCCAAGAATCTCCAAAAATTGTCAAGGAAAAGGCACAGGTGTTACACTGTGATTTAAGCATCTGTGAGCAAAGACAATTTTGGTGTTAAATCAGATATAAGTTGTTAAAATATGGAGAAAAGGGGGAAGTCCTTTACAGTGTAAACTATAACATTTTTTAAAAGTTCAAAGGGTGATAAATGTGGAGACTAATAATAAGAGAGCTGGAATTCATAGGAGACTTGGCTGGCTGTGTTTCCACACTATCATAAAATTGTAAGCTCATCACCATTCTTCCTGGTGGAAATCACACAGATGATCATTTCCACAGTGGGGATGATGGAACAGATAATCCCTGGCCCATCCCTCCATAGATGGACACATGCTGGTGTTCGTGAGTACTCACTTCCACTGTTGTTTCTTTTCTTCCCTTGCCCATGGAAACTAGCTGCACCCTTGGGATAGTGGAAAGTATAGGTGCCTATGGTTGCAGGCACTTTCAAGGCCAAGACAAAGCCCTAATGTCCAAACAGATCTATTCACATTTCATTTTCACTCTCTCTGAATGCAATGCAGGTGGAAGGGGTGTGAAGTCTTTCCTCAGGGTCAGCCAGCGCCTCTTCTATGGATCTGTGTTAGGAAATTGCCTTCAGGCAGATGTATCTGCTTCTAGTGATGGTGACTGTAGGGCATTTTAATGAACCCATCATTTAGATTTACCATAATGTCCTGTGCTGCTAAATTAGGAATATTTTCCTTAATTAAAATGGCACCCAACTTGTAGACCCAGATGCCTGTAGAACAACAGAATTCCTAGCAGCTCTCTGAGAATGCCAAGTGTTGGTATTTTACCACAATGTTTTCCTGACTGAAATCTCACTTTTTTCTAAGCAACATGCTCTACTTTTCAGATAAGGTATCATGCAAATACCTGTATTCTTAGTTCCATGGGACAAACAATAGTAAATGTTTGTGTGTGATTTCAGTTGTAAAAATGGTATATGGGGAAAATGAATCAATTTAAAAATAATGTTCTCTTTATAGGGGAGAAGGAGATATCCTTGTTAAAATATATAAGCACCAAACATGAATTTTATCCAATTTTGGCCAAATCATAGCTTTTATGTAAGTCTGATATTCCCTTTTCCAACTGCACATATGAAATTGGAAGTACCTGTTTTTACATTAAAGTCACAGCCAGGAGGTCAGAATTAATGAAGGGGATTCCCAAAATTCACCAATTTCT
This sequence comes from Phrynosoma platyrhinos, assembly GCA_020142125.1. Lineage (NCBI taxonomy): Eukaryota > Metazoa > Chordata > Lepidosauria > Squamata > Phrynosomatidae > Phrynosoma > Phrynosoma platyrhinos. The sequence continues at coordinate 314,425,146 of CM034701.1, forward strand.
CAAAATGCCTGTATGAATTTAAAACAGATGGCCTTTTTGTGTTGAGGAAAGCCTTTCTATCAGAGGTTGGAAAGATTTAAAAAAATATGATTCCCAAAATCTTTAGCCAGCATTGCTATGTCTTCTACCTCTTTGAGGACACTGGCAACCATTCATAATTACCTGTACAGGCAAGAAACTGTATCTCCTGCCCATATGATGTAATGGTTTGAATGCTGGACTAGGGCTCTAGGAGATCAGAGTTCAAATTTCCACTCAGCCGTGGAAACCTCTGAGATGACCTTGACAAATCATGCTCTCTCAGCTTCAGAGGAAGGCAATGACAAACATTAAAAATCTTCTCTAAATTAATCCTGCCAAAAAGACCCTAGGATAGGGTTGTCCTAAGTCAGATAGACTTGGGCATATAACAACAACAAATGCCCATCCCAAAGGTCTGTTCTCTGCTCTTACAAATGTTTGTGTGCATTACTTCACTGCAGAAGAGAAGAGAGACAGAAGTAAATTGGTTTGTGCATCCCAAAGAAGAAGGGACGTTTGAGTTGAGCTTTCATTATTTCCATGTACAAAGGTAGTCATATAAGTTTCATGGAAGCTTCTAGTGTAGTGAGAGTATTTACCTTTCTCCACAAATGGAGCTTTGCAAAGTTGTGTTTTAAGAGTAATTTAATGACATTGCAGAGTATAAATATATACCCTCCAAAAAGTAGTTATAGCTTCAAAATGCAAGTTTTGCTTTTCACAAAAAGAAATTAAAATAGTTTCTTTTAGTTACTTAAAAAAACAACACACCTCTGAAGGCTGTAAATTACTTATGCTCTAAGTTACTATGGTACAAAATATATTCTTCTTCCTGTCTACTTTGCTACCACGTATGATTGCACAAGGTGACAACATTAGCCAGCACTTGAACCATATGATATTCCTCCAATATCCAATGAGGCTACACCTCTGTAACCATAAAGGTCACTAGAATGTTACAATTATACAGCAAAAGAGGTTCACAAGAATTCTAGACTGACTACTTAGTTAAGGATACATAACTAAATAAAGTCTTCTGGCCTGATACACACACCCCAGTCCACCTCAAAAGCCAACTGGCTGATTTGGATGAGAGAGATTTGTTCAGCTGGTGATTGGAATCTAAGCAAGATGATGTTTCCATCTCTCCCCCTGCCAGTATGTGAGGCTTACTCAAGGATTTTAGATAAGGGTACTGCTTCTGATGAATGCAGCCTTGTTCGCTGGCTGGAGGGAGTGGAAACTTCATCTTCCTTGCCCCCCCCCCCCGAATGGACCTTCTTCACACAATCCAGTGTCTGACTCTTAAGGAGGGCTAGGGTGGTATTATGTAGATTACCAATAAGCATACGTAGATTTATTGAAATACAGAATGCCAATCTAATTCCTTGTTATAATTCTAACACCACATAATTAGGCCTTAGTTATTGAAACAGGAAGTCACTATAACTTTTCTGTAATGTTACCCTAAGAATTGGGGGGGGGCTGGGGTCCCCTCTAAGTATGTCAGTTGTTGGGGAAATTAGCCTTGCAGGAGAGTGGGTAACCTTTGGGATTGGAATGCCTGTATATACCAATACTCACTGTGAGGACCCCAGATTTAGGTGAACTAAAAAGGATTTTATTTAGAAAAATATCACACACATGCACGATAGCAGTCCAAACAGACACAGCATTCAGCATTCAGAGCCAACTGAAATGGAAAAGTGAAGGTTGGATAGGGAGGGTTTAGGGTTTGCTGAGAGTGCTAATTTCCTGTCCAGAGAGCTGTCCTTGGAAACCTGGAGTGGCTCAAACTGGGAGGTTTGAGAGTGGCACAGTTCATACACATAACACAAATAGGAGATAGCTGTATCCATACTGTGAGTGTGCAGACTGGGTTTCTGGGACCCATATTTATACATAAAAACTAGCCCTTGGCAATGGGCTATCTTGTGGAGAAACAACGACTTGATGTTCATTTCCCAGAATCGACAATGGGATTCCAGACTCGTTGATGGGTTTAACTTTAGAGACACAAATACAATTATTCGATTGGGACAACCCCAGGGTGTGAAGACAGGATGAGGTATTTGGAATTATCGTAGGGGGCTGGCAAGGAAGTTGGCTTACTGCTTAAGGTTCAAAGAAATCCTTTGTCTCTGAGTTTCAAGAGGAAATGCAAATGGCTTGGTGGTAGGAAGGAGCAACTACAACACCCATTTAGGTTACATGGCTCTTTTCCATACACATTGAGGTCTTCTGTGAGCACTCATGAGAAGTTGGCTTTGCAAAGACTGTCATGACCTCTTACGATCATGTTTTTGACCTCAATGTAACAGATATGAAACATTAAGCTGTGACACCTCCCCCAAAGTGGTGTGGTAACAGTAATGAGCTCATAAGCTCTGTCTAGAAATCATATAATTGTGTTTTCTTTCCTTGAATGAGATAAAGTGTGAAGAGAAGCATATGTCTAGATGAGTTTCTATTAAAATGTTCCCATCAAATCATATCAAATTAGGTCCCCCAACTGTTCTTAGTGCATGTGTTGCTTGCAAAGTTTTAGGCCTCAGTGTATTTGATAAGGGTTAACAGCTATTTCAAAAGGCCTGTTTCTGCCTCTATCATGCACCAAGATCAATGGAATAGCTCAGATGAATGAAATGGTGAACAGCATTTCCTCACTTGGACATAAATTAGTCTTTTGGATTTCTTTTTGGCTAATAATGGAAACAATTTGAAATAGGGTGATTTTTTAAAAATAGAATTAGAGTTTATATATGATGTTATTCCAGGCATAACATTAATTTTCACAAACAACATATGAAATACTCTTTGTATTATATTTTTGTTTCCTGTAATCCACACTGGATACATATAGAAATGTGTTTATGTTATGTGTATGTTCAAGTTACAGTAGGTGAAATATAAATTCTTTGGTCTGTAACCATTTGTGAGATCTGTATTAGTATTAGTCTCTCTCTTTATAAACCATTTTTGAAAATATGTATTTTTTTATCATGAAAAGCTGAATTGTAAATAAAATCAGACATCTTCATCTGTGATATATGGGAGTTTTGTGTGTGTAAAAAATTCTGATTTATATGTGAAAAGGGTATATTTTTACACCCTCTGCCTTCACCATGTCCTATCTACATGATACAGGACCAAGCCCTGATTTAAACACAGACTGTCTTCACTAGGGAAGGCCATTCTGCACCAAATCCACACTATCCTTGCCTAAATTGTTTTTTTTTTCCTTTCAAAAACCTCACCTATTGCTCTGGATTTTGCAGGAAAAGCTAGAGTACTCTGTAGTTATGCTAGGTGATTGTCTACACATGTGTCCCATTGTGTTGCCTAGCACTGCTACCGCTGGCATGAGTCACTCCTTCTGAGATCACATGAGGTGCCCAGCCATGTAAATGATGGTGAATGCCTCATTTCTGACTTCAGAGAGAGTGACACACACCAGCAGTGGCAATGCCAGGTAGGAGAGCAGGAGCTGTATATTGACAGCCAGCCCATATTGCTAGAGTGCAGAGGTAATAGGGCAAATATGGGGCAACTCCACAGCCAGAATACTCTGAAAATAGCCCAGTCCTCCCATGCTCTCCTTTTAGCACACCTTGCTATTACTAGGTGACAGGTATTTCTATAAGCCAGGGGTAGGCAACCTTTCCCCTTTAAGGGCCGAGGGACTTCAGCTCCCAGAAGCCTCAGCCATGTTGGCCAGTAGTCCCATGTTGGCCAATAGCTCCTGGGATTCTGGGAGCTGAAGTTCCTCGGCCCTTAAAAGGGAAAGGTTGCCTACCCCTGCTATAAGCTGTCCGTAATTTAAACCACCCCTCCTTTCCAAGCTAAATGGACTTGTCTTCACTTCCCTGGTGATGCTGCTTTGGTGGGAACCCTGCTGGCAGTAGGCCCAGAGTAGAAGGTACCCAAGTTATATCCCCTTTCCTAAAGGGCAGCTGTTCCTCATTGGCTACATATCTAGGACTGGCTGAGTGCCTGGGTTTTGGTTCTGGCAGAAGTCCACTAGGTGAGGTGAGGTGAGGCTAGTGCCACCATCAATAGCAGCAGTGTGGTGGTGGTGGTGGTAAACCTTTTCCTGTGGTGTGGAAGTGGCTGTTCTTATCTTTCCTCCATGCTGGCTCCCCTTAGTTCCAACAGGTACCCAGCTTATATCCCCTTTCCTGGGGAGTAGGTGTTCCTCTTTGGTTATGCATCCAGGAACTGGCTGGATACCCAGGTCCTAGTTCTGGCAGGAAGCCGTCTCACAATAGTCTACCAGGTGAGGGGAGAACAGCATTAGCAACAGCAACAGCAAGCTTTTGGGGTGTGGGGGTGACAAACGTCTTCCTGGGGTGTGGGGACGACAGTTCTTCTCTTTCTCCCATGCTGGTTCCCAATGACACTTCGAATCATATGGATTTGTCTTCTCAGATTTAATCCCTGTTTATCCTCAGGATTTGGGTGCTTCTCTCCCATGTGATAAGGTCATTAGTTGGATATGATGCCTTGTTAAATTGTTCCCCCAATTTTTACCCTGCAAATTTTGATTTTGAGTATTCATAAGATATTTTCTGGATGTATTAATATGTAAAAAATATTAAACATTTGCTTTTTTTTAAAGTGACTGTCATATAAATATTGGAATATTTATATACAGACATACATACTTTACTCATCTACCCCAAGCTGGTAAAACAGCTAAGAGAAAGCCAAAATCCAATAATAAATTAAACTATAACTAGAAGAACAGCAGGGAACAAAGCAAAACATATCAGGTTTGTGCAAAAACCAGAAGTGAAATAGAAATATATGTGATCTTAATTAGAAAATATATCTGGATGTAAAGTGAAGCCATTGGCTGCACAGACCTTGTACAAAAAGTCTAATAGTTCACTTCCACACACGGTCGTGCCAAGGGCCTGAATCTTATCACATCAAAAAACAGGAAGAGGGAGAAGTGGAAAGAAGGGCAGAATGGTGATCCAGACTGACTTGGCCAGTTAAACTTTTAAAGAAAGGAAAAGACAAAATACTGAAGTTGAATACGTATGAAATAATTCCATACCATGCCATACAATACAAAACTTCCATCCCACTGAATCTTACTTGTCTTAAGAATAGCCAATAAAATGTTTGTATTTCTCCATGGGAGACAAACTTCATATCTGAAAATAAGTTAATCTCATTGAAGACAATGGCCCAAAATGCACAGGCCAAATAAAGTGGCTTCTGGGCACTTTGGAAGCATGGCATTCATATGATGCATTCCCCCAAAGGGGCCAGAAGACATTCCAGTACCACAATCTGGTCCTTTGGACTGGACCAAAAGGGAATAGAAATAATCTGGCTCCTGGCGGTGGCCAGTTTGGGACTGTGTGGTGGCCCACTTTCAAAGAGGGCCATGTGGTCACCGTGGCACTGGCCCAATTGCAGTCATAGTAGCCTCTGACCGCTCCTGGCAGCTGTCTGCTTTGCCCCAATGGCATGTTCAGCATCACCAGTGAGGCTCATTATGACTTTCTATATTGAATTACACTATTTGTTTCGAATATTGAGTTCCATTGTTTGTTGCATCCTAGAATCGAATACACAGAAGCAATCTGAATCACTTATGAGAGGCAACAAGAAGAGAAGGACTTAAAGTTCCTCTGAGAGAGGAGCTTTGGATAACTTAACAATTTCTATCTACATTTATATCCTACAGCTGAATACAAAAAGTGCATATTTTGTTGTAGCCACACCTTTTGATAGAATCTCAGAAGCCCTCAAGAAGCCCTTGAATGTGCTCAAAAGAATCTCTTGCTTCTGGGGTATACTGTTCTAAAAGGACTTCAGACATAGTGAAATTTAGCCAAGATGTATTTGAGATATGCATTGAGGCTGAAATGTAACCTTGAGCAAAAAAGACTGTACAGGCTGGGGACAACCTACATATATGGACAAGGCTGCTTCATGGTGGGGACATATGCCCCCATACATCTGGTGAGCCACACTGTGCTCCCATTATACTTCAGGAATAGGGCATATACTTTCTAATGACATCCCAGGTTCATTTTCTGACACCTCTGTATGATCTCTTTAGACCATCATTGCTACTCTACATGGGCCACACTGACCTACATGGATCAGTGATCTGATACAATATAAGGAGGCCTGATTTGTTCCTGTGATTTTTTCTGTTCTCCTAGGTGTCAAAAGTGTTTTGTTAATTCAGTGTTCAAGGGAGATACTGCTTTATAACATCTGATGCAATTTTATATTTTGTATCTGAAGTTTATTTTAGTTTTAGTATCTATGGCCAGAAACACACGGGCCAAATAAAGCAGCTTCCGGCTGCTGTGGGGGCATGGTGTTCAAACGACACCCCCCCCCCCAAAGTGTTGGAAGCCACTTTGATACCACAATCTGTTCCTCTGGACCAGATCAAAAAGAAGCCATTTACATCTAGCTTCTGGCAGCATCTGGCTTGGGACTGTGGTGAAGGCCCACTTTGGAAGCAGGCCCTATGGTCACCACAGTTCAAGCACTATCATAGCTGGACCAGCCTGAGGCTGCTCCTTGCTGCCCATCTGCTTTGCCTTTAAATCACACACACACACACACTATAATAAATTATTATATATTTTGTATCTATATTATATATTATTATCCTCAATATGCATTTTAGTTTTGTATTGCTAGTTTTTAAATTTTTTGTGGTAATACCCATTTAATGGGCAGACTGACATTGTGACAACCACCAACAGTTGAATGCTGCTCAATGAGGAGAAACAATCACTGTTTATCCCCCCCACACACACTATATCTATATTTACTGGTTGAGGAGGCTGAGGAATCAATGGGTTTCTAGATGTTGCTGTTGTGCAGCTCCCATCATCCTTTCCTATTGGCCAAGTTGGATAGGGCTGATGAAGGGTCATTCATACCCTGCTCCTCTACTATTCAGTGGTTCATATCACATTAATATCAACATTGGAAGTCCTGGTGTCTCCATATGAATTCCCAAGATCATCATTGCTGCTCAGCATGGATCACACTGAACTCCATGGACCAATGGAGTTAACATTAGGCACCCTGATCAGTTCTTTTTGTCCAGTCCAATAACAAGTGGCAAATGGACCTTGAAAAGAGGGTTTTTGTATTCCAGCCTTCACAGAGGTAAGTCAAAAGGTCTGGTGATTCCTGCCCTCTGTTTCCTAATGTGTCTAGGAAGGGACTCATTATAATCTCAGTTGTACCGATGAAATGCTGATAGCCATGAGCTGTAACAACATAATGCTGTCCAGCAAGGAGAAATTGTCCCAGTTTTCTTAGGTGAGTGGCCCACATCAGATTTATATCAGTATCAGAACATGTATATACACCACATGTAATCATCTGGCTGGCTGTTTTTTCATATTTCAGATATAAGTGCCATTTAAAATCTATAATGACTTCTTATATTCTGGAAGCTAGAGTAACTGAGGGCCTAGATTTTCATCCCACACTAAATAATATAGGATTGGGATATCTGAATATGACAAGTTATGAATAAGCCTATATCCTCCAGCTGTCTTCTTAGAAACAACTGCTAAAGGTGACCCTCTGAAATTGTGTACTGGCAGAGATGTAAAAGGACCTATGACCCTCCCTTCCATCACTTCCTTGCAAATCTTGACTCTAATAATTCCTTCCAAATTAACCACAGAACATACATTCTTAGATGAAAAATGGATACAGATTCCATGAAATAGAATCTGAAAGCCTTCCCTAAAGCCTTTCTTCAAATAATGGGCTGAAGCTTGATCAGGTTAAAGTAAAAGAATCTCCAAGTCATTTATACTGTCCCTCTTTGCAGACGGCACTTTGCGCCATCTTGGAGGCAAGGAAGGGGAGGAGAAACCTCATGCTGGGCACCCCAACCCCTTCCTGAGGACGTAATTGGAGCGCCCGCTCTTCCACATGACAGGCGCTCCGATTACGTCCTTCCGGCTCAGCATCTGGACACACTGAGCTGGAAGAGGTGCAAAAGAGCTGCATGGTGACTCTTTGGGTGCCCCTTTCGCATCTTGTGGAAGGAGTACTATTTTAGTGCTCCTTTCCCAGGTGATGAAAGGGAGGATCAGGGCCGAGTCATGGGGCAGCCTCGGCCCCAATCCGCCACTTTCCAGGGCAGCCCATGACCGCCTGTCTGCATCCCCCCTGTGATGATGACCTACTTCCCCAAACTACTCAAGGAGACTTAACACCAACATATTTTCTTTAATGTTGGTATCATGTAAACTGTATTTTGAAAGCACTCCAGACAGTTACTTGTTGAAACAAAGTTACAAGTTTATTTGCAAGTTAAGTCAAATACAGTATCTCTCGTGTTGGATGTTGTTCAGATTTGATACCTTACTAGAATACTTTATTTGTTACACTGCTTGACCTTTGTTGTTTCTTGTATTTATACTTTTTTCCTTTCGTAAACCAAAAAACTAAACCTTTATTACACTTTTAGTTCCTGCACCTTTTCTAATTTTTTATGCCTCACTTATCACTACCCACTATATGTCTCTACTAGGACAACAGTTCAATTTACCCAGGACACTCCTCGTCCTCTCTTGGATACTTTTAAATTTTTAAATTGCCTTTCTCTGCAGCCTATATGAGCCTCGACTGCTCTTTAGGGCCTATACAGACTGCCAGAAATAATCCAGTTTGAGACTACTTTAACTGCCTTGGCCCAGTGCTAGGGAATCATAGGAACTGTAGTTTATTGTAGTACCAGAGCTCTCTGACAGAGAGGGCTCAGTGTCTCAGAAAAAAAAAAATAGGCTCTTCATCCCCTCAGGATACTTCCTATCTTGACCCTAACTAGCTCCCTATGTAACCTCTGCTCTTTCTCTCTCCCTCCTCATGTTCCTCCTGGCTACACTCTCATTGGTTGCTGCCAAGGCTCATCCTGCATGCTTAAATCTGCCTTTTTCTCCACACATACTAATTGGCCTGGGTCTCTTTTGAAGGTGGAAGAGCTCCCCCTGTTTCCTCTTTATCTGACTACTGCTTCCTACTCCTGGGAACTTTTTCTTTTTTGTGTGAAAAGGAGTGTGAACCCCTACAAATGGAAGACCCCTACAAATAGAATTTACAAGGTCAATGTGTGCACACATCCTAGATCCCAAATTCCCAGCACATCAGCCTTTGCTGCTGGCCAGCAACAGCCTGTGGCGCATTACTAACCCTAGCCTGTCCCTTTTGACATCTCATATTGAGCTGGTTGCCTAGGTGACAAAATTTGCATGCACAACTGCGATTGTACCTGAGGGAAGGATCAATTGCCACCCCCACACAGAAGTCCTCATCATAAAGAAGCCAAGCAGGTCCCCCAAAATCCTTGTAGGCCTTGTAAATAATGTCAATGTACTGCAGGAGTGAAAATGCCCTCCATAGCTATGCCTTCACAATAGTACCCACTTATAAGAAGAATCCAGGCAACCAATTTCCCTATGTCTTATCCATTGTATACCTATGCAGCTTCTCCTCTTTGTAATCCCACTCTTTATCCTTTTTCTCCAATTCACAGTAAAGAAGAGTTGAAACAGCCTCAATTCCACCTCTCAATATTTTAGTAGCTTGCAAAAAATGATCCATGAGGGGAAGTATCTGTTCCCCATAAGGAATAGCCCCACAAGGAACTGAAATGTAGCCACCACAAAGTGCTGTATGTCAGGATATCTGTAAAACCACTAAGGATAAGCTACTTGGGAATAATAGTGCCACAGAGTAGTTGGGACTGCCTCAAGCCCAAGTTATAGTGCACAGGCAATCCTTCACCCCAGTACCCATTGCACCACTGCCACTACCCACAGCTGACTCCACATACCCCATGGCCAACTATGTGGAACAAGGTGATTTCCTTTGCAGACTGCCAGAAATAGTGCAAATTGAGTCCACTTTAAATTGAGGCACTGCCCTGGCTCATTGCTAGGGAATCATGGGAATTGTATTTTTTTTCTAAGATATTGAGCCTTCTCTGCCAGAGAGCTCTGGTGCCACAATAAATTACAGTTCCCATAATCCAGTTCATCTAAATGAGCTGGAATCTCCTCAGTGAGACTGGTTTTACTATTAGATCTAGTCTCTTCCTTAGCTGAGATTATGCCCACCACTTGGAAGGGGCCTGGGCCTTCTCTGAAGCCTTCTTTCTAGCCACAGTAGCCACACCACCTCCCCCTTTTCATTTGAAGAGGCCTATTGAGGCCACTTGGGCTTACATAGAGTCTATGGATCTACAGAAGGCTACAGAGCCTGATGGGTCCTAGGCAGGGGCTACAGAGGCTGATTGGATGTTCTCCTTTTAAATGTACCTATCTGTTTCAAAAAAACCATCTTGCCAACTGAATTATTGGTGTTTCTAGTATTTCTATATTTGCATTTACATACTGAATAAATGGATACCATCTTGTTCAAAATCCATGCTACTTTTTCCTATTGGTTTAATTGTAAATTGTAAATTGATTTAATTATAAATGTTAACTTTCCCATTAAGATAACATTCCAAAGTCTATATAACTATTTACTAATATGTAAATCTTTAGCGATTTTTCTACCACATGTTATTTCCTGCCTCACTGCTTGAACAACATATTCATAATCTCTATTCTTTTATATATACATGCACACAGTTGATTGTGATGGTGGGATTTCCTGGCACAAATGCTCCTTCATCCATAGCTTGACACAAGGAGGAGTGTCTGAATATAAAAGCATCATAATTCCTTCCAGAGAATCCTGCCTCAATATTCACAAACCTCCCCTTGTGGTCTGTCATTCCTTGCATGACTATGGAGTAGCCATATTTTTGTTATAGTACTCTTCTGCCCTAGCCCTTGGTGGTCTGATCGGAATATGAGTCCCATCAACAGCACCAACACAATGTGGGAAACCCAGTCTCTCGAAGCCATCCATAATTTGTAGTGTGGATAAAATAAACAGGAAAATTCAATTTACTAAATTAAAGAGAGTGACATTTCTGTTGCATTAATTCGATGTTGAAATATGCTATCTCTTTACCCCAAAAAATTACTTCTTGCTGGGAAAATCTCTTTATCTGTCTATCTGTCTATCTATCTATATATATGTATTTTCATATTGCTATATCCTCCTTTCTCTCTTTCTAAATTCCAATGGAATCATTCAAATTTATACACCAATATGCACAGAAATGTACATACACACACCAGAACACACCTACTAACACACTAGAACACCTAATGGAGCACAGTAAAAGATATGTCCTCCCTGTGCCTTCTCCATCGCACACTCTCAAGTGCCTCATACCTTGCAATTAACTGCAGCATCAACAACAACACTGTATCCATTCTCATATTGCAAAAAATACAATAAGAAAGGAAAGATTGTAATGGTGAAATAATGCGGCAAATAGAATGAAGAACCAGCATTGCACAGGAAATGACTCAAGCAAGGTTCCTCTGACACACAAACTATACTTGCATCTATGCATGTGCAAGTATACCATTTCTATGGATTTCTTTCACTTCTGTATGAAATGTAAAAAAGCCTTTTTATCGCTTTTTGCGTTATTTTGCATTTATTCTAATTACATGTGAAATTCATTTGCGTGATCAAGCTCTATTTTCGCTCTATTTTCTGGTTTATTTGCACTTTATTATCTTTTTAAAGATGAAACTGCCCCCTGTGTGATAAATTCCATAGTATGTTTGAGATCTCTAGCTACTGCGATTCTTAAATTCCTAAATAACATAAGCTGGAGGGACAAACTACATAGCAGTGGTCTAAAGAGGGATAAGATCTTTGGGTTTTGCCAGTTGTTACGGCATCTGTGTTCTATTCTTTTGGGGGACTGTTTGTAGCTATTTCTTGGGTCAGCATTAAGGCTCTTCCAAAGATTTTTGGAAGCTGAGCTGTGACTTGTGAAGTGGGTTCTATGGTCTGAAGGACAGATTTTCTCCTCTCTGAATTTTTTTTAAAATTCTTAGAGTTGTGGTGTTCTAGTGCCCAGTGAAGTGCACTATTGCTTTATTACTCTTTTTTACAAAAAAGTAGAGAAAGAAGAGACAATTCTCTTTTTTTTGTTCCAAAATGTCTCAGAATTAACAAGACACAACTCAAAAAGACACAACTTAGACTAATTTTATTGGAAATAAAATGTTGCAGCTGGTGCCAGGATTTGCCAGAAAACAGTCCTGAACAATAGAGATATGATCTGCTAATTTCAAAATAGTCCCAGAACTGCAGCAACTACCAGCAACTTTCTGACACATTAGCCACAGAGACTCAGGTCCAAAACACATTGAAGAAATAATCCAGTTTGATAGGCTTTAACTGCCTTGGCTCAGTGTTAGGGAATCCTGGGAATTGTAGTTAGTGGTGTCACCAGAGCTCTCTGATAAAGGCTAAATATCTCCTAAAACTATGATTCCCAGAATTCCCTAGCATTGAGCCAGGGCAGTTAAAGAAGTCTCAGACACAAGAGTGCAAATTGTTCAGTTTTATGGGCTTAGCTCCAAACCAGAAGAAAACACTGGGACTCTGCAGATGGGCCCTTTGTGATATCCTCGAGGCAGGGATGGGGAGGGGCAGCTGCACGCCGGCTGCCCCAACCCCTCCTCGAGGATGTCCTGATGCCACGTACTGTTAT